>CM055816.1:68104732-68178509 GCA_029582265.1 Zoroaster sp. YZ-2022
CGATCTACAAGGAGGTTACATACTTATAGTATGTATGTCTGCAAACCGATCTACAAGGAGGTTACATACTTATAGTATGTATGTCTACAAACCGATCTACAAGGAGGTTACATACTTATAGTATGTATGTCTGCAAACCGATCTACATGTACAAGGAGGTTACATACTTATAGTATGTATGTCTACAAACCCATCTACAAGGAGGTTACATACATGTACTTATAGTATGTATGTCTACAAACCGATCTACAAGGAGGTTACATACTTATAGTATGTATGTCTACAAACCGATCTACAAGGAGGTTACATACTTATAGTATGTATGTCTACAAACCGATCTACAAGGAGGTTACATACTTATAGATAGTATGTAAACAAACCATCTACTTACACTTATAGTATGGTCTACAAACCGATCTACAAGGAGGTTACATACCGATAACATGTTCTACAAACCGATCTACAAGGAGGTTACATACTTATAGTATGTATGTCTACAAACCGATCTACAAGGAGGTTACATACTTATAGTATGTATGTCTGCAAACCGATCTACAAGGAGGTCACATACTTATAGTATGTATGTCTACAAACCCATCTACAAGGAGGTTACATACTTATAGTATGTATGTCTACAAACCGATCTACAAGGAGGTTACATACTTATAGTATGTATGTCTACAAACCGATCTACAAGGAGGTTACATACTTATAGTACAACATGTATGTATGTCTACAAACCGATCTACAAGGAGGTTACATACTTGTAGTATGTATGTCATTACGTGAAACTTCCATTAGCCAAAAACTCTGGATTCTACTCACCAGTTTCAACCCAACTTTATCAGTTGTTATCAGTGAAGTAATTATAAGATAAACAATGCCCCAGTCACCTTGAATTCTCCAAGGCCCAGTGTGGTAATGCCTGTCAATCAAAACACCTTCCACCCGAAGCCCGGACTACTTTCAGCCAATAATGTAATGTATACGTGTGTATCACACTGACCACAGTGACAACCCATGCTCGTTCTGTTATTTGCCCACATCATCAGCAAAATAACACTGAAGTATCGTGTTGAAAGTTCTAAACGCGTCGTCGTAAGTGTTATGGGTTTTTAAATACATTCTAGCACGCAATAACTATAATACAGGTGTAGCTTTTTCCTGACTTTCCAAGCTGTATGATTTTGGTTGAATGCGATGCTGATTTATGGCAACATTTTCATAAAAGAGGCAATAAAAGTTGTCTGCGAAAATCTCATTTGAATACAGTGTGCATACTCGTTTGAACATTAACAACTTCGATTCCATCCACGCACCTCTTGTCGTATTCCGAGGGCAGCATTTTAACAGCACCTACGAAAAATTCAAAGAGTCGCTTAGCGATCTGTTGTGATTTTAACTTAACGACATTCTTCTGTCATCGCTATGACTCAAGAATTATACTCTCTGGAGTAGGTCGCAATCCTATTTTCAGTATTTTGCCCCAAAATGATTACGCTTTGTTTTCAACTTAAAACCAAAAGTCATGATATCACGACAGGAGTTCACATCATGTCTGAAAATTTCAACGTGGTACATGCACAAAATAAACTGTTATGGAGAAAATTGAAAACATCTCGGCTGATGGTACAATCAACTCGTTCATCAACTCGTACAATGTACAGTACATGTAATAGTACATGTACATGTACAGAGTACATAATTATACTGTACAGTGTACAGTGTACATTGCAACCGTACTGGCTGGGTGGATGGCGGGTGTTGATCAATATGCTTAACTTCATCCTTCTTTCCGTCTACCTCTTTCAATACTCTCATAGCCTTGGTTTACGCTTGTTTTCAACTTTAAAAACCAAAAGTCATGATATCGAGGCCTTTGTTCACATTTTGTGAGTAACATGATCCAAATCGCTTAACAAATATTTCTATTGGTTGTATGACAAGGTATGTGTTGCTGTTCTCGTTCGACCAATAAGAAAACGTTTTACGCGCTATAGGCATTGTACACAGCGCGTAACGAATATTTATATTGGTTATATGATGACGTATGGTTCTCGTTGGCCAATAGAAAAAATTGTTACGCGCTATGCATAGAGCATTGCACACGTGCTAACTCGTACATACCCTGAGTGCCTTCCAATGACTGGATCAAAATAGTGCGCTGGATGAGAATGTAATTCCAGTTGGACGATAATTTGTTTGGTGACAATACACGCAAGGATCGAAATTACAGGTACACGTACATCATCTGACCAAAACATTTAAAGAAAAGTAGGATGCATGATATCTACAAACATTTATTTATTTATATTCATAGTTACATTTTAACAATAATAAAGTGCATGATTTTTACCCGAAATACCGGTTTTCAAAAATAAAACCGCTTGTTTATAAAATCACCCGTTTTTGAGCCCCAGAGCGGGTCAATTTATCCCGACAGTCGAGGCTTACGTTTACTGGTCCTCATCGTATCCTTGTTCTTCGGCAACGATTATTAAAACAACCCATGATAATTAGGAACCCCGATGGATGAATTGTTATTTTAAGTCCAATTGTTAGTATCTGTTTGGCCCGCAACATACCTCAGTTCGGTAGTCAATGCATTATAATTATTGTTCATTTCCTAATTACAGAGGGCCAACATTATTCATGATCAACCGAACAGCCAATAAGAACAACATAAATTTGCTACTATGCAAATCTATCCAATCACGATATGCGGAAATAGGCACATGATCATCAAACACGACATATGCACAATGCCCACAAATTTCAGCGCGTGGTACACGTATAATGTATGCATGTATACATTGTATATGTAATATACGTATACATGTACATGTACTGTACATGTGCACATGTGCTAGTGTTACTGCGTTCTCTGTGAGGAATTCCCTTTCGAGTTTTTCGTGTTTATAAATCTTTGAGTGAAATTTCCCGATTCTAGTGTATTTAAAAATGAAGAAATTGTGGCCCAGTGGATTAAGATTTGTAAACAAAAAAGGTGTAGTATTGGCACCATAATCCAATTAGAACGTCAAAATAACTGTATAGATACAAAAGGGTCAACAATGGAGCAGTCGGGAAACCTCCATACATCGTATACATCATGGTGGGATGATCCACAATTTTGGGTCAATATGTCTTTGTTCGAGCCCTGCGTTTCATTATTCATGACACTCTGGAATATGATATATATTATTCTAAACGTATCCCGTTTCTGATGAAAACAGATTAACTAGTATACCTAAATATACACCTATCACGTCCGCTTATCACGTACGCCTGTCCCAGCACACCAACCCACAGACACCTATTCTCATATGGGCAAGGTCAGTGGTATTCTGAGCAAATTGTGCATGTCCCCGTTGTATACCAGTGTTTGTTTAGATTGAAATTTACAGACACTTCGTAAGTGTTTTTAATCTCTTTATCGCCTCTTGTGTGCAAGTTGTACCGTTACGTTTTATACTCGGTTAAACCATGGTTAAACTTGCATTATCATTATCACATTGAACAAAGGTTTACAGTCATGAATAAGAAAGGAAATCCTGGCAGGGAACCACTCGGTTAAAACGCGGTGAGAATGCGGTTGAATAGCCAGCTGAAATCAAAGGGTTAAACATGGGTTAAAACACGGTTAAAATACATTTAACCGAGACTCTTTATATTTTAACCGAGGGGATTTTCATAGTGTAATGGATTAAACGGATGTCAACTGTACAATTAAACTGGCAAAGAAAGGGACTTCGTTCTTGAAGAAAGAGGACAACAATTTTTGCAAAAGACGAAATTTGTACGACGAGCTGCTGAAAAAGATTCGACCGAAAAAGCTTCACAGCACCCTTACCGCTTACCATGAAGGAAGTGAACTTGTTGACACTCCAAGAAGAGCACTTCCTTAGTGAGTTTAGTAGCGTATCACGCAATCCTGATGTGCCCATGTGACAGAAAATGTAATCCTCAAATAATCCCAAGGGATTTTTTTATTCATGTTCGTTTTCATTATTATTATTATTATTATTATTATTGGGCAATTAAGCACGCACGATTATTTCTAATAATACATTTTATTTATTGCGAAATAATTTATAATTTTATGTTTTTTTTAAATATCTGAGTGGACCTCTCAGTTTCTTACTTGTTTTGTACATAGAGAGAGGACCATCTCTATGCTTTGTAACACCATGGAGGAAGCGCCGAACATGTTTATATATCCATACGCCAATAAACGTGGGTAATCTCTTCAGAGATCAGTGGCTGGGACAGGCTGGGACTGGTGCCTGGTATCAATTTACGAAATGTGGAAGAGCATGGACGAAATCAAACTTGTTTCTTATTTAATTTCTTGAGATATACTTGGTCAATTTTTATGATTCAAAGCTGCTTTTCTGATAACTTTTGACACTGTTTCCAATACTATAGAGTATAAATAAGAAACTGGTAAAATTGTGGAGATAATTTTTGTCAGTAAACTCACAGGCAGTGAGACACTAAACCTCACGTTCACACCTCATTAACCACAATCAGATAGGAGAGATCGTGTGAAAAACTGTTCCATCCCAAACCTGTGAGTACCGACCCGAGTTTGTCATAGGCAAACTCGGGTCCATTTCTAATGGGAGATTCACGTAATGTCTACAAACCGATCTACAAGGAGGTTACATACTTATAGTATGTATGTCTACAAACCCATCTACAAGGAGGTTACATACTTATAGTATGTATGTCTACAAACCCATCTACAAGGAGGTTACATACTTATAGTATGTATGTCTACAAACCCATCTACAAGGAGGTTACATACTTGTAGTATGTATGTCTACAAACCCATCTACAAGGAGGTTACATACTTATAGTATGTATGTCTACAAACCCATCTACAAGGAGGTTACATACTTGTAGTATGTATGTCTACAAACCCATCTACAAGGAGGTTACATACTTGTAGTATGTATGTCTACAAACCGATCTACAAGGAGGTTACATACATGTACTTATAGTATGTATGTCTACAAACCGATCTACAAGGAGGTTACATACTTATAGTATGTATGTCTACAAACCCATCTACAAGGAGGTTACATACTTATAGTATGTATGTCTACAAACCCATCTACAAGGAGGTTACATACTTGTAGTATGTATGTCTACAAACCCATCTACAAGGAGGTTACATACTTGTAGTATGTATGTCTACAAACCGATCTACAAGGAGGTTACATACTTGTAGTATGTATGTCTACAAACCCATCTACAAGGAGGTTACATACTTGTAGTATGTATGTCTACAAACCCATCTACAAGGAGGTTAACATACTTATAGTATGTATGTCTACAAACCCATCTACAAGGAGGTTACATACTTATAGTATGTATGTCTACAAACCCATCTACAAGGAGGTTACATACTTGTAGTATGTATGTCTGCAAACCGATCTACAAGGAGGTTACATACTTATAGTATGTATGTCTACAAACCCATCTACAAGGAGGTTACATACTTGTAGTATGTATGTCTACAAACCCATCTACAAGGAGGTTACATACTTATAGTATGTATGTCTGCAAACCGATCTACAAGGAGGTTACATACTTATAGTATGTATGTCTGCAAACCGATCTACAAGGAGGTTACATACTTGTAGTATGTATGTCTACAAACCCATCTACAAGGAGGTTAACATACTTATAGTATGCATGTCTACAAACCGATCTACAAGGAGGTTACATACTTATAGTATGTATGTCTACAAACCCATCTACAAGGAGGTTACATACTTATAGTATGTATGTCTACAAACCCATCTACAAGGAGGTTACATACTTGTATGTATGTCTACAAACCGATCTACAAGTCTTGATAACAATTTGTTTGTATGCATGTGCATACCTGAAGGAGAGAGTAGATTTCATGGCCTTAAATGAGAGAAGACTGAGGAACGGAGACAGTTGATTCAGGGTGGTCAAAATGACAGTAAAAACCAGTCAAAAATGCCCCTGGTTCAACAGTCGAAGCAGTCAGTTGACTGGTTTTGACCAATAGCTACTTGCCACAATACAAAAACAGACCTCTGATGGGAAATAAATTTAGAGATTTGTTTGTACAATGTTACATTATATATAATATATTAAGTATGCATATATACATACTTACATTTACTTCATATGAATTCTTGGCTCCCAGATTTGTTTGGTTTTTACTGTAATTTTTAAGACAATATCAGAGTGTCTTGAAGTAAACAAACTTTATTCAAATAAAATCAAGAATTCACCTTTGTTTTCTGCATGTACACGTACATATTAAAGGGACAGTATCGTCATGATCAACAGGGCATGGAATTGTACTACTAATGTTAGATTAACTCAGTAACTGAAAATAATACCCCACATGATTAACCCTCCTATGTACAGTGCAGTTGCCATAGAATTGTCAGACCTTTCAAAACCTTTCAAGTTTGCTGTACTGAAGGGTTTTGAAAGGTGAGAAAACTGTCTGACAAAAGGGACCTATGAAAGGTTTCGAAAGGTGTAACAACTCTCTGAACAAACTGGTGTTGAAATGTTTCAATACCTTTCAAAGGGTATTGAAAGGTGTGGTTGTTCAGTCATGTCAGTAGCAACAAATTCTGGAGGGTTTTAAAGGGTTCATAATAATTGATAGCCATTTTGGCCCGTAAGCAGATTTTGAAAGGTTTTGAAAGGTCAAACCATAGGAGGGTTAGGTCATATTTCTTCTGCTGCTATATAAATGAGCAAGTAATTTTCAGTGACTGTGTTCATCTTAACTAGGACACTGATTCCATGCCCTATTGAAAATGTTCTGATCGTGACGATATTGTCCCGTTAAAGGTTATTATGTTATTCAAATATATACATAACAGCAAAAGAAACGTCACCCCTAAAAATATTTATTATTTTCATTTTATAATTAATATATTTGTTTAATGCAGAATATTATGAGTATGGAGTGTAACATGAACACAATGTGACAAATTTGGTTGACCTCAAAATTCGTCATGCATGACGTCAGAGGACACATAAGCTAAACACGTTCTCAGACTTATCAAAATTTAGGGGGTGACGTTTCTTTTGCTGTTATGTATATATTGATTTTAAATCAATAAACCATGCGGTTTTAAAATTCCTATTTTGTTTTTATTTGATCACAGCTGTATGTATGGAGAAGTTCCATGTGTTATCATTTGAGACACTGTGTGAGTTACCAGATGATAAATGCTATATCTCCCATGTGAGTTAGCATGTATATCCTACAGCTTATATACAGGCATCATTGATATATTCCATCGATTCATTGACTCTGGTAGATTACCCATTGGATACCGCTACCTCTGCCAATCTAAAAGTAAGTTTTGACTGGAAATTTGAGATGAAGGTTTCCTCCTCTGTAATGGAAGCTTTCAATTCTGTTGTGAATAGAGGCTTTCACCTTCACAGGGATGTGATTTCTCTGTTTTTTCCCGGAAATTCATTTTTTGGGGCTGCAAAAGTCAACCAATGTGAATCATGTGAATCCGTTGAGAAAATCGGGGATAGAATATACTAAATTATTCATATTGAGTTTTGCATGTCGAGATTTACTTATGTATGTTACATCTTTGAGGCTTTCACATTTTGCATGGAGATTTTCATTTCTGGGAAAAAATATCATCTCTGAAATATATGATTTCATCTCTGGGATATAGGTTTTACCTTTGAGATGGAAGCTTTCACCTCCAGAATAGAGGCTTTCACCATCAGGATATATATGTAGGCTGCCTCATCTAGGAAGGAGGCTTACACCTCTGGGATGGAGGCTAAAATCTATAGGATGGAGGCTCACACATCTAGGATGGAGGCTTGCATTTTGGGATTGAAATTTGGGATTGAAATTTGGGATTGGGTCTTTTTACCTTGGGGACAGACACTTCCACCTGTGGGATGGAGGTTTCACCTTGAAGAGTGAGGCTTTCACATCTTGTATTGAGGCATACACCTGTGGAATTGAGGATTTTAACTCTCATATGAGCAGCCCCTGCCCCATAAAACTTGTGAACACTTAATGATCATTAAATATTTTTGTTATTTATCATTTCAATAATAGGTGATGAAACACACAAGATTCCAGTTGTGAATTTTGAGCTGGCAATTACAGCCAATTATCGTCAAGTTTGGAATGAACTTTGTGATTTCTTGAACCCTCAGAGACACAATGCCTTTCCTCCTTTGTTCTTTCAGGTGAGTTTCAGTCCCTCAGAGTCACAATGCCTTTCCTCCTTTGTTCTGTCAGGTGAGTTTCAGTCCCTCAGAGACACAATGCTTTTCCTCCTTTGTTCTGTCAGGGGAGTTTCAGTCCCTCAGAGACACAATGCCTTTCCTCCTTTGTTCTGTCAGGTGAGTTTCAGTCCCTCAGAGACACAATGCCTTTCCTCCTTTGTTCTGTCAGGTGAGTTTCAGTCCCTCAGAGACACAATGCCTTTCCTCCTTTGTTCTGTCAGGTGAGTTTCAGTCCCTCAGAGACACAATGCCTTTCCTCCTTTGTTCTGTCAGGTGAGTTTCAGTCCCTCAGAGACACAATGCCTTTCCTCTTCTGTCAGGTGAGTTTCAGTCCCTCAGAGACACAATGCCTTTCCTCCTTTGTTCTGTCAGGTGAGTTTCAGTCCCTCAGAGACGCAATGCCTTTCCTCCTTTGTTCTGTCAGGTGAGTTTCAGTCCCTCAGAGACGCAATGCCTTTCCTCCTTTGTTCTGTCAGGTGAGTTTCAGTCAGCCTTGGCTCTGATGCTTCTTTCTTTTGATGGAATAAATGGTTCCTTTAAAGGGACAATATCATCACGATCAGAGCAGACTTTCAACAGGGCATGGAATCAGTGTCCTAGTTTAAGATGAACACAGTGACTGAAAATTTGTGAAGTAGAGATATGACTATACACTATATGACTGTGGTGTTGGTGTTATACATGTACATGTATATCAAGTCAATTCATTATTTACTTATAGAGATATGACTATACACTATATGACTGTGGTGTTGGTGTTATACATGTACGTGTATATCAAGTCAATTCATTATTTACTTATAGAGATATGACTATACACTATATGACTGTGGTGTTGGTGTTATACATGTACGTGTATATCAAGTCAATTCATTATTTACTTATAGAGATATGACTATACACTATATGACTGTGGTGTTGGTGTTATACACGTACGTGTATATCAAGTCAATTCATTATTTACTTATAGAGATATGACTATACACTATATGACTGTGGTGTTGGTGTTATACACGTACGTGTATATCAAGTCAATTCATTATTTACTTATAGAGATGTGACTATACACTATATGACTGTGGTGTTGGTGTTATACATGTACATGTATATCAAGTCAATTCATTATTTACTTATAGAGATATGACTATACACTATATGACTGTGGTGTTGGTGTTATACATAGTACATGTATATCAAGTCAATTCATTATTTACTTATAGAGATATGACTATACACTATATGACTGTGGTGTTGGTGTTATACATGTACATGTATATCAAGTCAATTCATTATTTACTTATAGAGATGTGACTATACACTATATGACTGTGGTGTTGGTGTTATACATGTACATGTATATCAAGTCAATTCATTATTTACTTATAGAGATATGACTATACACTATATGACTGTGGTGTTGGTGTTATACATGTACATGTATATCAAGTCAATTCATTATTTACTTATAGAGATATGACTATACACTATATGACTGTGGTGTTGGTGTTATACATGTACATGTATATCAAGTCAATTCACTATTTACTTATAGAGATATGACTATACACTATATGACTGTGGTGTTGGTGTTATACATGTACATGTATATCAAGTCAATTCATTATTTACTTATAGAGATATGACTATACACTATATGACTGTGGTGTTGGTGTTATACATGTACGTATATCAAGTCAATTCATTATTTACTTATAGAGATATGACTATACACTATATGACTGTGGTGTTGGTGTTATACATGTACATGTATATCAAGTCAATTCATTATTTACTTATAGAGATATGACTATACACTATATGACTGTGGTGTTGGTGTTATACATGTACATGTATATCAAGTCAATTCATTATTTACTTATAGAGATATGACTATACACTATATGACTGTGGTGTTGGTGTTATACATGTACATGTATATCAAGTCAATTCATTATTTACTTATAGAGATATGACTATACACTATATGACTGTGGTGTTGGTGTTATACATGTACATGTATATCAAGTCAATTCATTATTTACTTATAGAGATATGACTATACACTATATGACTGTGGTGTTGGTGTTATACATGTACATGTATATCAAGTCAATTCATTATTTACTTATAGAGATATGACTATACACTATATGACTGTGGTGTTGGTGTTATACATGTACATGTATATCAAGTCAATTCATTATTTACTTATAGAGATATGACTATACACTATATGACATGTATATCAAGTCAATTCATTATTTACTTATAGAGATATGACTATACACTATATGACTGTGGTGTTGGTGTTATACATGTACATGTATATCAAGTCAATTCATTATTTACTTATAGAGATATGACTATACACTATATGACTGTGGTGTTGGTGTTATACATGTACATGTATATCAAGTCAATTCATTATTTACATATAGAGATATGACTATACACTATATGACTGTGGTGTTGGTGTTATACATGTACATGTATATCAAGTCAATTCATTATTTACTTATAGAGATATGACTATACACTATATGACTGTGGTGTTGGTGTTATACATGTACATGTATATCAAGTCAATTCATTATTTACTTATAGAGATATGACTATACACTATATGACTGTGGTGTTGGTGTTATACATGTACATGTATATCAAGTCAATTCATTATTTACTTATAGAGATATGACTATACACTATATGACTGTGGTGTTGGTGTTATACATGTACATGTATATCAAGTCAATTCATTATTTACTTATAGAGATATGACTATACACTATATGACTGTGGTGTTGGTGTTATACATGTACATGTATATCAAGTCAATTCATTATTTACTTATAGAGATATGACTATACACTATATGACTGTGGTGTTGGTGTTATACATGTACATGTATATCAAGTCAATTCATTATTTACTTATAGAGATATGACTATACACTATATGACTGTGGTGTTGGTGTTATACATGTACATGTATATCAAGTCAATTCATTATTTACTTATAGAGATATGACTATACACTATATGACTGTGGTGTTGGTGTTATACATGTACATGTATATCAAGTCAATTCATTATTTACTTATAGAGATATGACTATACACTATATGACTGTGGTGTTGGTGTTATACATGTACATGTATATCAAGTCAATTCATTATTTACTTATAGAGATATGACTATACACTATATGACTGTGGTGTTGGTGTTATACATACATGTATATCAAGTGAATTCATTATTTGCTTATAGAGATATGACTATACACTATATGACTGTGGTGTTGGTGTTATACAGGTACATGTATATCAAGTCAATTCATTATTTACTTATAGAGATATGACTATACACTATATGACTGTGGTGTTGGTGTTATACAGGTACATGTATATCAAGTCAATTCATTATTTACTTATAGAGATATGACTATACACTATATGACTGTGGTGTTGGTGTTATACATGTACATACATATCAAGTCAATTCATTATTTACTTATAGAGATATGACTATACACTATATGACTGTGGTGTTGGTGTTATACATGTACATGTATATCAAGTCAATTCATTATTTACTTAAATAGAGATGTGACTATACACTATATGACTGTGGTGTTGGTGTTATACATGTACATGTATATCAAGTCAATTCATTATTTACTTATAGAGATATGACTATACACTATATGACTGTGGTGTTGGTGTTATACATGTACATGTATATCAAGTCAATTCATTATTTACTTATAGAGATGTGACTATACACTATATGACTGTGGTGTTGGTGTTATACATGTACATGTATATCAAGTCAATTCATTATTTACTTATAGAGATATGACTATACACTATATGACTGTGGTGTTGGTGTTATACACGTACATGTATATCAAGTCAATTCATTATTTACTTATAGAGATATGACTATACACTATATGACTGTGGTGTTGGTGTTATACATGTACATGTATATCAAGTCAATTCATTATTTACTTATAGAGATGTGACTATACACTATATGACTGTGGTGTTGGTGTTATACATGTACATGTATATCAAGTCAATTCATTATTTACTTATATAGATATGACTATACACTATATGACTGTGGTGTTGGTGTTATGCATGTACACTGTACATGTATATCAAGTCAATTCATTATTTACTTATAGAGATATGACTATACACTATATGACTGTGGTGTTGGTGTTATACATGTACATGTATATCAAGTCAATTCATTATTTACTTATAGAGATATGACTATACACTATATGACTGTGGTGTTGGTGTACATGTACATGTATATCAAGTCAATTCATTATTTACATATAGAGATATGACTATACACTATATGACTGTGGTGTTGGTGTTATACATGTACATGTATATCAAGTCAATTCATTATTTACTTATAGAGATGTGACTATACACTATATGACTGTGGTGTTGGTGTTATACATGTACATGTATATCAAGTCAATTCATTATTTACTTATAGAGATGTGACTATACACTATATGACTGTGGTGTTGGTGTTATACATGTACATGTATATCAAGTCAATTCATTATTTACTTATAGAGATGTGACTATACACTATATGACTGTGGTGTTGGTGTTATACATGTACATGTATATCAAGTCAATTCATTATTTACTTATAGAGATGTGACTATACACTATATGACTGTGGTGTTGGTGTTATACATGTACATGTATATCAAGTCAATTCATTATTTACTTATAGAGATATGACTATACACTATATGACTGTGGTGTTGGTGTTATACATGTACATGTATATCAAGTCAATTCATTATTTACTTATAGAGATGTGACTATACACTATATGACTGTGGTGTTGGTGTTATACATGTACATGTATATCAAGTCAATTCATTATTTACTTATAGAGATATGACTATACACTATACGACTGTGGTGTTGGTGTTATACATGTACATGTATATCAAGTCAATTCATTATTTACTTATAGAGATATGACTATACACTATACGACTGTGGTGTTGGTGTTATACATGTACATGTACATGTATATCAAGTCAATTCATTATTTACTTATAGAGATGTGACTATACACTATATGACTGTGGTGTTGGTGTTATACATGTACATGTATATCAAGTCAATTCATTGTTTACTTATAGTTCCAGAGATGTAATGAAGTTGAAGGTTGCTTGAGATGGCTCTCAGATCATGCTGGTAAGACATTTTACACAGTTATTCCTGTACATCTCTCTTGATTCTCATCAGTTATCAGTTAACCAACCAAAACTGCACTGTTTAGAAATTTGTAAACCAGCTAACCGAAACCAATAATAACAAACAAATTGAAGAATTTGCCACCAATTTTGTTGTTCTAGACTTTATTTAAAAAATATTTTTGCCGCATGGCGATTAAAAAATCATTGCGGTAAGTTTATTGATGCTTTTTGATTGTGTGTATCGTCCAAGTACGTAATTCACCGCACTCGTGAAATGACGCACTTACCTTTGGCTTAGCATTTCTCGGAAAACTTACAAAACCATGGTCAACTTATAAGTAAGTTATAGACTAAATGATTAACTCCATCAAGCCTGGGCATATGATTGCATAAACTCATCTAAGTCATACTTGTTACAACAACAAAAATCACAGTGAAATTGTATGATTTACTGGAAAGTTAGTAGAGATATGACTATATGACTGTGGTGTTGGTGTTTATTGCTTGTGAAAGTGGAAAAAGTTGCTTAACCACTGATTTTACTAGATACAAATAGTAAGGGATTTACATGACATCAATTTTTTTTTCACCAACATCTGTGATTTTATTGTTCTATGCTGTCAACGAGCTATTGTCTGTGGAAACCAAAAGATATGAATGCTTTGCATTTGCAATGATTTTTCAAAGAAATACTGATCCTCATTGGACACATTCCTTATAGAAGAAGCGAACGAAGACTACTTAATTCGTTGGTGTTTATTTCGTCGGCAGTGGAAAATTATTGAGAAAATGAAACATTAATATTTTTTGACAAAATGTTAACATAATTTTTACACATTTCAAAGTTATAAAGTACTTTTTGCACTCCAATTCCATGCCCTGTTTATCGAGACATTAGGCCGTATTCATAAAAATAAGTAATTACTTACTAGTAAATGCTATAAGTAAAAGCAACAGCTAGGTAAGTAAAAGGTCTAGTCTAAGCAATTGCTAAAAATCTTATTCATAACCATTTGCTAAATGATTACAGTTGTTACTTGCCACGGCTAGTAAGTTCTCAAGTAGTTGCTATTGTACTACAGTACCATCCACGAGTCTCGGTATTTGGTGGTATGAAGGTGTTTGCAAGCCATTCCACATTTTCTTTCTCAAACCTAAATAAAGTTCTGTAAGTGGTAGGGTTGACTTCATCACGATTAAGCCTGATGTTATACACCTTAGGTTGTGGTCTTGGACGTAAACACATGGCAGAAGATGTGATATGTCTGTACTGGCTAAACAGCAAGCCAAAAATTAGGTGCTTGTACAATCACTAGTAAATGCTAGTCAAAGGTCATTTTTATGAATACAAATTGAAGTAGGTGCTAATTTCTCTAGCATTTACTTATAAGTAAAAAGCAATTACTAATGCTTAAAATTTGTAGCTTTTACTTGAAAGTCATTGCTTATTTCTATGAATACACATTTAAGTAAAAGGTTAGTAAAAGGGGGTTGTTACTTTAGTAAAAGCAATTACTTATTTTTATGAATACGGCCTAATATTGGCCCTTTAAGTTGCCGGACAGTGGAAAGTAAACTTTAGACTTGCCATACCTTCAGCTTATCACTCTGTTGCCTGCGTTGCTCCTGGTGTTGACCTTGGTGCCTCTATGTTCACACTCTGTTGCCTCCGTTGCTCCTGGTGTTGACCTTGGTGCCTCTATGTTCACACTCTGTTGCCTCCGTTGCTCCTGGTGTTGGCCTTGGTGCCTCTATGTTCACACTCTGTTGCCTGCGTTGCTCTTGGTGTTAGCCTTGGTACCTCTATGTTCACACTCTGTTGCCTCCGTTGCTCCTGGTGTTGGCCTTGGTGCCTCTAGCTATGTTCACACAAATATATTCTTAGTTCTCTTTATCATGGAAATACTGCAGTGTCCTTATAAGAACAAAACTCAAGACCTGGACACAATTAGAGCTGAAGCAAATATTTTTGCTGCACATTTTGTATGAAAAGTGTACTGGAACCATCCTGCTAAGCAGATATTAACGCTTAGCAATTTGAAACAGACAACCAGCCAAGGTCTGTACATTTTATATGAAAAGTGTACTGGTAACCAACCCAGCCTGCTAATAAGCAGATATTAACGCTTAGCAATTTGAAATAGACAACCGGCCAAGGTCTGTACATTTTATATAAAAAGTGTACTGGTAACCAACCCGGCCTGCTAAGCAGATATTTACGCTTAGCAATTTGAAACAGACAACCGGCCAAGGTCTGTACATTTTATATGAAAAGTGTACTGGTAACCAACCCAGCCTGCTAAGCAGATATTTACGCTTAGCAATTTGAAACAGACAACCGGCCAAGGTCTGTACATTTTATATGAAAAGTGTACTGGTATCCAACCCAGCCTGCTAAGCAGATATTAACGCTTAGCAATTTGAAACAGACAACCGGCCAAGGTCTGTACATTTTATATGAAAAGTGCACTGGTAATCAACCCAGCCTGCTAAGCAGATATTAACGCTTAGCAATGTTATATACTTAGCAGCTCTGTGAAATTGTGTCCTGTATCCCATTACTGCTGATTACTGTCAGTGGAAAATCAGCTGTTACTATATGTAGAAAATGATCTTCTTATGTATGGTGTATTTCACAGATTATAAAGGAATTTGTGCTTGGCTTGTGTGCTTGTGTACTTTGTGTAACAAAGGATTGACTGCTTACACAGATAGTACTAGAAGATCTACACTACTGTAAAAGAAAATGGTGATTGTTAGCGTGGAATTCTGTGTTTAGCATCACCATGAAATAGGACCCTGGCAAATGGATCAACACTTTTAATGTGTTTTTTCTTTTCTTTCTTTTACTATAAAGTTATATAATGAGGAGATTGTGGATCTGTTTGACTCGACTAGAGATGTAGAAAGCAGCAGAGTAAGTATATTGCACATATTGGACGTAGCAGACAGTAGTGGTGTTACATGTATAACATCAGACAGTGGTGGTGTTACATGTATAACATCAGACAGTGGTGGTGTTACATGTGTAACATCAGACAGTGGTGGTGTTACATGTGTAACATCAGACAGTGGTGGTGTTACATGTGTAACATCAGACAGTGGTGGTGTTACATGTGTAACATCAGACAGTGGTGGTGTTACATGTGTAACATCAGACAGTGGTGGTGTTACATGTATAACATCAGACAGTGGTGGTGTTACATGTGTAACATCAGACAGTGGTGGTGTTACATGTGTAACATCAGACAGTGGTGGTGTTACATGTGTAACATCAGACAGTGGTGGTGTTACATGTGTAACATCAGACAGTGGTGGTGTTACATGTGTAACATCAGACAGTGGTGGTGTTACATGTATAACATCAGACAGTGGTGGTGTTACATGTATAACATCAGACAGTGGTGTTACATGTATATCAGTTTTGACCAAGGTGAAACAAGAAGGCCTGTCTCAATTAGATTCTCATACTGTATCAAGATATAAATGTACATGAGGCTCAACTGGAGCTTTCAATTTCAATTTGAATGTGATGACTTTCATTAGAGGAATGTTACTTGAGGACTTTGGGAACAGTCACAATAATTGCTGCCTATGTACGTTGTACGTTGTACATTGTACATGTATACCTGTATATGTATACATGTACATCATCTACATGTAGTTGTAAAAGTTAAAGAGATGTGTACACCATTGGTTCAATGTCTAAGCATCCATACTTTATAAGAATCAAGAGATATGTACACCATTGGTTCAATGTCTAAGCATCCATACTTTATAAGAATCAAGAGATATGTACACCATTGGTTCAATGTCTAAGCATCCATACTTTATAAGAATCAAGAGATGTGTACACCATTGGTTCAATGTCTAAGCATCCATACTTCATAAGAATCAAGAGATGTGTACACCATTGGTTCAATGTCTAAGCATCCATACTTTATAAGAATCAAGAGATGTGTACACCATTGGTTCAATGTCTAAGCATCCATACTTTATAAGAATCAAGAGATATGTACACCATTGGTTCAATGGCTAAGCATCCATACTTTATAAGAATCAAGAGATGTGTACACCATTGGTTCAATGTCTAAGCATCCATACTTTATAAGAATCAAGAGATGTGTACACCATTGGTTCAATGTCTAAGCATCCATACTTAAGAATCAAGAGATGTGTACACCATTGGTTCAATGTCTAAGCATCCATACTTTATAAGAATCAAGAGATGTGTACACCATTGGTTCAATGTCTAAGCATCCATACTTTATAAGAATCAAGGGATGTGTACACCATTGGTTCAATGTCTAAGCATCCATACTTTATAAGAATCAAGAGATGTGTACACCATTGGTTCAATGTCTAAGCATCCATACTTAATAAGAATCAAGAGATGTGTACACCATTGGTTCAATGTCTAAGCATCCATACTTAATAAGAATCAAGAGATGTGTACACCATTGGTTCAATGTCTAAGCATCCATACTTTATAAGAATCAAGAGATGTGTACACCATTGGTTCAATGTCTAAGCATCCATACTTAATAAGAATCAAGAGATGTGTACACCATTGGTTCAATGTCTAAGCATCCATACTTAATAAGAATCAAGAGATGTGTACACCATTGGTTCAATGTCTAAGCATCCATACTTTATAAGAATCAAGAGATGTGTACACCATTGGTTCAATGTCTAAGCATCCATACTTTATAAGAATCAAGAGATGTGTACACCATTGGTTCAATGTCTAAGCATCCATACTTTATAAGAATCAAGAGATGTAAAGAAACAAACCATTGTACATGTATACATGTCCATTGTACATGTACATCGTGTATAGAAACAATTGCTGTCTACATATACATTGTACATTTCTATTGTACATCGTGTATAGAAACAAACCTTTGAAAGTTTTAAGGTTATTTTGTTAAGTCATTAAAGAGGAAATAGTGGACATTTATTCAGATTTGTTTGAATGCTTCTAAAGTGGAAATGGATCACTGACATTTCAGAACTGAATTTGTATTCATGCTTTCTCAAAAAAGACAAAATGTCAGATGGAATATCCACTTAGGGTTTTGATACCATTGCTGAGCGTTTTCGGTTATTTCGGAAACCGGATATCTGAAATTGAAAATCTTCGGATACCTGGGCACCCGTAAACAATTTTGTTAAAACACATAAATACTCCCAAATGTATCAAATAACCAATATGAACACATAAATACTCCCAAATGTATCAAATAACCAATATGAACACATAAATACTCCCAAATGTTTCAAATAGCCAATATGAACACATAAATACTCCCAAATGTATCAAATAGCCAATATGAACACATAAATACTCCCAAATGTATAAAATAACCAATATGAACACATAAATACTCCCAAATGTATAAAATAGCCAATATGAACACAAGATTCTCATTTGTTTTATTAAAGTCACAATAAATGTAATAATTTCCTGACTCTGTTTTAAATACAACTCATAGCATCCCCATTCCCTACACATATAAAAATAAATTTATTTGATCCACACTTGCACGAAACAAATGGGCACAAAATCCAACTGATGATGGTGCCACCATGTCAGTAGTCAACTCAACACAAACTATAGGTACTGATGCAAATGTCAGCAAATGTTACATCTAAAGCCTTCTAAGAGTTCTTTTTCATTTTGTGCAAAAAATTTGACTTCCATTTGTGTGGCTTTAAATGTTTAGTCGGAATTTTAAAAAGTCATTTACAGGTAATTAGAACCGATAAATGTAAATCTTGCAAAAATATTTGGTGAAATCTGTCTAGATGTCTGAGTAAGTTATATGTCATTTGAATGCTGGTGAAATCTGTCTAGATGTCTGAGTAAGTTATATACCATTTGAATGCTGGTGAAATCTGTCTGGATGTCTGAGTAAGTTATATACCATTTGAATCCTGGTGAAATCTGTCTAGATGTCTGAGTAAGTTATATACCATTTGAATGCTGGTGAAATCTGTCTAGATGTCTGAGTAAGTTATATACCATTTGAATGCTGGTGAAATCTGTCTAGATGTCTGAGTAAGTTATATACCATTTGAATGCTGGTAAAATCTGTCTAGATGTCTAAGTTATTTTGAATGCTGGTGAAATCTGTCTAGATGTCTGAGTAAGTTATATACCATTTGAATGCTGATGAAATCTGTCTAGATGTCTGAGTAAGTTATATACCATTTGAATGCTGGTGAAATCTGTCTAGATGTCTGAGTAAGTTATATACCATTTGAATG
Source organism: Zoroaster sp. YZ-2022 (assembly GCA_029582265.1). Classification (NCBI taxonomy): domain Eukaryota; kingdom Metazoa; phylum Echinodermata; class Asteroidea; order Forcipulatida; family Zoroasteridae; genus Zoroaster; species Zoroaster sp. YZ-2022. The sequence goes on from CM055816.1 coordinate 68,124,527, forward strand.
CTGGTGAAATCTGTCTAGATGTCTGAGTAAGTTATATGTCATTTGAATGCTGGTGAAATCTGTCTAGATGTCTGAGTAAGTTATATGTCATTTGAATGCTGATGAAATCTGTCTGGATGTCTGAGTAAGTTATATGTCATTTGAATGCTGATGAAATCTGTCTAGATGTCTGAGTAAGTTATATACCATTTGAATACTGATGAAATCTGTCTAGATGTCTGAGTAAGTTATATACCATTTGAATACTGATGAAATCTGTCTAGATGTCTGAGTAAGTTATATACCATTTGAATGCTGATGAAATCTGTCTAGATGTCTGAGTAAGTTATATACCATTTGAATGCTGGTGAAATCTGTCTAGATGTCTGAGTAAGTTATATACCATTTGAATGCTGATGAAATCTGTCTAGATGTCTGAGTAAGTTATATACCATTTGAATGCTGGTGAAATCTTTCTAGATGTCTGAGTAAGTTATATACCATTTGAATGCTGATGAAATCTGTCTAGATGTCTGAGTAAGTTATATACCTTTTGATTTAATTTTGCCCTACGCCGACGTGTGTATAGCACTGTATGCTCAGTGCTTTCCGAGTGTCTGTGAAAAAACTACACAGGCGACTCGGGCGGGATTCGAACCCACGACCTCCTGCTTACTAGTGCAGACGTCTTACCTCTCGACCACCGATCTTGCCCGATAACGATTGGCCGGCTAGAATCCTATATAGCAGCGGGTTCCGCGATATATATAGATTGGTGAAATTCTTGCGTCGGGAGATAAACAATTGATTTAAATTTGCCCTATACCGACGTGTGTATAGCACTGTATGCTCAGTGCTTTCCGAGTGTCTGTGAAAAAACTACACAGGCGACTCTGGCGGGATTCGAACCCACGACCTCCTGCTTACTAGTGCAGACATCTTACCTCTCGACCACCGAGCTTGCCCGATGACGATTGGCTGGCTAGAATCCTATATAGCAGCGGGTTCCGCGATATATACAGTGTGTCTAAAAAAATGCAAACAAAATTTAACGGAATGCCAGACGTAGAATAAGTAACCAGCATAGATAATATAGGTATGGTTTGAAAGATACACCTTTCCACTTTAAAATGAGACATCAAACGTCCAAATCTGATAATTTTTGACAGAGTTATGAGTACTTTTCCAAGAGAGGTCAAATTGACGATGGGACCAAGTTTTCAATTTTAGGCATTGGGACAAAGGTAGCCTAATTGCCTCTGTGTGGATAATTGCCTGGCCTACAAAAATGTGTTTAGCGAGTAAACACAATTCTAAACACTTTCTTGCTATCAGTTTGTAAACATGTTTACATGCTAAAAAATTTTAGCATGACGACGGATAGTGTTTAGCCATTGAAAATTGATGTTTAGGAATTGGACATGTGCGTTCAGCTAGTAAACATGTTTACAAACTGATACCATGAAAAGTGTTTACTTGCTAAACAGTTTTTTTAGAGTATTATGTAATGTGCTTAATTAAATTGTGGAAATGTGTACTGTCAATTCATTTTTCGTCAAACATTGATCATGGTTGGTGTTCAGCTAACTACCGAGCAGAGAGTTTTTTGTGTCACGGAGTACATGTACATCCGTACTGGAAGAGTAAATGGTGTTATCGATGCATTTATGCAGCGATTCCCAGATCGAGATCCACCTGCAGCCAGCACTATCTGGAGAAACCTGCGAAAGTACCGGAGGGAGGGTACCAGCCTCAATCTCAATTGAGGGCGTTCCGGGCGACATCGGACTGGGAGGTCGGCGGAAAACATCGAATTGGTGGAGGCGCAGCTGGATGCCAACCCGCAGCTGGATGCCAACCCGCATGTCAGTGCGAGACGTAATGGACTGGGCCTACCACATGCCACGTTCAATTGCATCACTCGGCTGGACCTGGGCATGCACCCCTACCAAATGCGCGTGCGACATCGGATGCTACCGTGATTCGTCCATCATCTCGTCATTGGCGATGAAGCTGGATTTTCTCTCGACGGAAAAGTCAACTCACGCATTGTTCAAGAGTACGCCCCCAAACAACATCCACCTCCCTTCAATTATGAGCACAACTTCCAACGTGAGAAAGTGAGTGTCTGGGTTGGCCTCTGCGGCAGTGGCCTCATTGTCGGACCGGTGTTTTTTCAGGGCAACCTCAATGGCCGGCGTTACCTTGAGATGTTGAATGATGATGTCATCCCCATCCTTGAGGAACATTTCAAGGTTCAGGAGCGAGGTGTGTTTAGGCGCCTGTGGTGGGCTCAAGACGGCGCTCCGGCTCATCGTCTACTGGCTGTCCGAGACCACCTTCATGAAGCGTTCGGAGACCGTGTCATAGCGCTGAATCATGTGCATGAATGGCCACCGAGATCTCCAGACCTCACCCCGTGTGATTTCTACCTCTGGGGATACTTGAAATCCAAGTTGTACACAACTCCCCTCCGGACCTGCAGACTCTCTGTGACAGAATAACAGCTGAGATTGACGTCCTGCGGCAGACTCCAGATGTTGTTAGGAGAGCAATGGGAGACATGGAGAGACGATGTCGCCTGTGTATCGAGCGAGAGGGAGGGCATGTTGAGGGGTAAGGGATGTAATCATCAACAGTTCATCCACATTGCAAAACTTGCACATCTAAACAAAATTGATTATCACTGCATTTAAAAACTTGGTCCCATCGTCAATTTGACCTCTCTTGGAAAAGTACTCATAACTCTGTATATGTAGGGGTTGTAATGTATGTTCCTTCAAGGCACACTTACATATCTGTTACAATCAATATTATGTGTCAGCATAACATGTATATTATATTATGGTATCAATTGGTTGATTCATATTGCTTGTAATTCATGACCCCAGCACTAACTTGAAATGTTTACATGTCGTCCTGTAAATAGTGTGTGTAATAGTGCATAAATTTGCATACATTAAAACAATTGAGTGCAACAACGTCGTATCTTCTTCCATAGGTTTTGCATGTTCATCCTGTAACTCTGTGAGCAAAATCCATGTCTGCAACAAGGTCATAACTATGATATGACCTTGTTGCACTGATGTGATGATGTATGCTGTGTTTGACTTGACAGAAGTAATGCTATTAATTCATGACCCCAGCAATAACTTAAGATGTTTATGATGGTATTTGATTTGACAGAATAAGAAATCTCACATTGAGATCCATGAAGACACCCAGGGAGGAATCTATGTGGTTGGTGTAACTACAAGAACGGTAGCTTCAGAACAAGAGGTACAACAAGAAACAAATACATCTCATTGCAGACACACAGAATAAGAAATCTCACATATATAGTGCATTACAATGTGTTAATGTTCTATGGTCCAGTTGTCTAGTGTATCAGACTTGTGTTCTGATGACTGAGTCATTACAATGTGTTAATGTTCTATGGTCCAGTTGTCTAGTGTATCAGACTTGTGTTCTGATGACTGAGTCATTACAATGTGTTAATGTTCTATGGTCGAGTTGTCTAGTGTATCAGACTTGTGTTCTGACGACTGAGTCATTACAATGTGTTAATGTTCTATGGTCGAGTTGTCTAGTGTATCAGACTTGTGTTCTGATGACTGAGTCATTACAATGTGTTAATGTTCTATGGTCCGGTTGTCTAGTGTATCAGACTTGTGTTCTGATGACTGAGTCATTACAATGTGTTAATGTTCTATGGTCCAGTTGTCTAGTGTATCAGACTTGTGTTCTGATGACTGAGTCATTACAATGTGTTAATGTTCTATGGTCCGGTTGTCTAGTGTATCAGACTTGTGTTCTGATGACTGAGTCATTACAATGTGTTAATGTTCTATGGTCCAGTTGTCTAGTGTATCAGACTTGTGTTGTGATGACTGAGTCATTACAATGTGTTAATGTTCTATGGTCCAGTTGTCTATTGTATCAGACTTGTGTTCTGATGACTGAGTCATTACAATGTGTTAATGTTCTATGGTCCAGTTGTCTAGTGTATCAGACTTGTGTTCTGATGACTGAGTCATTACAATGTGTTAATGTTCTATGGTCCAGTTGCCTAGTGTATCAGACTTGTGTTCTGATGACTGAGTCATTACAATGTGTTAATGTTCTATGGTCCAGTTGTCTAGTGTATCAGACTTGTGTTCTGATGACTGAGTCATTACAATGTGTTAATGTTCTATGGTCCAGTTGCCTAGTGTATCAGACTTGTGTTCTGACGACTGAGTCATTACAATGTGTTAATGTTCTATGGTCCAGTTGTCTAGTGTATCAGACTTGTGTTCTGATGACTGAGTCATTACAATGTGTTAATGTTCTATGGTCCAGTTGTCTAGTGTATCAGACTTGTGTTCTGATGACTGAGTCATTACAATGTGTTAATGTTCTATGGTCCAGTTGTCTAGTGTATCAGACTTGTGTTCTGATGACTGAGTCATTACAATGTGTTCATGTTCTATGGTGGAGTTGTCTAGTGTATCAGACTTGTGTTCTGATGACTGAGTCATTACAATGTGTTAATGTTCTATGGTCCGGTTGTCTAGTGTATCAGACTTGTGTTCTGATGACTGAGTCATTACAATGTGTTAATGTTCTATGGTGGAGTTGTCTAGTGTATCAGACTTGTGTTCTGATGACTGAGTCATTACAATGTGTTAATGTTCTATGATCCAGTTGTCTAGTGTATCAGACTTGTGTTCTGATGACTGAGTCATTACAATGTGTTAATGTTCTATGGTGGAGTTGTCTAGTGTATCAGACTTGTGTTCTGATGACTGAGTCATTACAATGTGTTAATGTTCTATGGTCGAGTTGTCTAGTGTATCAGACTTGTGTTCTGATGACTGAGTCATTACAATGTGTTAATGTTCTATGGTCCAGTTGTCTAGTGTATCAGACTTGTGTTCTGATGACTGAGTCATTACAATGTATTAATGTTCTATGGTCCAGTTGTCTAGTGTATCAGACTTGTGTTCTGATGACTGAGTCATTACAATGTATTAATGTTCTATGGTCCAGTTGTCTAGTGTATCAGACTTGTGTTCTGATGACTGAGTCATTACAATGTGTTCATGTTCTATGATCCAGTTGTCTGGTGTATCAGACTTGTGTTCTGATGACTGAGTCATTACAATGTGTTAATGTTCTATGGTTGAGTTGTCTAGTGTATCAGACTTGTGTTCTGATGACTGAGTCATTACAATGTGTTAATGTTCTATGGTCGAGTTGTCTAGTGTATCAGACTTGTGTTCTGATGACTGAGTCATTACAATGTGTTAATGTTCTATCGTCCAGTTGTCTAGTGTATCAGACTTGTGTTCTGATGACTGAGTCATTACAATGTGTTAATGTTCTATGGTCCAGTTGTCTAGTGTATCAGACTTGTGTTCTGATGACTGAGTCATTACAATGTGTTAATGTTCTATGGTCCAGTTGTCTAGTGTATCAGACTTGTGTTCTGATGACTGAGTCATTACAATGTGTTAATGTTCTATGGTCCAGTTGTCCTGTGTATCAGACTTGTGTTCTGATGACTGAGTCATTACAATGTGTTAATGTTCTATGGTCCAGTTGTCTAGTGTATCAGACTTGTGTTCTGATGACTGAGTCATTACAATGTGTTAATGTTCTATGGTCCAGTTGTCCTGTGTATCAGACTTGTGTTCTGATGACTGAGTCATTACAATGTGTTAATGTTCTATGGTCCAGTTGTCTAGTGTATCAGACTTGTGTTCTGATGACTGAGTCATTACAATGTGTTAATGTTCTATGGTCCAGTTGTCCTGTGTATCAGACTTGTGTTCTGATGACTGAGTCATTACAATGTGTTAATGTTCTATGGTCCAGTTGTCTAGTGTATCAGACTTGTGTTCTGATGACTGAGTCATTACAATGTGTTAATGTTCTATGGTCCAGTTGTCTAGTGTATCAGACTCGTGTTCTGATGACTGAGTCATTACAATGTGTTAATGTTCTATGGTTGAGTTGTCTAGTGTATCAGACTTGTGTTCTGATGACTGAGTCATTACAATGTGTTAATGTTCTATGGTCCAGTTGTCCTGTGTATCAGACTTGTGTTCTGATGACTGAGTCATTACAATGTGTTAATGTTCTATGGTCCAGTTGTCTAGTGTATCAGACTTGTGTTCTGATGACTGAGTCATTACAATGTGTTAATGTTCTATGGTCCAGTTGTCTAGTGTATCAGACTTGTGTTCTGATGACTGAGTCATTACAATGTGTTAATGTTCTATGGTCCAGTTGTCCTGTGTATCAGACTTGTGTTCTGATGACTGAGTCATTACAATGTGTTAATGTTCTATGGTCCAGTTGTCTAGTGTATCAGACTTGTGTTCTGATGACTGAGTCATTACAATGTGTTAATGTTCTATGGTCCAGTTGTCTAGTGTATCAGACTCGTGTTCTGATGACTGAGTCATTACAATGTGTTAATGTTCTATGGTTGAGTTGTCTAGTGTATCAGACTTGTGTTCTGATGACTGAGTCATTACAATGTGTTAATGTTCTATGGTCCAGTTGTCCTGTGTATCAGACTTGTGTTCTGATGACTGAGTCATTACAATGTGTTAATGTTCTATGGTCCAGTTGTCTAGTGTATCAGACTCGTGTTCTGATGACTGAGTCATTACAATGTGGTAATGTTCTATGGTCCAGTTGTCTAGTGTATCAGACTCGTGTTCTGATGACTGAGTCATTACAATGTGTTAATGTTCTATGGTCCAGTTGTCTAGTGTATCAGACTCGTGTTCTGATGACTGAGTCATTACAATGTGTTAATGTTCTATGGTCCAGTTGTCTAGTGTATCAGACTTGTGTTCTGATGACTGAGTCATTACAATGTGTTAATGTTCTATGGTTGAGTTGTCTGGTGTATCAGACTTGTGTTCTGATGACTGAGTCATTACAATCTGTTAATGTTCTATGGTCGAGTTGTCTAGTGTATCAGACTTGTGTTCTGATGACTGAGTCATTACAATGTGTTAATGTTCTATGGTTGAGTTGTCTTGTGTATCAGACTTGTGTTCTGATGATTGAGACATTACAATGTGTTAATGTTCTATGGTCCAGTTGTCTAGTGTATCAGACTTGTGTTCTGATGACTGAGTCATTACAATGTGTTTGCATCCTGAAGGTGGTACTTGTGTCCTTGAGCAAGACACTTGATAGTACCTGCTTCTCTTCACCAAGAAGTATAAATGGGTACCTGAGAGGGAAGAGATGGTTATTTTGTTTAATTAGCCCTGCAACACCAAGAAATATTGCACCTTACATTACATGAATGATATTGGTCCAGTGACCAGAAGAAATAATGCAACTTGGCTTATTGTGACATTACACATGTATGTGAAATGCGCTATGGAGAACGAAATTAATGCAATTGAGTAGCTGTAGAGATACCATTGGTATCATCAGAAGACATGGACGCGTAAAACAATTGAGTAGCTGTAGAGATACCATTGGTATCATCAGAAGACATGGACGCGTAAAACAATTGAGTAGCTGTAGAGATACCATTGGTATCATCAGAAGACATGGACGCGTAAAACAATTGAGTAGCTGTAGAGATACCATTGGTATCATCAGAAGACATGGACGCGTAAAACAATTGAGTAGCTGTAGAGATACCATTGGTATCATCAGAAGACATGGACGCGTAAAACTTATTACCATGCTCATAGTGAATGCACACATTAAGAGTCTGATGACTTAGGCTGTATGTAGTACACTTATGGTATACTTTCTTACATGTACTTATACATTCATTTCAGACTCTTGAAGGTGCCTTGTCAAGAACAACAGTCTGATGATATATATGATAGGATTTCCTATTGGTGGATGGCAGATAACTTGGTACATATAGGAATATACTATACATAAATATTTGTTTGCATAATCAGCCACTTGTCTTTGAAGAGAGGAAGTTTCTAATATCCACCTCTGCCTTCTCAGTCTGTATGTCACGCCTCAACTATAGCATCAGACAGGCCCAGTGTGGTATTGTTATAGTGTTGTAAGCCCAACTGCAACACTATAGCATCAGACAGGCCCAGTGTGGTATTGTTATAGTGTTGTAAGCCCAACTGCAGCACTACAGCATCAGACAGGCCCAGTGTGGTATTGTTATAGTGTTGTAAGCCCAACTGCAACACTACAGCATCAGACAGGCCCAGTGTGGTATTGTTATAGTGTTGTAAGCCCAACTGCAGCACTACAGCATCAGACAGGCCCAGTGTGGTATTGTTATAGTGTTGTAAGCCCAACTGCAGCACTACAGCATCAGACAGGCCCAGTGTGGTATTGTTATAGTGTTGTAAGCCCAACTGCAGCACTACAGCATCAGACAGGCCCAGTGTGGTATTGTTATAGTGTTGTAAGCCCAACTGCAACACTATAGCATCAGACAGGCCCAGTGTGGTATTGTTATAGTGTTGTAAGCCCAACTGCAGCACTATAGCATCAGACAGTCCCAGTGTGGTATTGTTATAGTGTTGTAAGCCCAACTGCAACACTATAGCATTAGACAGGCCCAGTGTGGTATTGTTATAGTGTTGTAAGCCCAACTGCAACACTATAGCATCAGACAGGCCCAGTGTGGTATTGTTATAGTATTGTAAAAGCCCAACTGCAACACTATAGCATCGGTCAGTCCCAGTGTGGTATTGTTATAGTGTTGTAAGCCCAACTGCAACACTACAGCATCAGACAGGCCCAGTGTGGTATTGTTATAGTGTTGTAAGCCCAACTGCAGCACTATAGCATCAGACAGGCTCAGTGTGGTATTGTTATAGTGTTGTAAGCCCAACTGCAGCACTACAGCATCAGACAGGCCCAGTGTGGTATTGTTATAGTATTGTAAAAGCCCAACTGCAACACTATAGCATCAGACAGGCCCAGTGTGGTATTGTTATAGTATTGTAAAAGCCCAACTGCAACACTATAGCATCGGTCAGTCCCAGTGTGGTATTGTTATAGTGTTGTAAGCCCAACTGCAACACTATAGCATCAGACAGGCCCAGTGTGGTATTGTTATAGTGTTGTAAGCCCAACTGCAACACTATAGCATCAGACAGTCCCAGTGTGGTATTGTTATAGTGTTGTAAGCCCAACTGCAACACTATAGCATCGGACAGGCCCAGTGTGGTATTGTTATAGTGTTGTAAGCCCAACTGCAACACTATAGTGTGGTATGTGGTATTGTTATAGTGTTGTAAGCCCAACTGCAACACTATATATATTTGGGCCAATACCATAGTTGGGATGTAACAAATATATAACATTGTTTTATAAAGACAAAGCAGAGATACATGTAACTGTATGTTGGCCTGTGGTTTGCATGTATTCTAATAGAGTATCAAAATGTTTCCATGGTGATTGGTTCTTCACATTGTTCTATGACATAACACACAATGGTTCAGTGATTAATTCTTCACACGATGTCATTACATTAGCTCTCTAAGGGATCAGACATCACATGTTATCCTGAGATATTATTTCTCCTTTGTATTGCTTGAAGTGAAACCAACATGACAGATATGTTGTCCCTATCTCATGAAACTTTACAACAGTTACATATGTACATGTATACATTTCAAGATTCTCTGATCATATATGAATTTGTTGAAAGTGTTCATGAAACAATTTCTGAAGATGTTTTCAATGCATCAGTTTCTTTGCTCATAATGCATGTTTTGAACTACATATATGTTGCTTGGTGTTAAGTTTGTACATGTAGCTGTAATTCTTGCTGGTCTTATATGTGTATGTTGGTGATCTCTTTTCTGTGGAATGGTACTTTTTTGTGATTTATCTCAAATATTGTCAAATCATTGCCTTAAATTTGTTTATGGGTAATTCCACTTCAAATCAACACAATGTTAAATAAATAAAAATAAATAAGTACAAACAGATTGAGAGGGTCAAACCAAATTTGACATTGGATCACCTAACATGATCTGGTAGGTAAAACTTGTAGCTTTGCATGGTGAGGATGATAAGTAAGACTAATTGCGGTGACACCATGTGGAATCTCAATTGAGTAGTAATTAGTTCTGAAAAGAACTGGAGGTACAACTCGACGTTTCGATCAGTATGCTCTGATCGTCCTCAGGAGAATGCCGGACTCTGGAAAATGCTGCAGCTTAAGTAGACTGCTGGAGGATCATCCCATGAATGGATGCTGGAGGATTAGTTCGTTGAGGCGCGCAGGCGGGACCTGTTGAGACTAGGATCCTAGGGGTTAGGGGAGAGGAGTGTGTGCTCACTGAACTGAATCAATTGTTGACAAGCACAGGGGGATGGAGGGTGGTTGACTTAGGATATAGGAGATCCCTCAGTCTGGGGTGGGTTATGGACTTTGGATATAGAAGATCCTTCAGTCTGTAGTAGTGGTCGCCAAATGTCGCTGATGTAGAAGCCGATGTCCTGTGGCACAGTGTCGTGTTTGACGATCTCGATGGCCTCTCTGATGCGTCTGGGGTGCCATGTGTCGATGGGTGTGATGAGATGGGCTGCCTGCCAGTCGATTTGGTGGTCCTTGATGTGCGAGTGCTTGATGATGGCTGACTTCTTGAAATCTCCTCTGCGGCCGTGTGCTCGGTGTTCCTTCAATCTGATGGGGAGGTTGCGTCCTGTTTCGCCGATGTACACCTTACCGCACTCACAGGGGATCCGGTAGACTCCCGCTCTGTTGTTTGGGTCCGGTTTGTCCTTGTGGGTGTGTAGAAGTCCTTGGAGTTTGCTGGGGACTGAGTGGAACACATCGATGCCTGCTCGTCGGAGGATGCGCTGTAGTTTGTGAGACGTCTAACCTAGATAGGGGAGACAAGCAGAGAGGGTTAGATTGCTTACCTTGCTTTCGGGGTTTGGAACTGGCTTCGCTGTGCTCATCTTGCTGGGGTTGTAACCGTTGCGTTTGAGGGTGGTTCGGATGTGCTGTAGTTCCTTGGGAAGGCTGTCCTTGTCACAAATGTTGTAGGCGCGTTGTACGAGGGTACGGTTGACCGATGACTTGATGCTTGGGTGATGGAAGGAGCGCTGGTTCAGGTACCGATCTGTGTGCGTGGGCTTTCTGTAGACGTTGTGGTGTAGGGAGCCGTCTGGGTTTCTGGAAATGCTAACATCAAGGAACGCGATCTTGCCGTCTTCTTCTGTTTCCATGGTGAACTTGATGCTCGAGTGTTGCTGGTTGAGATGTTGTAGAAAATCCTGGAGTGTGTCTCTGCCATGTGGCCAAACCACAAAGGTGTCATCCACGTATCTGAGCCACAGCTTCGGTTGGAGGTCGGCGGTGTTGAGGGAAGAGTTTTCAAATTCTTCCATGAAAATATCAGCAAGGACCGGGGATAAAGGAGATCCCATGGAGGTCCCAGCTGTCTGCTCATAGATCTTGCCCTGAAACTGAAAACAACTTGAAGAGACACATGTTAGTAGCAAATCATGAATTTGGTCAGGGGTGAGTGATGTGCGATCATCAAGGGAAAGATCTTGTACGAGTCTGTCCTTCACCAGGAGGCATGTCTCTGTAGTTGGGACATTGGTGAATAGGGAGACAACATCAAAACTAACCAAGATGTCGCTGGGTTGAAGGGTGAGGCCCCGGGTGATCTCAACGAACTGACCGGAGTTGGACACATGGTGTTGAGTGAGACCCACCAAGGGTCGGAGGATCTTAGCTAGATGACGGGCTGTGTTGTACGTAGGTGAACCTCTGGAGGCAACGATAGGGCGGAGAGGAACATCAGGTTTGTGAATCTTCGGCTGGCCAAAGAACCTAGGGCAGGATGAGCTGGATGGTCTGAGATGTCGGTAGAGTTGGGTGGAGAGGGCACCGGCACGGTGGAGGGCAAGGAGTTTGCTAGCGACTCTTTTCTCTATGGACAATGTTTACAATCACTGTGCACTATTTGATTATTAATGATCTACAATAAACATCAATGAATACAATAGTGTGTGTTTGTAACAGTATGATCCAACCAGGACAATGTTTACAATCACTGTGCACTATTTGAGTATTAATGATCTACAATAAACATCAATGAATACAATAGTGTGTGTTTGTAACAGTATGATCCAACCAGGACAATGTTTACAATCACTGTGCACTATTTGAGTATTAATGATCTACAATAAACATCAATGAATACAATTTTACATGTACATGAAACTTGAATGGTGTAAAGTTGATGATGTGAGCAAACATTCCTTGAAATATTTCTGTCTCGGCTGCTATCGTTTTAGAATTTCTGGCAAACCGAAGACAGAAATTTCATGTTTGAATTAATATGAACAGTCAGAATGCATTTTCACTAATCCTTGTTTACAACACAATGAAATAAGCTGAAACGTTTACAAATTGGTTTTTATTCATATCTCTTGATTCTTAAGTTTGGATGTATTTACAGATATTTTATCAATAGCGCCAGAGATAACGCAATGGTATTTTGTCCTATATGTAGAGGAATAATCAACCCAGTGCTGATCAGACCTCAAGGCAAGACACCACTTGTTTGTTCATACACTGCTGAAGGACACACTAAGGCTGTACTGTCAGTACAAGCAACTAATGACCTCTTGTTTAGTGGTTCAAAAGGTGAGAAATGTATAAATAAAGTGAAGTAAAGTTGTACAGAGGTTGAAGTCATTACAGTACACGGTTCCAAGAGATTCAAACAAAAACATAAGGATTACAGAATATAATAAAACATAATCTATTAAAACTTCGTTGTGTCTCTGATACGAAGGTATCAGATTTTCAACTGCAAATGCAGTGATGATAATTTTGTTTAATTTAAAATATGTTTCAGAAACTTTAAGGAAACGTTTTGGAAACGTTAAGCTAAGTAAGAAATTTGTTTCCATTATCCTACCGTTAGCAAACAACGTTACAAGCCGTTCTGTACATGTACATGCCATGGCTTTGCACATGCTTCAGTGGTTGGAGCAATCATAAAGGAGCAATTAAGCAATTGTACTACCATCTATGCCTATTGAAAGTACATTAAGAACACTAGCAACATGACTAATTCGTCACAAGATTATCCATATTACGGGGCCACTTTGATCATTCCACTTCTCAAGACACGCATACAACATTTTAACAACATCTCCATAACCAAAGTATCCATGTTATGGGGCCAATTTATAAACAGGGATTGGAGCAATTAAGCAATTGCACCACCCCCTACAAGGTACCGTGTGGTAGCTGAGTGATAGGCCAGCTCTTCTTACAGGAAAAGTTAAACATTGGTAATTACCAGATTATCAAATTAATTTGATAAAGTAAAGTTTGTACAAGTATAAATCATCCTGAAAAATGTTTTCATCTTAAAACAGGAAACACAAATTTTGAGGGCGAGTCAATTCTCAAGTCACAATCTTTTCAAGTAATCTTATCACAAAGATGATAACTTTGATAGATTTTGCTATACGTTGCACAAGTGAATGCTGAGATTTTGTAGCTTTGCACGGTGAAAATGATCAATAAAGACTGGTTACGGTTCTGGTTGCATGTGACACCATGTGAGTAGTAATTAGTTCTGAAGTGGTAACCTGCCGTGAGCTCATGTACATGGTGTCGGAGTAATCTTAAACTTTGTTTTAAGAATGAATGTCTAATCAACAAGTTATTTTTGTTCAAGTCTTAAGTAAGTTTGCATGTCCCTGACACCAAGTCCCAAGTAAAGTCTCAAGTCAATTCAGTCAAGTCCAAGTCGAGTCACAAGTTACAAAATGATGTGACTCAATACACATGCATCAATTTGATATGCTAGCATGGCCCACATTTTGATATGCTAGCATGGCCCACATTTTGATATGCTAGCATGGCTCACATTTTGATATGCTAGCATGGCCCACATTTTGATATGCTAGCATGGCCCACATTTTTGGGAAACAAATTAAAAAGGTTGTTTATAAGCGTGTACACCAAAAATGTGTGCAGTGCTAGCATATCAAATTGACGCAAGACTGAGTTTGACAGCAGTTCGTGTAGAGATAGCGCCTTCATGCAGCATGCGGCGATGGATCGTGTATGGTAGGTAAAGGGCGTTACTGAGTTATGTTTGGCATATTTAATGTGGGTAGGTAAAGGGTGTTACTGAGTTATGTTTGGCATATTTAATGTGGGTAGGTAAAGGGCGTTACTGAGTTATGTTTGGCATATTTAATGTGGGTAGGTAAAGGGCACTACTGAGTTATGTTTGGCATATTTAATGTGGGTAGGTAAAGGGCGTTACTGAGTTATGTTTGGCATATTTAATGTGGGTAGGTAAAGGGCGCTACTGAGTTATGTTTGGCATATTTAATGTGGGTAGGTAAAGGGCGTTACTGAGTTATGTTTGGCATATTTAATGTGGGTAGGTAAAGGGCGCTACTGAGTTATGTTTGGCATATTTAATGTGGGTAGGTAAAGGGCGTTATTGAGTTATGTTTGGCATATTTAATGTGGGTAGGTAAAGGGCGTTACTGAGTTATGTTTGGCATATTTAATGTGGGTAGGTAAAGGGTGCTACTGAGTTATGTTTGGCATATTTAATGTGGGTAGGTAAATGGCGTTAATGAGTTATGTTTGGCATATTTAATGTGGGTAGGTAAAGGGCGCTACTGAGTTATGTTTGGCATATTTAATGTGGGTAGGTAAAGGGCGTTACTGAGTTATGTTTGGCATATTTAATGTGGGTAGGTAAAGGGCGTTACTGAGTTATGTTTGGCATATTTAATGTGGGTAGGTAAAGGGCGTTACTGAGTTATGTTTGGCATATTTAATGTGGGTAGGTAAAGGGCGTTACTGAGTTATGTTTGGCATATTTAATGTGGGTAGGTAAAGGGCGCTACTGAGTTATGTTTGGCATATTTAATGTGGGTAGGTAAAGGGCGTTACTGAGTTATGTTTGGCATATTTAATGTGGGTAGGTAAAGGGCACTACTGAGATATGTTTGGCATATTTAATGTGGGTAGGTAAAGGGTGCTACTGAGTTATGTTTGGCATATTTAATGTGGGTAGGTCAAGGGGGCTACTGAGTTATGCTTATATTTAATGTGCAGGTAAAGTATGTTACTGAGTTATGTTTTGGCATATTTAATGTGGGTAGGTAAAGGGCGCTACTGAGTTATGTTTGGCATATTTAATGTGGGTAGGAAAAGGGGCGTACTGAGTTATGTTTGGCATATTTAATGTGGGTAGGTAAAGGGCGCTACTGAGTTATGTTTGGTATATTTAATGTGGGTAGGAAGGCGTTATTGAGTTATGTTTGGCATATTTAATGTGGGTAGGTAAAGGGCGTTACTGAGTTATGTTTGGCATATTTAATGTGGGTAGGTAAAGGGCGCTACTGAGTTATGTTTGGCATATTTAATGTGGGTAGGTAAAGGGCGTTATTGAGTTATGTTTGGCATATTTAATGTGGGTAGGTAAATGGCGTTAATGAGTTATGTTTGGCATATTTAATGTGGGTAGGTAAAGGGCGTTATTGAGTTATGTTTGGCATATTTAATGTGGGTAGGTAAATGACGTTAATGAGTTATGTTTGGCATATTTAATGTGGGTAGGTAAAGGGCGTTACTGAGTTATGTTTGGCATATTTAATGTGGGTAGGTAAAGGGCGTTACTGAGTTATGTTTGGCATATTTAATGTGGGTAGGTAAAGGGCGCTACTGAGTTATGAGTTTGGCATATTTAATGTGGGTAGGTAAAGGGCGCTACTGAGTTATGTTTGGCATATTTAATGTGGGTAGGTAAAGGGCGTTACTGAGTTATGTTTGGCATATTTAATGTGGGTAGGTAAAGGGCACTACTGAGATATGTTTGGCATATTTAATGTGGGTAGGTAAAGGGTGCTACTGAGTTATGTTTGGCATATTTAATGTGGGTAGGTAAAAGGCGTTACTGAGTTATGTTTGGCATATTTAATGTGGGTAGGTAAAGGGCGTTACTGAGTTATGTTTGGCATATTTAATGTGGGTAGGTAAAGGGCACTACTGAGATATGTTTGGCATATTTAATGTGGGTAGGTAAAGGGTGCTACTGAGTTATGTTTGGCATATTTAATGTGGGTAGGTAAAGGGCGTTACTGAGTTATGTTTGGCATATTTAATGTGGGTAGGTAAAGGGCGCTACTGAGTTATGTTTGGCATATTTAATGTGGGTAGGTAAAGGGCGCTACTGAGTTATGTTTGGCATATTTAATGTGGGTAGGTAAAGGGCACTACTGAGTTATGTTTGGCATATTTAATGTAGGTAGGTAAAGGGCGTTACTGAGTTATGTTTGGCATATTTAATGTGGGTAGGTAAAGGGCGTTACTGAGTTATGTTTGGCATATTTAATGTGGGTAGGTACATAATATTGGGAAGTAATAATATTGGGAAGTGATGTTTTGGAATGTAACACTATTTAACAAATACAGATGATGACAATTCTTTTGCTTGTTATATGTCTACCTGCAGTTCATCAGGTCATGTTTTAGATAGCAGTGCTGGAAGCAGTGTCTTTCGCACAGTTGCCTTGCCAACAGGGGAGTCACAGATCAATGATATAGCTGTAAATGATACCGGAACCAGACTATATGCAGCTGCAGGTAATATCATCAGAGTCTGGTCACTAAGCAAGTAAGTTGAGTTTCTAAAAACTGGTAAGCAATATTTAAAACAAAAGTACATTTTGTTTTGCTAAAACTACTTCTAATATATTAGTATACTGTCTTTGAATCAAGATATACATTATAGAAAAGGTACAACATTGGTAATAATGGAAAAACTGCTTGTACCAGTATGCTAGACTCTCATTGAATCAAGATATTGACCATTTAAAACTAGACAACTGTTTGTTTATGAATGGTGGGTTAGCTGTAATAAGCTAGATTTTTGGGTAATCTTTTTTCTATTTATTTATTTATTTATTTTATTTGCCAACATGAAAATATGTGATATATTGCATACGCAGGGACCAAATTTCCCATGTACAAAGTATGGTGGCTTCACAAATCTGGCAAACATTCATACCCCTATGTAGCTATGTGACAAAAATTTTCAAAATCAACAGATTCCAATACAACTGGTATCATTGTCAAGGTCTTGAATAGACGATTACAATGATATAAGGATCATCTTCCTGTGACCAAAAATAAGGAAGTTATGACATGTTGAATCCGGCAATTTTAGGCCCGTAAATGGCAATTATTTTATAAGGAAAAACAAAAGAAATGTAAATTTGAATTGTGACCCGTTTCCCAGATTTTCTCGGATTCCATATCATAACTTTCTTAATTCTTGTCCGATTATTAAAAGGTTGGTATCACTGGAATGCTTGGGAAAAGAGGAAGAATAATAACCTATTTCCAGGCTAATTCAATGATTAGTTTGTTTTGTAGTGCTGATTTACAAATAAGAAATACAAAAAAAATGTGTTAAAAAAAAAAAATAATAAATAACAAAATTATGAAAAAAAATTAATTACTCAAATCTGAGGATTGTTTTCATATTTTTACACTAAAATCTTCGAAAGCCTCTCATCCCTGATTTAATTTAATATTAAAACAATTTATAAATTATATTGGACTGGAAATATAAAACAAAATAATGAAAATAGATTTTAAAAAATAGAGAAAAAAAATTACTCAAATCGGAGAATTTTTAATATTTATACTGAAATCCTCGATAAATTCTTATCCCTGATTTAATTAAACATTATAAAAAACAATAAATGATATTGGACTGGAAATATGAAGAAAAAAAATGAAATAAATTCATGAAAACTAATATTATTGTGTTACGCCAATGTATATTACTTATTAGGTTTAAACGGACGATTTATCGGACTGAAAATTGGTAGGTCTATAGCGCGCTGAACGCGGCGCAATGCAATCTTTGGTTGACATCGATGTTTGGGGAGTCCAAAAAACATAACTGGGAGACGTTCAATCGCCATCAAAATTGGCCAAGAGGTAGAAAACAAGTATAGAAAAATGATATTTGTGGTTTGATAAGTGATATTACTCACCTTTTGGTAAATCGTCGATGGTTTTGATGAGCAAGAGCGAACCCAAATTTCGAGAATATTGTTTGGAAACTTCTAGATGCCGCATTCAGAAAATTTGAGAACGAGGTTGAAGTAGAATATTTGATCTACGTCTTCGAAAAAAAATCTCCTGGGTACGTCAAAAAGAACGGCCTCAGCGAAACGTTACAAAGCGCTATCTCCACGGTGTCTTCGCCACGGCGATTCAACCCGAGATTGAGGCCGCGGCCGAAAAGATTTGCGACAATGCGTGGGATACGCACATACCTACCCTATGTGAAAAGTCATTTAACAGTACGGTAGAATTCCAATTGATCCAGGAATTTTGGTGCTCACGTTTATCAGAAAACAACAACAAACTGTTTGATGTTATGTTTATGTTTGTTTAATGTTTTACAAGAAGTTGCTTTTTGGATTCCACAAAATTGAAATTTCAGTTTTCTCTAAGATTGGACAATACCATATCTCGGGATGATTGATATTTGTACTAACTTGACACCAAGTAAGTTTGTTGTACTTTCCTGTTAACCTGATGCTATCAAGTGAAATAATGGCAGATTCCATCATTTATGAGAAATAGATAGATGTTTTGCCAAAAGATTATTAGATGTTTTATGTTTTACAAAAAGTTGTTGAATGGCATTTCCATATAATAATTCCTGTTTTCTTTAAGATAAAAGTACTTCAGACAAAAACATATCTTAGAATGATTGATACTTATACCAACCATACAAGTTGTTGAATGGCATTTCCATATAATAATTCCTGTTTTCTCTAAGATAAAAGTACTTCAGACAAAAACACATCTTAGGATGATTGATACTTATACCAACCTTACACCAAGTAAGTTGTTAAATTAATCCGTTTTGTTATACTTTCCTGTTAACCTTATGCTATAAGGTAATGAGAGATTCCATAATTGAATCTAGAAGCAGCAATTTGCACCAAGGATATTGACATATTACATGATTATTTCCTTGTTATTTCTTAGCTTTCAGGCAATCTGTAAGTTGTTTGGTGGTCCATCAGCAGCTATCATGTGTGTGGCTGTTGACACACAAGAAGATTGTGATTATGTATTTGCTGGATCTAAAGACCATTACATCAAGGTAAGTACTACATACTCATTCCTATAATGATTTATAAAGACCATTACATCAAGGGAAGTACTACATACTCATTCCTATAATGATCTAAAGACCATTGCATCAAGGGAAGTACTACATACTCATTCCTATAATGATCTAAAGACCATTGCATCAAGGGAAGTACTACATACTCATTCCTATAATGATCTAAAGACCATTGCATCAAGGCAAGTACTACATACTCATTCCTATAATGATCTAAAGACCATTACATCAAGGCAAGTACTACATACTCATTCCTATAATGATCTATAAAGACCATTACATCAAGGCAAGTACTACATGCTCATTCCTATAATGATCTAAAGACCATTGCATCAAGGGAAGTACTACATACTCATTCCTATAATGATCTATAAAGACCATTACATCAAGGCAAGTACTACATGCTCATTCCTATAATGATCTAAAGACCATTACATCAAGGCAAGTACTACATACTCATTCCTATAATGATCTAAAGACCATTACATGAAGGCAAGTACTACATACTCATTCCTACATGTATAATGATATAAAGACCATTACATCAAGGCAAGTACTACATACTCATTCCTATAATGATCTAAAGACCATTACATCAAGGCAAGTACTACATACTCATTCCTATAATGATCTATAAAGACCATTACATCAAGGCAAGTACTACATGCTCATTCCTATAATGATCTAAAGACCATTGCATCAAGGGAAGTACTACATACTCATTCCTATAATGATCTATAAAGACCATTACATCAAGGCAAGTACTACATGCTCATTCCTATAATGATCTAAAGACCATTACATCAAGGGAAGTACTACATACTCATTCCTATAATGATCTATAAAGACCATTACATCAAGGCAAGTACTACATACTCATTCCTATAATGATCTAAAGACCATTACATCAAGGCAAGTACTACATACTCATTCCTATAATGATCTATAAAGACCATTACATCAAGGCAAGTACTACATGCTCATTCCTATAATGATCTAAAGACCATTGCATCAAGGGAAGTACTACATACTCATTCCTATAATGATCTATAAAGACCATTACATCAAGGCAAGTACTACATGCTCATTCCTATAATGATCTAAAGACCATTACATCAAGGCAAGTACTACATACTCATTCCTATAATGATCTATAAAGACCATTACATCAAGGCAAGTACTACATACTCATTCCTATAATGATCTAAAGACCATTACATGAAGGCAAGTACTACATACTCATTCCTATAATGATATAAAGACCATTACATCAAGGCAAGTACTACATACTCATTCCTATAATGATCTAAAGACCATTACATCAAGGCAAGTACTACATACTCATTCCTATAATGATCTATAAAGACCATTACATCAAGGCAAGTACTACATGCTCATTCCTATAATGATCTAAAGACCATTGCATCAAGGGAAGTACTACATACTCATTCCTATAATGATCTATAAAGACCATTACATCAAGGCAAGTACTACATGCTCATTCCTATAATGATCTATAAAGACCATTACATCAAGGCAAGTACTACATACTCATTCCTATAATGATCTAAAGACCATTACATCAAGGCAAGTACTACATACTCATTCCTATAATGATCTATAAAGACCATTACATCAAGGCAAGTACTACATGCTCATTCCTATAATGATCTAAAGACCATTGCATCAAGGGAAGTACTACATACTCATTCCTATAATGATCTATAAAGACCATTACATCAAGGCAAGTACTACATGCTCATTCCTATAATGATCTAAAGACCATTACATCAAGGGAAGTACTACATACTCATTCCTATAATGATCTAAAGACCATTGCATCAAGGGAAGTACTACATACTCATTCCTATAATGATCTATAAAGACCATTACATCAAGGCAAGTACTACATACTCATTACTATAATGATCTATAAAGACCATTACATCAAGGCAAGTACTACATACTCATTCCTATAATGATCTAAAGACCATTGCATCAAGGGAAGTACTACATACTCATTCCTATAATGATCTATAAAGACCATTACATCAAGGCAAGTACTACATACTCATTCCTATAATGATCTAAAGACCATTACATCAAGGCAAGTACTACATGCTCATTCCTATAATGATCTAAAGACCATTGCATCAAGGGAAGTACTACATACTCATTCCTATAATGATCTATAAAGACCATTACATCAAGGCAAGTACTACATGCTCATTCCTATAATGATCTAAAGACCATTACATCAAGGGAAGTACTACATACTCATTCCTATAATGATCTAAAGACCATTACATCAAGGCAAGTACTACATACTCATTCCTATAATGATCTATAAAGACCATTACATCAAGGCAAGTACTACATGCTCATTCCTATAATGATCTAAAGACCATTGCATCAAGGGAAGTACTACATACTCATTCCTATAATGATCTATAAAGACCATTACATCAAGGCAAGTACTACATGCTCATTCCTATAATGATCTAAAGACCATTACATCAAGGCAAGTACTACATACTCATTCCTATAATGATCTAAAGACCATTGCATCAAGGGAAGTACTACATACTCATTCCTATAATGATCTATAAAGACCATTACATCAAGGCAAGTACTACATACTCATTACCATAATGATCTATAAAGACCATTACATCAAGGCAAGTACTACATACTCATTCCTATAATGATCTAAAGACCATTGCATCAAGGGAAGTACTACATACTCATTCCTATAATGATCTATAAAGACCATTACATCAAGGCAAGTACTACATGCTCATTCCTATAATGATCTAAAGACCATTGCATCAAGGGAAGTACTACATACTCATTCCTATAATGATCTAAAGACCATTACATCAAGGCAAGTACTACATACTCATTCCTATAATGATCTAAAGACCATTGCATCAAGGGAAGTACTACATACTCATTCCTATAATGATCTATAAAGACCATTACATCAAGGCAAGTACTACATACTCATTCCTATAATGATCTAAAGACCATTACATCAAGGCAAGTACTACATACTCATTCCTATAATGATCTAAAGACCATTACATCAAGGCAAGTACTACATACTCATTCCTATAATGATCTATAGACCATTACATCAAGGCAAGTACTACATACTCATTCCTATAATGATCTATAAAGACCATTACATCAAGGCAAGTACTACATACTCATTCCTATAACTTTCATTATAAACAACAGATTAAATAAACAAATCAACATTTGGCAATAGTCTTCCATCAAGGCATTATGAGAAATCTGCGTTTATTTGCAATGCATACAGTGTGTGGGTACTAGGTGCAATACGAAAACATTCACAAAACATCTTGGTTGAAGTCTAAGCTGTTTGAATTGTACAGTCAAGTTTTTAATGTTACCAGACTGTCAATGATGAAAGGACAAAACAATTTTATTAAATTGTATAAGAGGGGAGAACCTGCAAGGTCAAACTATGTAAGGTTTAATGATTGTGTTTTCAACATAATAATACTGCAATTAAAGTGTAGTATTTGGTGTAGTAAAACTGCAGTGGATTTTTGAAAGGATTGTTTGACAGCTAAATAAAATGAATGGTTTATTTGTTATTTTTTTATTTATTCCTTTGTGAATCTTGTAGGTATTTGAGGTTCCTAGTGGTGCTACGGGTTGTCTGACAGCTAAACATAATCTAGATCCTCCACACTACGATGGTATCCAATCTATTGCTATTCATAAACAGCTTTTGTTTAGTGGCTCAAGGGATGCCTGCATCAAGAAATGGGACATTGAAAAGAAACAACAACTCAAGGTACAAACATAAAACAAATAAAAATTGTATTCATTTATCCATGTTTTATTTCAAAGGTAATTTTGGGTAAAATAAAATTTCATCTAGAATAAAATAATATTTGACAGTATACATCAGATCAACAAAGAGTTGATTATTCTTTGTTATAAAAACAAAATATAAGTTAATTCTGTTCTCGTTTTGTTTTGTGTGTTTTTTTGGGGGACCCAGTATTTGGGAGAAGCTAATTAAGACCTTTGTGAGAATTTGGTTTATTTGAGAAGCCAAAAGCTTTACAAATATGATCATATGGATGACAGACCCAGTGACATGCAGTCTATACTGTCAAGTCAGATTTGTCATGTTGGTGTTCTTTGCATGGA
This sequence comes from Zoroaster sp. YZ-2022, assembly GCA_029582265.1. Lineage (NCBI taxonomy): Eukaryota > Metazoa > Echinodermata > Asteroidea > Forcipulatida > Zoroasteridae > Zoroaster > Zoroaster sp. YZ-2022. Next base: position 68,147,872 of record CM055816.1, read on the forward strand.
GCTAGCCTTTTGGAGTCAGTAGATAAATTATAGACATTAAACATCAAGGTAGTGAACTGAAGTGAAATGTCAGTAGTGTGTGCATTGTTATTTGCTCCACAGACTTTGCAAACTGTTTTCTTAATAACAATCATTGCACTTTCTGTAAGTGTTGTTCCTGTCACCTGAACAAAGTATTTGATGTAATTTGACCTCCAGACCATAAACAGTGCACACAAGGACTGGATCTGTGCACTTGACTTCTTGCCAGGACGTGATTGTCTATTAAGCGGCTGCCGTGGAGGCTACCTGAAGCTTTGGCATATGTGGGACTGCTCACTTATTGGAGAAATGAAAGCACACACTAGTCCGATTAACTCCATAGCAACCAATGCAACGCATATATTCACAGCTTCTAGGTAAGATCAATGTAGTCTGGATAGTTTGCATGAAGTATAACGTCTCTTAATAATAATGAATACTAGAAAAGCCATAATACCATAAAGCTGCACTCATTCTCTTTAAGTGGTACAGACAAAAGTAAATTAACAGTAATTCAGGCATATTTACATATTTAGCAAACAGTGATTTTGTTTTATTTGGTAATTTACTTTTTCATTCCCTACAAAGGCAGTTTGGTATGATGTTGGGTCCACAGCATGCATACTTTTGGCAAACTGCAGAATGGTGTTTGTTGACAAATGAATGACTTAACAAATGGGATATATTGTTGTTTGATGTGAGTGGCTTGTGAGGAGACTAAATGTTTACTGAAGACTAAATGTTGACTTGTGAGGAGACTAAATGTTTACTGAAGTTATATATGGAGAAAATGAAATAAGCTGTGACTTTGACATGTTGGTTTCTGATACTTACAATGTGATGATGCATAATAACCTTATATGGTCGATGTGCTCATCATCTTCAAGTTAAGTTCAGCATGGTGCAAAGAATGAATCTCTTGAGTCATTGTACTGATAATAACCTCATATGGTCGATGTGCTCATCATCTTCAAGTTAAGTTTAGCATGGTGCAAAGAATGAATCTCTCTTGAGTCATTGTTCTGATAATAACCTTATATGGTCGATGTGTTCATCATCTACAAGTTAAGTTCAGTATGGTGCAAAGAATGAATCTCTCTTGAGTCATTGTTCTGATAATATGCTTATATGGTCGATGTGCTCATCATCTTCAAGTTAAGTTCAGCATGGTGCAAAGAATGAATCTCTCTTGAGTCATTGTTCTGATAATAACCTTATATGGTCGATGTGTTCATCATCTACAAGTTAAGTTCAGTATGGCAAAGAATGAATCTCTTGAGTCATTGTTCTGATAATAACCTTATATGGTCGATGTGCTCATCATCTTCAAGTTAAGTTCAGCATGGTGCAAAGAATGAATCTCTCTTGAGTCATTGTACTGATAATAACCTCATATGGTCGATGTGCTCATCATCTTCAAGTTAAGTTTAGCATGGTGCAAAGAATGAATCTCTCTTGAGTCATTGTTCTGATAATAACCTTATATGGTCGATGTGTTCATCATCTACAAGTTAAGTTCAGTATGGTGCAAAGAATGAATCTCTCTTGAGTCATTGTTCTGATAATATGCTTATATGGTCGATGTGCTCATCATCTTCAAGTTAAGTTCAGCATGGTGCAAAGAATGAATCTCTCTTGAGTCATTGTTCTGATAATAACCTTATATGGTCGATGTGTTCATCATCTACAAGTTAAGTTCAGTATGGTGCAAAGAATGAATCTCTCTTGAGTCATTGTTCTGATAATAACCTTATATGGTCGATGTGCTCATCATCTTCAAGTTAAGTTCAGCATGGTGCAATGAAAACAGGTATCCAGGTATCCAAAGTTTCCTGATTTTGGGTATCTGGTTCCAAAAATATGTATATACAAATAATTATAGTGATTGCTAAAATGTGCAAAGATTCACTTGTTTATATCTATTGTATGATTTGCATCATGAAAATGAATGTAGAATGTTGCTGTATGTTGCTGCATTGAGGTTATCATTGTATAACATGTTCAAAGTACACTTTTCCTAATTTTTATGAAATAAATTTTGGTAAATAAATTGGTAGAAAAATTGCAATAAAATGATAATTTCTTTCAGAAAAATTATTAAATTAAACAATTTTTCATTAAAATGAAAATTTATTTCATAAAAATTAGGAAAAGTGGACTTATGATTAAGTCAAAATACTTTTGAACATGTTGTATATGAAATTATGCTGTAAACGTCTCATGAATATTAATTCTTACTTTTCTTATTCCTCTCCTTGCAAATTTTACTCTCAAAATTAACCCTTAACACAATCTTTTGGCAAATGAATATCTGCTACCATGAATTGATTTTCATTTAAACTACATTTATTGACTGCAAAATTAAACTATTTTGTTTTTGTTATTGAACCAATCACTTTATTAACTTTTCTAAATCTGCAATTCTATTCTCATGAACAAAATAATATGCGCAAATAATCTCTTCATTTCTTTGGGCATTATACTTTAAACACATAAATTCCATGTAGTCATGTTGTGAAAGTGTGGAAATACAACCCTAAAAATGTGCATCGTCGATCGTATTCTTTGTCAGATAAGTCACGCTTGCATGTTAGATGGCATAGTCTATCCAACCTCAATGAAATATAAACTAAATTACTGTCAGTGGTCTTCATTTGCATTTAGCGTAATTTGCATGAGTTGATGTTCTTACCACATTCTAATCATGTTATATTTATCAGGTTCACAGTGGATTACTTTTTACTGCACATGTGCATTCATTATTTATCCAAGTCTTGGTCATTGTCCACAGAGGGATATCCAAAAATCCAGGGTCTTGGTCTTTGTCCACAGAGGCATATCCAGGGTCTTGGTCTTTGTCCACAGAGGTGTATCCAAGTCTTGGTCTTTGTCCACAGAGGCGTATCCAAGTCTTGGTCTTTGTCCACAGAGGCGTATCCAGGGTCTTGGTCTTTGTCTTTGTCCACAGAGGCGTATCCAGGGTCTTGGTCTTTGTCCACAGAGGCGTATCCAGGGTCTTGGTCTTTGTCCACAGAGGCGTATCCAAGTCTTGGTCTTTGTCCACAGAGGCGTATCCAGGGTCTTGGTCTTTGTCCACAGAGGCGTATCCAAGTCTTGGTCTTTGTCCACAGTGGCGTATCCAGGGTCTTGGTCTTTGTCCACAGAGGCGTATCCAAGTCTTGGTCTTTGTCCACAGAGGCCCATCCAGGGTTTTGGTCTTTGTCCACAGAGGCGTATCCAACCAAGTCTTGGTCTTTGTCCACAGAGGCGTATCCAGGGTCTTGAATAAAGAGGAAGTACATAAATAAACATAGATCCACTAATGTTTGTCCATTACTTCCCTTGGTCATACCTTCATCTATGCCACTTGTCTTTATGCTCAACTAAAGACTACACAATGAACTTCAATTTCCCCCAAATACCAACCTAATGAGACTGCTGTGATAAAACACATGACAAATATCATCATTGCATAACATAACAACTAATCCTTTAAACCTTGTACATGTGTACAATCAATGCTAAAAGCAGTAGAATTTTGTTTTAATTTTGCAACATGCCGTGATGAAAACAATGCATACAGCATACAATACACGAGCATGATACTTCAATACCAACGTAATGAGACTGCTGTGATAAAACACATGACAAATATCATCATTGCATGCTGCATATTAAACATAGCAACGAATCCTTTTAAACCTTGTACAGTGTATGTGCAAAAATACCACCACACATGAAGTATGAATAAATCAATGCTACTTAGAATTTTGTTATAATTTCTAGTTTTTTTTTGTTTTGGCGAAGATTAAAAATTAATTTTGCAACATTTGCCGTGATGAAAACAATGCATCATCAATCGGCAAACTTAAAGGAAAAGATACTATGCACGCAGTATACAATACACCAGCATGATTCAAGCTATCGTTGCATGGTTTGCGGTCTGATTTACAAGATAACAATACACACTTGTTGCACACAGAGGATGCGTAAGGTAAATCACATATAGTCACTTGTAGTTGTATACATAATTGTAATGATAAGTTTCACGCTTCCCAAAATGTAATCAGTACAAATTTCAGCACAAGTCTACAAGAAGTTACCACACACAACCTCAGTGTGCACCATTCTCTATTGCATGTAATGCATACATTTTGTTGCCCATCTTGTTAGTAGAAATTATAACATAATATAGATTAATCCTGCGTTTTATTTTGCCACATATCCCCTGTTCTTTTCTATCTTTCCACTCGGCAATTTCTAACAACAGCGATCGGACAATCAGTGTATGGAAGCCTCAAGGTGCCATGGAATCGACCAACAAGGAGAATGGTAGTGACAGCTAGCAAGAGTTGACAGCATCGCCCCCTTGATGTCAATGAGTCTGGTGTCCTGAGGGACTCATGAGTTATTGAATAATGCAAGCCCCAAGGTGCCATGGAATCGACCAACAAGGAGAATGGTAGTGACAGCTAGCAAGAGTACAGCACCACCACCCACTGATGTCAAACAGTCTGGTGAGTGGTGACCTGACTCATCATCATCATCATCCAAGCCCCAAGGTGCCTTGAACAACTTGGTGACAAAGAAAAGTTGAACATTGTGGAGCTTGAAGTAAAAAAGTGTTATGGGTATAAGGGTGTTAATCCTTCCTTTATTTCAGGTGTTGCATATAAAATGGTCTTAGGTTCAAATCCCTTCATCTGTCTTTACCATGCCACTATTTATTTAGTTTGATATTTGATTTGAGAAAAGACATAAAAATAAGCATTATATTTGGGGAATTGGTTAATTTGAATTGTATATTGACATACTTAATTTGATACTAGTCAGGATTCATATACAATATGAACAATATTATTCCACATTATATACTAATGTATTTTGGGAATGATGGTTGCATATTATATAGGAATACAGTCAATGACCTGTACGATAGTTACATTTTATAATATTTGATGGTTCAGGGCTATCATCTGATAAATGTAGATATGACTGGACATTGTACAATGTTACAAGTATTAACATAACATTCATTTTGGATTTTGTTTTGTATTATTTTGGTCGAATATATTGTAAATTATTATATGTTTCATCCTGTTTGGGAAACAATTTTAATTTAACACATAACTATGTACATGTATGAAAGCATCGTGATCCACAAATGTTAAAAGAAAGAAGTATATGTAACATTTATTTGAGAGCAAATTGGACAGTTTTGATGAAAAGACAATAGAAAAGACAAGAAGAGAATGTACAAACGTTGGACATTAATGATTGTCTTAAAAACTGAGAAAATAATGTAACAAGTAATTGCATGCAATGCTCAAACAATTAAACATTACAATGAAAACAAATAATATATAAATCTATTCAAACTGAATTCTTAGAACAGTAAATAATGAATATTTGTAAACAATTAAATTATAAGAAATCAGGAAATGAATAATGATGTAATTAAGCTGTGAAGACATCAACTAATGTAATACCATGGAATAATTGAAGGTGTCCTTGCCACCTAAGGGTTACCCGATTGGGGTATATTGGTATCCTCATTGGGATAATAGGGTTTAATGTCATTGCCACCCAAGGGTTACCCGATTGGGGTATATTGGTATCCTCATTGGGATAATAGGGTTTCAATCAGGATCAAAGTATATCCCAATAGGGATAGTAAAGTGAACAACGAACCCCTTTAGCCATACTATTATACCAGGTTTCACTTATAAACTTCTTTTCACACGAAAGACAGTTTGTGTAATGCATGCAGGTGTAGCTAATGATCCAATTACAGCAAAACTTATCTCACTTCTCCAGACATTGTCTGTCAATGTAGGAGTTTTACTGATGGAGTTTCCCATGCTTTTTCTATTGTTTGCGTTCCCCATTAACGGGTAAATGTGAATGATGATCGGTAGCTATATAGACAAAGATGCAACGAGCACGTATATGTGTGAATTAATCTATGGTGCGGTATGGGAAGTTATACAATATAAAAAGAAATCATTCATCAACATTTAACTGAAGCTCAAATAAACTCTATACATGCACATGTTATATTGCTGCTATGGTGGTCTTATGTGTGGTCATTAATTGACCAATCTCAGTCAGAGTATAAAGGGTCTTATGTGTGGTCATTAATTGACCAATCTCAGTCAGAGTATAAAAGGGTCTTATGTGTGGTCATTAATTGACCAATCTCAGTCAGAGTATAAAGGGTCTTACGTGTGGTCATTAATTGACCAATCTCAGTCAGAGTATAAAGGGTCTTATGTGTGGTCATTAATTGACCAATCTCAGTCAGAGTATAAAGGGTCTTATGTGTGGTCATTAATTGACCAATCTCAGTCAGAGTATAAAGGGTCTTATGTGTGGTCATTAATTGACCAATCTCAGTCAGAGTATAAAGGGTCTTATGTGTGGTCATTAATTGACCAATCTCAGTCAGAGTATAAAGGGTCTTATGTGTGGTCATTAATTGACCAATCTCAGTCAGAGTATAAAGGGTCTTATGTGTGGTCATTAACTGACCCATCTCAGTCAGAGTATAAAGGGTCTTATGTGTGGTCATTAACTGACCAATCTCAGTCAGAGTATAAAGGGTCTTATGTGTGGTCATTAATTGACCAATCTCAGTCAGAGTATAAAGGTCTTATGTGTGGTCATTAATTGACCAATCTCAGTCAGAGTATAAAAAGGGTCTTATGTGTGGTCATTAATTGACCAATCTCAGTCAGAGTATAAAGGTGTTATGTGGTCATTAATTGACCAATCTCAGTCAGAGTATAAAGGGTCTTATGTGTGGTCATTAATTGACCAATCTCAGTCAGAGTATAAAGGGTCTTATGTGTGGTCATTAACTGACCAATCTCAGTCAGAGTATAAAGGGTCTTATGTGGTCATTAATTGACCAATCTCAGTCAGAGTATAAAGGGTCTTATGTGTGGTCATTAATTGACCAATCTCAGTCAGAGTATAAAGGGTCTTATGTGTGGTCATTAATTGACCAATCTCAGTCAGAGTATAAAGGGTCTTATGTGTGGTCATTAATTGACCAATCTCAGTCAGAGTATAAAGGGTCTTATGTGTGGTCATTAATTGACCAATCTCAGTCAGAGTATAAAGGGTCTTATGTGTGGTCATTAATTGACCAATCTCAGTCAGAGTATAAAAGGGTCTTATGTGTGGTCATTAATTGACCAATCTCAGTCAGAGTATAAAAGGGTCTTATGTGTGGTCATTAATTGACCAATCTCAGTCAGAGTATAAAGGGTGTTATGTGTGGTCATTAATTGACCAATCTCAGTCAGAGTATAAAGGGTCTTATGTGTGGTCATTAATTGACCAATCTCAGTCAGTGTATAAAGGGTCTTATGTGTGGTCATTAATTGACCAATCTCAGTCAGAGTATAAAGGGTCTTATGTGTGGTCATTAATTGACCAATCTCAGTCAGAGTATAAAGGGTCTTATGTGTGGTCATTAATTGACCAATCTCAGTCAGAGTATAAAAGGGTCTTATGTGTGGTCATTAATTGACCAATCTCAGTCAGAGTATAAAGGGTGTTATGTGTGGTCATTAATTGACCAATCTCAGTCAGAGTATAAAGGGTCTTATGTGTGGTCATTAATTGACCAATCTCAGTCAGAGTATAAAGGGTATTATGTGTGGTCATTAATTGACCAATCTCAGTCAGAGTATAAAGGGTCTGATGTGTGGTCATTAATTGACCAATCTCAGTCAGTGTTATAAAGGGAAGGTACAACATTGGTAATCACCATATTATCAAATTGTCTCATTGTTATCATAAAACTTACTTGTTGTTAAGTTGGTACACTATCAATTATCATGAGAAATGATTGTGTCTGAAGTGTTTTCATCTTCGAGGTAATAGGAATTGTTTGGTAGAATTGACAAAATGTCATCCAGCAATCTTTTGTAAAACATGAAAACATAAACAAAACATGTTACAGTTTTCATCGTTTTTTCAGTAAACGTGAGCAACTATTGTGATGTCACTTGATAAGGTTAGCTTTATATTTCATGAAAACTAGAGGTTTGAAATAAACGTATGTTACCAAATACCAGTTATATCTAACCTTTAAACGAATGAATGATATATACTGAACAGCAAAAGAAACGTCGTGATTTGAAATCGGTGACATAACTCAACCACAAGAGTTTTACATGTATCGTTTTCGGGAAATATGCAGTCTAACATCATTCTGAATCATGACTGTGCCTGAAAATCCTATAGGCGGATGGAATGCGACTTGAATGGTTTTCAAAGTGTACGTTACAAAATATACCTGTTGATATATTGTATTCATACGACGTTTCTTTTGCTGTTCAGTATAGTTGTTTTATCCCTGATTGGTCAATGTTTACAAATAATACCCATATGTTAGATGTCTATATAATGCGAGTCGAATACAGAATTTAATGCGATTTGGCAAACAAACATGGTGAATGTCACGTGGAAAGAACATTACAATGTTTACTTTGTTTCAGTTGGTGCATTTTGTCGAAAAGTCAAGCCAAAGGTCAAAGTTTAAGAGTGGATATAATTGTGTGTGATTGTTTAATTATTGTACATTGGCCATATGTTGATTCATATAATATGTATAAATTATGGTATTGGAATAACAGATCGCATTTTGTAATATATCGAATTTTGAAAACTGATTATCCCTTTACAAATACAAAATAAATTTAAAAAATAAATAAAACAAATCCGCAATATGCTTATTTATTTTGCTATGGGTTTACGGATAGGCGTGAAGCAGCGTGGTTGAAGTGTACATTTATTTCTGTTATATGTTAAAGGATCAAAACTCCATCATAAATGTATCAGTTCATATAGGAGTCTATAAATGCAACATTATTGTATCTGTCTCTGCTTTCGTTTAAATTGCCGGTAGTTAATATAAAGTATTTATTCTCAGTGGGTTGAAACAGTCCATGAATATAATGAGATAAACATTGGATATTATATACATGTAGTTTAATAGTTTGTGTTAAGATTTTGCTGTCTAAGTGCAATTGATATTTGACAATTTGGGTTGAAGTATTTGTACATATGCACATCTTACTTAAATATTATTTTTGCTTACTGGAAGAAAAGGTATAATTAAAACTGTGTGTAATATTTTGCATTTAGCATTTAATATTTGTTGATTTATTTGGTCTTAAAACAGTTGACGTCATTAGTAATGTTTTTAATGGGATACTTATCAGACGCTATTATAGCAGCAGACTCACCTGGTTTATCCCATTGTTCTTAATAATTATCATGCTCAGAACTACATAAACAATGGGAAAAGCACCGGTAAGTCTGCTGCCACCAGCGTCTTAAAAGTCGCCCATTTGAAATGATGGAGAAATAGTTATATTTATTCTTGCACAAATGGTAGCTAGTAGCCGACGTCTGTACCCCTAGTAGGACATTCAAAGGCATTAGGATGGAAACAATAGAACACGCACGTATACAACGTAAATCCTTCCTGTACTTTTCTATTTGAGTTCCAATGTCTCTGTAATGTTTCTATGATAAAGATAATACTTGGTTCTTAAAGTAACTAACTACTGATACTTGTTTTGGGTTGTTGCTAATGCATGTAACTATTATAATAAATCATACTGTCTATTCTCTTGATTACATTCCTGTATGAGTTACAATGTCTCTGTAATGTTTCTATGATAAAGATAATACTTGGTTCTTAAAGTAACTAACTACTGATACTTGTTTTGGGTTGTTGCTAATGCATGTAACTATTATAATAAATCATACTGTCTATTCTCTTGATTACATTCCTGTATGAGTTCCAATGTCTCTGTAATGTTTCTATGATAAAGATAATACTTGGTTCTTAAAGTAACTAACTACAGATACTTGTTTTGGGTTGTTGCTAATGCATGTAACTATTATAATAAATCATACTGTCTATTCTCTTGATTACATTCCTGTATGAGTTACAATGTCTCTGTAATGTTTCTATGATAAAGATAATACTTGGTTCTTAAAGTAACTAACTACTGATACTTGTTGTGGGTTGTTGCTAATGCATGTAACTATTATAATAAATGATACTTTCTATTCTCGTGATTACATTCCTGTATATTAATACGGCCATTTGAAAACTCAAGTTATAACAAAATAGAATCACCTTAATACCTGATATTTATATTTGTTGCTTGGATGAAGTGCACAATTTCAAGAAAACATGATTAATGTAGTCAGTTGTGGACATTGGGTGTTGTGGCAGTACGAGGCAACGATGACTGCCTACCTCCCTACACCCAACCATCCCCTACACTCAACCATCCCCTACACCCAACCATCCCCTACACCCAACCATCCCCTACACCCAACCATCCCCTACACCCAACCACCCCCTACACCCAACCATCCCCTACACCCAACCATCCCCTACACCCAACCACCCCCTACACCCAACCACCCCCTACACCCAACCACCCTAGATTATACACCCAAGCTTCATAGTAAAACATTACAGGTTGTCGTTATTTTGGGGGTATGCAAAACATTCGCTCAGATATTGGGGAATCGAAACAAATCACTTGATTTCTGCTTCAAGGCAACCCAGAACACAAAGTACGAAAGACGAGAAGCCACAAACGCCTTTACCTGTCCGTTCTGTGGTCTTATGTTTTCTTTATAATTCTCGACCAATTTGCAAGAGAAATTTGAATCCATAATGCATTAGGTAACTAACTTGTAATGATATTTAATTAAATATTTTTTGTACGGTGATTGGTTACCAACAGCGATTTGGTTACAGTTAACATTTCTATTTTTTCAGTTAACTTTAGAAAGTTCTAATTAACTTTCATATAATTATAGCCTAAAAACATCCTTGATTCCTAAAGCCATAAGTAATTGCCAAAAATAATCAAGATTCTGTAATACCATAAATGAATCACATTCAATTTGAAAAATGTATTTGTAAATAATACATACAATACATTTAATAAATGAAATGCAGTTACTGCTGTGTATGTTGCGTATTTACTGGGACCGGATAACATTTTCAAGCAGAAACTGCATGACGATGACATCGAGGCAGCAGTTACATCTTAGGGAAGGGGGAGGGGCACTGCACCAACTTTTTAACAAGGCATTTAGATAACATACCGTAGTTTCATAAGGACGACACCGATCATTCCCCCCCCCCCCCGGTTATAGATTTCAGAGATTCAATCGGATCAATTTTGAGGATGACATTTTCATCAATTAAACTTCTGTCCCATCTGTTTGTGGGATTCTCCCCTGCCTCCTCCAACCACCTCTCCTTCAACTACCTTCCGACGGGAGTCAATGTCACTGGAAGAAAAGCCGATGACTGTTGCACATTGAACCAAAGTCTGTCAATCATGACAAATCTGTAAATCTAGTATCAGAGCATAGAGAAAGGACCACGGATCAGAGGTACTGGGATGAAGGTCTTTGTGTTGTTAAGGATTGATGACTATGTCCATACTAGCCAGGCTGGCTTAAGACTAAGCATTTTTAAGGTTATGATTCATATCTCTTGACTTCACGACGTTCCTTTTTGTTGGTCGGGCTGTCTATTTGTTTTGTCTACTTTTCTGTCTGTCTGTTTATTCAGAATGTGTACTTCCAATACTTTTGTTGTGCTCCCAGTATATTTTTGGTGGTTGTCTAAGCCAGATTCCTTTGGGGAGGGGGAGGGGTCCTTGATTGTCGTCGCTAGGGACTTTCTTTCTTCTATTAATTTGTTTTGTGCCTGATGCCTGACATTTGTTAACGTTGTTTGTCTTTTCAATATTGATTATTTGTTTTATAATTTACTGAATTTGAGCTGCATTTTATATTTATAATGATGGCTTATTAATAATCATCTCAAGGTACAAAGGTTACCATCTGTAAAAAAAAATTTTTTATTAAAATAATGGGGTTATGAATTTCTTGGTCTGCTTTGCAATGTTCATTGGGTTAAGTTTAACATGGCGTCGTGGGTGCCGTGACCAAGGATTGCCACGGATGTGTGGGGGTTAGGGATAGGGTTAGGGTTGGATCGGTCTATTGGTGGGGTAGAGTCAATCAAGTATTAGCTATCCAGCCCTATGGTGCCGTGACCAAGCATTGCCAAGGATGGGTTGGGATTAGGGATAGGGTTAGAGTTGGATCGGTCTATTGGTGGGTAGAGTCAATCAAGTATTAGCTATCCAGCCCTATGGTGCCGTGACCAAGCATTGCCAAGGATGGGTTGGGATTAGGGATAGGATTAGGGTTGGATCGGTCTATTGGTGGGGTAGAGTCAATCAATTAATATTAGCTATTCAGTCATATGGTTAGTAATCTGCCAAACTTAGCCATGTATCGCATTGCCAAATAGGAAGGTGGCAAGCTTTCGTCAATCTGAGTTTGATGGGGCTTCTTTTGTAATCACCTTATTCCAGTCACTCAAATTTGCATCATGATTTATTGAAAATTACTTTGTAAGTGGGAGTAGTCTTTGAATATCTTACGAGACTAAAGAACGAACTTAAAACACATATTTCATGCAGTGTACTTTATTGAACAACATCAATTGACATTTAAATAATGAATTTTAAGAAACTAATATAATAATCCTGAACATTATTAGGGAATACCTCCTTCATTTAAAACTGTTAAAAGAACCATTCTACGGCTGGCTACACTGAACACAGTACAGTAATAATAATAATAATAATAATAATGTGTGGACTTATATAGCGCACGTATCCACCAACTGAGTGGTGCTCAAGGCGCATTATATTACCCCTGCTCATAAGGCTCATAAGGCTCATAAATCATTCCTGAAACCATCTCAGCTCCCTGGGGAGTATACAGCTCAATTGCTGCCATTACAGCGCATATAGGGCTAATCAACAAACTCTGCCCTCACAGGTACCCATTTAACCCCTGGGTGGAGAGAAGCAATTATGGTTAAGTGTCTTGCTCAAGGACATAAGTGTCACGGCCGGGATTCGAACCCACATTCTGCTGCTAACACCAGAACTTGAGTCCGATAAGCTAGACCGCTCGGCCACGACACTCCACTTTAAAATCAATGCATTGACCTGCAAAACACTGTGGTGTTAAAATAACACCAATGGTGTTAACGTTATTATTCCATGGTGTCCATATTGGACGGGTTACCCGATATGAACACCACTGGTGTAGTATTATTCCATGGTGTCCATATTGGACGGGTTACCCGATATGAAGACCACTGGTGTAGTATTATTCCATGGTGTCCATATTAGACGAGTTATCCGATATGAAGACCACTGGTGTAGTATTATTCCATGGTGTCCATATTAGACGGGTTACCCGATATGAAGACCACTGGTGTAGTATTATTCCATGGTGTCCATATTAGACGGGTTACCCGATATGAACACCAATGGTGTAGTATTATTCCATGGTGTCCATATTAGACGGGTTACCCGATATGAACACCACTGGTGTAGTATTATTCCATGGTGTCCATATTAGACGGGTTACCCGATATGAAGACCACTGGTGTAGTATTATTCCATGGTGTCCATATTAGACGGGTTACCCGATATGAAGACCACTGGTGTAGTATTATTCCATGGTGTCCATATTAGACGGGTTACCCGATATGAAGACCACTGGTGTAGTATTATTCCATGGTGTCCATATTAGACGGGTTACCCGATATGAAGACCACTGGTGTAGTATTATTCCATGGTGTCCATATTAGACGGGTTACCCGATATGAAGACCACTGGTGTAGTATTATTCCATGGTGTCCATATTGGACGGGTTACCCGATATGAACACCACTGGTGTAGTATTATTCCATGGTGTCCATATTAGACGGGTTACCCGATATGAACACCACTGGTGTAGTATTTTTACAAACCATGTTTTACTGACTATGATCTTGCAAACATTGTTAGTACAATAAAGGTCGTCGAAAAAATACTGACGCGCGGTGACGCGCGCGGAGACCAGAAACCATGTTTTATGCTGAGATACCACGTTGTTTCACGCACAAATGTAACATCATCTTCTTCATGATTTGTTTTAATTACCAATACAATTAAAAAGGTTTGTTATATATTACTACCACAAGAATTATGTATAACAATTTGGTGACTATAATTATAGGTTTCCCACTCAATTTCGGCAAATAAGCAGCCAATTTTACATTCGTACGTTCATAATAAAGCGATTTTGCCTCTGCAGTTGTTACTGTGTTTCGAATTAAGAATTTAAGCATTCAATTTCATTTTCAGGCATGCGAATTCATGTGGCATTGAATTCAATTTAGCATATACGTCGTTCTTACACATCGTCGTAATACACATTCTTCATCCAATTTTAGCAGACTTGGTTCGACTGGATATTCACTAAAATGTTACTTTCATTTTCGTATAATGGCAATCAATTTAGCAAAATGAGAATATAAACAAAATTAAAAATAGGAAAAACAAATGCAAAAAAGAGAACATATACGTTTCATATGATGACATTAATTCAAACTTCAAAGCCCTAGTTCGTATAACCTCATCCGATAGATCTTGTTAAAACGAACATAACTAAGTTTCATCAAAACCGGCTGAAGATTTCAGAAAATACGGAGTGAAAAAAGTCCAGGCTTGAAAGGGTTATCACATACACATGAACAATATTATGTCACATGACTACTACATTTGACGTATACTTGATTTTGGTTCCAATATTTGCACGTGACTTTGTGGACATGGACATTATCAAACGATCGTTTATTCCAATTAAACCACCAGCATCAGACTGTATTTAATCCCATTATAAACTTCTTGTGTGATACCTTGCACATTTCTTTAAGTATGCTAATTAATTTCGTATACTATAGATAAATAACTCTGGGTATAAGTGATGATCATCATTGTAATTGCCTGTTCAACATTAATACACACTGACAAGTATTATGACGCTAACTACTACTGTAGATGTTGAACATCAATACACACAATAAACTAAAAGTACTTCATTGGACGTTGCTATATCCCGGCCATAATTATCCAATTGACCATTCAAATTCGTTTGTGTGCGTTCGTATTAAAGCGATTTTGCTAATCCTGTTGCTACCACGGTTTTCGTTCATGTTTTTACATTCTTTGTTTCATTTTCCCCTCACATATTTCTTAATCAATGTGTTTTTTGAGCATTAAGTTACGTTGAAAATGTTTCCCAATCATTTTGTCTACTGGTGTGTTTGTCCTTCAAACATGGAAAAACAAGTGTAACAGTGTTGAATTCCATTGCACAAATGGCTTGCCCAATAACGATTTAAGTGTACGCTGCGGGAAGCTTAGGCGACACTGAATGCTGTGGTTGAATTCCATTGCACAAAATGGCTTGCCCAATAACGATTTAAGTGTACGCTGCGGGAAGCTTAGGCGACACTGAATGCTGTGGTTGAATTCCATTGCACAAATGGCTTGCCCAATAACGATTTAAGTGTACGCTGCGGGAAGCTTAGGCGACACTGAATGCTGTGGTTGAATTCCATTGCACAAATTGCTTGCCCAATAACGATTTAAGTGTACGCTGCGGGAAGCTTAGGCGACACTGAATGCTGTGGTTGAATTCCATTGCACAAATGGCTTGCCCAATAACGATTTAAGTGTACGCTGCGGGAAGCTTAGGCGACACTGAATGCTGTGGTTGAATTCCATTGCACAAATGGCTTGCCCAATAACGATTTAAGTGTACGCTGCGGGAAGCTTAGGCGACACTGAATGCTGTGGTTGAATTCCATTGCACAAATGGCTTGCCCAATAACGATTTAAGTGTACGCTTGGTGATGCTTAGGCGACACTGAATGCTGTGGTTGAATTCCATTGCACAAATGGCTTGCCCAATAACGATTTAAGTGTACGCTGCGGGAAGCTTAGGCGACACTGAATGCTGTGGTTGAATTCCATTGCACAAATGGCTTGCCCAATAACGATTTAAGTGTACGCTGAGGAAGCTTAGGCGACACTGAATGCTGTGGTTGAATTCCATTGCACAAATGGCTTGCCCAATAACGATTTAAGTGTACGCTGAGGGAAGCTTAGGCGACACTGAATGCTGTGGTTGAATTCCATTGCACAAATGGCTTGCCCAATAACGATTTAAGTGTACGCTGAGGGAAGCTTAGGCGACACTGAATGCTGTGGTTGAATTCCATTGCACAAATGGCTTGCCCAATAACGATTTAAGTGTACGCTGAGGGAAGCTTAGGCGACACTGAATGCTGTGGTTGAGTATTTTAAAAAGCTTATTAAATGAAACTGAATGATCGTTTTAGCAAATTAAATGATGATTTTTGAGCAGCAATCAGTGTCACGCGAAATTGAACGACACTCTGTTGAAATTGGGTGCTAAATTTACGAATTTGGCCGGACAATACACATGACAAAATACCATTCAATAATTACAAACGTTACATACATCAAATAATTAATTTACAAAGTGTAAATGATAAAAATAAATAATTAGTGTTAAAAATAAACTCTAAGCATTATTTAACAATAATTGACCTTTCAATGTATGGTTATGTCAAAAGGAAACTAAACAACAACATTTGTATTATGTCAATCCAAGGATTTGTCTAAATTAATTTTTTCTTGAATTCATAAGAAGCCTTAAGTCTACTGGGAGGAAACAAAATAATGATCCTCTCACATTTATACGCGCAACATCGCGAATATTGTTGGTGTTATTTACAAACAACAGTGTCAGTAGAATGTGTGGAGCATCTTGATCTTGATTGTGGTGGAGCAGTGTGCAATTTGTGTGCAGTGATTTTGTGCAGTTTGTAATGGCAATCCTCCTCATCCCTCCTCAGTGCAATGAGCAATGTGGAGGAGTTTTGCACTTTGTGGTTGCACTTTGTGGAGGAGCACCATAATTTTTTTTGCTTGGCCACAATTTTTTTCTTCTTCCATTTTTTTTTATGACGTCATTTTGGCCAAGTAAAAATAAAATTGTGTTACCACTGCTCCACCTCCACAAAGTGCACCCCTCCACCACATTGCTCATTGCACTGAGGAGGGATGAGAGGATTGCCATTACAAACTGCACAAAATCACTGCACACAAATTGCACACTGCTCCACCACAATCAAGATCAAGATGCTCCACACATGATTGAAATTGTTTAAGCCTTGTACTTGTTTAATTGAACGCTTTGAACAGAACAGGCCATAATTTTTTTTTTGATGGCCAAAATTTAAAACTGTAGTGTGATGCTCAGACAAACTGCACACTGTGTGGAGGGAGTCACGCGCGCGCCCAGACGTGTCTCACGCGCTCGCCCACAGTGTGCAGTTTGTCTGTTTACTCATTGAGTCTTGCATGTGGATTGGCCAAATGATTTTGCTCACTTTGTGGTTTTTGTAATAATGTGGTCGTGGTTATTATGTGGTTTGATATAATATAATATTTACCACTGCACACAACCCTCCTCCGCCGCCACAATCCATAGTGTGATGCTCCACATAGGCATTGAAATTCTGGGCGCGCGCGCGTGAGACACGTCTGGGCGCGCACGTGACTCCCTCCACACAAACGGCACACAAAATACGACTGTACATGAAGCTATTCAAGTATAATTTGTTAAATTTAAGCATTGTATTTATATATTAAATTTTTTCTCAAAATCACAAGGGGTAAGCATTGTATTTATATATTTTTGGTTTCCATCAAAACTACAAGGGGTAAGCATTGTATTTATATATTTTATTGGTTTCCATCAAAATCACAAGGGGTAAGCATTGTATTTATATATCGCAGCATGCATATTGATGATTTCGGGCAAGTTGAGACATAATGACACAAAAATATAAACACAAAAGAACACATTCAACTCTTTTTATTATTTTTTTATTCACTTTCTTTTTTAAATTCACGTAACAATGAATGGATTACCGATACAAATCACTATATAAAAGAAAACTCAAAAATTATTATAACTCAAAGTATTAATAATTCCCAAGAAAAATGCACATTAAACAAGAATCCCTATATAAAAACAATGTAAATCAAATATCTATTGGACTTAGCTTGTAAATTTTGTACACGTTATATGGTGATTTTGGGGAGAGGAAATGATGAGGGATGTATAGGACTAGGGAAATAAGATGACCATTTTAAAGGCAAACAAATAAATTAATAAAAAATAAATAAATAACAAAAAATTAAAAATGACAATAAAAATAAAAATAAAACAAACATGGCAAAAATAAACCTTCCTAAATGGAAAGCCCGTTTTTCTCAAATACTGTTCAACTGTGATACACGAAGCTGAAATTTGAAATATGACAAATATTATGTCGCTAGCTACTTATTTTGACGGTACTAATAATGGCATAAAACTGTTCTGAATTTGGGACGAAACAAGTTTGGAGAAAGTGACTTTTTACAATTATTGAACTGTGAGTCTAGATAATAAAACTAATATTGTTTCCTTATGATATAACCTCACTTAAAAGAGAAAAAGGTAAATTATAATTATTTGCTTAGAGCCCAAATTTAATGAAGATTCACAACAAATATTAAAATGCGCGTACAGTTACATACAAACAGTATTATCTATATATATACATATATATATATATATATATATATATATATATATATATATATATATATATATATATATATATATATATATATTATTATTATTATTTATTTATTTTATTTATTTATTTTTTTGAGAGAGAGCCCTAATAGTGCAATAAAAATTTATAAATATGTGATGCGATCTGGGAAAACCCGTCGGATGTCGGCAAACTTGTTTTGAAGATAATGGCAAAATAGTCCCCCAATTTTTGTTGTTGACAATTTGAGTTTTTTAACTGATAATATCCAAATGATCATTCTTGAAAATATTAAATAACAATTCCATCGTTTTAGATGTAAAAACATATGATGATAGATAATTAAAAAGCCGTCTTTTATTTTTCGTTTCCGCCATTGTTTTTTAAGGACGCGATGGCTATAACTTCCTGAGAGCATAACTCAAGTTATAGACAACCTAGAATCATGAATAAAACAGTTTTGAAAACAGCACAGTGTCCTCGTTAATTTGATGTATATAACACAAAAATGACAAATTTCACCATGTGAAGGGTTTTCCCAGATCACATCACATATGTGTGATAATACAATTTAAAGTTAGTGTCTAATTGATAAAGAATCAATCTGTTATTCAAATATAGAAACAATTCCCGTGTGTATAATCGGGATATTAATACAAGCGATACAAATAACATTCAATAAGGCAAGTTGTGTATGTCCTATTTCTGTAAGATTTTGGTCGGCGTTTATTTGGGAGTATGAATGTCTCACAGAAAGTCAGCCTTAAGTTTGCAAGGTACAAGATTTCATCTCTGTCTGATGTGTGCTAAGTTTAGGTGAATTTGAGCATCGTTGGCTTGGGAACGTTTAAGCTTATTGGCACATTTAGTGTAGATTGTATAAAGATAAGGATTGACCGATGAATTGATGGGTACTATGAATACAGCAACCCAGGCAAACATTTCGGGACTGATTTCTACCGTCCCGGTCTGGGACAGAATACCCATGACGATGATAGGCATCCAGCACGCGAAGTCCGTGCCGACTATGAGAGCCATTTTAATCGCCATGCCGATTTCCTGCTTCCGGTGAGCAGTTTCCCTCACCACCTTGGCTGTCTTTTTAACACTCACGAACATGGCCGTGTAGCAAAAAAACACCACCATAAAACATAACAGGTTTACACCAATAAACAGGACAATAGAGTAGACCCAAGCTGGTCCGCTCCCCTGAGAAACTGGAGTCACAATATCGGGAACCACATCATAAATATCACCAACATCAGATTTTTTACTACCAAAACTTGTGGCACTTGTAATGAGAGGGAGGCCGATACACGTATCAGATAATCCGTATATCTTTGAATCAGACCCAGTAATAACAGTTGGAGCAATACTTAAACACGCAGCTGTTGACCATATAATGGAGACGATAACTTTGGAAGTCTTCCCCCGGATTTTGATTTTACTGAAGGGAAACACTATGCCAAGAAAACACTCGATGCTAATTATAGTGACGAAGAATACCGATGCCTCGCTCGAAAGCACCGACAACACACCAGCAATCTTACAAACTGCACTGGACCGCCATCTCTTTGCTCCAATAGCGTATTTCTCGCCAAATTGCAAGTCTGTAATCCCAATGATCAACATATAAACACCCATCATTATGTCGGATATAGCTAAATTTAGCACCAAAAATGAATGGGTTTTATTGTCACATGGATGTCTGCGTTGCCTATACCTCCAGACAATAACTAATGAATTGCCAATGAGGGCGGCAATACCAATTATCCACATGAGCACTCTTAGTCCGTTGTTCAGCAAAAGTCTGCCACATCGGTCTAATGATGACCGTATCTTCGTGGTCTTGCAATGAGAAATGTTTAAAGTTGGAATAGCTGAAACAAATTCACAGCAGTGACCGTAGTCATCGACGACCCTAAAATAACAAAATTAAAAAAAATGTCATGAAATAACATTCAGCGGAAGAAGTTTACCGTACATTACTGAAACGGTTGTAAAACTATATATTTATTAAATGCGAAATATTGCTTCACGTTGATGTAGGCCTAATAAATAATAGTTCAATAATATAAATTACCCCTCATTAATTTTGAAAAAAATATGACATGGAGTGTGTTAATTTGTTAAGTCTGAGATCCGAACAAAAGTGCAGAGAGAATTAAAGCGATTATAGATTGTGGTAGACCTATACGCAAAGTCCTCAACATTTCAAATTCAAAATGCTGGCACCTATACTGAACAGAATTGAAGAATGTCTTACAGGTTCTTTAGATTCGGCATTCTCTGGAAGGTAGTGTTGTGTACTATCTCGATGGGATTATTCCTCATATCCCTATAAAATAAGCAAACATATTGAATAAGTACATACAGTGGCCAAGCCAGGATTTTCATTGTGGAGCAAACATTTTTTGCAAATGAATTCGTTTAACGGGGGGAGGAGGGAGGGTTGGGAGGTGTGTCAATTATATAATTGCACTCATTTTTTTTTCAAATAACGCTTAAAATAATAGTTAATGTACCATTTTCTTGTTTTGTTTATACATCATACGTTTGAGAATTTACCGACAAACACATGTTTGTTCAACAGGTAGGGGTGGCCGCCCTCCCCCTGCCCCTCCTCCAGCTATTCCAATGAGTACATAGGTATCATGGGTGGATCAAATGGAAATAAAATGGAAGGGACTAAATTGTTTAATTGATGCAGTAGGCTACATGTATGAGCAAAAGGTACCCACAAATTCTGATGTCATTTGCCATAAAATATGAAATACGGTTTCCCCCTTCCCCCATCTCAAACAAATGCCAACCAACCCGAAAATCGAGACTATAAATATGTTATTTGAAATATCTTACAAGGTGACCAAACTTTCGAAATCCCTGAAGCATGACGCATCGATGGTGGTGATTACATTGTATGAAATATTTCTGCAAAAGAAGAAGATATATTCACATTACCGTTTATAAAACTTTTTAACTTGTATATATCATAAATATTTTGCAACATAATAACTTTAGTACAACTATTAACGGTATGTTTATGTGTCGTAAGTCCCTTAAGTTAAAAAAAACTGTAGGTGGTAGGAAAGAAGGAAGGAAGGAAGGAAACTCTTTCGCTCCAGGTTGTGTGCTCGCACGAAGACAGTCAAAAAGATTGTGAGAAACACTTTGCCACAACCCGTATGCCTCAGCATACTTACTAAATGTTTCCAATGCATTGGACTGTGAAATATTTTGCCAGTGAGGTCGCAGCACATTGATCGTGAAACGTTTGAAGATGTAAGGAACAGCCAACTGTCCTTAGGAATTTTGAGGTTTTATAGCAACTATAAATAAATTAAGCATATAGCTTATTTTTATTTAACTTTATCATTGCATTATAGTTCAATGAAAATAGTGTTATCTTAACCCCAACATACTTTTATTTGATTATTTGCGTCCCCATGACGACCAACCGACCGACCGACCGACCAACATTGAAAAAAATAAAAATAAACAAATAAATAAATAATAAGAAAATTGCGTTTTTTTAACTTTTTGTTTTGTTTTGCTGTTTTATTTTCTGCACTCAGATATCAAAGACAAAACAATATTTAAATATATCATTTGGTTATTACATAAATTAAAATTACGATTTCAGCAGTTATTTAAAAGACATTTAAAAGAATATTCCACTTGAGGTCTAAATTGTACATGTTTCTGTTGTTCTTTGCAATCTGTTTTTCAAGATGAAATTTAAATTTAATTAAATCGATAAAATAAAACAAAACATGATATTGTGTCTCTGAATCTATAATTAATTGTTAATTGGTTTCTTTACCAATAAAATACATAAGAAAATCTGGATTTCTTGATTAATAATTGATTTTGTTTTTTAAATTAACTCCAGTGCCTGAAAGCTTTTTTTCACCTGATTCAAATTCTAGCAACATGTTTTTAGCAAAATCACATTCACAAAAAATATGCTTGTGAGTCTTGGGATAAATTTTTACAAAAGTACAAAGCTGACTGTAATAATTGTATACATTTGTATTAATTTTATATTGAAAAATGTTCAATTTCACCTCCTGGCTAATCTTAAAAGGCAACAAATAAATCAAAAGCCAGTCTATTCCTTCGTACCAAATTCAATCTCGAGCTTGTTCTGAGATAGAAATATTAAACTTAATTGATTCACTTGGGGTGGTGTGGGAAGGAGGTAGGGGAGGGGAAGGCATGTGTGGCAGTAGGTCATGGTTCATGCTCCATACCATTCCCACTGCACGTACCCCATCCCAATCTTACTAATACTATAAATTGTTGACACTGCTGATGCAGCTGACTAGCTCCTCCTTGTTCTCCACTCCTGCGTCCTCGATCAGTGTCTTGAGCATGATCTTGGCGGGTCATCCAGGGGCGCGCCTGCGGCAGCTCTGGGTGTCGGAGGCAGTGCCCAGCGAGGCTGAGCCGCCGCGCCTTGACTTTCTCGCTCAGTAGGGGGATGTTGCCGTAGAGTTCCACGTTGGTGATGTAGTCACTCAATTCCGTGCCATCCGTAGCATCCTGGTGTAGCACTGAGTACAAGGCTAATAAGTACATTTTCCCTTCAGATGATAGTGATTATTAGAGCAAAAGAATTACACCTCTACTACTAGGAATTTGAGCACAAGTCAGACTTCATTTTAAAACAAAACGTGACAAACAATTACAAGCCACTACGGAAAACTTCCACAGAGTTGTGGCTTTTTATCTTCTTCGTGATTTGTTTTAATTACCGATACAATTAAAAAGGTTTGTTATATATTACTACCACAAGTATTATGTATAACAATTTGGTGACTATAATTATAGGTTTTCCCGCTCAATATTGGCAAATAAGCAGCCAATTTTACATTCGTACGTTCATAATAAAGCGATTTTGCCTCTGCAGTTGTTACTGTGTTTCGAATTAAGAATTCAAGCATTCAATTTCATTTTCAGGCATGCGAATTCATGTGGCATTGAATTCAATTTAGCATATACGTCGTTCTTTTTAGTAATACACATTCTTCATCCAATTTAGCAGACTTGGTTCGACTGGATATTCACTAAAATGTTACTTTCATTTTCGTATAATGGCAATCAATTTTGCAAAATGAGAATTTAAACAAAAATAAAAATTACAAGCCACTACGGAAAACTTCCACAGAGTTGTGGCTTTTTATCTCTAAACAAAAACCTTACCATATAAAAGCATTTTTGAGCAGCGCATCCACTATACACAATATACACATGTACTGGATGTACATGTACATGTACATGATATAATTATGTGTTGACGATAGAGCTATTAATAACTGGCTAAAGGGTGAACCCTATTATGAGAAATTCATGCGCCGAGTTGTTTATCATAAAGGTGTGTATCTCCTTAAATTTGTCTGAAAAACAAAGATTTGAGGCCCATTCATTTGAGGGATTGTGTGCAAATGGTATAATATCATGACGTCCAACTTTGGATACTTTAGGCCCTGAAAAATGGTCCTAATTTGATTTCAAGCGTAAGGCCTTTTTCCAAAATAGATGTTTTCCAGTGTGGGCGTTTTCACTAGTGTAGAGGGTTGTTTCCATTAATATTGGGATGAGAATAACTCAACGGGCGTCTAGACTATCTATCGATCTATCTATCTATGTCCCAGAGCTTGGAGGCCATTGGGGCGGCACATTGATGGCTCTTGAGACAGACATTTTCCACAGTTCTCTGTCTTCAGCTGTTCTTATGAGCTGGTTGATGTTCATCCCAGTCCAGTCCTTGATGTTGTCAGTCCATGTTTTCATTGGTCTACCTCTCTTTCTTACTCCGTCTGTACCTCCAGCATGATATTTGCCAGGCTGTTCTTCCATCTGGTCACATGACCAAACCATTGCAGTTGTCTTCTCTTCACAGTTGAGATAAGATGTTCACGTTCTCCTATGAAGCTTTCCATCAATTCCCTTACTTGTTTGTTGGTGGTATGCGAAGTGTAGTGAACCTGGAGGAGCCTTCGCATACAGTTCATTTCAAAATCACTTATTCGCTTTTCCATCTCAGCATTTAGTGTCCAGATTTCACACCCATACAGAAAGACTGATATTACTAGTGTTCTTGGGAGGCTCATTCTGGCTTTCATTGTAATGTTCTTATCCTTCCATATGGACTTCAGATTAGCTAATGAGGATGTAGCAACTGCAATTCTGATCTTAATCTCTTGCACTGATTTCGCATCATCTGTGATAGTGGCCCCTAGGTATTTAAACTGAGCTCAAGTTCTTCTCCACCAATATGTGCTGTTACTTCCTCATCAGATCCCATCTTCATGACCTTGCTCTTTTCACTACTGATTTCCATGCCAAGACGCGTTGCACTCTCTTCCAATCTTCCCGTAAGGGTACTTAACTCTTCAGGTTTCCCTGCTAGAAGATCAATATCATCAGCACATCTTAAGTTGGTGATAGTTCTTCCTCCTACACTAACTGTTTCTTCAAACCCATCAAGAGCTTCTATCATGATGTATTCAAGGAATATGTTAAAGATGGTAGGTGATAGCAGGCAACCTTGCCTAACTCCAACTCGGGTACAGAACCATTCACTGATTTCATCACCCAGCACTCAGCACTCTCGGATGCTTTGTACAGTGCCTCAGTGGCATTTACAAAATCCCTTTGCTGATGTTGAACTTTCTCAAAATTTTACACATTCCATCTTGCCAGATCCGATCAAAAGCTTTTTTGAAATCAATAAAATTATGGAAAAGTGGCTTCTGATCTGTGCGAAATTTCTCACTCAGCATTCTAAGATTGAATATCTGCTCCACTGTGCTACGTCCTTTCCTAAATCCTGCTTTCTCCTCTGCTATAATCCTCTCTGCTTGAAGTCGAAGCCTGTTTAAAATCAGGAACATCTTGCTTGAGTGACTGTTCAGGCTGATGGTACGATAGTCCATACCTCATTCCAAAGTTTTGTGTATAGGCCTTAATTGTTGTTTGCCCACCGTTCTTCAGCAATTCTGCAGACACATTATCAATACCTGGTGACCTCCCATCCTTGAGGCTTTTGATAGCTATTTCAACCTCTGAGGCAAGGATTGGTGGATCTTCTTCTTGTTCTGTGTTCTTCTTTGATCTGATGTCAGCTGGTACATTACATTTTACATTACAACAAGTATTTATCATGCGCCATTCCCGAGAGCCTCATGGCGCTTACAAAAGTTATGACATAATAAATACAAATCAGGATAGAATAAGACATAAATTGATGCAAAATTAATGAGGAAACAAGTGAGTTTTAAGAGCCTTCTTGAAGGCATTAACAGAAACAGATTGTCTGATATAAACAGGAAGATTGTTCCATAGCTTGGGTGCACAAACAGTGAAAGATCTATCACCAGCTTGCACTCTTGTGATAGGATATTCAAGGCGGAGATAGTCATCTGTTGATCTTAAATGCCTATTTGGAACATACAATTTCAAACAATTTGATAAATATATTGGTGCTAAGCCATTTAATGATTTGTACACATATAGAAGCAATTTAAATAATATTCTTTATTGAACTTGCAGCCAATGAAGTGATTTTAACAGTGGTGCAGGATCGTGTCTTCTATTTACTGTGAAAACAAGTCTAGCTGCCCAATTCTGTAGACGTTGCAAACGGATGATGTATGACTTTGGAAGTGAGGATAAAAGTTCATTGCCGAAATATAAATGAGATAAAATCAAAGAGCGTACAGCGTGATGGCAAGTTTCTTGATCAATGAATTTGCGAATGCAAGTTATATTCCTTAGGTGAAAAGTGACAGTTCGACTAACATTTGCAATGGGAGAAGACATTGTCATATTTGTATCAAAGAATGCACCAAGATTTTGTATGGTTTGTGACGGCTTAATGCAGGCATTGCCAATGGATAAAGTGATATCTGGTAGACGTTTGAGATTGTGTGGAGAAGCTGCGATAAAAAATTCGGTGTTACTGTCATTGAGTTTCAGCTTATTTTCATTCATCTAGTTTTTGATATCACCGATACAAGTCTGTAGCTTAGAAATTGCATTTTTCAGATCACCAGGTTTTTTTGGATTCAATGATACATAGAGTTGCGTATCATCAGCATACACATGATGGTTTACTTGATGATGACGTGCAATGTCACCAACTGGTAGAGTATAAATAGTATACCCCCACTGGGCCAACCACAGAGCCCTGAGGTAGACCAAAGTTGACAGTAATAGGGTCCGAAGGTTCATGCACCAGCTATATCCACTTGGTTTGTCCAGCCATCTAGATATGAACGAAACCAATTTAACACTGTTCCTTTGGCACCAATACGCTTGGATAAACGAGAAATTAAAATCTGATGGTCAATTGTGTCAAAGGCTGCGGATAGATCTAATAATACGAGAAGTACAACATTGTTATGATTGAGGGAAGTCATAATATCATGCTTTACTTTGATCAGAGCAGATTCTGTGCTATGTTTTGACCTATAGGCAGATTGATGTGGGTTAGCCATGTTATTTAAGTCCATGTGTTCAACGAGTCTTGAGCAAGCAATTTTCTCCACAAGTTTTCCAACAAACGTGAGGTTTGCTACAGGCCTGTAATTTTTCAAAGTGTTCTTGTCAAGTGATGGCTTTTTCAGTAAAGGTTTAATAATAGCAGAGTGAGCACCACTTGGGAAAATACCTGTAGATAATGAGGAATTAACAATATTTGTGAGAACTGGTAAGAGTTGTGAGATGTTTTCTTTCAAGTACCATGTAGGAATGGGATCAAGACGACTAGATTTGGTCAAGTAGATATAGCTTTCAAAACTTCTTCCTCACTGGTCGGTCGAAAAACAGAAAGCTTAGGT
Source organism: Zoroaster sp. YZ-2022 (assembly GCA_029582265.1). Taxonomy (NCBI): domain Eukaryota; kingdom Metazoa; phylum Echinodermata; class Asteroidea; order Forcipulatida; family Zoroasteridae; genus Zoroaster; species Zoroaster sp. YZ-2022. Next base: position 68,175,349 of record CM055816.1, read on the forward strand.
ACAATAGTATCAGAAGTGTCGCAAAATCGAGTAGTTGTAGAAGCTGGTTGAGTATCAAGATCCTGTCTAATATTAACAATTTTAGTAACAAAATATGTTGCAAATCTGTTGCTGAGAAGACGTGCAGAATCATAGTAAGGCAGGTGATGTACATTTTTGTTCAACAGTGAGTTAATGATCCGATACACGTCTTTGCCGTTACATGACGATAATTTATCTTTTAAAAATGCCTCTTTAGCGATAACAGTAAGATCGGTTACATTTCTTTTTGCTGTCGTAAACAATTCTCGGTCTTGGTCTGATCGAGACTTTCGCCACTTGCATTCAGCTTGACGGCGGTTACGGCGGGCAAGATGAATCAATTCGTTGTACCATGGCATACGACTTTTAATGCGATGAGTTTTGTCTTTGCAGGAGCATATATTTCAAGTAAATTTCTCATTCCAGAGTCATACCATTCAAACACAGAATTACAATCACTATGAAGTGGAGGTTTGGACACAAACTCATTCAGAGACCTAACAAAGTCGTTTTGATTGATTTTACGGTAGTCGCGTAGTGTTGATGTAACTTCCATAGGTCTTGGTTTTGGTAAATCAAAGGTAAAACATATGATGTAATTGGTCAGACATAAGTGATTCATGGGTTGTACATTCTTTGATAAATAAATAATCCTCCTGTCTGGTAAATACTAAATCTAGCGTATGTCCAAGAATGTGAGTTGGCCCACTGACAGCTGAATATAAGGTTGTAGATAAATGGTTAACATCACTTTTACAGGGGTTATCCCAGTGGATATTGAAATCCCCTAGCAATATTAGCTTTCCTGGGAGAACGGCGATTTCTGTAACAAAATTGTCAAATTCATGAAGATAGTTCGCAAAAGTAAATCCATGAGCAGATGATGGTGGAGGTCTGTACACGACAACAAAATTAATAGATTGAGAACAATTGGTAATGTGAGCATGCTCAAAAGTGGAATACATAATATCATTTTGTTTAATGAGTAACTTGAGTGGCGATTTAAACACACAAGCAATGCCACCTCCACGATTATTTGATAGACGAGATACATTTAAGAAACTATACCCCGGAGGAGTACATTCGCCTATGACAACAGAATCATCATTAATAAGCCAAGTTTCTGTTATAACCATAATGTCTACATCATGTTCATTAATATAGTCAACAAGATCAACAGTCTTATTTCTAATAATATGTGCATTCCAAAGGCAAACTTTGGTTCCAGGTTTAACATCAGGTTCAAAACGCGGGAGAGTACACAGGTTGTTTACATTCACAGTTGTGATATTTTCCTTGGGAGTGGCTCTCTTTGAAGTGGTGATCACGGGAATTTCTTGAAAACAGGTGTCAACTGATGAAGTCGTGAAGCAATGTTTCTTTCTGCCAGCTCAACATCCTCTATGAGTTGGCTTGTGGAGGATGTTAAGGGATTTAACCAAACACAGAGCTTGTGCTGAAAGTTGAACATTGGGGTTCGTGAGTCTCAAAAGTTCATCTCTGCTGTTTGTAGTGAGGAATACTAGTATTTCTGCATGTTGAGATCATGGAGTTGTTTGCGTTGGGAGGCTTATGGGGAGTAGATTGCTCAGTTCCACTGGGACCTGGGTTAGGATTGATATCTCCAGACAAGATGATTTTAAGTTGAAAAGTTGCAGAAGAGTTGGTGTAGTAAAAGTACTCTTGTTCCAAGATATTTATCAGTGGAGTGATGAAATACTTTAGTTCCAATAGGTGATGCATAGTTTGTACATAAAGGCATTGGTTCCTGTGTGTATGTATCCAATACACTAGGCCTTAGGCAAGTAGGCCATAAGAGCAGCAAAGTAAGGATGAACAGCTCCATTGTGTAATCAATGTGGTATTGTAAACACAAAACGATGGTGACACATCACAATCAGTAGTATTGATCTGCTGTCAAGGTTGGCTGAGCAGGTTGTTTATGTCTACTGGGTGTATGGTTTATGTCTACTGGGTGTATGGTCCAAGCTGTACAACGCTGGTCCATGCTGTACTAGAAAATCTGATGAGATGTTGTAGAACTCAAGATGAATTTCACTTCTTACAGGAACAAATTAGAAGTCAAAAACTTGAAACATAGTCCAAAATGATCAGTAGGAAAATACAAATCCACTGGTATCAAATTCATGGTGAAGTACTAGCAGAAAACATGTTAAACAAAGCATAATTGAAGACACTGTGAAGAGGCTGCCATACACTGACCGGCGCTCTCTAACTGGTAGTTGAACAGTTCCTCACAATATTCGTTCCATCTGTTTCAAATTGCCTTCCTTTCATTTAGTAGATTCTTTACTTCTCTGTTAATTGGTTTTGCTGTAATGGTCATGGTCAATACCACTTAGGAACCGCTTCTTTTTCAGCTCTCGACGCCTGTCACATACTTGTAACACCTCATTTGTCGTCCGCTTCTGCTTCTTTTTGCTTGCTTTTCCCAAAACTTCTTTTGCAGTATCTATAAACTCCTCATTCAGCTGGTTGTTGAAACTCTATATCCATGTGAGCAGCTAAAACTGGCCTCCTATCTTTGCCTGGAATTCTGCAGCAATATTGGTATCTTTAAGCTTTTCCACATCATACTTCATTCTAGGTGATTTCTCTTTCCTCACTCTTTTTAGCTTCACTCTCATTGATGTCATCACCAATTCGTGATCACTGCCGATGGTAAAGGATCTTGTTTGTTCCAGATTCATGTTTGATTGTAAATGCTTGCTGACCATGATCTAGTAGTCAATCATATTATGGGTATCCCCATCAGGCGAATGCCAAGTAGCTTCCCATGACTGCTTCTGTGGGAGTAAAGTGTTTGTCAAGACGAGATCGTAAAACTTCGCAAATTTGAGCAGCTTGAGGCCTCTATCATTTGTTGTTTCCAATCCAAACTTACCAGTAGTACCTTGCCATGTTGGGTATGCATCTGTTCTCACTTTCGCATTCCAATCACCAATGACTAGCAACATATCTTTATTCGGAATTCCTTCCCTTAATCTATGAAGTTGCTGGTAAAATCTGACAATTTCTTGATCTGATGCAGCACTCGTTGAACAATTGAGATGTTGAATGGTTGTCCTACTAGTCTCAATACGATGTTCCGGCTTGATACTGGTCTGCATTCGTACTGA
>CM055816.1:68179009-68219687 GCA_029582265.1 Zoroaster sp. YZ-2022
CAAAAATTGTGGGGGTGGAACAGATGTTTTTCCTTCAAGGCAACTTTTGGGGGTTGGTAATGTTGTTAGTTCCTTCGGCACACCCATGGGGGGTGGGACATGGATTTCCCCAAAGGGCCCCAAGGGTTTGTGGCATGTACTATTAAGTTGTGAACATGAAAGGCCTTCTCCAACCTGTGGGGTCGTATTCATGTATATTAGTTCCTTCAAGGCACACTATGTGGGGTTTGTGGATGTATGTTAGTTCCTTCAAGGCACACTATGTGGGTTGTGGTACATGTATTTAGTTCCTTCAAGGCACACTATGTAGGGGTTGTGATACATGTATGTTAGTTCCTTCAAGGCACACTATGTAGGGGTTGTGATACATGTATATTAGTTCCTTCAAGGCACACTGTGTGGGGTTGTGATACATGTATGTTAGTTCCTTCAAGGCACACTATGTAGGGGTTGTGATACATGTATGTTAGTTCCTTCAAGGCACACTATGTGGGGTTGTGATACATGTATATTAGTTCCTTCAAGGCACACTATGTAGGGGTTGTGTTACATGTATATTAGTTCCTTCAAGGCACACTGTGAGGTTGTGATACATGTATGTTAGTTCCTTCAAGGCACACTGTGTAGGGGTTGTGGTACATGTATGTTAGTTCCTTCAAGGCACACTGTGTAGGGGTTGTGGTACATGTATGTTAGTTCCTTCAAGGCACACTATGTAGGGGTTGTGGTACATGTATGTTAGTTCCTTCAAGGCACACTATGTAGGGGTTGTGGTACATGTATGTTAGTTCCTTCAAGGCACACTATGTAGGGGTAGTGATCGTATTACCAAAATGACCAATTCATTCCAATTCATTCCAATTGGAAAATTTAATTGGATCCAATTTGTTTTAATTGGAATGAATAGGTTTGAATTGGACTTCATCATCACTGACTTGTGTCTTTACATTTCCAATTGGAGAAGTTTTGTTGTCCAATTGGAGTTTCAGTTGGAAACCAGTTGGGTTGAATTGGAATCTATGGGTAATGCAGTAAAAATATTTTCCAATTGGAGGTGGTTGGAATTACACAACTGAAGATTATTGGAACCAATTGGTTTAAATGTACAAATCTTTTTCCAATTGGAAGTTTTGTTGTCCAATTGGAGTTTCAGTTGGAAACCAGTTGGGTTGAATTGGAATCGATGGGTAATGCAGTAAAAATATTTTCCAATTGGAGGTGGTTGGAATTACACAACTGAAGATTATTGGAACTAATTGGCATTTTGCAGTCTCATTGAATTGTTGTTGAAAACCAATTGAGTTTTTAAAGAATCAATTGGTTTAAATATCCTATGGACCACCCACTCCCCGGGCCAAAAAGTGTGGGTACATACATGTACATCAACCCACCCCTACCCCCATCCCCCACCCTATCCATCACCCTATCCCCATCCCCCACCCCTATCCCCACCCCTCACCCCTATCCCCACCCCTCACCCCTATCCCCTCCCCACCCCTATCCCCTCCCCTATCCCCAACCCCTATCCCCCTCCCCTATCCCCCTCCCCTATCCCCCTCCCCTATCCCCCTCCCCTATCCCCCTCCCTTCCCCGGATTTATGCCTGTGCTTTGTACAAATGTTACATAGGCCTATACGTGTACATAGTAAAAGTGGCATCCTGTTTAGAATTTTGTATTAACCAGCCCTATATAATTTTGTTTAGACCCATTCCCTCATAATTGCACTGACCTCTCCTGACAATGGAATATCCCAAAGACCAAATAAACACCTTGTGCAGGATCTTTGTGCATGTGAAGGTCATTATATTCCATGTGATGATCAGTTACCACCAGCATGGATGGATTTATGCCACAAGTAAGAATAAAGCTTGGAGAAGTTCTCTTTTTCATCTCCTGATTGTTCATCTTTTCTTCTTTCAGGTATGTTACTTTCATTATCATAACTTTGATAGTTTATACCACTGAATTGATATGGAATAATTTAGTTGTTATTGCTTTGAATTGCTTTATAGAATGTATATGGGAGATGTGAAGAAAAGGAAGTTTCAATTCCTTAGTTTCTTTATACAGTATATACTTATTGTTATGAAGATCTAGGAGCATTGATGTATAGTGCTTTTATATCTAGTCAAAATAAGTTTTGTTGTTACCTACATCATGCTTACATATAGGCTTATTAGTATTATTCAGTTTCCATGTATACTTTAAGCTCTATAGCTGGAGTATCAGGCATGAAACAATAAGCCATTCATTCACTATATGTGGTCAGTGTGGCTCATTAGTATTCATGGTGTGTGCATGTGTTGGCTATGGCTGTACAGCTTATACTGGGAACATGCGTGACCCCATGCTGAACCAAGAGCCTTGATTCTGATACCCTAGTATGTTTATGGTCCAGTAGTTTTGCAATGCACTAAAGTACAAAGTACATTGAGTGGAAGTAAACATTAGAGTTATGAGTTTGCATTATTTTATGAGAACAAGAACTTCAATGACAAAAGTATGTTAATCATGCATCTGTGATTGAAAGGAATGAAATGTAGTAGAGTTAGCATTTACCTTTAAATGGTTTTAATTTACAGTTTAGGTTTCCTAGAATGTCATTTCAATTGTTTTTATCAAGATTGATTGTATATTCCATGTGATGTTCCGTCACCACCATTAAGAATAAAGATCTGAGAAGTTATCTTATTCAACTCCTGACTGTTCATCTTTTATTCTTTCAGGGTCATCAGCCATTGAATCATTAATGTACCCCATGTAACTGCAGTTATTTGGCAGTCAGACTGAGTGTTCCTGTCCAACCAGATGACATACAATTATGCCCCTACACTGTGATGAGTACCCTCAGCCCACCAGAGTACAATGGAAGTGGAACCATGCAGAAGATGAGCCAGTATTACCGATATCAGCTGAGGGGATAAGAAGGCAGGACATGTAGCCAGAGGGTGAACCATCAGTGAGCACGCAGGATACAGTCGAAGACATTAATAGTATCATCCAGCTATATCTACCAGACGACATGAGAGACTTGAATATGGTCTTTGAGCACGACATAATGGTCTCACCACCACACAGCCTCTCCATGTATCCATCACATAGGAGTGGGGACAGGAGAGACAGGAGAGACAGCAGAGAAAACAAATGGTCGCAACTGACTTGCAGAAGGTACTGAACCATGTGAACAGTGACGAGGTGTAGGACAATTGAAGAATATAGGGCTGGAGATGTAACTAACAGACACCTTGGACCTTCCTCGAAGGAGTGTCCCAGACGTAGAACCAGCAGAAATGACAATGATCAACCCCCGCCCCTGAGTCTCTGTCACATTATTTCTGTGCAGTAAAGGGCAGTTTGCTTACTTACCTTCATCATGAAAACTTTCCCAGAAATTAACATTATTGATCAGCAGATCGAAAACAATTAAAGATAAAAATGGAGTCATTGTGCTTTTCCATGTAATACCATGTAAGGGTTGTATTCAATTTGCTTCTACAATATTTATGCACTTGTTGTGTTGTCACTTGTTGTGTTGTCATTTATAAAAATGCCTTGAAGTTCAATTAATGACTTCTTTATGACTTCTTGTTCTGTGTTTGTAAATTTGTGAATGCCATCGACCCCCATCTTTTTTAATCACAGAGAACCCAAATAAAGAAATTAATGTAGTTAAGTAGAAACATCCGTCCTGTTGCAGAAAAGGGAAAAAAGTCCTGGAAATGGGACTATAGAAAGAATCTAATTGGGAAATATATTGTCCAACTCGTTCGCATTAGGAAAAAATTGCGATTAGGAATATAGGACTGTCAAAAAGCAAGTAGTCAAATTGGGGGAAAAATCCAATTGGAAAATGGAGGCAAATGTCCAATTGGTTCCTATTGGAAAATATTTCAATTGGGATTTGAGTCAAAAAGTCCAATTGGGAAATTTAATTTCCTATTGGTTGCAATTGGTTTGTGCCAATTGCCAATGGGAAAATATCCAATTGGTTCCAATTTAAAAATTCAATTGGAAATGAATTGGAAATTTTGGTAAGGGGGAAGAGATGGTTATTTTGTTTAATTAGCCCTGTAACACCAAGAAATATTGCACCTTAGCAAAGATTACAGGAATGATATTGGCCCAGTGACCAGGGGAAATAATGTAACTTAGCTTATTGTGACATTACACATGTATGTGAAATGCGCTATGGAGAATGAAATTAATGCAATTGAGTAGCTGTAGAGATACCATTGGTATCATCAGAAGACATGGACGCGTAAAACAATTGAGTAGCTGTAGAGATACCATTGGCATCATCAGAAGACATGGATGCGTAAAACAGTTGAGTAGCTGTAGAGATACCATTGGTATCATCAGAATACATGGACGCGTAAAACAATTGAGTAGCTGTAGAGATACCATTGGTATCATCAGAAGACATGGACGCGTAAAACAATTGAGTAGCTGTAGAGATACCATTGGTCATCAGAAGACATGGACGCGTAAAACAATTGAGTAGCTGTAGAGATACCATTGGTATCATCAGAAGACATGGACGCGTAAAACAATTGAGTAGCTGTAGAGATACCATTGGTATCATCAGAATACATGGATGCGTAAAACAATTGAGTAGCTGTAGAGATACCATTGGTATCATCAGAAGACATGGATGCGTAAAACAATTGAGTAGCTGTAGAGATACCATTGGTATCATCAGAATACATGGACGCGTAAAACAATTGAGTAGCTGTAGAGATACCATTGGTATCATCAGAAGACATGGACGCGTAAAACTTATTACCATGCTCATAGTGAATGCACACATTATATTAAGAGTCTGATGACTTAGGCTGTATGTAGTACACTTATGGTATACTTTCTTACATGTACTTATACATTCATTTCAGACTCTTGAAGGTGCCTTGTCAAGAACAAGTCTGATGATATATATGATAGGATTTCCTATTGGTGGATGGCAGATAACTTGGTACATATGGGAATATACTATACATAAATATTTGTTTTCATAATCAGCCACTTGTCTTCGAAGAGAGGAAGTTTCTAATATCCACCTCTCAGTCTGTATGTCACGCCTCAACTACAGCATCAGACAGGCCCAGTGTGGTATTGTTATAGTGTTGTAAGCCCACCTGCAACACTATAGCATCAGACAGTCCCAGTGTGGTATTGTTATAGTGTTGTAAGCCCAACTGCAACACTATAGCATCAGACAGGCCCAGTGTGAGTGTTGTTATAGTGTAAGCCCAACTGCAACACTATAGCATCAGACAGGCCCAGTGTGGTATTGCTATAGTGTTGTAGGCCCAACTGCAACACTATAGCATCAGACAGTCCCAGTGTGGTATTGTTATAGTGTTGTATAAGCCAAATTGCAACACTATAGCATCAGACAGGCCCAGTGTGGTATTGTTATAGTGTTGTAAGCCCAACTGCAACACTATAGCATCAGACAGGCCCAGTGTGGTATTGTTATAGTGTTGTAAGCCCAACTGCAACACTATAGCATCAGACAGGCCCAGTGTGGTATGGTTATAGTGTTGTATAAGCCCAACTGCAACACTAGTTGGGCCAATACCATAGTTGGGATGTAACAAATATAACATTGTTTTATAAAGACAAAGCAGAGATACATGTAACTGTATGTTGGCCTGTGGTTTACACGTATTCTAATAGAGTATCAAAATGTTTCCATGGTGATTGGTTCTTCACATTGTTCTATGACATAACACACAATGGTTCAGTGATTAATTCTTCACACAATGTCATTACATTAGCTCTCTAAGGGATCAGACATCACATGTTATCCTGAGATATTATTTCTCCTTTGTATTGCTTGAAGCTAGTGAAACCAACATGACAGATATGTTGTCCCTATCTCATGAAACTATACAACAGTTACATATATACATGTACATGTATACATTTCAAGATTCTCAGATCTTATATGAATTTGTTGAATGTGTTCATGAAACTATTTCTGAAGATGTTTTCAATGCATCAGTTTCTTTGCTCATAATGCATGTTTTGAACTACATATATGTTGCTTGGTGTTAGGTTTGTACATGTAGCTGTAATTCTTGCTGGTCTTATACATGTATGTGTATGTTGGTCATCTCTTTTCTGTGGAATGGTACTTTTTATGATTTATCTCCAATATTGCCAAATCATTGCCTTAAATTTGTTTATGGGTAATTCCACTTCAAATCAACACAATGTTAAATAAATAAAAATAAATTAATACAAACAGATTGAGAGGGTCATACCAAACTTGATATTGGATGACCTAACATGATCTGGTAGTTATTACCTGAAAATGTTATTGAGACTTAGTTGGTTCAATACCTACATGTTTTTAGTGCTTGTTTATTGGATTTAGAGAAGTCTCATCCTAGGTTTAGGATCACAACTTGGGGTATATCCACTGGCTTCATGACATATAATGTGTTAAATGACTTGTGACTAGCACTCCCAGAACCAAGATATATTGACAAAATCAGGAGACTGCAAACATAGGGCTTGAGCCCCCATGCGGTAGTCTGGAGGTCACAGTTCAAGTTCTGCTCCAGTGAATTTTCTTTGTTCACTCCAAAAATGTATTCCAAATAGTGTGTGTTTGTAACAGTATGATCAAACCAGGACAATGTTTACAATCACTGTGTACTATTTGAGTATTAATGATCTACAATAAACATCAATGAATACAATAGTGTGTGTTTGTAACAGTATGATCCAACCAGGACAATGTTTACAATCACTGTGCACTATTTGAGTATTAATGATCTACAATAAACATCAATGAATGCAATAGTGTGTGTTTGTAACAGTATGATCCAACCAGGACAATGTTTACAATCACTGTGCACTATTTGAGTATTAATGATCTACAATAAACATCAATGAATACAATAGTGTGTGTTTGTAACAGTATGATCCAACTAGGACAATGTTTACAATCACTGTGCACTATTTGAGTATTAATGATCTACAATAAACATCAATGAATACAATAGTGTGTGTTTGTAACAGTATGATCCAACCAGGACAATGTTTACAATCACTGTGCACTATTTGAGTATTAATGATCAACAATAAACATCAATGAATACAATAGTGTGAGTTTGTAACAGTATGATCCAACTAGGACAATGTTTACAATCACTGTGCACTATTTGAGTATTAATGATCTACAATAAACATCAATGAATACAATTTTACATGTACATGAAACTTGGATGGTGTAAAGTTGATGATGTGAGCAAACATTCCTTGAAATATTTCTGTCTCGGCTGCTATCGTTTTAGAATTTCTGGCAAACCGACGACAGAAATTTCATGTTGGAATTAATATGAACAGTCAGAATGCATTTTCACTAATCCTTGTTTACAACACAATGAAATAAGCTGAAACGTTTACAAATTGGTTTTTATTCATATCTCTTGATTCTTAAGTTTGGATGTATTTACAGATATTTTATCAATAGTGCCAGAGATAACTCAATGGTATTTTGTCCTATATGTAGAGGAATAATCAACCCAGTGCTGATCAGACCTCAAGGCAAGACACCACTTGTTTGTTCATACACCGCTGAAGGACACACTAAGGCTGTACTGTCAGTACAAGCAACTAATGACCTCTTGTTTAGTGGTTCAAAAGGTGAGAAATGTATAAATAAAGTGAAGTAAAGTTGTACAGAGGTTGAAGTCATTACAGTACACGGTTCCAAGAGATTCAAACAAAAACATAAGGATTACAGAATATAATAAAACATACAGTCTATTAAAACTTCGTTGTGTCTCTGATACGAAGGTATCAGATTTTCAACTGCAAATGCAGTGATGATAATTTTGTTTAATTTAAAATATGTTTCAGAAACTTTAAGGAAACGTTTTGGAAACGTTAAGCTAAGTAAGAAATTTGTTTCCATTATCCTACCGTTAGCAAACAACGTTACAAGCCGTTCTGTACATGTACATGCCATGGCTTTGCACATGCTTCAGGGGTTGGAGCAATCATAAAGGAGCAATTAAGCAATTGTACTACCATCTATGCCTATTGAAAATACATTAAGAACACTATAGCAACATGACTAATTCGTCACAAGATTATCCATATTACGGGGCCACTTTGATCATTCCACTTCTCAAGACACGTGCTGCCAACATTTTTAACAACATCTCCATAACCAAAGTATCCATGTTATGGGGCCAATTTATAAACAGAGATTGGAGCAATTAAGCAATTGCACCACCCCCTACAAGGTACCGTGTGGTAGCTGAGTGAGAGGCCAACTCTTCTTACAGGAAAAGTTAAACATTGGTAATGACCAGATTATCCAATTAATTTGATAAAGTAAAGTTTGATAAAGTATAAATCATCCTGAAAAATGCTTTCATCTTAAAACAGGAAACAGAAATTCTTTGAGGGCGAGTCAAGTCTCAAGTCACAATCTTTTCAAGTAATCTTATCACAAAGATGATAACTTTGATAGATTTTGCTATACGTTGTACAAGTTATAAACGCTGAGATTTTGTAGCTTTGCACGGTGAAAATGATCGATAAAGACTGGTTCCGGTTCTGGTTCTATGTGACACCATTTGAGTAGTAATTAGTTCTGAAAAGAACTGGTGGTTAAAACTCGATGTTTTGATCATGATTGTCTCCTGAGGAGGTTTGTAATGTACGGTCATCCAAACTTTACTATTCTTATAGTGTTTTGGCATGGAAATGTGCAGCACCTGTAATTGTAGACAGTCTAGTGGTAACCTGTGCAGCGCCTGTAATTATACACAGTCTAGTGGTAACCTGCCGTGATCTAATGCACATGGTGTCGGAGTAATCTTAAACTTTGTTTTAAGAATGAATGTCTAATCAACAAGTTATTTTTGTTAAAGTCGTAAGTAAGTTTGCATGTCCCTGACACCAAATCCCAAGTAAAGTTTCATGTCATTTCAGTCAAGTCCAAGTCAAGTCACAAGTTACAAAATGATGTGACTCAATCCCACTGCTGATCAATCCTATCATGTAAATCCTCAAATATTTCATACTGCATGCATGTCATCATGAAAATCTTATTTTATTTTGCAGATCGAACGGTGAAGGTATGAAAACTGGAGACTGGTCAAGAACTGACCACACTGGTCATCCTAATAATGTAGTTGTTGTTAGATACAGTGAGAAGCTTAGTCTTGTATTCAGTGTATCAACTGCCTATATACGAGTGTGGGACATCAGAGAACCAGCTAAGTGCATCAAGACATTAAGGTATGTCAAATCAAATGCTTTTCATCAGAAGGATTCAAATATTCACTTAGTCTTGGTTCAAGACAGTGTTTGTACATTTTGATACAAGATCCATAGCTGGGGAAACCACTACACATGCGTCAATTTGATATGCTAGCATATGGCCCACATGTGGGGAAACCACTGCATAGTATGCTTCAATTTGATATGCTAGCATGGCCCACATTTTTGGGGGAAAAAATTTAAAAGGTTGTTTATAAGCGTGTACACCAAAAATATGGGCAGTGCTAGCATATCAAATTGACGCAAGACTGAGTTTGATAGCAGTTCGTGTAGAGATAGCGCCTTTATGCAGCATGCGGCGATGGATCGTGTATCAAAAACATACACAGTCTTGAACCAAGACTAATATTCACACCATGCATGAGCTGCTCAGGGCACATGTTTTTATATCACTGTTGATTGATAGGGCAGCAATAGTGAATTATATTTGGCAAATTTAATATGGGTACAGGGGCATAATATTAGGAAGTGATCATTTTGGAAAGTGAAATTTTGGAATAGGTTTGCCGTGTAATAATCTTTCTTGCGTTGTGCGGTTCTGAGAAGACAGTTGGAGCACACTGACTGAAACGTTGAGTTAACCCACAGGTTCTCTATTGAGTTGTGCGGTTCTGAGAAGACAGTTGGAGCACACTGACTGGAACGTTGAGTTAACCCACAGGTTCTCTATTGAGTTGTGCGGTTCTGAGAAGACAGTTGGAGCACACTGACTGGAACGTTGAGTTAACCCACAGGTTCTCTATTGAGTTGTGCGGTTCTGAGAAGACAGTTGGAGCACACTGACTGGAACGTTGAGTTAACCCACAGGTTCTCTATTGAGTTAACCCACAGGTTCTCTATTGAGTTGTGCGGTTCTGAGAAGACAGTTGGAGCACACTGACTGGAACATTGAGTTAACCCACAGGTTCTCTATTGAGTTGTGCGGTTCTGAGAGGTTTTTCTCAGAACCACACAACTCAAGAAAGATTATTACATGTTTTCACCGTAAACCTAAATGTGCTCTAATTAACCATTAATAACCATTTATTATGTTTTGGAATTTGGAATGTAATACCATTAACAAATACAGCTGATGACAATTCTTTTGTTTGTTATACGTCTACCTGCAGTTCATCAGGTCATGTTTTAGATAGCAGTGCTGGAAGCAGTGTCTTTCGCACAGTTGCCTTGCCAACAGGGGAGTCACAGATCAATGATATAGCTGTAAATGATACCGGAACCAGACTATATGCAGCTGCAGGTAACATTATCAGAGTCTGGTCACTAAGCAAGTAAGTTGGGTTTCTAAAAACCGGTAAGGGAGCGTTTCAAAAGTCCGAACGGTAGGAACGTTATAATTGGATCAGATGAGAATTCCAGCACGCGTACATGGACCAGTCCGTTGGACCGCCGGAATCGTTCCATTGGAACGTTCAAAATGCTAACGTGCGTATTCAATCGTGTAGGAATGTTCCCGTAGTTCGGCACAATGTCGCGGTCCAGCAGAACGTTCTGGTGGTCCAATGGATTGCAGGAACATTCTTTTGCGCCAAGAACGTGCCCGTCTTTTGAGACGCTCCCTAAGCAATATTTAAAACAAAGGTACAATTTTTTTGCTAAAACTACTTTAATATATGAGTATGCTATACTGTCATTGAATCAAGATATACATTATAGGGAAGGTACAACATTGGTAATAATGGCAAAACTGCTTGTACCAGTATGCTAGACTCTCATTGACTCAAGATATACATTATAGGGAAGGTACAACATTGGTAATAATGGCAAAACTGCTTGTACCAGTATGCTAGACTCTCATTGAATCAAGATATTGACCATTTAAAACTAGACAACTGTTTGTTAATGAATGGTGGGTTAGCTGTAATAAGCTAGATTTTTGGGTAATCTTTTTTCTATTTATTTATTTATTTATTTATTTTTTTTTTTTTTGCCAACAGGAAAATATGTGATATATTGCATATGCAGGGACCAAATTTCCCATGTACAAAGTATATGGTGGCTTCACATATCAGGCAAACATTCATACCCCTATGTGAAAAGTCATTTAACAGTACGGTAGAATTCCAATTGATCCAGGAATTTTGGCTGCAGTTGGACATCATTTCATAGCAAAAAAACAAGAAAGTTAAAAATGCTGACACACGGGTCTGAGGAGACACACGGGTCTGAGGAGACACACGGGTCTGAGGAGACACACGGGTCTGAGGAGACACGCGGGTCTGAGGAGACACGGATCTGAGGAGACACGCGGGTCTGAGGAGACACGCGGGTCTGAGGAGACGCACGGGTCTGAGGAGACACACGGGTCTGAGGAGACACGCACAGAGACCAGAAACCAGAGACTTATTGGGGCCTAAATCTGTCATCAATTACATTTGTTGAGAATACCAATACATATTCAATCAAACACTTCTGTAGGTTTTTTTTAATGTCATTGTATGTGCAACTGTATTGAGTTCACCACTCTAAGTCTAATGTTAATATGAATTTGTAGCAATATTTCCTCATCCAACTTAAAGGGAATATACAACATTAGTGTTTTATTTTAATAAAGTACATTCATTTCAGCCATCTGTAGTCTGGTGCTCACGTTTATCAGAAAACAACTACAAACTGTTTGATATTATGTTTGTTTGTTTAATGTTTTACAAGAAGTTGCTTTTTGGATTCCACAAAATTTAAATTTCAGTTTTCTCTAAGATTGGACAATACCATATCTCGGGATGATTGATATTTGTACTAACTTGACACCAAGTACACACTGTAAGTTTGTTGTACTTTCCTGTTAACCTGATGCTATGAGGTGAAATAATGGCAGATTCCATCATTTATGAGAAATAGATATGAGATGTTTTGCCAAAAGATTGTTAGATGTTTTATGTTTTACAAAAAGTTGTTGAATGGCATTTCCATATAATAATTCCTGTTTTCTCTAAGATAAAAGTACTTCAGACAAAAACGCATCTTAGGATGATTGATACTTATACCAACCTTACAAGTTGTTGAATGGCAATTCCATATAATAATTCCTGTTTTCTCTAAGATAAAATGTACTTCAGACAAAAACATATCTTAGGATGATTGATACTTATACCAACCTTACAAGTTGTTGAATGGCAATTCCATATAATAATTCCTGTTTTCTCTAAGATAAAAGTACTTCAGACAAAAACATCTTAGGATGAGTGATACTTATACCAACCTTACACCAAGTAAGTTGTTAAATTAATCCGTTTTGTTATACTTTCCAGTTAACCTTATGCTGTAAGGTAATGAGAGATTCCATAATTGAATCTAGAAGCAGCAATTTTCACCAAGGATATTGACATATTACATGATTATTTCCTTGTTATTTCTTAGCTTTCAGGCAATCTGTAAGTTGTTTGGTGGTCCATCAGCAGCTATCATGTGTGTGGCTGTTGACACACAAGAAGATTGTGATTATGTATTTGCTGGATCTAAAGACCATTACATCAAGGTAAGCACTACATACTCATTCCTATAATGATCTAAAGACCATTACATCAAGGCAAGTACTACATACTCATTCCTATAATGATCTATAAAGACCATTACATCAAGGCAAGTACTACATACTCATTCCTATAATGATCTAAAGACCATTACATCAAGGCAAGTACTACATACTCATTCCTATAATGATCTATAAAGACCATTACATCAAGGCAAGTACTACATACTCATTCCTATAATGATCTAAAGACCATTACATCAAGGCAAGTACTACATACTCATTCCTATAATGATATAAAGACCATTACATCAAGGCAAGTACTACATGCTCATTCCTATAATGATATACAGACCATTACATCAAGGCAAGTACTACATACTCATTCCTATAATGATCTATAAAGACCATTACATCAAGGCAAGTACTACATACTCATTCCTATAATGATCTATAAAGACCATTACATCAAGGCAAGTACTACATACTCATTCCTATAATGATCTAAAGACCATTACATCAAGGCAAGTACTACATACTCATTCCTATAATGATCTAAAGACCATTACATCAAGGCAAGTACTACATACTCATTCCTATAATGATCTAAAGACCATTACATCAAGGTAAGTACTACATACTCATTCCTATAATGATCTATAAAGACCATTACATCAAGGCAAGTACTACATACTCATTCCTATAATGATCTATAAAGACCATTACATCAAGGCAAGTACTACATACTCATTCCTATAATGATCTATAAAGACCATTACATCAAGGCAAGTACTACATACTCATTCCTATAATGATCTATAAAGACCATTACATCAAGGCAAGTACTACATACTCATTCCTATAATGATCTAAAGACCATTACATCAAGGCAAGTACTACATACTCATTCCTATAATGATCTATAAAGACCATTACATCAAGGCAAGTACTACATACTCATTCCTATAATGATCTATAAAGACCATTACATCAAGGCAAGTACTACATACTCATTCCTATAATGATCTATAAAGACCATTGCATCAAGGCAAGTACTACATACTCATTCCTATAATGATCTATAAAGACCATTACATCAAGGCAAGTACTACATACTCATTCCTATAATGATCTAAAGACCATTACATCAAGGCAAGTACTACATACTCATTCCTATAATGATCTAAAGACCATTACATCAAGGCAAGTACTACATACTCATTCCTATAATGATCTATAAAGACCATTACATCAAGGCAAGTACTACATACTCATTCCTATAATGATCTATAAAGACCATTACATCAAGGCAAGTACTACATACTCATTCCTATAATGATCTAAAGACCATTACATCAAGGCAAGTACTACATACTCATTCCTATAATGATCTATAAAGACCATTACATCAAGGCAAGTACTACATACTCATTCCTATAATGATCTATAAAGACCATTGCATCAAGGCAAGTACTACATACTCATTCCTATAATGATCTATAAAGACCATTACATCAAGGCAAGTACTACATACTCATTCCTATAATGATCTATAAAGACCATTACATCAAGGCAAGTACTACATACAGTACAGTACAGTTTAGGTCCTCATTTTGAAGCTTTAGGCTTCATATGAGTCAGGACTCCTAGGAGCCTGGTGAAACCAGTCTTTGACTGTGTTTCTCTTTTAATCTGCTCAATAGAAATATCACCCAGAAGTCTTGAGATACCTATCCAGGGATCTCGATAGTATGGGACTCTAGGAATAAAAAATAAACTAAGCTTGGTCAAATTTGTATTTTCCCTACGACAAGTATGAGCTATGTATTTCAGATACTGGGAGTTAATATAATTCCGAAGTGGTTGACTTTTTGTTATGCGCTCTAGATCTATATTAGCAAAGTAAAGAGCATGATTAACTTCACCTTCTACAAGTGAAGGTTTCCTACGGAAACCATCTTTAATCATTCGCCTTAGGAAACCATACCAACTACTTTCAATCCTTTTTATTTCTTTCTCACTAGGCCTCCAGCATTGGGTAGCATATGTCAGTCTAGGACGAACACATGCTTCCAGGATTTTAGTCCGAATGGACATACGTACTTCCCTGTCACAAAGAACCCCCTTAAGTTCATAAAATTTAGCTGTAGCCTTTGCAATTCTTAGGTCAGTGGAATTTCTACCATCATTGAAGATGGTGTGGCCAAGATAGCAAAATTCAGACACATTTCCAAGTTCAGTGCCATCAATGACAATATTTATGTCACTCGTAGATGTATTAAATTGCATCACTTTAGTTGTTTTGAAAGAAATTGTTAATCCAAAACGTTTACAAGTTGTGTTCATTATATTCATAATTCCTTGTGCTTCAGCAATGCTTATACAAAATAAAACCAAATCATCGGCATACAAGAGCCACCTTATTATTTCAATACCATTCATTTTCTTGGTTTTTCTTTTGTTCCGGTTAGTGCATTAGCTAGAAATACGGTAATCGAACGAGACACCCCATCCACCTGGATACTTTCTGTCAATAGCCTCTGCACACACTTTCAAGACAAAATCAAAATAGAAGTTAAACAGTGTTGGACTTTCTAGGCCTCCTTGTCGACAACCAGATAAAATATCAAATTTTACTTTAGTCCCAGAAATACATGCAGTTGTACCATCATATAATTTTCTGAGAATGTAGATAAGGAGTTTGGCACCAGTGCGTAGTTCTAAAACCCGAAACAAAAATCTCTAGGATATAATCATATGCCGCTGTTAAGTCAACAAAGACCAAAACAAGAGGTCCAGCATGCTTTTGTATAACATTCTTGCTGACAAAGATTGCATCCACAGTTGACCGACCTTTTCTAAAACCAAACTGAAATTCAGAAATATTCAGCTCATAGGTTTCCTGTAACCTATTTAAAATTATACGAGGAACTATTTTACTAAGATTTGAACCAATAGACAATGCCCGGTAGTTTTCTGCTAGAGACTTCAAACCCTTTTTGTAGAGACAAACTACCTTCATAGCAAGCCAAGATTCTGGGACAGCCACTAGAGACCATACAAGAGAAGTCAGCATAGTTAAATACACAAGAAGATTCTTACTACAATGGTACTTCAGCCCTTCACAGTGAAGATTATCTGTACCAGCAGATTTGTTATTCTTAAATGTTTTAACTACTTCAGCAATTTCATCAAGGTTAGGTGGATCTTCATTCACTTCAACCTGTGTATCCAACAAGTAATCATAACTATTTGGATTAATCATTCCTATAATGATCTATAAAGACCATTACATCAAGGCAAGTACTGCATACTCATTCCTATAATGATCTAAAGACCATTACATCAAGGCAAGTACTACATACTCATTCCTATAATGATCTAAAGACCATTACATCAAGGCAAGTACAGTACTACATACTCATTCCTATAATGATCTATAAAGACCATTACATCAAGGCAAGTACTACATACTCATTCCTATAATGATCTATAAAGACCATTACATCAAGGCAAGTACTACATACTCATTCCTATAATGATCTATAAAGACCATTACATCAAGGCAAGTACTACATACTCATTCCTATAATGATCTATAAAGACCATTACATCAAGGCAAGTACTACATACTCATTCCTATAATGATCTATAAAGACCATTGCATCAAGGCAAGTACTACATACTCATTCCTATAACTTTCATTATAATCAACAGATTAAATACACAAATCAACATTTGGCAATAGTCTTCCATCAAGGCATTATGAGAAATCTGCATTTATTTGCAATGCATACAGTGTGTGGGTACGAAAACATTCACAAAACATCTTGGTTGAAGTCTAAGCTGTTTGAATTGTACAGTCAAGTATTTAATGTTACCAGACTGTCAATGATGAAAGGACAAAACAATTTTATTAAATTGTATAAGAGGGGAGAACCTGCAAGGTCAAACTATGTAAGGTTTAATGATTGTGTTTTCAACATAATACTGCAATTAAAGTGTAGTATTTGGTGTAGTAAAACTGCAGTGGATTTTTGAAAGGATTGTTTGACAGCTAAATAAAATGAATGGTTTATTTGTTATTTATTTATTTATTCCTTTGTGAATCTTGTAGGTATTTGAGGTTCCTAGTGGTGCTACGGGTTGTCTGACAGCTAAACATAATCTAGATCCTCCACACTACGATGGTATCCAATCTATTGCTATTCATAAACAGCTTTTGTTTAGTGGCTCAAGGGATGCCTGCATCAAGAAATGGGACATTGAAAAGAAACAACAACTCAAGGTACAAACATAAAACAAATAAAAATTGTATTCATTTATCCATGTTTTATTTTAAAGGTAATTTTGGGTAAAATAAAATTTCATGTTGAATAAAATAATATTTGGCAGTATACATCAGATCAACAAAGAGTTGATTATTCTTTGTTATAAAGAACAAAAATACAAGTTCATTCTGTTCTCGTTTTTGTTTTGTGTTTTTTAGTGTTTTTTTTGGGGGGGGGGGGGGCGGGGGACCCAGTATTTAGGAGAAGCTAATTAAGAATTAATTGTGAGAAGCCAGAAGCTTTACAAATATGATCATATGGATGACAGACCCAGTGACA
Source organism: Zoroaster sp. YZ-2022 (assembly GCA_029582265.1). Lineage (NCBI taxonomy): Eukaryota > Metazoa > Echinodermata > Asteroidea > Forcipulatida > Zoroasteridae > Zoroaster > Zoroaster sp. YZ-2022. The sequence continues at coordinate 68,196,400 of CM055816.1, forward strand.
TGCAGTCTATACTGTCAAGTCAGATTTGTCATGTAGGTGTTCTTTGCATGGGGCTAGCTGTCAATCCTAAGTGCAGACACTACATGTACGTACATGTATATGGATGACAGACCCAGTGACATGCAGTCTATACTGTCAAGTCAGATTTGTCATGTTTGGTGTTCTTTGCATGGAGCTACAATCCCGGCCAAAATAGTTGGGAGCACAGACCTTGGAATGAGAACCAACATTGTCAGGGGATTGTGACCGGGATTGTCTGAATTCCCTTGAAGTATTTGTGAGCGACATGCCCATTTTATCCATGCGCTTCTTGTCTGTCTTTGTGAATTTTATTTTATTTCAGTTTTTTATTTTATTTTATTATTATAGTAGTACTATTATTTTTTCCCATCGAGATTTGACCGGGATTGTAGCTGTCCATCCTATGTGCAGACACTACATGTACGTATATGGATGACAGACCCAGTGACATGCAGTCTATACTGTCAAGTCAGATTTGTCATGTTAGTGTTCTTTTCATGGAGCTAGCTGTCCATCCTAGGTGCAAAAACTCTGTTACAATATCCAGGATGTTCAGAACAATATGGCAAACAAAAATTCCACACACCATATAATTTCACACTCCTTCTGTTACTTGACTACCAAGACAGAAAATGCCTTTTGGAGTCATTAGATAAATTATAGACATTAAACATCAAGGTAGTGAACTGAAGTGAAATGTCAGTAGTGTGTGCATTGTTATTTGCTCCACAGACTTTGCAAACTGTTTTCTTAATAACAATCATTACACTTTCTGTAAGTGTTGTTCCTGTCACCTGAACAAAGTATTTGATGTAATTTGACCTCCAGACCATAAACAGTGCACACAAGGACTGGATCTGTGCACTTGACTTCTTGCCAGGACGTGATTGTCTACTAAGTGGCTGCCGTGGAGGCTACCTGAAGCTTTGGCATATGTGGGACTGCTCACTTATTGGAGAAATGAAAGCACACACTAGTCCGATTAACTCCATAGCAACCAATGCAACACATATTCACAGCTTCTAGGTAAGATCAATGTAGTCTGGATAGTTTGCATGAAGTATAACGTCTCTTAATAATAATGAATACTAGAAAAGCCATAATACCATAAAGCTGCACTCATTCTCTTTAAGTGGTACAGACAAAAGTAAATTAACAGTAATTCAGGCATATTTACATATTTAGCAAACAGTGATTTTGTTTTATTTGGTAATTTACTTTTTCATTCCCTACAAAGGCAGTTTGGTATGATGTTGGGTCCACAGCATGCATACTTTTGGCAAACTGCAGAATGGTGTTTGTTGACAAATGAATGACTTAACAAATGGGATATATTGTTGTTTGATGTGAGTGGCTTGTGAGGAGACTAAATGTTTACTGAAGACTAAATGTTGACTTGTGAGGAGACTAAATGTTTACTGAAGTTATATATGGAGAAAATGAAATAAGCTGTGACTTTGACAGGTTGGTTTCTGATACTTACAATGTGATGATGCATAATAACCTTATATGGTCGATGTGCTCATCATCTTCAAGTTAAGTTCAGCATGGTGCAAAGAATGAATCTCTCTTGAGTCATTGTACTGATAATAACCTCATATGGTCGATGTGCTCATCATCTTCAAGTTAAGTTTAGCATGGTGCAAAGAATGAATCTCTCTTGAGTCATTGTTGGGTACAAAGGCAGTTTGGTATGATGGGTACAAAGGTAGTTTGGTATGATGCTGGGTACAAAGGCAGTTTGGTATGATGTTGGGTACAAAGGCAGTTTGGTATGATGTTGGGTACAAAGGCAGTTTGGTATGATGCTGGGTACAAAGGTAGTTTGGTATGATGTTGGGTACAAAGGCAGTTTGGTATGATGCTGGGTACAAAGGTAGTTTGGTATGATGCTGGGTACAAAGGCAGTTTGGTATGATGTTGGGTACAAAGGCAGTTTGGTATGATGCTGGGTACAAAGGCAGTTTGGTATGATGTTGGGTACAAAGGCAGTTTGGTATGATGTTGGGTACAAAGGCAGTTTGGTATGATGCTGGGTACAAAGGTAGTTTGGTATGATGCTGGGTACAAAGGCAGTTTGGTATGATGTTGGGTACAAAGGCAGTTTGGTATGATGTTGGGTACAAAGGCAGTTTGGTATGATGTTGGGTACAAAGGCAGTTTGGTATGATGCTGGATACAAAGGCAGTTTGGTATGATGTTGGGTACAAAGGCAGTTTGGTATGATGTTGGGTACAAAGGCAGTTTGGTATGATGCTGGGTACAAAGGCAGTTTGGTATGATGTTGGGTACAAAGGCAGTTTGGTATGATGTTGGGTACAAAGGCAGTTTGGTATGATGCTGGGTACAAAGGCAGTTTGGTATGATGCTGGGTAACAAAGGCAGTTTGGTATGATGCTGGGTACAAAGGCAGTTTGGTATGATGTTGGGTACAAAGGCAGTTTGGTATGATGCTGGGTACAAAGGCAGTTTGGTATGATGTTGGGTACAAAGGCAGTTTGGTATGATGCTGGGTACAAAGGCAGTTTGGTATGATGTTGGGTACAAAGGCAGTTTGGTATGATGCTGGGTACAAATGCAGTTTGGTATGCTGGCTACGTCAGCCCTAATTGTATACACATAATTATAGTGATTGCTATTATAATGTGCAAAGATTCACTTATTTATATCTATTGTATGATTTGCATCATGAAAATGAATGTAGAATGTTGCTGTATGTTGCTGCATAACATGTTCAAAAGTATTTTGACTTAATCATACATGTAAGTCCACTTTTCCTAATTTGTATGAAATAAATTTTGGTAAATAAATTGGTAGAAAAATTGCAATAAAATGATAATTTCTTTCAGAAAAATTATTAAATTTAAAAAATTTTCATTAAAATGAAAATTTATTTCATAAAAATTAGGAAAAGTGGACTTATGATTAAGTCAAAATACTTTTGGACATGTTGTATATGAAATTATGCTGTAAACGTCTCAAGTATGAATATTAATTGTTGCTTTTCTTATTCCTCTCCTTGCAAATTTTACTCTCAAAATTAACACTTAACACAATCTTTTGGCAAATGAATATCTGCTACCATGAATTGATTTTCATTTAAAATACATTTATTGACTGCAAAATTAAACTATTTTGTTTTTGTTATTGAACCAATCACTTTATTAACTTTTCTATATCTGCAATTCTATTCTCATGAACAAATATCCTGTTTTGTTTTATTGTTTTTGTTTTACATGTATGCTACTTATGCACGAATAATCTCTTCATTTCTTTGGGCATTATACTTTAAACACATAAATTCCATATAGTCATGTTGTGAAAGTGTGGAAATACAAGCCTAAAAATGTGCATCGTCGATCGTATTCTTTGTCAGATAAGTCACGCTTGCATGTTAGATGGCATAGTCTATCCAACCTCAATGAAATATAAACTAAATTACTGTCAGTGGTCTTCATTTGCATTTAGCGTAATTTGCATGAGTTGATGTTCTTACCACATTCTAATTGTGTTATCAAGTTCACTGTGGATTACTTTTTACTGCACATGTGCATTCATTATTTATCCAAGTCTTGGTCTTTGTCCACAGAGGCGTATCCAGGGTCTTGGTCTTTGTCCACAGAGGCGTATCCAAGTCTTGGTCTTTGTCCACAGAGGCGTATCCAAATCTTGGTCTTTGTCCACAGAGGCGTATCCAAGTCTTGGTCTTTGTCCACAGAGGCGTAACCAAGTCTTGGTGTTTGTCCACAGAGGCGTATCCTGGGTCTTGGTCTTTGTCCACAGAGGCATATCCAGGGTCTTGGTCTTTGTCCACAGAGGCGTATCCAGGGTCTTGGTCTTTGTCCACAGAGGCGTATCCAGGGTTTTGGTCTTTGTCCACAGAGGCGTATCCAGGGTCTTGGTCTTTGTCCACAGAGGCAAATCCAAGTCTTGGTCTTTGTTCACAGAGGCGTATCCAGGGTCTTGGTCTTTGTTCACAGAGGCGTATCTAGGGTCTTGGTCTTTGTCCACAGAGGCGTATCCAAGTCTTGATCTTTGTCCACAGAGGCGTATCCAAGTCTTGGTTTTTGTCCACAGAGGCGTATCCAGGGTCTTGAATAAAGAGGAAGTACATAAATAAACAAAGATCCACTAATGTTTGTCCATTACTACCCTTGGTCACACCTTCATCTGTGCCACTTTATGCTCAACTAAAGACTACACAATGAACTTCAATTTCCTCCAAATACCAACCTAATGAGACTGCTGTGATAAAACACATGACAAATATCATCATTGTATGCTGCATATTAAACATAGCAACTAATCCGATAAACCTTGTACAGTGTATGTGCAAAAAATGCACCATACATGAAGTATAAATAAATCAGTGCTACTTCGAATTTTGTTTTAATTTCTTGGGTTTTTCTTTTGGCGAAGATTAAAAATTAATTTTGCAACATTTGCTGTGATGAAAACAATGCATCATGAATCGGCAAACTTAAAGGAAAAGATACTATGCATGCAGTATACAATACACCAGCATGATTCAAGCAATCGTTGCATGGTTTGCGGTCTGATCTACAAGATAACAATACACACTTGTTGCACACAGAGGATGCCACACAGAGGATGCGTAAGGTAAATCACATATAGTCACTTGTAGTTGTATACATAATTGTAATGATAAGTTTCAGTCTTCCCAAAATGTCATCAGTACAAATTTCAACAAAAGTCTACAAGAAGTTACCACACATCCTCAGTGTGCACCATTCTCTATTGCATGTAATGCATACATTTTGTTGCCCATCTTGTTAGTAGAAATTATAACATAATATAGATTAATCCTGCGTTTTATTTTGCCACATATCCCCTGTTCTTTTTCTATCTTTCCACTCGGCAATTTTTAACAACAGCGATCAGACAATCGGTGTATGGAAGCCTCAAGGTGCCATGGAATCGACCAACAATGAGAATGGTAGTGACAGCTAGCAAGGGTTGACAGCATCGCCCCCTTGATGTCAATGAGTCTAGTGTCCTGAGGGACTCATCATGAGTTATTGAATAATCCAAGCCCCAAGGTGCCATGGAATCGACCAACAAGGAGAATGGTAGTGACAGCTAGCAAGAGTCTATACAGCACCACCACCCACTGATGTCAAACAGTCTGGTGAACTGACTCATCATCATCCAAGCCCCAAGGTGCCTTGAACAATTTGGTGACAATGAAAAGTTGAACGTTGTGGAGCTTGAAGTAAAAAAGTGTTATGGGTCTAAGGGTGTTAATCCTTCCTTTATTTCAGGTGTTGCATATAAAATGGTCTTAGGTTCAAATCCCTTCATCTGTCTTTACCATGCCACTATTTATTTAGTTTGCTATTTGATTTGAGAAAAGACATAAAAATAAGCATTATATTTGGGAAATTGGTTAATTTGAATTGTATATTGACATACTTAATTTGATACTAGTCAGGATTCACATACAATATGAACAATATTATTCCACATTATATACTAATGTATTTTGGGAATTATGGTTCCATATTATATAGGAATACAGTCAATGACCTGTTAGATGGGTACATTTTATAATATTTGATGGTTCAGGGCTATCATCTAATAAGTATTAACATAACATTCATTTTGGATTTTGTTTTGTATTATTTTGGTCGAATATATTGTAAATTATTATGTTTCATCCTGTTTAGGAAACAATTTTAATTTAACACATAACTATGTACATGTATGAAAGCATCGTGATCCACAAATGCTAAAAGAAAGAATTAAGATGTAACATATTTATTTAAGAGCAAATTGGAAAGTTTTGATGAAAAGACAATAGAAAAGACAAGAGAATGTACAAACGTTGGACATTAATGATTATTTTAAAAACAGAAAATAATGTAACAAGTAATTACACATCAAACAATCTGGATCTGGATTGTTTTACTCCGTAAAAGCGGTAAATCTGCATCACTACAGAGTGTTAAATTAAACATTACAATGAAAACAAATAATATATAAATCTGTTCAAACTGAATTCTTAGAATAACAAATAATGAATATTTGTAAACAATTAAATAAGAAATCAGAAAATAAATGATGATGTAATTAAGCTGTAATGACATCAACTAATGTAATACTATGGAATAATTGAAGGTGTCATTGCCACCCAAGGGTTACCCGATTGGGGTATATTGGTATCCTCATTGGGATAATAGGGTTTTAATGTCATTGCCACCCAAGGGTTACCCGATCGGGGTATATTAGTATCCTCATTGGGATAATAGGGTTTCAATCAGGATCAAAGTATATCCCAATAGGGATAGTAAAGTGAACAACGAACCCCTTTAGCCATACTATTATACCAGGTTTCACTTATATACTTCTTTACAAATGCACACGAAAGACAGTTTGCGTAATGCATGCAGGTGTAGCTAATGATCCAATTACAACAAAACTTATCTCACAGATATTGGGTCGTGTGGATAAAAACTAGTAAATGCTAGGAAGTTTAAGCAAACAGTAAAAGCATTAAGGAAAAGCAAATGCTTGAATTCGTATGAATAAAAATTGGGTTTTACTGTTCAGCATTTGCTAATTGAAATCGTAGTAAATGCTTCACACTTGTGGTTGAATGCATAGCCGAATAGTTTATAATAGGGACTCCATTGTGTGTACGAAGAGCAAACCGTAAGCTAACAGGGGTGGTTTAATGAAATCTCATCATGGCTGATATGTATAGCAATAGTGATTCTGACCCTGAAAATCTGCACGATGAAGACAACTTATCTGCACCTGCAAATTGCAAGCAAAATCTTTTTGTGAAACTTGTAAAACGATACAAGATGCTACTTGCGAAGTCCCAGTTACCTAAAGTAAAAGCAGAGAAAGAGTGTGCACTCAAGAAAATGGCGGTTGAGTATCAGCGCGCAACTGTCATCTCCCTGACAGACAAGCAAATCATGAAAAAGCTGAACAACATGAAGAGCGATGTGAAACTGAAGTCTGATGTGTCAAAGACAGGAAACAAACCAATAAAACTGAAGGAGTGGGAGAAATTGCTGCTGGACCTGATGCAGACGCAAAGTTGTTCGGTGATCAGTGAAGTAAAATGTAAATGACCAATTATTTAAAAAAAAAAAGGGGGGGGGGGGCCTATAATTTGTATTATTCGGCGTATAATTTGGCCTGGAATTAAATGAAATTTTGTATGCTGGAATTATTTGTTACTATTTGACTGAAGAGATTCACCATTCTTTCAGTTACCATACGTGTTGGCTTAGGTAACGCCTACACCAGATTTGCCCGGTCCATCCACATCCAAGACGCTTATGAAGTCTCCGCCTCATAGTCACATGACAGAAAAACATAATCTCTTCCAGAAACAGAGGAAACTGAGGGACTCTCGACAGCTGAGCTACAGAGACTGGTTTTATTGGAGCAGCTGAAACTGATACGAATGCAGCAACAGCAGATAGGCCTATCGGATTCAGACAGTGATGATTGAACATTTCTTGTAATATATTTCGAAGAAAACCTGTCACTTATTATTTAAAAAAAGGAGATATTCTGAGAGAATTTATTGTATGCATTCTTTATTTTAATCGCCAACGTATTGCTTTTAATAAATGCCAAGACATTTACAAAATATTACATTTAGAAAGAAGGTATAAATATGTAGGCCCACAGTTTAAAAAAAGAAAAAGACAAAAGAAGGTGAACAGACAGAATACTCCATTTAATTCACGTTTTATGGGTCAATTACTTGTTTTGCCTTTAATTTGCGAAACAGAAAAGATGTTCTTGATTGTTTAAATGTGACTGAAAATAAATATTATTTATTAGCTGTACTTTAACACTTGACCAAATTGTTTTCTTCTCAGCTTAAATGCTTGTCTGAAAATCAAAATAAAACAAACTTATAACATTTTATAATAATGTTATTTCGTAATTTGGGAAATGGATATAAACTTTGTAGTTTTGCTTGGGACTTGTAGTGACCTTCTTTGATTTTGCTATAACATAAATAACCAAAAGAAATACGTAAAATAGTAATTGTCTAATTCTTTTTCTAAGCGTTCTCATAGAGCATTTCTGAGATGGCTCTCCTCTTCCATTGACCCCTCCTTCTTGTGCGATTTTCATTATCATCTTCATGACCATCTACCACATCGATGTCATCTTCTGGATATTCCATTACTGGGAAGTCAAATTCATCATCCAGATATTTGGCAACATTGTGAAGCATGAAGCAAGCGACAATTATAGCGGGAGCTTTCTCCAGAGAAAGTCGCACTTTGTACTGCATGATGGGAAATCTTTGCTTCAGCTGTCCGAAGCACCTTTCGATGATTGCTCGTTCTCTTGCGTGAATCCAGTTGTAATATGCCTCCTGGGGGTTGGATGCAGGGGTGTAGGGAGTCATAAGCCAGGGAACAATGCCGTAGCCTTTATCGGCTAAGAGAACTGCATCACTTCCAGATTGTTTCAAGTGCGCAGCCACACAGGAGAGTTTCTCCAAATCCTACTGTCATGAACAGAGCCAGGCCAGGTTGCATCTACGCTTGTGAACATCTCATTTGCATTGCATGTTGCTTGCACATTTATAGTTGCCTGACCTTTCCTGTTGATGTACTCATCCCCTTCAGGTGCAGGTGGCTTGTTGATTTGCACGTGCGTACAGTCAACTGCTCCAATGACAAATGGAATCTGAAATGGCCCCCTTGCCTGCCACATTTCCTGTGCAGATTGTATGTCAGCTGCAGTTTTGGGGAACTTGATCCACAGCTCTGCGTTTCTCATCATTTGTTTGAGAACAAGCGTAATCGTAGTGGACACGGTGCTCTGATGAATCCCAGCATCTTCTCCGACGCCAACTTGGGTCACCAACATACCTTAGTAGATCCTCAAGTTACTGCTTTGCAGTCAGTGCTCCCCCTCTTCGTTCCCCAGAATGTTCCAAGAAATGGTCGGCCATCCATGTTACATTTGGTTCCTCAAACCGGTACAGCTGCTTGTATTTTGACTTCCGACACTCCCTTCTCTGAGCATAAACCTTTTCCTGCCGAATGACATTCATAAACGCTGCCATTTTGCAAACTAGTATTTGGTTCATCCTTTTCAGGGTTGCCTCGACCCAACCTTGAAATTTGACTAGTAAATACTCCAAATCTGAAGCATTTACTCCGTTTTATTCATACCAAACAAAGCAAATGTTAATAGTCTAGCAAAAGCTACAAAAGTAAAAGTAAATACTTTCAGTGTTTAGCAAATGCTTTCCAGTAAAAGCATTTGCTTTATTTTTATTCATACAGATGCGAGTAAATGCTTAAAAATTGGTAGTAAAAGCAAATGCTAGTTTTTATGCATACGACCCATTGTCTGTCAATGTAGGAGTTGTGCTGAACGAGTTTCCCATGCTTTTTCTATTGTTTGCGTTCCCCATTAACGGGTAAATGTGAATGGTGATCGGTAGCTATATAGACAAAGATGCAACGAGCACGTATATGTGTGAATTAATCTATGGTGCGGTATGGGAAGTTATACAATATAAAAAGAAATCATTCATCAACATTTAACTGAAGCTCAAATAAACTCTATACATGCACATGTTATATTGCTGCTATGGTGGTCTTATGTGTGGTCATTAATTGACCAATCTCAGTCAGAGTATAAAGGGTCTTATGTGTGGTCATTAATTGACCAATCTCAGTCAGAGTATAAAGGGTCTTATGTGTGGTCATTAATTGACCAATCTCAGTCAGAGTATAAAGGGTCTTATGTGTGGTCATTAATTGAATAATCTCAGTCAGAGTATAAAGGGTCTTATGTGTGGTCATTAATTGACCAATCTCAGTCAGAGTATAAAGGGTCTTATGTGTGGTCATTAATTGACCAATCTCAGTCAGAGTATAAAGGGTCTTATGTGTGGTCATTAATTGACCAATCTCAGTCAGAGTATAAAAGGGTCTTATGTGTGGTCATTAATTGACCAATCTCAGTCAGAGTATAAAGGGTCTTATGTGTGGTCATTAATTGACCAATCTCAGTCAGAGTATAAAGGGTCTTATGTGGTCATTAATTGACCAATCTCAGTCAGAGTATAAAAGGGTCTTATGTGTGGTCATTAATTGACCAATCTCAGTCAGAGTATAAAGGGTCTTATGTGTGGTCATTAATTGACCAATCTCAGTCAGAGTATAAAGGGTCTTATGTGTGGTCATTAATTGACCAATCTCAGTCGGAGTAGAAAGGGTCTTATGTATGGTCATTAATTGACCAATCTCAGTCAGTGTATAAAGGGAAGGTACAACATTGGTAATCACCATATCAAATTGTCTCATTGTTATCATAAAACTTACTTGTTGTGAAGTTGGTACACGTATCAATTATCATGAGAAATGATTGTGTCTGAAGTGTTTTCATCTTCGAGAAAACAGGAATTGTTTGGTAGAATTTACAAAATGTCATCCAGCAATCTTTTGTAAAACATGAAAACATAAACAAAACATGTTGCAGTTTTCATCGTTTTCTCAGTATACATGAGCATCTATTGTGATGTCACTTGATAAGGTTAGCTTTATATTTCATGAAAACTAGAGGTTTCCCTTACAAAAAAGTTCTATAGAATTCTATAAAAAAAATTCTATAGAATTTCTATACCGATTTCTATAGAGAGTGCTATAGAATCGCTCTATACAGTTTCTATACAGTTTCTATACAATTTCTATACAAATTCTATAGAGCTTATAGAATTTCTATAGAAAAGTGGGCCACTTTTCTAAAATAATTCTATAGAAAAATGAACCGTTTCTATAGAAATCTAAAGAAACTTGATAAATTCTATAGAATTTTTTTAGTATTTTATACAATAGCTTACAGAGTTGTATAGAATAGTTTATAGAGTTGTATAGAATAGTTTATAGAGTTCTATAGAATAGTTTATAGAGTTCTATAGAATAGTTTATAGAGTTCTATAGAACAATTTATAGAGTTCTATAGAACAATTTATAGAATTCTATAGAACAATTTATAGAGTTCTATAGAACAATTTATAGAATTCTATAGAACAATTTATAGAACAATTTATAGAGTTCTATAGAACAATTTATAGAGTTCTATAGAACAAAAAATCTACAAATAAACTGTTCTTTAGAAAAACATGTGTGGTCTCCAAATAGTTTTGTAATAAAAACAAGGCTGAAAATAATTTTTTAGACCGATATATATTTATTTATTGTTATCTATTAGTTTTCTGCAAAAGTAGAATAATATAGACAGAACAAAAATAATACGTTTGTACTTTAAACTTTGAATAATAAGCTAGAACAATTGACCAGGTCGTCAACAAAGTATTAGGTAAAAACCCAAAAAATTAATAAATAAAATCAAAGACTTACTCAAAATGAAAAATACATATAGATTGGGTGTTAAAACAATCTCCTTGGAGTTTTTGTCTCAAATATAATTTTCAGTGGAGACAATTTTATTTTAATTTTACTCATACCCTGAAAACAGTAAAAGCACAATTAAAGTACACATGATACATAGAAATGTACAAATCCAATTCAATTTTGGTACAGAGTATACACCCTTTTCACTGATAATTCAGTCAATGATGTCATATGAACAGTTTATTCAAACCGTGCAGTTCCACTTTTCGTCAATTATTTTGTATTACATGGAAAAGCACAATGACTCCATTTTTATCTTTAATTGATTTCGATCTGCTGATCAATAATGTTAATTTCTGGGAAAGTTTTCATGATGAAGGTAAGTACATGTACATGTAAGCAAACTGCCCTTTACTGCACAGAAATAACGCGACAGAGACTCGGGGCGGGGGTTGATCATTGTCATTTCTGCTGGTTCCACCGTCTGGGACATTCCTTCGAGGAAGGTCTAAGGTGTCTGTTACATCTCCAGCCCTATATTCTTCAGTTATCCTACACCTCGTCACTGTTCACATGACTCAGTACCTTCTGCAGGTCGGTTGCGACCATTTGTTTTCTCTGCTGCTTATCCTGTGTGATAGATACATGGAGAGGCTGTGTGGTGGTGAGACCATTGTGTCGTGCTCAAAGACCGTATTCAAGTCTCTCATGTCGTCTGGTAGATGTAGCTGGATGGTACTATTTAGTGTCTTATCCTGCGTGCTCACTGATGGTTCACCCTCTGGCTACATGTCCTGCCTTCTTATCCCCTCAGCTGACGTCGGTAATACTGGCTCATCCTCTGCATGGTTCCACTTCCATTGTACTCTGGTGGGCTGAGGGTACTCATCACTGTAGGGGCGTAACTGTATGTCATCTTGTCGGACAGGAACACTCAGTCTGACTGCCAAATAACTGCAGTTACATGGGGTACATTAATGATTCAATGCCCTATGACCCTGAAAGAATAAAAGATGAACAGTCAGGAGTTGAATAAGATAACTTTTCAGATCTTTATTCTTAATGGTGGTATCGGAACATCACATGGAATATACAATAAATCTTGATCAAAAACAATTGAAATGACATTCTAGGAAACCTAAACTGTAAATTAAAAACCATTAAAAGGTAAATGCTAACTCTACTACATTTCATTCCTTTCAATCACAGATGCATGATTAACATACTTTTGTCATTGAAGTTTTTGTTCTTATATATAAAATAATGCAAACTCATAACTCTAATATTTACTTCCACTCAATGTACTTTAGTGCATCACAAAACTACCGGACCATAAACATACTTGGCTATCAGAATCAAGGCTCTTGGCTCAGCATGGGGTCACACATGTTCCCAGTATAAGCTGTACAGTCAATAGCCAACACAGGCATATACCATGAATACTAATGAGCCACACTGACCACATAATTATAGTGAATGAATGGCTTATTGTTTCATGCCTGATACTCCAGCTTATGGCTTAAAGTATACATGGAAACTGAATAACAGGCCTATATATATTACATGTAAGCATGATGTAGGTAACAACAAAACTTATTTTGACTAGATATAAAAGCATTAAACATCAATGATCCTAGATCTTCATAACAATAAGTATATACTGTATAAAAATATATATAAATGGTAGCACTTTTAAGACTAACTAAACTTAAAATAGGCATAAGCTTTCGTTAATATACAGTCTGGGAGGAGGTGGCAAACAAAAGGTGGCAGTGACTCATGAAGTTAATCGTATATTGGGACATGAAGCCAGAGTCTCTATTCAGTCCTTGTTCAATGCAGTTAATTCAGGGTGTGAATAATCCTTTGTTCAGCTGCTTCCCTTTGAAGTTTGGTTTTGAATGGTCCTTGTTTGAGAACTGCTACTTTGAAGTGTTGAAGTGAATGGCCAAGTAGATTAAAGTGCTCAGCCACAGGCTTCTGGTCATCATTGCATCTGATGAAGTAGCTGTAGCTACGAAAGTTTATGCCTATTTTTGAATTTAGTTAGTCTTAAAAGTGCTACCATTTATATATATCTTATTCTACCTGACTAACATGGATGCATACAGATCTATACTGTATAAAGAAACTGTAAAGTGTAAGGAATTGAAACTTCCTTTTCTTCACATCTCCCATATACATTATAAAGCAATTCAAAGTAATAACAACTAAATTATTCCATATCAAAACAGTGGTATAAACTATCAAACTTATGATAATGAAAGCAACATACCTGAAATAATAAAAGATGAACAATCAGGAGATGAAAAAGAGAACTTCTCCAAGCTTTATTCTTACTTGTACGGCATAAATCCATCCATGCTGGTTGTAACTGGTCATCACATGGAATATAATGACCTGACAAAGATCCTGCACAAGGTGTTTATTTGGTCTTTGGGATATTCCATTGTCAAGAGAGGCAAGTGCAATTATGAGGGAATGGGTCTAAACAAAAATTATAAGGGGTGGTTAATATACAAATTTCTAAACAGGATGCCACTTTTACTATGTACAGGTATAGGCTTATGTAACATTTGTACAAAGCACGGGCATAAATCTGGGAGGAGAGGGGGGAGGAGGGATAGGGGTGGGGATAGGGGTGGGATAGGGTGGGGATAGGGTGGGGATAGGGTGGGTGTGGGTTGATACACGTATGTACCACACTTTTTGGCCCAGGAGTGGATGGTCCATGGGATCACCCCCGGAATTTGCATGTAGTTAACGGTTGGGGTTTCAAGGAGTAAACACTCCCCCTATCCCCTATGGGCCAATGGAGTTAGGGTTAATAAAGTTTGGGACTAAAATTACTAAAACTTGAGATGAGAACAAGTCATATTAATTAATGCTCTAATTTGGAATTAAACAGGAAAGAATATTCCCACACATCTATTCTTATTGTAGAAAAACATGTTTCTTAAGAATTCTATATTCTTACCGAGTCAGTGGAATTCTATAGAGATTGGTCTCTATAGATAACTGGTTCTATAGAATTCTATAGAAAGTAATAACTCTATAGAATTATTTTTGAGTTTCTATAGATTTTTGTAATTTCTATAGAGCTCTATAGAACTCTATACGGCGTTCTATAGACTTCTATAGACTTCTATAGAACTTTTTTGTAAGGGTTGAAATAAACGTATGTTACCAAATACCAGTTATATCTAACCTTTAAACGAATTAATGATATAGTTGTTTTATCCCTGATTGGTCAATGTTTACAAATAATACCCAGATGTTAGATGTCTATATAATGCGAGTCGATTATACAGAATGTAATGCCATTTGGCAAACAAACATGGTGTATGTCACGTGGAAAGAACATTACAATGTTTACTTTGTTTTAGTTGGTGCATTTTGTGGAAAAGTGAAGCCAAAGGTCAGAGTTCAAGAGTGGATATAATTGTGTGTGATTGTTTAATTATTGTACATTGGCCATATGTTGATTCATATAATATGTATAAATTATGGTATTGGAATAACAGATCGCATTTTGTAATATATGGAATTTTGAAAACTGATTATCCCTTTACAAATACAAAATAAAATTAAAAAATAAATAAAACAAATCCGCAATATGCTTATTTATTTTGCTATGGGTTTACGGATAGGCGTGAAGCAGCGCGGTTGAAGTGTACATTTATTTTGCTATGGGTTTTACGGATAGACGTGAAGCAGCGCGGTTGAAGTGTACATGTATTTTGCTATGGGTTTACGGATAGGCGTGAAGCAGCGTGGTTGAAGTGTACATTTATTTCTGTTGTTATACATGTATGTTAAAGGTTCAAAACTCCATCATAAATGTATCAGTTCATATAGGAGTCTATAAATGCAACATTATTGTATCTGTCTCTGCTTTCGTTTAAATTGCCGGTAGTTAATATAAAGTATTTATTCTCAGTGGGTTGAAACAGTCCATGAATATAATGAGATAAACATTATTGGATATTATATAGTTTAATAGTTTGTGTTAAGATTTTGCTGTCTAAGTGCAATTGATATTGTTTGACAATTTAGGTTGAAGTATTTGTACATATGCACATCTTACTTAAATATTATTTTTGCTTACTGGAAGAAAAGGTATAATAGAAACATAGCGTGTGTAACATTTCATATTTAGTATTTGTTGACTTCTTTGATCTAATATTTATTGATTTATTTCATCTTAAAACAGTTGACGTCATTAGTAATATTTTTAATGGGATGTTTATTAGATGCTATATAGCAGTAGACTCTTGGTTTATCCAGTTCTTAATATCATGCGCATGCTCAGAACTACTTAAACAATGGGAAAAGGACCGGTAAGTCTGCTGCCACCAGCATCTTAAAAGTCGCCCATTTGAAATAATGGAGAAATAGTTAGGTGTTCGGGTACCCGAAACACCTATTGTTTTTGTTCGTTTTTTTTTTTTTTTTTTTTTTTTTTTCTTCTTCTTTTCCGGATAGATTGTCTACAAAAAATACATACTTGCAAACTTCACATGAACTTCAAACTTGGCATATACTTAGAACATAACACGTAGATGAAACTAGAGTTGTAACGTCATGATTAGGTCATCAGATATCGATTTTCGATGGATCAAACTAATATCTAAAACGTTTCACTTACGTTTCACCTCTGTTGGTGAATCTAAATCAGCTCTGGTCGTGCTCATTATGTATGCATGTTTAAGGAATTGAACATTTACGCTTCGGAAATGCAATTGACTCGGCTATCGTGACCCCTGAAAAAATTGTGTTTCTGATCAATTCGTTTCGCATAATGTATTATGTGATTGACTAAAATCCTTTTAGTTTTTTTTTATGTCAGCATAATCTATTTATTCTGAAAAAAGGTCACTTTATTAATAGCTCTTTTCGAGGTCGTTGAATCGATTAACTGCGACATGTTTCAACAGTTGGGTGCATGCAGACATGCGGTAAAACCTTCCACAAAGCGAGTTTTTCACTATTTTCTGAATTTTTCCTATCACCAGTGGATGTTTCATCGTTGAAAACAGACATTATTATGCACACTTAATTGGAGGTAAGTCTGGGCAATGACAAATTTACGAGAATCTTTGATTTAAAAATAAGCATTTTAACCCGCTTCAGACATGTCAGATGTGTTGTAACGCGTTGGTTGATGCATACAGCATTGCATAGGTTGATGACAGTCAGTCAGTAATGTGTACGGTATGGGCGCCAGTGAATGGTACTAGTACTTTAAACGTTGGTACTAATTTAGCGGTACCGGTTTTATGTAAATAAAGTATGCTTAAAATTATTACGTGGGTTTTCCTCCATGACTCTTTTGAAATACTTAGACTAGTGCCTATGTGGTGGTAAATAGTCTGTAAGAGTAACGTTAGGAGAGTGAAGCCTAGGCATGAGTACAATTAGTTGAATTTAAAAAAAAACATATGCTAACGTTAGATGTGTTATCAATAGGATGTACTCAGTGTAATAATATCTAATGAATGTTAGCTCTGTGAAATTAAATAATTGATTAATTTAAACAAACAAATAAATAGTCTGAACAGTGAACAACAATGTTTAAGGGCTGAAAACATTAAAAACATTAGTACAGCTGGACATGTCTACCAATGTCATGCATGTATTAATACATTGCAGGTACTTTGTAAATTATGTATGTCGCTATATTCTCAGACAAGTCAGAGTTTATTAGCAAAAGTACATTTTAAATAATTTTGGTTGACACTAATAATATTTACAACAACAATCATGACATTTAGGGAAAACTTGTAGCTTTGCATGGTGAAGAAGATAAGTAAGACTAATTGCAGTGACACCATGTGGAATACGCTAGTGAGTAGTAATTAGTTCTGAAAAGAAGTAGAGGTTACAACTTGACATTTTGATCAGTATGCTCTGATCGTCCTCAGGATTTACTACTCAATAGAGAATTTCACATGGTGTCACCGTAATTAGTCTTGCTTAATCATGAAATTTAACAAGTATCATTTATGATAATTTTCAGAATTTGCGATCACATGAAATCATGAAATGGTTTTGAATACAACAAAATAAAACATGCTTATTTTGAGTTTAATTTTCTTTTCACAGCTAATCTTCCTAGATGTACTCCCTCAATTCTGGTGTGGCGATGGTTTGATCACTGTATGGGAACATTGCAAACAGTAGGATTAGCTGCAAAGGTAAGAGTTATGTCATATTAGGAAAAAGTCCGGCAATGGGTTAGAAATGAACAGACTTTACAGATACTTTTATTGTTTTAAGTAGTAAACTCTTTGTATGTGTAAAACCGTACCATGAAATTGCTGTAAAGGGAAGTTACAACAACGGTAAATCTAAAAACCTATAAATCAATCATCCTGAGAAATGATTTGGTTTTCATGTTAGAGAAAAGAGGAATCGTTGTCAAAACGGAAAAACATGTAACAGTTTTTGTTTATATTTTTTACAAGGATGTGTTAACTACCATATACCAATGTTGTACATTCCTTTATTTTTATATTGCATTTTTAGATACATGGACCCCAAAATGTAAGTAAATAAGGCCCTGAACTATTTGACCGATGAAAGATTTTCTAGAGATTTGATGTAACAATGAAAAACCACAAATAATACACGAGGTAGTGCATGTGTATGTATACATACATGTACATATGTGTAAAACAATGTATTTTTCTTATTTTTGACAGATCTGTATGCATGCCCTTATTCCTGGTATTGTGGTGGTGTGATGGCACTGCATGATGCTTAACAACTTTTGCAGAGGATCTTTCATTCCGTGAACTTCACGTCCTGCCATGTTGAATTCAGTATGTACCAGCTTGCCACCTTATGGCACCTCCAGTAGACCAATTTCTACTTTATACATACATGTAAATGTAGCTTTGGGCCAATGTTGATTCCAGAGAAACTTCAGTAAATTCAGTAAATTCAGTAAATCAGGAGTACAATGTCTGTGTCAAAACAGCATGGAGTCAAGGAGTTGAACAATTGTAATATCTTGAGTGTAGGGAAAAACTGAACAATATCCGTACTATTATGGGATTTCTGTAAAGAGGATGTGAATGATAAATCTGATGTCGCGTATATCTGCAAAACATTTAAACTAAACCTGTCCTAAATCAGTGCACTATGACATTCAAGTTAATCGTCCTTTTGGAGCTAAACACTGTTCATCAGTACATCATTGTTATGATTCAAAAATATTCTTGAAAATATTTTTCTGTGTACTCACCTAGGCCCAATATCAGTGCTGCTTAGTTTATAGTTATACCCATGAACTTGTTTTGTGTGGGCTGGGTGAAACAACTTTTGTGGTATCAAAAACGTAAGCACTTAATGTGATTAAACTTGCATAGCCAGGTTAATTTATGATGTATTATTTGAAAATAAAGGGTTTTTATGCACTGTTCAGTACCTGAAAGTTATGTTCCCATAAAGACTGCAGACTAGACTGAGGTAAACAAAGACAGATATGACATGTGAATATAAAGATTGTACCCATCTCTACCAAACATTTCAAAATTAACATGTGACAATATTGCCAGAGAAATTATTATAGGGCTGTGATTCCTTTTTAAAAATTACTATTTTTGTGATAGTCAAAACAAAACAACTGAAAGCTAGGAAAAGAAAATTGAAATAAATGTAAGAAGATGCATGAATCCAAAGTACTCCCATGACTTATTTATTGTATGTGTAAAACTGTACCATGAAATTGCTGTAAAGGGAAGTTACAACAATGGTCAATCTGAAAACCTATAAATCAATCATGGACCCCAAAGTGTAAGTAAATAGGCCCTGCTACTTGACCAATGAAAGGTTTTCTAGATATTTCGTGGAACAATGAAGAACTGTTCATTATAGTGAATGTATTGTATGTAAAATACATGTACTCAACGTGTGTGTTGTACATGTATATGTACTGTGATTATTACTGTGTTCAATATTGGCGCGATTTGTATGTATGCGTGTGTACGGTACATACGAACACGCGCGCTATAATACGACTATGCACACACATGATGCAGACTAGTCGCGCACTGTGTAGATTCACGTAAGCACACGACCCGTATTTTAGGACTGAAAAAGTCGTTTATATTGAAAATTTCTGTCATTGCCCACGAATCAAACAAGCTAAAAGATATGAAATATGTAGTTTTTAAATGAATGCGTCTTCATTTTCCAATTAAAAAATTCCAATCTATAAAAAAGAAAAAATGAAGGTTTAGTATACTAGTAATTTGTTATTATTTTTGCTAGCAGTACTGGCATTTCTGTCCAAGAGAAGGTGTACCTTTCTAATCCATGTCAGTTAAACATTTATTTAAATCTAAGCCCTTACCCCTATTTTCAACCTCTTGCAACTTCAGATATGCAGAATTGATGCTGGTGTGATTTTGACATAATGAAGCACCAGTCGTCAGTCAATGGAATTGGTAATTTGGGCCCCTTATACGTTTATTGCTTGTTTGCCCCTCCCCTTCCCTAGTTCTTGGATTCTATAGTGCTGCAATGATAGACCAAATAATTTTAGAAAACAAATGTGTTCGTTCATCACCAGTGGCAGTATGCCATCACCAAGAACTTGGGGGGAGGGGCAGACATTTTATTCCAAAATTACCGATTCCAATGACAACCTCTGAATGTCACCCATTCTGAACTGTCACTAAATCGTACATACAGAGCGTGCATTTATTATAAATGCAGATTCATTCTGTTTTGTTGTCAACAAAGGATCATGGTTGGGTTCATTTACACTGAAGTCATTTCACTTGTTACATATGTAAGACCATGTACACTAATTTCTAGATTGGTTACAAGTAGGTTAAACAGGTCAACAAAGTGGTTTCAATCGATTGTGGGGGTGTGGGACTGTGTAACCACAAAAGTCAAGTCATGAAACCCAACAGACAGTTAAAATTTACAAGCACCCATACAACTCTTTGATTATTTCAATGTCTAACAATTTATGTACAAAATGGCATCTGATATTTAGGTTGTAATTCTGTAATATGGATGCAGCTACAGACATTTTGCCAATCATGTGTACAACCTTGAAAATGTAAAAATCAATGTAGAATTTGTTTTCAAATTTTATAAATTATTTTTTAATTATTTGCAGTATAGGTGAAAACAAAGACAGGTTATAAGCATGTCACAATAAGGAGATGCTTGATTACCAATTGCTCCTCCCGAACACCTAGTGTTTGTTCAAACAAACACTTAAGCTCTAGTTATATTTATTCTTGCACAAATGGTAGCTCGTAGCCGACGTCTGTACCCTAGTAGGACATTTATCAAAGGCATTAGGATGGAAACACTAGAACACGCACGTATACAACGTAAATCCTTCCTATACTTTTCTATTTGAGTTCCAATGTTTCTGTAATGTTTCTATGATAAAGATAATACTTGGTTCTTAAAGTAACTAACTACTGATACTTGTTGTGGGTTGTTGCTAATGCATGTAACTATTATAATAAATCATACTGTCTATTCTCTTGATTACATTCCTGTATGAGTTCCAATGTCTCTGTAATGTTTCTATGATAAAGATAATACTTGGTTCTTAAAGTAACTAACTACTGATACTTGTTGTGGGTTGTTGCTAATGCATGTAACTATTATAATAAATCATACTGTCTATTCTCTTGATTACATTCCTGTATGAGTTCCAATGTCTCTGTAATGTTTCTATGATAAAGATAATACTTGGTTGTTAAAGTAACTAACTACTGATACTTGTTTTGGGTTGTTGCTAATGCATGTAACTATTATAATAAATGATACTGTCTATTCTCTTGATTACATTCCTGTATGAGTTCCAATGTCTCTGTAATGTTTCTATGATCAAGATAATACTTGGTTCTTAAAGTAACTAACTACTGATACTTGTTTTGGGTTGTTGCTAATGCATGTAACTATTATAATAAATCATACTATCTATTCTCTTGATTACATTCCTGTATGAGTTCCAATGTCTCTGTAATGTTTCTATGATAAAGATAATACTTGGTTCTTAAAGTAACTAACTACTGATACTTGTTTTGGGTTGTTGCTAATGCATGTAACTATTATAATAAATCATACTGTCTATTCTCGTGATTATATTCCTGTATATTAATACGGCCATTTGAAAACTCAAGTTATTACAAAATAGAATCACCTTGATACCTGATATTTATATTTGTTGCTTGGATGAAGTGCACAATTTCAAGAAAACATGATTAATGTAGTCAGTTGTGGACATTGGGTGTTGTGGCAGTACGAGGCAACGATGACTGCCTACCTCCCTACACCCAACCATCCCCTACACCCAACCATCCCCTACACCCAACCATCCCCTACACTCAACCATCCCCTACACCCAACCATCCCCTACACCCAACCACCCCCTACACCCAACCACCCCTACACCCAACCACCCCTACACCCAACCATCCCCTACACTCAACCATCCCCTACACTCAACCATCCCCTACACTCAACCATCCCCTACACCCAACCACCCACTACACCCAACCATCCCCTACACTCAACCATCCCCTACACTCAACCATCCCTACACCCAACCATCTACACCCAACCATCCCCTACACTCAACCATCCCCTTCACTCAACCATCCCCTACACCCAACCACCCCTACACCCAACCACCCCTACACCAACCCCCTACACCCAACCACCCCTACACCCAACCACCCCCTACACCCCTACACCCCCTTTACACCCAACCACCCCCTACACCCAACCACCCCCGACACCCAACCACCCCAACACCCCAACCACCCCTACACCCAACCACCCCTACACCCAACCACCCTAGATTATACACCCAAGCTTAGTAAAACATTACAGGTTGTCGTTATTTTGGGGGTATGCAAAACATTCGCTCAGATATTGGGGAAACGAAACAAATCACTTGATTTCTGCTTCAAGGCAATCCAGAACACAAAGTACGAAAGACGAGAAGCCATAAAGGCCTTTACCTGTCCGTTCTGTGGTCTTATGTTTTCTTTATAATTCTCGACCAATTTGCAAGAGAAATTTGAATCCATAATGCATTAGGTAACTAACTTGTAATGATATTTAATTAAATATTTTATGTACGGTGATTGGTTACCAACAGCGATTTAGTTAGTTAATATTTCTATTTTTTCAGTTAGCTTTAGAAAGTTCTAATTAACTTTCATATAATTATAGCCTAAAAACATCCTTGATTCCTAAAGCCATAAGTAATTGCCAAAATAATCAAGATTCTGTAATACCATAAATGAATCACATTCAATTTGAAAAATGTATTTGTAAATAATACATACAATAAATTGAATAAATGAAATGCAGTTACTGCTGTGTATGTTGCGTATTTACTGGGACCGGATAACATTTTCAAGCAGAAACTGCATGACGATGACATCGAGGCAGCAGTTACATCTTAGGGAAGGGGGAGGGGCACTGCACCAACTTTTTAACAAGGCATTTAGATAACATACCATAGTTTCATAAGGACGACACCGAACACCCCCCCCCCCCCGGTTATAGATTTCTGCGATTCAATCGGAAAAATTTTGAGGATGACATTTTCATCAATTAAACTTCTGTCCCATCTGGGGTGTCGTGGCCGAGCGGTCTAGTTTACCGGATTCAAGTTCTGGTGTTAGCAACATAATGTGGGTTCGAATCACGGCCGTGACACTTGTGTCCTTGAGCAAGACACTTAATCATAATTGCTTCTCTCCACCCAGGGGTTAAATGGGTACCTGTGAAGGCAGAGTTGGTTTGTTCTATATGCGCTAGAAATGGCAGCAATTGAGCTGTATACTCCCCAGGGAGCTGAGATGGTTTCAGGAATGATTTATGAGCCTTATGAACCTT
>CM055816.1:68220187-68269608 GCA_029582265.1 Zoroaster sp. YZ-2022
AAAATTATTATTATATTATCACTATCAGGTCGTTCAAGAGAAAATAGTGAAAAAGCATCCACATAATTGTTTCGAACTCCAAACAAGAAGTTCTGTTACAGATGGTGATTAGTTCCTTTAAGACATTCAGCTGTGTTTCTATTATTGGTTCACCCAAGGAATATCTGTAAGCATCTTAAGTCTTGAGCACCACCGCCGGAGAGTATTTAATACATAAAGATATTGTTCATATTGTTGTATATTGTTATTTTAGTACCACAAATACGGAAGCGGAATGCGTTGAGTTTGGGTGTAACTTCTATTTAAGACCTGTTCGCCCCATATATTTTCACACTGATCTGAACACGAGGTCAGCCAGAGGTTCTGTCTACTTCTCCTCTGCTGATATGATGGTTGTCGCCCTCCATCAGCCTTACCCCGTTATCACTCCATGGCTTAGCTAGTGCCATGGTGCGTCGGCCCTACAACTTGACCAGCAGAGGCAGTGAGTTACACCTGTTGTAATTATCTCCTTCAAGTTGATGGTTTGAACCAGACGGTTCTGGCATTCTTCAACGATGGCCTAAACCAGACCAATTTTTGAAACTCCGTAGATGGCCTAAACCAGACCAGTTGTTGACGCTTAAAGATTTATTTTGATGGGATAAAATTATGCCGCTCTTGTTTGTACCGTGCCCTTATTCTTTTAGTGCTCAGCATTAGCTTTGTCCGAATTCATCGAATTCCGTAGCCACTCTAAAATCTTCAAAATGATTCATTTGATAAACAGTAGTGATAATTACTATTGTTATGCCCACTTGGTACTGTTTGTGTAATAATATGGATATAGGTGGTATAGGTTTCCTTCAAAAACGTTTTTAGAGCTGCGTTCAGCTTGCAGTATTTCTGATGGATACTAAAAATGTAAACTTACAGCAAAATGCAGGCAACTCTATTTCCAACAGTTTTCTGCATTACAATTTTACATACCAAGTGTTTTAATCTGATTTACACAATTTCTTCAAACGCTTAATAATGAAACTGCAGTACGTTTCAATATTTGTTTGTTTTACCCATTCTGATTCTCTTTTTCGGCCTACAACTGAAAACCTGGCTGTACCGTATCAAACAAGTTTTCAGTCAAGGGTCTTTTGTCCGACCTTAGAGAGGAATTTTCGCTCTTTATAACTAATTGTATCTCTCGATGCGTTCTGATTTCACGGGGATGGGGGTCAACAACTCAATATGTGTTATTGCTCAACACTAGGTTACTAGATGAGGAGTTACCTGGTATATTCTACTTGTATTACAACTCGATCCATGAGTAGTAAACTTAAAGGCGCCAGTTAATACTGATGCAGATTTAGACTTTCTGAAACTTGTATGTCTAGTTACTTGATGAAACCTATAGGGTTTCTTTTTCATAATGATTTTGTTTTCAAATTATTTGATGATGAGATGAGTACTGATCCTCGTGATACTAAGGGTTCAGCATTTATGGTGTATATTCGGCGTGACCGCTCTGTGAAAATGAGTCACCATTCGCAAATTTGAAAAATTGAGGTTTCTATGTGGTTTAATTGTGGATTTTATTGATTGAAATTGATGTCAATTTCAATCATTAAAATATTAAAATCAATGATTTTTGTGAGTAGGTTGTTTCATTTCTGTTATTTGTTTTTCCTTTCTAATGCTTGTTTTCCTAAGATTTCAATTGTTAATTATGCAAATTATTGATTACTAAAATGGCATATTCACAATGCAATACGTCACACACCTCTAACATATACCAAACTAAAACTGAAGATGTACTCTTTCCAGTCACATAGAAATCACAAATTTTCAATTGTTTACGTCTCATTTTCACAGAGCGGGTCACATTTAGCAATGTTAGCAATGTAGCTTGTGTAGGGCCTTTTTCTAAAACTAGGTTGGGTCATGAATACTAACAAGAGTACAGAGTGGGACCACTAAACCAGGCACATTTTAATGAGGAGATTAAATACATGAAATACACTGATATTATAGAGGAAAGTATTTTGGTACCAAAAACTGATTCTTTTAGATTTTGAATTCAGAGACAAAATCTGACACACGTCCACTGTCAAGAGTAGATGATTGTATTGATCATGTTGATGAAGCTAAGTTTGTGAGTACTTTTGATTTGTTAAAGGGATATTGGCAGGTCCCTCTCACTCCTCGAGCAAAACAAGTTTGTGGTTTTGTGACTCCTCAGGGGTTATATCAGTATAAGGTCCTCCCTTTTTGTTTGAAAAACGCACCTGCGTCGTTTCAAAGTTTAATGAATAATGTGATCAAGGGTTTGACAAACACTGAAGTGTACATAGATGATGGCTGTGCATTTTCTCGGCATGGCTGGGTAATATCGGAAATTTTGAAGGAATCTTTTGGATGTTGTTGCTCCACTGACAAATTTGCTCAGCAAGAAAAAATATATTGGTCAGATGAATGCAACCAAGCGTCATTTGAGCTAGTAAAAACCATTCCAGCTAACGAACCAGTTTTGATGGCACCAGATTTCACCAAACCCTTTAATTAAATTGTTCATTAGATGCCAGTGATGTAGGTATTGGTTCTGTTTTCATACAAACATATGCTCAGTTTGTTATTTTTTCTAAGAAAATAAACTAAACATCAGCAAAATTACTCAACCATAAAAAAGGAGTGTCTTGCCTAGCTGGTTTTGTATTTCAAGCATTTTGAACTTGTTTTTAGTGCTCCAACCAGATCGATAGTTGTGTATACTGATTCATTAGTTTTCATTCATAAAAAAATAATTAAAAAATAACAAAAAATCCGAACTACGAGTTTGATAAAGAGATCGTTCATATCAAAGGTAAATATAAGCGCTCTCTTGTTTAGTACATGTATTTGTGATGAGTTCAGTTTCTCCGAATAGTACATGTAGATGATATTTCATTGAATTATAATTTATTGGTCACTGATCTATAAAGTAAATTTTTAAGACAACATTTAATTATAGCTGTGGGGGAAACAAACCAAGATTCTGTAAGACAACATTTAATTACAAGTTAGCTGATTTAGCGAAAAGAAACACAACAACATTTATTATTGGCACAGTACAGAAAAGGAATCCCATGGCATCTATTCGTCATCTATTCGAAATTTCCTGACGGTGAGAACTGTTAACAACAACATACCATTCGTATTTAAACAAGTATAACGTTTGCCGGCCCATTTTGGAGCTCCCGAAATTAGTGCTTCTTTTTGCAAAAACTGATGCAATAATTAACAAAAAACATCACCAGTCACTTCAACAAAATCAGTGACCTGAATGTTCCTCGTTGCAATATTACTCATATGCCTATTATTTAAATTATCAACGGTTTAAAGAAAGTTATGTACACTGCATTGTTAGACATCAACTGTCCCAGAGGCTGGAAGTGTTTGCTGGTAAGATGATCCATTACAAGCAGCATCGAAGTTTCTTGCAGGTCATTCTATCACTAAAAGAACACGTACATACATACTGGCTCTTTGAACCTTGCAAGCATACACCAGTTTCTCAAGCATTATGTTGTAAGCATTTCCGCCCTGTATACATAATAAAACCTAAGATTTTAATTATCTACACTGAGGAACATTCTGTGTTACGTGATGAAAACGTTTTTCCTTTGGACTGTTTAGACACTGTCGTGTCCTACACTGTCGTGTCCTACACTGTCATGTCCTACACTGTCATGTCAGGCGCAGATCCAGGGGGGGGGGGCCGCTGGGGCACGTGCCCCCCGGGTAAATTGAGTATTAAACAAAGGGGAAAAAAAAGGGGGGGGGGAGAGGGGGAGAGGGGGAGGTCAGAGAAAAGGAGGAGTAGCCTAAAAAAAATACCGGCGACAATATTAAACATCTACTGTGTCTACTTTTGGCATAAAATAAATACTGAAAAAATGCAACGAGAAAAAAAGGTTATCAATCATGCCATGGAACTGAAACCCTCTTTTGAGAGAAAACCGAAGTATTTCCCGGAGCTCGGGGATTTCAACTCTCTCCATCTCAACATCTAATCCTCTTGGGGGAGTTTATTACCGGTTAAATGGCCACAGCCAGCAGGAAACAATTGATTACTTGACTGAATGATTTGCTAGTTTTACCAAAATCCTTTTTGAGTGGCCTAAACGCACACATTCTTTTTCAATGAATAAAATATCCAGTGCCATCATGTCCAGTAATGAAACCATGTATTATTTTTTTGATCGTTGAAATTGGTGCCACAAACAAATAGACCTTGGCTTTTAAAAGAGAAAATCGTCTCATCATGATAAAGTTGTATTTGTACCCAAAAACCACGAACGTTCTTTGACCAAAGTACATCACGTAGTATACTTCGTTTGAGCAGCTTAATTATCTGGGCTCCTTGCCAAAATTCCTTTGCAGTGAATATAGCCTTGAATGCAAGGCTGTGATGCATCTCAACAAAATTATGGTCGTATCATCTCTCCGTTAGTTACGAGTTAGTAAGTTTTGTTTATAGGTTCACCTTCAAACGTCGAACTTTTGCCGTATCTAATTCAAATAATGACCCAAAAATTAACATTATTTGAATTAGACACGGCAGAAAGTCGACGTTTAAAGCAACTGACTTCTGCCGTAAGTTCGACAGGCAGGTCTTGCCGCTCTGAACGCCAGCTCGTCTCTGGACTCTTTCAAGCGAAGATATATTTTTGGTGATATGGGGTTTCCAAGCAGTGCTCCCATATCAAAGATGTGGTCTAACCAGTGTGAAGTATAATTTCTCTTCGATGGACTTTCAAGCCAGTCTCGGTTAGCCCTTAGCAATCTTCTGAGGAACTGATTGATTTATTTTAGTCAACCCATTCTTGAAGACAATTTTCCTCCACGAATTTAGTTGATGGAGATGACTTCATGAAGTGTAACACAGCCTCATTATGGCAATTAATTGATTGCAGTTTCTTTTATATTATATTTGATTTTCCACAGAAGCTTCGGTGATAAAAATATCCAAGGATGTGTCTCATAAAAGGGTGATAAAAAAGGATTAAAAATTAAGGGTGCAGAGTAAAAAATAAAGCCACCATCCAAGGTGAACAGCGCCTTCAGTTTGGTGTACTGTCATTATTGAGAAAAGTGGATTTGTTGTATCAATTTCCAATGATGATTATAGTGACTTTTTTCAAATACTTCCCAAAATTAGTTAGTCTACATTTCGTTTGCAATCGGTAGTCTGTGATCGGGTGCAAAGCAAGCTAGTCTGGTTTCTTGACCCAATTCCTCCACGTCTATAAATTGTTCCGTTTCATCTGAAGAAGGGTCGGGGTACCGTGTGAAAATTACAATCGCCGATGTCAATTTACTGTCGGATTCTACGCCAGTACGCATAAGCCTGCGAAGTACGATGAGTCTTGCAGCTGATCTGCCGATGGTTTTAACACAGGGCAAGGAACAGTATGAAATCAAGCCCTTTTCTTGAAAATTTCAACTGGACTGAATTAAAACCAAGAAAAATTCCGGATAAATTAAAACTGAAGTCAAAAACTGCAAATTAAATGCCAAAAATCGGGGAGGGAGAAACTTATATTGTTGTAGTCATGACATTGCTAAAATAATGGCTAAAAATAATGGCTAAAATAATGATATATATGTATATGTATATATATATATATATATACTTGTAGTAAAACTAGTGGAACGCTGGTAGTTGTAACTCCGAGTTTCACGCGTGAAACTCGGAGTTACAACTACCAGCGTTCCACTAGTTTTACTACAAGTATATTACGCTCTGTCTATGTGGCATTGAGCACTCTACTTCAAGATAGACCGCTACATTTAAGATATATATATATATATATATATATATATATATATATATATATATATATATATATATATATATAATTCCCCTGATGAAGGTGCATCGCACCGAAAGCTCGGGTATAACTATCCGGTGAGCACTGTTTCACCTTTACTATTCACATTTTATATATATATATATATATATATATATATATATATATATATATATATATATATATATATATATATTCTCCATATAATCTTGAAAAGTTTTGCAAAAAAAGCCAGGTGAAAAACTGGCCAGGAATCGCCTCAGATTGCACCACAGAGCATCCAGAATCCAAAATTTTCTGTGGCCCTTAAGCGGGCCCCGGACCCAACGCCGTAAGGGCTTCGCGCTCGCATTTGTCCGTGTTGGGTGTGCCCCCCGTCTAAAAAATTCCTGGATCCGCGCCTGTATACCGTCACCCGAAATGATTCTCCGCGAGCAGGTTCCATATAAAATCTCGATAACCTATACGTCTGGGATAATATTTTGGTTGACCGTAGTAAATTGCCGTAAATTGGTATATGGATCGTATTTAACCCTAGCTCCTACTTTCAGTACACATCTTGCCGGCATTTGTAGGACCTTTCAAAACGGCAACTATTTATGAATGGTGCACTCTTAGAACTAAAGTGTTGGAATCAACGTTTATGCAATGAAACCGGCCTCTTTGCTAGAGATTGCCCAATACGAGGTTGATGTTTCGTGTGCGGCAGCTACGACAACAGAGCTTCCTGGCATGAACAAGAAGACAACCACGAGGACCAACAAACACCTGTCATCGTGATACCCAATGATGACATTTCATCAAGTTCTGGCGAAGACGAACCAGACAGCATTCACGACGGTGATGAACAAGAAGAAGGGGTGAAAAAGTTAGCGAAGGTGAAGAAATCGACGACAACATAACCTCTCCAAAACAACCGAGAATGAGCAAGTCAATTCTGAAGAGAAGAACGGAAAAGGCGAAGAGAAGACAAGAAAAGGTGAAGAGAAGACGGAAAAAGCCAGGAGAAGAAAGATAGTAAAAGATCAGAAAAAACCACAAAGGAGACCAGCTAACTAAAGTAAAGAAGCAGTGTGGAGAACACAAAAAAGCAAACCAATGGAGAGAAATCATCGAATGATGGGAAAATCAACGATGCTTCATGCCCCAAACAAAAACCAGCCCCAAAGCCAAACCCCACTGGCTACTGGATTGAAGCCATTGCAACGGCCGAAACAAGGAAACGAAAAATCCAAGAAGAGGAGAACACTGAAGATGACGAAGAAAATCAACAAATGTCTGACATGGAGTACGAGAAAGAATATTATGATTCTGAGGAAATGAACCCCTCCCACGATCAAGAACCCAGAATACACGCAGAGGAGTCCAACGCCTCCGTAAAAAAAAAACGCAGAACAGGGGCAATAGCCACGCAACAACGACATAATTCATCCATTTCTCAACCGGCTATAGCCAACCAAGTCAAACAACAAGTCCAAAAGGAAGAGGACGCGGCAGAAATACATCTACATAAAGTATTTTATTTTGAGTAAGTTTTTTCTCCCTCTCTGACTTTTATGGACAGTGTACATTTCATCTTCACTATGATTTACCTTAACACGCTTACAATAGCGACAATCAATGCAAATGGGATGAGAGATAATTTTAAACGAAATGTCCTCTTTGATTACTTAAATCGTAGAAAATTCAACATTGCTCTCATCCAAGAAACTCATAGTGAGGAGAAAGACGAATGTTTGTGGCGTAAACAGTAGGCAGGAGAAATTAATTTTAGTCACGGTACCCGCCATTTTAAAAGAGTAGCTGTTTTCATTTCTAACAAATGTGGATTACATTTCACTAATATTACCAAAAACCAAAAAGGTAGATTCATGGGGATATTATGCGGAATGAACGAAACATGTTTCCCTTGCTTCTGTTTACGCCCCCAATGCAGTTTGCTTCAGAGTTGGATTGTTTCAATGATATGCTGGAACGTATTATTGGAGGGGATTTCGATTGCAACATCGACAACAAACACACAAAGGATACAAGTAAATTTATATTCTCTAACCTTCTACAAGAAAGAATCTTTCTGATATTTGGCACAAACTATACCCCAACAATCCTGGATACACACATTTTCATCATGGGACTAAACAACCTAGTAGAATTGACTACATCGTTATATTCTCTACCATGTGTGATCAAATTGAAGAAATTTATAATAATGCCACGGGGCTCACCGATCATCAAGCAGTTGTTGTCAAACACTGTTATGTTGACAATTTTCATGGACCTGGCCGCTGGATTTGCAACAATATAAAAATACTCACACTTTCAAAGAAGTCAACGAACCAAGGTCATGATATTGGACCACTTTTATACAGTCCCTCAAACGAATATAATTGTGGACAAAATAATTTACAGCATATGAATTTGGTCACCATTTCTTGTTATTTAGTGACGTGCATCCATAATACCAATTGCTACAAGTGTTACAATCATGACTCGCCAACGCTTCATTAGTTATTCCTTATACTACAGTTTTAATACGTAGTTAATAATTATAGTCATTTTCCATTATACCTTCGTAATCATTTACGTCATGTGTCAATACGGTAATTATTTTTCGACTTGCCAGTACAGTATTTTTGGAGTTTGCGGGGGGGGGGGGGAGGAACAAACAAACTTTTCGGTCAAATTTACCGACCTAACAAACACAAATGTACCGCAAACAAGTGTGTAATCATTAAAAGACAATTATAATGGAGTGGAATGCATAGCATACACAAACTAATGGGAGTGGGCCTACAATTTACCACTTAGCAAAAGTTGAACACCTCGATCAGTCAAAACGCTCAACGAGGGGAGGGCTGGGGGTATGCGTGAGAAATGTTGAGGGGGAGGGGTAGTCGTGAGAAATGTTGAAGGCAAGGTACGCGTGAACATTTTCCCCGCCCCTCAATGTGACCATGTTAATAACACTGGTCAACAATTTTTTTTAAGTTGTCTGCTTCGGAGATAAAATGTGCTATTTATTATGGATTTTGATGTGCTGAATTCAAATATGACAATTAAAATTGCTGATTGGCTACTGTTTCCAAGATATTTTTAAGTTTTTACATTTTACGTACTATGTATATGGTGTACATAGCAGATTTTTAATCATGAATTGTAAACCTAGGTCTTTTCATGTGTTTATGGTTGTTTCACTTGATAGTATGTCACCTGCCCTGTTTATGTAACACTTACTATGTATCAGTTCATAGTTCAGTCCTTATTCAGTGTCTACTCTGCGCTTCTTGGCTTGTCTCTTGTAGTCTGACACGGTACCATATCTTGAAAACTAGAGCCAATCAACAATTTTAAGCATCATTTCCATTCTCAGTGACTGATAATTAGTCAAGTTTGACTTCATTTGTTTCGAAAGCATTTTGGCTATAGACCAGTGTAATCACTCAAAGGAGGGCCTTCAATTCAGAGGAGGGGAGACTACTGTTATAAACACCACGTCACCAACAGATTCGTGATTTTACCATGATATTTCTGTTCAGACGTCTCAATGCAATTCTTTGCAATGTCATCAAGGTCCAGCAAAGATCGTTACCGTTGAAGTTGCAGGACTTCAACTTTTCAAACCAGACTTCTCCCATGGACATTTTTATTTTGCGTGCTCAAGAGTCACATCCCAAATTCCCTATAGTAAATGGTTCTACAAGGAGATGCCCAAAAGTGCTCACATTATTCCCACATCCTCATATCAAAACCCAATCATAACCTACATGTACTTACATACTTCCTTGTGTTTACATGCTATCAAAAACCCAATCATGATCGGGTAACTTGTAATAAATATGGGTCTAGCATGTTTTTGGCTTTTGTCTTTGTCTTCCATAGTCTCCCATAGAAAACAATACATAACATGTAGTTGAAACAGACGTTAGAAAGGCCAACTTGCGCTTAACCCTATCAAGGCTGGGATTTTTTCGTTCTCAAACCTGGCCGGGAGGTGGGTCATTGTGCCCCCTCCGTGTTGTCTCTGTTCAACTGCTGATTTTCATGAAACTTCGTAGGCATGTTCACTTTCACGCAATCTATCGATGAAAACATTCATAGGCCACCGTAAAGTGGCGCAAAACCCTTTTTTGGTAATTTTTCCTAATATTTGGTCAGATTTTTTTTCCCCCATAACTTCATTATTTTTTGTCCGTTAGCCGTGAAATTTGGCGCAAATGGTGTCTTCAAATATGAAAACATTTAAAATACCACTGCGCTATAAGCAATATTTTTGGTCAATTTGTTCCAAACACATGATTTTTAAATATTTTGACCCAAAATTGTTTTTTAACCAAAAGTACAATAAAGGCAGATATAATAACATCCACGGTACTACTGATGACATCCTCCATGGCAAAACTGGTTCTATGTGTTGGAGGAAAATGTGCAGGTAAAATAATTATTTCCTCCAATTTTATTGTTATTATTTCTGAATTTATCCAATCAGAAAACAAAAAGAAATTTGAAAAAGAAAAACTTTTTGAGTTGTTCATATATTCATTGTATCAAAATTAAAACAGCACCTAAGTTTGGGATTTCAGTTTGTTTCAGTGCAAGATTATCTTGTAAGATGCTGGAACTCAATGCGTTATCATAGAGACTATCAACGGAAATAATGTTGCTACACATTTCAAAATCTCAAAAGTAGGTCTACCTTTTGCAAAAATGTCAATCACCTTTATTGGTCTTTCAAGAATGTTAATTAAAAGTTTTCAGAGTTTCTAAAAATTAAATCATTTTATTAAACAAATTTAAAAAATATTTTTATGTTCAATCCAAGATTATTTAATTAAAAACATAAGATCATGATCAAGTGTGGAAAAGCAATCTCGATGTGAGGGCAAAGTAAATAGCGCCCTCAAGAGTCTGTGCAAATAAGCCAGGCACTTCGTGTCTGACGTCACTATGTTTGATCTGGTATTGCGCGGCGCCCAGTTGAGAACCCATTTCTACGGCAGAATCTTACGGAGAGGTTAATACAATTCAAACAATAAACAGGCATGTTTTGTTGCAAACTGATGTTTTATACCTACCTGTTTACAATTATGAGTGAAATACTGCAAACACTTTACTCGATATAAGCACGCACACGTGTGCATATTGTTTATATGTTTGCAAATGGGTTCTCAACTGGGCGCCGCGCAATACCAGATCAAACACAGTGACGTCAGACACAAAGTGCCTGGCTTATTTGTATAGCCGCACTCTCTCAGGACTCGGTGATTGTCACCCATAAATTTCCTAATTTCGTGTGTTTTTAATGAACGTGAGTACAACCAATGATTATTTAATGTTTCTAATATATATTGCTCTATTTCGAAGTCTGTTGAATTACCAATATTTTAGCCTAGAAGTTTGTGACCTAATTAGTGAACTTATTTGATATCCGATTGTATGTGTATAGGCTGTACGCACCATTGGCATTGTGCATGTATTCCTCATTGTAGTACTAGTACTAGTACAGTACATTGGAATTATGTAGAGCGAGAAGGAATCACAATCAGCAGTGTGGTCAGCAATACACACACACAGTGCATAGCCTGAGGTATCACTGCCGTTGTAACGGGACAAGTGTTTGTCTTTAGCCCTCACCGCTGTTCAAAATGCTCTGCAGGCGACATGTGGTTTGGGTGCATGCGCGAGAATTTTGAAGGGTCATACAAAAATGCATATTCATAACGTAACCTTTACTTTTTTTTCCGTCGCAGAGTTCATTGATAAAAACGCCTGTTACATACTGAAAATTAATTTCAAAGAGAATGTTTAACCAATAGGATTAGAAAGAATATGTCGTCTGCAAATATTGAACTAACATTACAGCAATATGGGCAAACGCGCGAATTTCCTTGAATTTTTTTTGTGCACAACTTTGGCCCTTGACAAGAGCGTGCACGCTGAAAAAGGTAATATTTCAACGCGGATTTTCTTCCTGAAGATGAATTTTCCCTGAGACATAAAAAGTATGATAGGTGAAAGAACTCTTATTTTAACTAATTATTACTTTGTTATTTGAGCAAACCTAGAGCTAACTTTTAAACGGTGGGATTTCCCTGCGGCTTTAGCGTTGTTAAACAAAAGATTTCTGGGGAACCCCACGGTTTTTGGGATGACATCATTGTGTATGCGTGTGTATATACACACACGGATTAGATTGTGGGCGTTTTTCATTGTAAGGGGGTTAAATAATTTTTAATAACGTTAGAATATAAAAAAACGAGGAATGATTTGAGTTTTTATAAGCCAATATAAACCAATATTTAATACATATATTCTGTTCACTCTTCCATTTTAAATTAATTTATGGATTTTTTCCTTTCTATGCACTCCAAATCCATTATTTAAACAGCGAAGATGTAATCAATAGCAATATTTCACCTTTTTGAATTGCTGCCCAGAGGCCGTTACTTGGGTTTGCTCAGGTATAATCACCATGAAACTGTTCTTCGTGAGTTTAACTACCCTCCTATGCTTGATTTTTCAAGAAAAAATTCACGAAAGACGCATAATAACGCCAAAAATGGACCAATAATTAGCTTCTCTCGATCTGTAAAATTTAACGGATGCTCAATATTTGATGCACATTGAAGACGCTTTTACACTTCATGGTTTCATGAATTCACCCAGAAACATGTCATCTTGTAAAGCCATGACTGTAGATTGATGTGTGATCTTTGTTCATTGAGGTCATTTGGCATTTGCACTCACTTTGATCATACACCTCCAGTCGATTTGCCAAATTTCAAAAGACGCGACCTTGTTTAAAGTTGGTGAAACCAATAGAGGGCGCTATACAGAGCAGAAAAAGGCGCATGCGCACAAACCTCTTGTCGCTCTGCATGCAGCGGTGTGGAGGAGTTGACAACATCAGACT
Source organism: Zoroaster sp. YZ-2022 (assembly GCA_029582265.1). Classification (NCBI taxonomy): domain Eukaryota; kingdom Metazoa; phylum Echinodermata; class Asteroidea; order Forcipulatida; family Zoroasteridae; genus Zoroaster; species Zoroaster sp. YZ-2022. The sequence goes on from CM055816.1 coordinate 68,232,923, forward strand.
GACATGACTGAGGAAGTCATCGTATACCAAAAATGCCTGATTTTTCATGAAATAAATATCCTGGAATAATTTGAAGTATATGTCCATCATCATCCATAATGTTCTCCACCTTACTTGGTAGGTAAGATTACATTATTGGTTATATTTAATGAGAAAAAGTGGCGGTCGGATACGACATTCTACCCCATTTCCATTGTCAGTTACGAGCTGTGGGTGGAGCAAACTTGATCCACATGCTTCAATACAATGTTTACGTTTCATTTTACTTGTACATGTGGATATTCCCACAGACCTTTGATCGAGAGACTGTGTAAATCATCTTGAGGTCCGTCATGTGCCTGTGCTGCAGGTCTACAACCTGCGCGCTGTGTGTGGCATGACGGTCTGTTTAATTTAACACGCAGTGTATAACCTACATGTAATTACATATTTCGCCACTTACAAATGTACATGTGTTTTGGGGTTGCTGCGTGCACCTTGACTAAAGGCTACTCAACATTAGGCTGCTTCTATTGTGTCATAGTGAAGGTCAGGAATGGAAATAGATGAGTAAACATACGCAAGTTTGTATGGTATGTGCTATATGTGACGTGATGTACACATTCATATTGTTGCTTCCCGATCTGCCACCAATGACAACATGTTAAAAGTCACATGAATATCATCTATCACATCACTAGAAAAACTCTTAACAGTTGCCATTGAGGCTAGTATGCAAGTTTGTTCCTGTCAACTTTTTATTATTTGTTATGTAAGGGGCGAGTTTGCCAGGGGGTGAATTTGCTGGGGGGAGTTTGCCAAATCTGTGGACTTGACCCTTTGTATTTTCGATCACTATTTGAAGTTCTTTTTTTTCTCCTTCTTTGTTAATAAATCTATTATTTTTATAGGTGACCTGGTTTTGTACATCTACATGTACGTATGCTATGTACCTGTGCTTACTAGCAGACTTGTATGAGTCAGACTTTAATTCAAGTCCAGCTCGAGTCACCGTTGGTGATACATGTACTGTAAGTAGTGATGCGAAAATAATAAGTTTGTATGTGAGTACTGATTATGTGAAGCTATACATTTCATTCACCTCAACAGGACTCGTAGATAATACATTGCTGTCTCCAAGACGGACATATCCACCTGATGATTTGATGGATCCAAGCAAAGGTGTGTACTTAAAAATGATGGATCTGAAAACATTTTCTATTTCATGCATGTCATTTTACTAAAATAAAAACCAGTTAAAATGCCCAATTTATTTGCTAATAAATAACAACAAATGTTCTCCAAGGCTTTCTTTGCTAATCATAGATTCACGGTTAATTACTTTCCTTAACCCCTCCTACACATGGAGGCCACTCCAAACCACAACATTCTGTTCTTAAGCAACCTGCAGTACATACATGTACAAGCCTGCTGTCCTTTCCAAGTAATCTTACAAAATCAACTGTGTGCCACCCAAGGCCACTGTAAATGTTTGAACAATTAGTATGGCCATGGAGGAAGAAAATTTCTTCCTCCATGGTATGGCCTACAATATACCTTAATTACTCTTCAATCTCAGTGGTGTGACAGTGCACAGAAGGGTAACCACAGGAGGCCACTGGCAACAGCTAATGGCTTGAAGTGGCCTGATTGGGTTGTTTCAAAAATTGCACTGATTTGTAGGAGGGTTTTAATTATTCTTATAAAACAAACTTTGGTGATCTTTACAAGTTTGTTCTCGGTGCAATGCACATACTTAAAGGGAAGGTACATCTTTGGTAATTGCTAAATTACAAAATTATTATACAAAAGATACTTAATGTAAAGTTTATACTTCTAGTCAGTTTGAAGATTTCTTGTCTAACAAGAATACATTTGGAGGGAGACCTGTCTGTTCTCTTTATAGCCAAATACAAATCAGGCAAAAGTACATACCCCTATGTCGTGTAAAACACAGAACGCCAGTTGAACATTTTTTATAGCAAAAACAAAGAATAGAACAAATAAATAAAAATGAAAAAGCTGACTCGCGGGTCAAACTGCCCAACCATTACTAATGTGATGAGGATCCCACTATAACACCTGTTCTGTATTGTTTAAAGTATCCACAAGCCAATGGATAATTGTTTGGAAAGTTATTACAACAACAATGGTTACAATAGAGGTCCTTGGTTATCAATAATACACATGTATTAGAGTATGGTACAAGGACATAACAAAAAGAATAATAGGTCCTTCATCAGTTATTTGTTCTCAGAGTCCTTGGAAGTACTTTGTGTGTAAATCCAATGAAGATTGCTTCAAAAAGTCCAACAACAATTGGAGCAATAGATGTCCTTGGCTATGCAGTTATGCAAGATTGTGTTCCTAGGACCTCTGAGAACAAAGATTAATGAGGACATATTGTCTCTTTTATTATTTTGTCCTTGAATGATACTTAATCCTTGGTTCATCCATAAAGTACAACTCTCTGCCCTGGCCTGCACCATGCCATGCAGACATTTTTTTATTGAGAGAGGATTTAAAAAGGCTACATGGGGACTTCTGTCTGTCCACATCATTTTTTTTTGGCCCTCACAATTCACCATCTATGGGACTTGTGTGTGGTCCACACTACTGGGTGACCAGTATTTGTGTACAAGAGTTTTCATGTGCTTGGTCAGTTATTTAAGCTTCTGTCTTAACTTCTTGTTCAGGTAGAAGAATGGATTTAAAGGAACAACCATGCAGAGGTACATGTGAGTAGTCTAAATGAAATTAGCATGGGGTTTATGTACTGGATACTGATGTACTACACAACATTGAGTATTACATTTACATAATATTGACAGCATCAATGTTTGCACACCCCCCCCTCCGCAATATTTTCCTGTAATTTCTTAAACCTGCAGCTGACCACCACAAGACTTGCTTACTTTATCCTAACTCTAGGGTCAAACTATTATATCTTGGCATTTTTGTTGGTAACAGTTAAAGAATTATAATTGTATTTTTTTGTAATTGCATTTTTTGTCAGGATTTTGCTCAATAGTAATTTTTTTCCACAAAATGTTATTGATGTGTTTCATATGATCAACAAATTGTGGAAAGTATCAACTTCAGCTTCAGCGGGGGGGGGGGGGCATCTCTGGAGTGTTGCCAGACATATTCGGGTTTTCTTTTTAATTCAATGCAAACCTAATATAAAGTTCAATGTGATGAAAATGAAACTTAAACACTGTAGGTAACATTTATTGAAAAGAAAGTGAACTGCATAGATTAGATGAGATCATCTGTAATGGTAGGAGTTTTACAGTGAAATATGGATAAATTGAACTTTTCTAAAAGTGCGAAAAATACACATTAAAATGAGCTCATAAGCAGTATGGTATTAAATTTTATTTTGCTGCAGATAATATCAAACAGCCAAGGAACAGGCCATACACTGTACAGTGTTATATCTTTACAGCAACTGTTTTCAAGTTAACACCCCCAAATCTACAAAATATTTTCATAGAATCTGATAATTAAAGCCAAATATGCACAATCAAGAAACTTTTGCCACAAATGAGATAGGTGTGCCCATGTTCAGTAATTGTGAGCTATATGCCTAGAGTGGCCTTCGGACCTTGTGAGTCGGGCGATTTCCATAACAAAAAATGATTTTTTTTCTACTTGAAACAGGTGCATTCCCAAACAGATTGTTTAATTTTAGCAACATATGTATGGTGCTTTCTTGTTCTGCTTCAACCCGGATGTATCAATGCTGAGGTGTTCACAAATATCTTTCAGTTGTTGAAGCTTAATTGTAGCTAGTTGCTTCTTTCTTACATCTGTTAGGCATTCTCTACATCGTTCCCTTCGTTGATGTGTATTCTGATGTGGGACTTGATGGTGGCCGCTTTTCTGTCACAGCTTCCCTTTCCCCCTTGTAGATCAGAAAAGTCAATTCTTCTCACTTTCACTCCCATTTCCTCTTGGATATCTTTCAAGGTCATTATGGTATTTACAGAGTGGTAGCATCCTGCATTGTCCTGCCTATAGTATACATTTTGCAATTCAGGCATTACTTGCTTGATTTGTTTGACAACGTGATGCATTATGGCAGTAACCGTGTGACTGTCTTGTTGGGCTGTTTTGATGTGGACCAGAGTGAGAGATTCAAACTCATCTTTAAAAGATCTAATGAGTACAACTGACAGGTGCCACGATATTCCGCACTTTCCAAACCAGTCACTCTGGCTTTCACGGTACTTGCGGGAATGAATTTCATTGCCCAATCCTGTGTGATTAATACTGACTGATCATCTAACATGTCCAGAATGTCAGTTCGGCAACTTTGTTGATTCACACTGCGCAATTGATGTACTTTCCATAAGTGGATATCTTGGTAACCAAGAACTGAATTTCTGCTTTATCTTCATTACTTATCTCACACTGCTGAAGTGCACTTTTGATTTCATTGACAACTTCATCCAAAATCTGGCATTGGCTGCAAACATCGTTGTGTTGGTGGTCACACATAATTTGGAAATCAGTATCTCTTGAATAGTGAAATTTGCCTATTTTCAAGGCCGCGTTACCATTACACAGGATATGTTGAGTTTTTTTCTTGAGAAAAAAAATCCAAAAAATATATTCTTTTTTATCTTGCTGAAAATAAAAATCCAAAACCAGCAAGAATACACCTAAAAACGTGGTTACCAAGATCAACTGAAATGGTTGCCATAGTAAGAACAAAACTTTGCCAAATCTGCTATTGTAACAGCTAGACCCTTGGGATCTAAATAAATTCAGCAAGTTTCATCGCAATGAGATGCAAGGTTTAAAATTGACGGGGAAAATAATATTTAATAATCATATTGTTGGAGGCTCATTGTTGCCCCCCCCCCAATAGTGTTAAACCCCAGTTATGGCAATACCCCAGTGGTTTATTGGGACTCGGACCATTACAGGTGATCTAATTTGATATGAAATTGATATTCTTTACAATAAATATTACTTACAAAGTTTTAATTTCATTTTCATACCATTAAACTTTGGGTTAGCCTTGCATTGAATTTCAAAAAAATGGGAAAGTTTCTGGCAACACTGCCAAGAATAAAGTATTTTCCACAAGACCAATGTCTCATCTCAACAATATGTGGTCGATATTGAAATCGGGGCACTACCATATGTGACCTGTCACCACAAAATTAGCTTAAAATCGGAAATTTCAACAATTGAGTTATTGATATTTCTGGATTCAGTAGAACAAGAGCTTTCCAATGATATATATACTGAAAGTCAAAAGAAACTTATCAAGACATTTTTCTTTTTCTTTTTGTGTGCATCTATGTTAAAACGTTTATAATAATAATAATAATAATAATAATGTGTGGACTTATATAGCGCACGTATCCACCAACTAAGTGGTGCTCAAGGCGCATTCTTTTTTACGTGCATTACACAACACATGATGACTGATGAGAACTATTCCTAAATGTCAATTTCACCTGTTGGTAACCCGAAATTGAGTACAACATGCTTGAGTGCCTCTCTATTTGTGAACTGCCTAATTTGAGCATTCTGCTGAAAGCAAACCTTGGTGTAGAGACTTACTTTATTTCATTTGCCTACACCAAACATCAGTTATTTGTTCTCGGAGTCCTTGGAAGTACTTTGTGTGTAAATCCAATGAAGATTGCTTCAAAAAGTCCAACAACAATTAATTGGAGCAGTAGATTGTGTTCCTAGGACGTCTGAGAACAAAGATTAATGAGGACATAATTATTGTCTCTTTTATTATTTTGTCCTTGGATGATACTTTAAACCATGTTCAATATATCCTTGGTTCATCCATAAAGTATAACCCTCTGCCCTGGCCTACACCATGCCGTGCAGACATTTTCTTATTGAGAGAGGATTTAGTAAGACTAAATGGGGACTTCTTTCTGTCTACATCATTTTTTTTGGCCCTCACAGGACGGAATTTGGTGTACTCTTCCCTATGCAATTAAATAGATGTTGTATTTACAAAGACTCTAATATGTCCATGCAAACAAGTGACCAGTTGACTTTAACTAGCACCAATAAAAAGTTTAAAAATCACCAGCATGTTGCCATAGTAACACAAATTTATTGCTGCGACAGGACGGAATGATAGAAAGCATACATTTTAGCAACACGAACATCTTTTTGGTTTTTAGCGAAAGTAAAGTAACCAATTTTAAATATGTAAGTTAACATCAACTATAAACTTCTTAATTATATGTAACAGGAAGCTACTTAGAATTGTGGTATTCTTTCTTTGGAATTCTTTCATGAATAAAAAATATAGCAACGCAGCGACAGGACGAAAAATGTGACAGGACAGAATTTGTCCACATATTGTTTTATGTAATTACAGAGTAGATCATTTTGATACAAAACTGAAATAATTGCTTTTTAGACATTATCAAGCTAATTTATGATAAGACAATAGAAATTACAACAACCAGTGGTGCCACATGGGGTAATATTGTCCCATTTACTATCACTGCCCACCCCCACCCCTAAGGGTCCCAGGCTAATCCCAAAATCTGAAATGTTCATTATTTAATAAATATGTATGTGTGTGTGTGATGTGCATGAACATTGTTAGTTCCATAAACAATTAACTGAATTACAGTATGACCCCTCCACCCACACAAAAAATTAAAAGGATAAAAGATCAAATTGTAGCTTTCTCCCTGACTGCACTGTGGCCCACAAATGAAAAATTGACAGTTTATGGTTTCTATATCATGAACACTGTCATTCAAAGTGAAATTAATACTGCCACATTGGGGTATTCCAGGTGTTGGGATTGTGGTAAATTATAACTTGATATTTTAAGGTCACTTTAAAAATGATTTAATTGATCATAAATAGCAAATACTTCACTTACAGGTCAATGCATTTAAACTGGCCTCTTGACCCAACTGGAATTTTTTCCCCTTTACTTTGTCAAGAGAATACCACAACAGATCCTTGTTATTTTCATCTGGCCACTTCCAGTATCCCCAGACTTGGTTAAAGCGTACTGACTTCAGTATTTGTTCCTACAATGGACACTACCTCCCCAGGATAAATGATACCTTTATATTCCACTTTCACCCAATCTCCAACCTCCCATGGTAGCTTCATCTCCTCCATGCTGCCCTCCCCCCCCCCCCCAATATCATCCCGCTCATCCTCATTCTCAGCCATTGTTGGCTCACTCTTAGCACCCGAACTATCTTCAACATTGTCATTCTGCTCAGAACTTATGTCATACTGTTGCTCACGACAGGCTTCCCTGGATGCATAAGCCTCACTAAATTGGCTATTAAATTTACGTCAGGCTACAACACAGGATTATGGTATGGGTGGGGGGGGGACAACCCTGAACCCAAAGCCCTTGTATGGCCTTGTAAATGATTAAGATTACATTAAACATGAAATAAAAGCATATTATTTGTACACAGCCTGATTTTCTATAACACAATTGCAGCTCTAGTAAATTCATTTCCGTCCTGTCACACTTTTTTCTGTCCTGTCACACCTTTTTCCGTCCCCGAAATGAAAATGTCAGATTAATTTTTTAAGTTAATGAGAGGAGCTAATTGAAAACAAATATGCTTAAGGTGTGAAGCACACATGCCATTGATACTTTGGAAAGTGTCACATAAATAAATAAAATTAAGTCATTTACATATTAATCATTAATTAATCGAAAACTGTGACAGGACGGAATTTAACTGACTTAATTTGCATTTTTGCATACATTAAATGGCTGATTAAAATATTTGGTTCACATATTATTACTTCAGGATAAGTAAGTTAGTAATCAAAAGAAAAGTCAGAGATCTCTCTCTTTAATAACTAGTTAATACATAATTTTGATAATTCCGTCCCGTCGCACTCTGCAGACTCATTTCTCGTTAAAATCACCCCATAATTAGCACATTTCGCATCATTTGTGTAATAAAAAAAAGTATTCCATAAACTTCAGTTATTACTCTATAATATTACATAATTAGTTCACCAATTTGAAAGACTGGAGCTTAGGTTGACCACTTTTGGCTTTGGCCCTGTTGTCATGGGGTCCCCCTCCTGACCAATTAATACCATCTTGCCTTATGAACAAGAATATATACAACTAAAAAGCCAACCTACATACACTGTACATGTACATTGGTTTATACATGCTAATGCTATACTTAACTCTGTTTTTAACCCTAACTCCCTAGGCATTGTATTAAAACAATAAAAATCCTTCAAAATCCTCCAACTGGCTTTGTTGTCAAGGGAGTTAGGGTTAATCCATTTTTCCTAAATGTTGCTTCCCCACATTATCTACCTGTAAATACCAAAATGTGTGCTTTTTATTTAACTTATTAGAAAGGTCATTCACAAGATGGAAACCAGCAGAAACATGGCTTGTCAAATGGGAATTTAGACACTACATCATGGACAAAAGTGGACAAAAGTTGTGCCAAAGGATCACTCCCAAGTAAGGATATAAAGCAATAACTTGTTTACACTTGTTTAATCATGAGTGATACAGGCTTTCCATCCATCCTATTTCTTCTACCTTTTCCTCTGCAAATCTACTTAAAATTAGTGTGTGGATGTAAATTAGTCCAAGTAAATGTAATAAAATTGAACAATTCATTTCCATGACACTTTGTAAGTGTTAATTAAAGCTCCACAAGGGGAAATATACTTTTGTGATTTGTGTGTGCGATTTGTTGTGTGAAGGCTATAGTAAACCCTACAGAGCCCTTCTTTTTCATCCAATTTTCTTTCTTTGTCCCACTTTTTATTTCTTGAAATCTCTGGCCAACTTTTGTCCTACTTGGTCATGAGTCTGCTGAATTTGTATTTTGTTTAAGTATGGGTTTGCTAGAAATCTTGCTATTGTTATACATTGTTCATTATATCCATATAATCATCTCAAAACTGTTTTAAGCAGGATTGTTTTTAGATATGAAAACCAACACTTTAAAATTCTTAAGAGTTTGAAAATATGACGGATAATGTTATTGACCTTCACCTGACTGGTGTTGCCCTTGATCCCTAAATGTGTAAATGATCATTTGGGGACCATCTGAGGTTAACAAATTGTCTGAGACATGTGTAAACCAGAATTGATTTGTATTGAATCATAACTAAATACAAACATTACAATTATGTACAGTGAGAAGGAATCACTATGCTGTTTAAGTCTCACAATCAGGAGTGTGGTCAGCAACACCACCATGCCTGATCAAATGTTTGTGTGGATGTCCATTATTTGCTTCATGTGCTGTGGCAACCATTTAACCATTTAGTGTTGGAATCCTTTAATAGTCTTAGATATTTGTAGAACACTTGATGAATTAAAAAAATGCAGGAATACATAGTTCATTAATCCTCACAAGATTAGTGCTCATTGTTATGTTAACCCTCAGACTATAGCTGCACTTTAGTGGCAAGTAGCTATAGGGCACAAAACCAGTCAACTGCCTGTTTTGACTGTTGACCCAAATGTGCACACAGGGGCATTTTTGACTGGTTTTTACTGTCATTTAAACCACCCTGAACAATACCAGACAATGCTTTTACCAGTCAAAAATGGTAAACTCATTTTGACCTGGAAATGTAGTTTACGTGCTTGTGTACAAATTCCTTTCTTACTGTGTTTTCTTGGTAACCAATAAAAACTACCAATATAACATGTAGACTAATACACATTACTACAGGCTAGTGGCACACTTCATACAGGTAATAGACTTCTTATTTTACATATTGAATTGACATGTATGACCTTTAATGCCTTTTAGCTGGTAGGCGGGAAACCACTAAAAAGTAATAGCATGAGTGACGTCTTTCTAAGACTTATCTGTAATTGTCTCTTTACAGCATTCATATGCGTCTAGGTAGCACACCGTATCATACTGTAGAACTCGTGGATACGATGGATGTGCTACCCACTACCTAGACTGAAGATCTGACGCCACACTTTGAGGCTCATGAATTATGCCAGATACTGGAGATTCAGTTTTGATCTTGGGTGATGGCAGTTTCAGGACAGTTACAATAAAAAGGTATGTGGATTAGTTACAAAATGAATCAATTGATACTGTGGCAGGAAAACCCAAGTCTGATTACTTTCAGACCGGAGATGATCCTCGGAGCAATCAAGGCCAAGGTGCAAGTCCGTTTTGGAGAAAATCTACCGTTGATTAATAATTGATTGGCAATCCCTTTGTCGCCGGTCCTGAGGATGGTCAGAGCACACTGATCGAAATGTCGAGTTGTACCTCTCCAGTTCTTTTCAGAACTAATTACTACTCAATTGAGAATTTCACATGGTGTCACCGTAATTAGTCTTACTTAAGTCCACACAGGTCTGATCAATATTTGTCAGCACAACTCAAATTAATTGGTTTATTCATCAATATATCACAGAGGTAATAATTCAGACTATGTGTGAGAGTATTCTTTTCTCCTTTACTTCACAATAGTCCCCTAATAATACACTTTGCATACACCGCAATTGCTCCAAGCAACGTCTTTAAACCAGTGCACTTCGCAACCAATGCAACTATTATTTTTAGTTTATTTACAAAAGTTTGTTTTTCTTCATTTACCCATTTCCAATAATGTTTTGAAACTTTTCAATTATTTAAATAAGCTTGGCCCCCTTAAATTAGGAATTTTATTCTAATCTGATGACTGGGTTATAGCTAACTGAGTTAAAAGTTACAGCCAATTGGTTTATTAAGATTTCAGTTGTAAACATTAAGGCTTTGTCTGATTATAACCCTAACCATTCCCCCTCCCTTACCCTTAACCTTCACTATTAATTTTCAGAGGCTCCTTACAGTTTCAGATGTTTTTGTCCTGTTCATTTTTACAGAAGTTATAATGTGTTAAATATTTATTTGATAATATTTGCAGGGCATCTTGTGAGAGAACAGTTGTATCTATTTCATTTCATTTCATTTCATTTCATTTCATTTATCATTTCTGGTAATGAAACCAAGGGATGCCTCAGAAAAGCGCACTTAAGCACTGTAAGCTCGAAAGCCTGAGGAAACCTGTAAACAAGGGCGCTTGCAATGTGAACCAGAAACACCGGGTAAACCCTTACACTTCCACCGATAAGTGTTCTGGGTTCTTTACGTGCATTACTTAATCTAGTACACGGGACCTACGCTTAACGTCCCATCCAAGGAAAAGCAATTATGGTTAAGTATCTTGCTCAAGGACACAAGTGTCACGACCGGGGCTCGAACCCACACCCTGCTGCTGGCAACACCAGAACTTGAGTTCGGTGCGCTAGACCGCTCGGCCACGACACTCCATATCTATTGCAGTCATCAAGATCAAGCCTCCTCATACCAGCAGCTGCTACCCCGGTATTGTGAAGACAAACTGCTTTGCTTCTCCTTGTCTATGGTATTTCTTGTGTACGTTTTTGTGTCTTATGAAATACACAGCTGAGACAATAACAAATAATTTTTTTTTTTTTTTGGGTGGGGGGGAATTTATTGACATGTCTGTGGTGAAAATTACAGTAAACAACGTTATTCTTAGACATGTGTTTGTTTCATAATTTTTGATTGACTCTCTCGTTAGAGGGGCCTGTATTTTGTATATAGGGATGCAGTGTTTGGGATTGTTCCTTTCATTTGTAGTCTATTTATGCGATGAAACAACGCATTTTACAGTTTTTCCAAGAAATGTTCACATTATGAGGAAGGTTGGTTATTTGCCCACTTATGTTTCATTATGTATATGAATATAGGCCCCCTTATAGGCCCCTTTTTCTGTCAATCCGGATCCGCCCCTAACAGGGGTAACTTTGTAAAACTCCCATATTGTCATAATAAGAAATAATAAGTATTTTTGAAATGTTCATGGAGCAAACAATTTGTTGTTTTAGAATCATTGAAAGGAAAACATTGAATACGAGGAATAAACTGATATATGCATGATGCCTGGTTATCCATTTGAAACTGCACATAACATGATAGATGAACAAAGTATGTTTAAACCTGTAATTTTTCAGTGGGGTAATATTTTTATATTTTTCCCCAGAAATATTACCACAGGAATACACTAGATGTCCTGAGTGTTTCCCAAGTCAAATTAGAAAAAAAGTTGTTTCTTTAAAGGGTGCACCCCACTAAATAGTGAGAAATTCTTTGTTTTTCTGAAAAACAAAGATTTGAGGCCCATACATTTGAGGGATTATGTAAAAATGGTCCAATATCATGACCTGGGGATCCTTGACTTCCATTTTTGAGTATTTTGCATACAGAAGGCCCTGAAAAGTGGTCCTAATTTGATTTCAATATCATGACCTGGGGATCCTTGACTTCCATTTTTGAGTATTTTGCATACAGAAGGCCCTGAAAAGTGGTCCTAATTTGATTTCAAGCGTAAGGCCTTTCTCCAAAATGGATGCTTGTCAGTGTGGGTATTTTCACTAGTGTAGAGGGCGGTTTCCATTGGGATGAGAATAACTCGACAGGCCTCTGGAAAATCCACATCAATCAATAGTTTTTTTTTTTTCTTTTAACATTTTAAGATTTGTTAATGACTTTTTAATATTTTGTATTTAGCATTGGTTGTTATGGCAGTTTATTTAGTGGGATACACCCCTGTCTCTTTTCTTGAGGACAGGGTGCTAGTCTAGCCACTACCCAGTAGTCTTAAGCCAGGTTCATCCAAACGCGAAACGAATAGTGACGTCAAAAAGTTGAACACATTTCAACTTGCACCAATCATTTGTCACGAAAGCTGCATACATCACACTTTCTGCAATTTTAGTCATGAATTGGTGCATTGCTCCTATTTTATGAATTGTATTGCAAGATTTAACCATGGATAGCCATTTTATGAGACTTTGAAGATCAATAACCTTTACTTTAAAAAGTAAATTTCTCATAAGAGACCCAATGCCGTCTTCAAACGGTTAATTTGATTAAATAATGAATGAATGTCGGCTCTAGCCTCTGATTACAATATTGAAATTGAGGTTTACAAATAAAATAGTAATATGAATTCAGAAGAAAACAACCCATGTTGCTTTTTTTGTTTTGGTTTCTGGTATTTACATATTTGTATTTTAATAAGGGCAAATGAAATTGATTGACCATGTTTGAAAACAAAATAAATAAATAAAGATCAGATTTGGGATTAGCAACCTGTAACCTCTCCGCTACCATTCCAGTGTTCTTCAGTGCATGCTTTGTGACTATTACCATACTTGCCCAGGAGGGGGTAGCCCCCTCCAAAAAAAAAATAACGAAATAAAAATAACAACCTGGAAAATGTATATCGCCGATTCTGAACCCCAGTTGTAATTGTATGGGTGCGAATCCTAGGGGATGGGGTTAGGTATGTACTTAGATGCCTTTTAGCCCAGGTATCCATTTCATCAGATCACCCAAATATTGTACAAATGTAAATTGAGCTATTTATTTTATGAGAGCATTGGGATAGTTCAAGTTAAGTACTGACCATGAAGCCCATTAACGCAAGTTGGTGTAAAGATATTAAACAAAGCTCAATAACTTTTAAATGACTATTTATAAACATGTGTAATTTCAAGAAAAGAGAAATAAATGCATATTATTATCATATGATTATTTTACAGTTATCCTTCAAATTACATTGTGTTGTCTCGTATCTGTGAAAATTGAAACAGTTTAAACTTTAGTTTTTATTTTATTGCTTTCCATAGGATTCTTAATACATAGAAGGCGTGCTTATCTCATCAGACCCGGAATCCAGGTTATATTTGACCGGACACTTTCCGTACCAAAAGGACTCAATGAAAGTGTCAGCATCAGATTTGACTTTGTGCATAACTTTGTGCATAACTTGAAAACGGTAATCAAAAAGACGGTATGTACACGGACCCTAGTCGACGTATTTAGTATTTTTTGTGCAGCACAGCACGGAACTAGATCATCATAATTGTACACTCCGGTCCGCCCGTTAAAAACCACTGAGGATAGGGCGACAGTTAGTGTTAAGTTTATTTTTGCTGAGGGCCCCTGGATCTTTGTGAGTTTTTACCTATAGTCTTTATATACACTCACTGGCCAAAAGTATTTTCAAATTTTCAAAAAGTCTTTGGTGTAAATTTCAATGTTGCAATACTTATTGCCAGTGAGTGTATAGAAAACAATAGTGTTTTTCATTAGTGTTAATAATTTAAATGAAAGCAATATCGTCACGATGTCAGGGCATGGAATCGAGTGCTATAGTTTCAGATTAACTCAGTGACTGAAAATAATACCCCACATGATAAGGTCAAATTACCTTTGCTGCATACATGAGTCAAGAATTTTCAGTTACTGTGTTCATTTAAACTAGGACACCGATTCCATCCCTGTTTGAAAGTCTGCTCTGTCCCTTTTAAAAAGAAAACAATAATGCCATCTACAATGGTGACCAAAACTGTTGGCACACCTTGACACAGTAACATAACTTTATGAGAAGAAATCCCCCTCCCCTTGTCCACTGTTTGTTGTTAAGTGATATCACACTGAAATGTTTCCAATAAAAATTTGGTTTTACCTCAACATTGAATGGGGTGGAGTTGGGGTGGGGTGGGGTGGGGGTGTGTTGTGGTGGTGTGCCAACAGGTTCTGCACACCATTGGTCTCTGTTTTGAGCTTGTATATCATGCACCTTCAAAATCATTTCATGGGTGGCATGTTGCTATTGTCGGTCTTGCTTTACCATTTTGGACTCTGATTTTAATACTTCACTGATTTCAGAATTATATTCATTGATATAAATACTTCATTGATACATAACAACCTCAACTATACTATTATTGAAGACAAACTAATTTATTGCCAACACAATATCACATTATTTGATTAACAGAAAGGGCCTACAATCATACATGGTCATTCCTGTGAGAATAAAGATTGTTATCCTAATATATATTCTGTGTATCAAGCAAAAGATCACTAATCTACTGAGCCTTCCATGAAGATGGGTGCGATTTCGACAATAGTTTGGTAGATAGGGTTAATCGTGACATTTGACAGGGGCATATTATTTTAAGCGCCCTCTGCATTATTCAGTAGATACATATGTGGGGAAATTTGAATTACAAAATCATTCGATAGAGAACACTTGCGTGCATTATCATGTATACAATATCAATAATAATAATAATAATAATAATAATAATAATAATAATAATAATAAAAATAAACAAACAAACAAACACTTTTATGATTATAGCCTAACTCATTTACCTATGTGCACGTGTTCAGTTTGTTTTGTGAAATAAATAAATTAAACAAATAAACAAATAAACAAATAATTGCAGGCCCGCTTATTTTGGTGTCATCAATCGGTTTGTTATTCTACCTGGATTGCAATGGACCATTAAAATATTCCTATGAAGCCAAAATCACTTTTCCACTGATGCCAATGATGCTAGATTCATTCAACCGGCGTCTTCGTCTGAACAACAAAAGACACCATTGTCATCGCCACATGATGACGTAACAGGACACTACTGGAATATTCCTCATGGTGTGTTTTTTCAAAAATGAAATATTGTGGATTTGAACTCGGTCCCCTTTACATGAGCGGCTAGCGTGACTGTTGACAGCGTGACTATTAACTATGCTAATAAACAATTAGTTATTAGTTATTTAATTATACAAGTCCTTTTTTGTATTATGATAATTAAAAAAATACTTTAAAAATAAATCATAATTTGGGCACTTAATTACTTTAAAACCAAGATTCTGACAAATATTTTATGAAATACCCGATTTCAAAGTATACGTTTTTTCTAATATAAATTTTGGAATGTTTTGCAATTGCCAGAAATTACGGGTAACATAACTAATACAGCGATACATGTTTAAAGGGGCAATAACGTCACGATCAGAGCAGACTTTCAACAGGGAATGGAATCGGTGTCCTACTTTAAGATGAACACAGTGACTGAAAATTACTGTCTTATTTATGCAGTATTACCAATAATATGACCTTATCATGTGGAGTAATATTTTCAGGGACCGAGTTAATCTAAAACTAGCACTCCGATTCCATGCCCTGTTGATCGTGATGATAATGTCCAACAATAAGTTTACATTTTGCCATCTCCGTATTTAAGTAGATTGATTTCCTAACTCATTTTATATACACGTTTTTGTTTGTTTTTATATTGTGATATTTACTGATGCTAGTGATAATGACTTATTTAATAACAATAATGATACTATTTCTAGATGTTATAATAACTGTTCCTCAATTTGATATCACGGTATGAATTATTTAACCATTAATATCCCCGGTGATTGTTCAATGTGTTACTTTCATTGTAAATGTCAGGAGTCTCTGTGTTTTATTATTCTTTAACATCCATTAATACCTTTGCTCACTCAAACATTCCTTCTATGTACATGTACATCACATGTATGACAAGTACACACTCTAAGTTTGCGTAAGTTCACTTATGTATGTAACCAGTTTGATGTATTATTCATTTGGGCAACGTCATCCACTTATTCTTCATATGTAAATAATCTTCATTTAAATTCAAATTAAGCAACAGTCAACCGAGCACACCATTGATTGCGGGCTTTCTTCAGTTAACCGAAGGCGACAGAGCATTATACCATTCTCTCCTTTGCCTTATCTTCTACATCTGTTGTATTTATAACTTAAATTTGCATGTAATGCAGTCCAAAGAAATTAGTATACAGATTCCTTCAGTTAAACCATAATTTATGATTATTCGATGATTCTTGTTGTATTATTGTTAAATGTTGTCCCTCGAGGTTTCAGAAAGTAACAGCCACCCGTTTAAGCAATAAATCTCTGTAAATATTCCTATAGTTATAGTTTATCTTTGGTGATGTCAATGTGTTTTAACTTTTAATGCATTTATTTTACATTTCTCATTGCATTTAATGTACTGTACATTTCCCAATATGGTGGTCGTCACCAAAGTTTTGGCGGGAACCGCTGCTTAAAGCCTTCGATGGTGCCATCTTTCATGTATCCCCTGGTTACAAGCGGTCCTAGCTGTTTATTAGCCTGCATTATTATTATTTTCACGAGGAATAGCTCGCCCTTTCACAACGTCACATAGTTGACACATAGAAGCGGCATTTTCATTGGTCGTTTGAATTCATCACATGGGGCGTAACCAGGAATTTTGAACTCATAACTCAAGAATGTTGACAAAGAAGGGTCATGTGCCATGTGCCATGTAAAATAGACCAAAAACACGTGCTATACATTCAGATATTTGCAGGGGGAAAAAAAAAATTATGTTAAATATTCAAGACGAATTGATAAGTTGTCTACGCTACGCCTCTGTGTGCATCCACCGGCAAACCTGCAATCAAGGCCCTGGGAAGGGCCATGACAGAGGCCAATGGCACAATAAGATTCCACTCCGCGACAGCATTATAACCAACATCGCTATTTACCGTAAGTTTAAAACAAATATGTTTGATTCTTTAAATAGCTTGAATGAAATAATTACGCTAATTGATTTTCTTGTGAAAACGTTTTTCCTTTATAGCAAATTTTCATATACTTTGAGATGATGATTGTATACGATACGATTCCAGATCTCATACGTTGATATGTTAGTTATTTGATGTTCTTTTGTAAATACAAAGTGTTATTGGAAAGATATTTCTTTGGTATCTTTGACACCGAAACTTGATTTTTAAAAGTTTGTTTTAATTGTATTTGCTCATTGTATAAATTTGTGTCATCAGTAGTACCATGGATGTTATTATGTCTGCCTTTATTGTACTTCTGGTAAAAAAAAAACAATTTTGGGTCAAAAAAAAAAAAAAAAATCAATCATGCCTACGAAGTTGAACATCGGCTATTGAATACAGAAAATATAGAGGGGGCACAATGAGACCCCCCCCCCCCCAGGTCTGAGAGCGAAAGAATAGCCCAGGCTTGATAGGGTTAAAAGAACCATTATAATTTTGTTTGCGTAAAATGCTATTGAGAAGGAGTTAAGTATATCTAGACTTATACGCTTCATATATAAATACTCCGTTTCCTCGAATTCTGTGTTTCTTGTAAATAATAATTTGTGTTGAATTAAAGTTTAAAACAATTGTTTCACGTTTAAAAAAAATGGCTTCCACCATGTCCTATTTATTTTTATTTACTGTAAAAATATGCTTCTCGCATTTTTTATTTATTTATTTATTTATTTTTGTTTGTTTGTTTGTTAAAAGTGTCATTTTAAAAAACAATCGTTTTTGTTTCCGCAAGTTAAATAGTAACGTTCCGATCAAAAATAAAATTACCGGTACAAATATTGAAAAACACGGATGATACAACTTAAAGCAACCCAACATTGAGTTTTAATCACCTAGTCACGAATTTGATATATCGTAGACTGGTACAATGTAGATACCATGTCACATGTTTATACTGGGAGTGGAAGCAAACAGTATGTAAACAATCAAAGATAAAAAGATTCGAGATGCACAGTGCTTTATGCTTTAGGGAAGGTACAACACTGGGAATGTTGGCAAGTATACTTCTCTGTTTGATTCAATATAAACATAAAACAACCAATGTGAAAGTTTGGGGGATCAGGTTGACGCAGTGGTATACTTTACTGTTTTTCACCTCCGTGGACACGGGTTCGAAGTCCACTCCAACGAGAAGGATTGGGTTTTCGGTCCCAACCTGATAACGTGGGTTTTCCAACAGAATATTTGTCTGGGTTTTCCTCCCACATTTAAATCTTAACATTTCTTAATCGTCTTCTCAAGATCTTCATCACAGGCCTTATTCAGCTAAAGTGCTACTGACACTTTGAGGAATCCTTTATTTCACAACCATAAAAATACATATATAATATTAACGTGAAATTTAGGAAATAGTTAGTATTTCCTTAAGTCAAACAAACAATTGATTTTTTAAAATAATCAAATCAACGACAAGATTAGAAGTGGACCGCCAACATAGGGATAGATGGCTCAGTTGGTAGAGCGCCGACACGTTAACCCGAATTTGTCTTTATGCAATCAAAAACAATGTATTTTCCTAAAGAGACAAGACCTCAGACACAATCATTTTTAGGAAGAGATTGATACGCATCATCAGCTTTACACCAGGTAAGTGTTAAATAAAATGTTACTATTTGGTTAGTGATAACATGAGGATTTTTTAACATGATATCATAGGTGTAGCCAGGAATTTTGAACAAGGCCCAATCATTAACTAAAAGTGTTGATAAAGACAGATATGTCCCACTCCCCCAGCGGCGGACTCATTTTGAAAGTGGTGGGGGTGTGCAAATCGAAACAAGCAAGCCAGCGAAATGTTTCGAACTCACGGCGTGGACAGCGATGCGGGGCCCGCATAAGGGCTCAGGGAAACTGTTCATTTAAGAGGATTTGTGAGAGCATTTATGAGCTATTTCAATGCATAAAATGTGACTTTATTGAGTTCATTTTGGAAAACGATTTGTTAATATAATTGTGTAAATAACGGATGAGTCCAATGTTGACCGAAGACAAGAGACCATCTTACCGTTCTCTCCTTTGCATTCTTATCTTCTACATTACAGAATAAACCATAATTTTACCAAGAAAGTAGAGAGCCGCTGTCCCCCAAGTATTTCAACCCATATTTCAATAAAACTTGGTTCAAAGAAACTCATCCTTCCTATATTCACATTAACATTGTCATTTTGTAGACACGTGTCTCTGATGTCAGTCAGGAAATTGACTCCACATCCCCAAAGAAAATGCCTTCGCTACGCCCCTGATTGAGGTTTAATCATATTTTTATTACAAAAATAAATACCTTCGATTATATAAAGTTGATTTCCTTAACGTTTATTATGTTAAGATATTGTGTTGTCAGTTGAGACTTTTTATAGATACATCACCGGTAATTTTCCGTTTCATAGGAACATTTTACTTCAGGATGGATAACAGGGATTTACATCAAATAATGTCCCGAAATTATTTATGGTTTGTCCCCTTCATAAATCATTGGGGCACTTATTGACTGTAAAACAAAATTTCTAAAAAATGATTTTGTAAAATATTTCATTTCATAGTATTTGATTTCCTTTCTAAAAGAAAATTAACAATGTTCCGATTAAAACAACACTTGCCGGAAATTATCGGTAAAATAACGTAAAACACTGGCGATACATATTTTGGTAAAATTGTGATTTCTCCTCATTTAAGTTGATTAATTTCCTGACTCATTTGGCTTTTATATTATGATTTTTACTGGTGCTAGTGAGAATTAGTTATCTAATGAATGTATAGTTAACCATGTATCAATCATGTTTTTTGTCTCAATTATATCCAGTTAATTTACCCTACGTTCAGTATGTTCAGACATAGAGCAAGTCCTTGCTCTATAGTTCAGATTGTTTGTGTCAGTCAATACTAATTTGTGTAAATATATGTTGCCCATGTTTTTGTTATTTTTCATCGAAACATTGCTGAAAATATCCTACAAAAGAAAACAATAAATGAATAAATAAAACCCGGCATTACATACGTGACGGCTTAGAAATTATTAACTTAGAATTTAACACCCCAGTTTATTTGTTAGTTCATACTTACCTTTACTCTTTACTCAACTGCATTATTATTCAAATTGAGGAAGCGCCCTCTACGATTGCATTTCTATCGCGCGCTTCCACCTTCACACTGTTTTCTGTCGAAGATCCATTTACATGTCTTCGTCTTCATATCATTTTCAACTTATATTTCAAAAATATCATTTATCTAAACTCAAATTTACACTTTCATTAACATTAATACTTTCATTTAGTGATTATTTGCTATTATTGTTAATTATTGATGACATAGCTTACGATTATATTGAATGTCCTTAATTTAAGACAGACTTATTTCATATATTTCACAATTGATAATGTTAAGGAGATTCACAAGTGCTTTATTGTTTAAACAGTTATCTCCTAAGACTTATTCTTGTTTCATTTTCCTTAGTTTGCATTGTTTATGATATATTCAAGATGGCAGACGCTGCCAAGGTTTTTTGCGCGAACCGCAGATAATTAATTGTGTAATTACGTGATCCTATTATTGATCTTTGTATTTGATACTTTTAGTTTATTTGTTAAATTGTGTAAAATGTTAAGTTAAATTTAGCCCTCTCCGCATTGAAGTTGATTGATTTCCCAACTCATGTGATATAGTTTGTTTGTGTGTCTTTTATATTGTGATATTTACTGAAGCTAGTGAGAATTATTTATCTCATAACAATGATGATACATGCTCTGTCGCGTGGGTTTACACTAAAAATTAAACAGCTTTGAAGCAGTTGGACCAAAGCGCCAGTCATGCTCCATATTCACTAACAGTTGTAATTGGCGATAAGCGGATATTCCCAACAATGAGGTTATCATTCTCAGAATGCCCAACAATGAATACATTTGAGTTATCCAAAAGTTCTAACAAAAATACCCAACTTGAATGACTCAATGTATAGCCAACTTTCAGCTAGAGCTTAAAGTTTACCCAACACCGAAAACATCACACATTTGGAAAACACGACTCAACAATAATTGTGCAATTTAATTTACCCATCACATTTGCCCATACTGTTTTAAACATCTTTAAGTACAAACTATAGACTATAGAGCATGTGCAATACGAAATCACAAACAAAGGATCAACATCCAAATAAATCAAACTAGCGATTTGAATGGACGGACCAAACGATTTGAGATTATCAGTTTGAAGATTTACTATTTGTTTACAAATGAAATTGGGAAATATGGTCCTGTCCACTGTACAATGTAAACAAATAAATATGTCTATATGTGGCGTTCAGGTAATTCAGTCTATAATAATATCCAAATACAATGTTTTTCAAAGAGTAGTTAGAGTAAGAAGACAACTTGAAACATGTGGTGAGAAAAGGTGCACGGATTTTGGGCTGCTGATACTCAGTGATAAATCCATTCTCACCAGCGCGGTCTGCAAGAAAACTACTGTATAATAATAATAATAATGTGTGGACTTATATAGCGCACGTATCCACCAACTGAGTGGTGTTCAAGGCGCATTATATTATTACCCCTGCTCATAAGGCTCATAAGGCTCATAAATCATTCCTGAAACCATTTCAACTCCCTGGGGAGTATACAGCTCAATTGCTGCCATTACAGCGCATATAGGGCTAATCAACCAACTCTGCCCTCACAGGTACCCATTTAACCCATGGGTGGAGAGAAGCAATTATGGTTAAGTGCCTTGCTCAAGGACACAAGTGTCACGGCCGGGATTCGAACCCACATTCTGCTGCTGACACCAGAACTTAAGTCCGGTAAGCTAGACCGCTCGGCCACGACACTCCAATGTCATGGATTAGTTATAAGCAGAATTGTATTGATTTATAGTCTCAGGACAAATGGCTGAAAGGATGAATTCTGATCAGTGGAGGGGAACAACCAAGTATCATTTCATTAAATCGCAATCATTTTTGCCGATTTAAACATCTTTTCTACCAGAACAAGTAGCATGGTTTCTTCTCAATATTGGTGTCTTCCAACTTCATTGTTTCTATATATGTTTCTGCGTAACGTTAGTTGTTTTCGTTGGTTTCGGTCGGTATATCCGGTATATCTGCTCATTTTTAAACATGTATAGCACGTGTTGTATTGGCAATTTCCGGAAATGTTTATTTTCATGGGAACATTGATAATTTCCTTTTAGAAAGGAAAACAAATACTTTGCAAAGCTATATTTCACTAAAAGCTTCAACATGAATTTATGATGGGACCCATCATTAATTAATTTCGGTACATATTTACTATAAAACCATGTTTGTCACGATTATTTTGAGAAGTATGTAAATTTACAGCATTTATATTCACTTCCTCGAGTAAAATATCAATGTTTCAATGAACTGTTTATTTTTGTAGTAAAGTGCCGTTAGAATAGTGAAACAACACAGTTGATACAATGATTTTTCTTATATTATTTTCGTTAATGTTAAAGGCTTTCCCTTATTTGGCTTGTTGTGAGCATGCCTCTATATTCTCACACGTTCCTATTTTTCTTGTAATTTATTAATTGGTAAAATGGTGGAATACATGTTCCAGAATCGATATTTAATTAAAAATTAATCTATCGTTGATGGTATTAAATTAGTTAATTCAGTTTAAATTTTCCGATGTCCTTTTAACGACACGGAGTAATGAGTTACTGGTTGTTTTCTGCATCTAGAAAGAATAACCTTGACTACCTCGATATTAAAAATGTTCGGTGGTATACTGCCCTACACAGACAAGTGCCACAGTGTGGGACAAGTAAATTAATGATTAAAAACAAACTATCATTATGCATATATATATAATATTTAGATTGGCAAACGTAAAGTTCGTATTTCATATGATTTTAGATTTCAGATTGTTATCCAGATTTCTAGGATAGGAACAAAAGTAGGGATTGACATTTAATTAAAGCCCGTTTATTTTGTTATTTTCACCAATGTTCTTAGATTTTCCTCAAGTGATCTGTCAAATACTATGATAAATGTTCTGCCTGCAGTTCAGTAATACTTGAATGCATCAACATTAAAATAAAATAAATTGCCCTCCATTGACAAGTGCGACATACTGTGACGAATAAATTTATTTAAACAAACATTATCCCAATTGGAATACTAAAAACAAATACGAATATGGTTACATTTTGATATGTTAAGCTCATTTTGTTGTGGCGTTAATGATCAGCAAATGTGAAAATACAAAGAAATATATCAATTAGCAAACATGAATTCCGTACTCCCTTTTAATTTATTTCGCCGTCAGACTCCAGCTAAATTTAAAAACAAATTGTTGCAGTTCTTGATCGATTAGAATTGAAGACACGTTAGTGAGCATTTTGTGCATCATCAAATGTTCTGGGTGCATAGTTTACTGAGACAGTAAAACGAAGTAGGATAACAAACATTTTAAGGAAGCACATATACATCGGTAATATTCATCAATGAACTCATATTTCCTGAAAGCAAACAATATGGAATGTTGCCATAGTACAAAAACACAAATTTGTCCCTGGCTGAGGTTCAATTGTTTTAGAAGAAAGAAAATCGGTAGACAACACTTGCATCGATATAAACATGTTCGGTGGCAATCTTCCATCTTTATTGAATGTTACACTGTGGGACAATATTTTAAATATTAAAAAAATACATTTTGCACATGTTCTTCTTATAATACAATCCATTCTATAAGCAACATGTGTTGTTAAATCCAGATATACATTCATTAAATGATTTGTAACAATGTTTCTAATTGCGTTGTGTCGTGTCGAAACTGCGCTATATAAATCCTATTATTATATTATCACTATCAGGTCGTAAAAGAGAAAATAGTGAAAAAGCATCCACATAATTGTTTCGAACTCCAAACAAGAAGTTCTGTTACAGATGGTGATTAGTTCCTTTAAGACATTCGGCTGTGTTTCTATTATTGGTTCACCCAAGGAATATCTGTAAGCATCTTAAGTCTTGAGCACCACTGCCGGGGAGTATTTAATACATAAAGATATTCTTCATATTGTTGTATATTGTTCTTTTAGTACCACAAATACGGAAGCGGAATGCGTTGGGTTTGGGTGTAACTTCTATTTAAGACCTGTTCGCCCCATATATTTTCACACTCATCTGAACACGAGGTCAGCCAGAGGTTCTGTCTACTTCTCCTCTGCTGATATGATGTTCGTCGCCCTCCATCAGTCTTACCCGTTATCACTCCATGGCTTAGCTAGAGCCATGGTGCGTCAGCCCTACAACTTGACCAGCAGAGGCAGTGAGTTACACCTGTTGTAATTATCTCCTTCAAGTTGATGGTTTGAACCAGCCGGTTCTGGCATTCTTTAACGATGGCCTAAACCAGACCAATTTTTGAAACTCCGTAGATGGCCTAAACCAGACCAGTTGTTGACACTTAAATATTTATTTTGATGGGATAAAATTATGCCGCTCTTGTTTGTTCCGTGCCCTTATTCTTTTAGTGCTCAGAATTAGGGGGCTTGTCCGGAATTCATCGAATTCCGTAGCCACTCTAAAATCTTCAAAATGATTCATTTGATAAACAGTAGTGATAATTACTATTGTTATGCCCACTTGGTACTGTTTGTGTAATAATATGGATATAGGTGGTGGTATAGGTTTCCTTCAAAACCTTTTTTTAGAGCTGCGTTCAGCTTGCAGTATTTCTGCTGGATACTAAAATGTAAACTTACAGCAAAATGCAGCCAACTGTTTCCAACAGTTTTCTGCATTACAATTTTACATACCAAGTGTGTTAAACTGATTTACACAATCTCTGCAAACGCTTAATAATGAAACTGCAGTACGTTTCCATATTTCTTTGTTTTACCCATTCTGATTCTCTTTTTTGGCCCACAACTGAAAACCCTGGCTATACCGTATTAAAAGGTTTTCGGTCAAGGGGTCTTTGTCCGAACTTGGAGAGGAATTTGTATCTCTCAATGAGCGTTCTGATTGACCGAATTACCAAGGAACTTTATATGGGGGTGGGTGTAAAGTGAAATGTTGCAAAATGCATTGCTATTGTCATACAGTGCATTCTTTTATTACTGATAGAGAGTTTCATTGTACTGTGAGAGAGATTTGTTGTTACTGATGAAGAATTACTGGGTGTTTCAGTGCAGAAAATGACAAATTCCTTTACTCTGTTTGAAACTCAACCAATTAACAACAGAGTTGCTATCCCGGAGGCAATTTATTGTGACAAGCTATGTGGATTTCTGAACTTTTCCCGCACATTTATGACCTACAACCTTTAAATATTGGTTAGTAAGCAGACAATCATTCAAGACACATCCATCTTCCAAACAACTCCTAACAGCAAGAGTCAATACACTTTTGACAATAGCAATGCATTTTGCAACATTTCACTTTACACCCACCCCCATATTCAGCTGTGCTGCACATCCCCCAATTGCGTAATCATAACAAATGGCACATCATTGTAAAGAGGAATAACAGGGCTTTCAAATGATATAAATTGCAAGGAAAATGAGTCAAACTTGAGTTCCGAACTTTTTTTAAGGAGTTGATATAAATGCCTGGGAGTCTTTTTGAAAATAGGGTCTGTTTAACCTATCACACCTGTCTAATTGTAGACCATGATCGGGCCTATACTTAGCCCATGTCAGTTTGATCGGCTCAGTAATGTGTTTATGCAGGGTCTGAGGACCCCAGTGTACTTGGGTTTGTTTTACGATTAACACACATTATTATCTATGTATTATAATTATTAGGGTCGAGTTATTCCTGTTTCCTGGTTTATTATGCCGCCCTGCTAAAATCTCGACGTCCGGCATTGGTCACTTTATGTAGTTTATTAAATCAGAGATGTGAATATTGTGCTGAATGAATGCATTGGTCACTTTATGTAGTTTATTAAATCACAGATGTGAATATTGTGCTGAATGAATGCACAAATATTTAACTGCGGCGGAAAAAACATATACAAGTGTTGAATTGTTGATATGCAAGTCAGGGTATAGCATAACTTTTGCTTTAGATAAACAATGTTGTGACCCTGTCTCTTAAGACCCACAATTAATAATAATTATGTCGAACACTTTTTGTTTGCGATTTCAACTGATCTTAAGGCCGGTTCATACTTCACACGAAAGCGAATGCAAAGCGAAATTCGTGACGTCAACAATGGTTCACAGTAAATATTCGCGGCGAAGGTTCGCAAAAGTTGAACACATTTCAACTTGCGCGAATCATTCGCAGCGAATTTGATGACGTAAATTTCGCTTCGCATTCGCTTTCGCGTGAAGTATGAATCGGCCTTTACAGTTGTACAACTAAACGTTTGTATATGTACTCTTATGTAAAATAACATTGACAATTCACAGCAATATCAATACATATACAATAGAAGGTAATGGCTGTTTTCACTACAGTAATAAGCTGAAGGGCCTAGAAACTGAGATGTTCATTATATAGTTTCATTTGACTGTGGATTCTAGTTGGACTGTAAATGATAATACGTCTCAGTAGATCTTAAATTAAACGAAGAACGTAAAAACATCAACACTTACAATATTCTTAAGTACGGGAAGTCTTCAAAAAGACCAGCTTGCAGAACGTTGATATTTTCACCCGATAAGATACTGCAGATAAAATGTGTCAAAATACAAAGAATAGTGCTTTATTACACATAGGCCTAGTGTCAAAGTATGGCACTAACTTATTTAAACTTGTCATACAATTTATATGAATTACGTTACAAACTCACCATTATTTAGGTCTGTTCATAATTTAATTGAGTTAAAATGTAATTTATATCCCTGCTCAGTTAGACCCCTGTACTTACAGTTGTCTTGTTACACTCTTGATGCCAGCGATAGTGGACTGGTTCCAACCATATGTGCAATTGACTGTTAGACCAATGTCATCAACGTTATCGCAACTGCAGACATCGGGACATGGTTGATCTGCATATCATGAATCGAGGAGAATAAGAAGGAACAAAAGTAAGACTAAACAGTACACAAATAATTAGATAATTGTCATTAATGTGTGTGTGTTCACTATTTTAACAGCGATGTTGGTGTTCGTTTGAACCATGACAATTTCCTATTCGAAGGAAAAACGAAATATTTGAAACTTTGTTTACTGGTAAAAAAAATGTGTTAACATTATGACGGGACCCAATTAGAAAAGTAGTCATTTAGGTAAATGCATGTGTTTTCTCTTCACGAATTAAAAAAGCAATGTTTCGATGAAAAAGAATATTAAAGGAAAGTGCTAGGAAAGTGCTGTGGAAATAGCGAAAAACACGGGCGATGAGGTAGATTATCCGTCTCCATCTTCTTCATGTGACCTCAGGTGACCTCTTAATGTTCTTAAATTTAACCAAAAGGTCAATAATATGAAGATGTTATCAATGTTACGTTAATACCAATTTCAATACCTGCAGCGGTTTCTGGGTGTCGTAAACTTTATCTCCCCTTATATCCCACACTGCGCAGACAAAGCTGCTCCCCTGAGAGACCTGCTCCGTAAAGACGTCCCGTACCAGTGGGAAGAGGACCATCAAGCAGCATTTCATGCTCTTAAGTACTCCATCTCTGCCAAGTCATGTCTGAAGTACTATGACCCAAACCTTGAGACTACTCTTGAAGTTGATGCATCGCAAAAGAGCCTTGGTGCGTGTCTTCTTCAGAATGGCAGACCTGTAGCTTTTGCATCTAAAACCTTGTCAACATCTCAAGCCAATTACTCAAACATTAAGAGAAAGACACTTGCTCTGGTCTTTGGTGGGACCAAATTTCATACTTACCTGTTTGGTTGCCACTTCCGTGTCCTCACTGACCACAAGCCACTGGTGACTATATGGAATAATCACCATGGTGATTGCCGATGCACTGAGCAGACTTCCTAACCCAAAACAAGGAGGATGATGTCTCGCTGGACTTAACGGTTGCTGACATCAGTACAGAAGAGCAGTCGATCATCCAGCCCATTGACCTTGTCCACTTTGGTAGTGCCAAACAACCCGATCTTCAACATGAGACAGCTCGAGATCCAGTTCTCAAGGAATTACAGCGAGTTAACTACTCTGGATGGCCTGACTCCGTCAAGGTTCTCCCTCAAGACTTACGTCCATATTGGTCATACAGAGACGAACTTGGACTATCTTGTGAACTCATCTTTAAAGGCAGACAAGTGTTGATCCCAGAGTGCATGCATGACGACACACTAAGCCAGCTTCACAATTCGGCAATGAGAAAACGAGACGTCTTGCGCAAAAATTCGGTATACTGGCCGAAAATCAACAAACAAATAACTTGACTAGTTACTTCCTGTTCAGTATGCCAGGAACACCAACCTCGTCACCAGAAGGAACCGTTAGAACCTCATGAAGTTCCAAGTACACCTTGGACGAAACTAGGCACAGATCTATTGGCTGGAGAAGGAAATTTACCTCATTATCGTGGATTACCATTCCAAGTACCCCGTTGTTCAAAAGCTCACAGATATCTCAAGTGCTTCAGTAGCCCGAGAAACTTCAACGATGTTCAGCCTTCTCGGTGCACCAGTGGAGATTGTTTCCGACAACAGACCCCAGTTTGGTGGACAAGCATACCAGCATATGTGCAAAGAGTGGTCAATTACTCACACGACTTCCTCTCCAAGGTATCCCCACTCAAATTGTATGGCAGAGCGCATGGTCCGCACGGTCAAGTCTGTGATGAAGAAGTGCCACATGACTGGCCAATATGTCAACATCGCCTTGTTACACCTACGAGCAACACCAGTTGATGCCCACCTCCCTGCACCAGCAGAAATAATATTTGGGAGGCCGATTTGTAATAATAATAATAATAATGTATAGATTTATATAGCGCACGTATCCACCAACTAAGTGGCGCTCAAGGCGCATTATATTATTATCCCTGCTCATAAGGCTCATAAGGCTCATAAATCATTCCTGAAACCATCTCAGCTCCCTGGGGAGTATACAGCTCAATTGCTGCCATTTCTAGCGCATAGAGAGCAAACCATCTCTGCCTTCACAGGTACCCATTTAACCCCTGGGTGGAGAGAAGCAATTATGGTTAAGTGTCTTGCTCAAGGACACAGGTGTCACGGCTGGGGCTCGAACCCACACTCTGCTGCTGGCAACACCAGAACTTGAGTTCAGTGCGCTAGACCGCTCAGCCACGACAATCCACTTTACGTGCATTATACAACACACGGGACCTACGGCTTTACGTCCCATCCGAAGGACGAAGCAATTATGGTTAAGTACCTTGCTCAAGGATACAAGTGTCACGACCGGGGCTCGAACCCACACCCTGCTGCTGGCAACACCAGAACTTGAGTTCGGTGCGCTAGACCGCTCGGCCACGACACTCCACCTTGCCAAGCAACAATCCTTTGAGTACTACACAGAAGCCTCAGGAAGTTAACGAACACTTAACTTTCCGCAGAGACGAAATGAAAGCCAACCATGACAAACGCGCTGGTCCAGACCTTCCCCACTGTATGTTGGACAGAAAGTCAGGCTCCTGGACCATCCCAACAAATCTTGGGTACCAGGCGAAGTGACTAGAGTCTGCAAGGAACCTCGGTCATATGAGGTCAAAACGCCCAATGAAACCACTGTGAGGCGCAATAGTGCACATTTGCGTGACATGCGTATCCCTCTGACTCTGCGCACAGCTAAGCAGGCAGGCGCCTCTACACATTTTTGCACCATTTGTGAACAATTTTCTTCACCTCACTCCTGTGACTGGAAACAAGAACTATTATGTGAAACTACTACAGCATTCATACAGGAACAACTCCATATCTACAGCAACTGGATGTTTGTCAACATGCCTATGTATTGTTGACTATGAACGACACAGGATACGACATCATTATGGACTTCACTTTAATAAATCTTTATTACACCTTGTTCAAAGATTTTCAAAAAGGGGGGGGGGGTGTAGTGATATGCGTTACATGCAATGTGAGCGCATGCGCACTAGGGATTGCCGCCAGTTTCCCTCGTGTGTGTTGCAATAAATGTATACCAAGGTCCACTAGATCCATCGCTTGCTTTACCGATTATGTGTACCTCATGCCATGCCACTAAGCGTATCAGCAAGTGATCACAATAAATAACTACTGAATTAAAAGTCTTTTAGCCGTATGTAAGTACACTATGATATTTGTATTATTAATAGACTGCTAGTAGTAGTTCCATTCACACGTATCTTCCGCAAAACAGTTGGTGATGGTACTGTGCCATCTGCCTGGAAGTGCTCACATGTAATACTTATTCCAAAATCTGTCCCACCAAGTGATCCTCAGAACTGCCGACCAATAGCCCTTCTGTCAGTCAATGATTGTAAATAAGGCTCTCCTGACATACTATACATGCTCACATATTCTAAAAAACAATAGGCCTAAAATATTTGTTTAAACTAATTGAGTATGTTATTTTGCATTTTTTACAGAGGCTGTCAGTATAGCTGCCATCCTTGGCATACTGTGCACTCTTAAAGAAAAAAATAGCAATATGCTGATTTTGGGTGAAGAGGAGTTAAGAAACTGATTGAGACCTTGCATTCTATGCACTGCACTGTATGCATTGTACTCTTTAATTTTTAGTTAGAGCAAAAACACTGGGTGCTTGAGGAATGCTTAATAGTGCATAATGGGTGCACTATGCTAAGTTAGTGTATGCGCTAGGTCATATTCAATCAGTAATTGGTTAAATGCATATCCACAATTAAATACAGGCCAAGTTCATTATTGCATTTTAGTAAGAGTATTGGTGATTTCCAAAGTAAACCACAAGTTAGCATTTTTATTCTCTACAACACTACAGACTGGAGTGTAAAAAAGCTTTGTTTGTTTTTGTTTTTGATGTACAGGATAACTTCAAAGCTTGGCCAATAATCCAGGGTGACAGTACTGAAATAAATCGTCGCACTTCATTTGAAGTCAAAATGGATGAGATTGCTGTTAGCAGCTCTGACAACTTAATGACAGCCGTTACTGTATTTCTCGCAAGCTTTTATGTTTTCAATTTAGCTTATCCTACCTGCCTTAAAAAACATTGTCATTTTTCCAGAAGATTGTCCTGAATATTCAGGACAATATTCCTCTCGAACGTAATATTTTATCTCTGTTAGAGAAGCTAGATAACAACATTTAATTCTCTGATTAATTTTCATGCCCCCTCAAAAACTCAACCAAAATATATGACGTAGATCTTATCCAAACTAAATGTATCCTTTAAAGAGGGGCTGTAAGGTCAAATTAAGTTTTGTAATGCACTCATTTTCCAATAGAGTCCTTATAAAAGGGGGAAATATTACAAGTGTCTTACCTCACATTAAAACCTTGTAAAATGTCATTGTATTAACATCCAATGACGTCACATTTCTAATATATATGTCTGTACATTTTTTTATGGGAAATGTTTAGTTCATTACTGAATCTCCATGATATTCAATAAATTTGACTTTGATGAGTGAAAAATTCCTCTATGGAATGTACAGACCCATTTAACGTTGACATCCAATGACATCATGTTTCAAATTTCGCACTGAAAGAGTATCAAATAAAATCATATCTTACACCATTTGAATGTGAGGTTAGAGACTTTGTGATATTTGTCCACTTTCATTAGGAATCTATCTAATGAGTGCAGCACAAAACTGAATTTGACCTTAAAGCCCCTCTCTTTAAAGTGCAACAAAATATTCAAGACAAAGTTAACTTCAAAGAGATGTTACATCATTGGTAACAACCTTATTTAAAAACTATTAAATAAGTATTCAAAAGCTCCTTAAATGTTAAATTAGTTTTAAAAGTAGTGCCCCTGAGAGAAACCCAACTAAAACATTTGAATTAGATTTTATTCCAAAATAAAATACTTTTTTATAATGGATTAAATATTAAAGACAATTTTAATGTTAAAAGAAAAACATAGTGTCGTTTACAAACCCAACTAAAACATATGAATTAGATCTTAGTGGTACATTTTAGTGGTACGTGTGCATTGATTAAAGCTCTTGATATGCAGAAATATATTTTGCATGTTTCAAGGTGCAGTATCGTCATGATCAACAGGGCCTGGAATCAGAGTGCTTGTTACATCGGGGCCTGAAAATAATTTCCCACATGATAAGGTCATATTACTGTTGCTGCTGCATAAATGAGCCAGTAATTTGCAGCCACTGTGTTCATCTTAAACTAGGACATCGATTCCATGCCCTGTTGGAAGTTTGCTCTGATCGAGACGATACTGACCCTTTTTTATTACTGTATTATGATTCCATTATAAATATAAATAAATCAGCACCAGTTATAATGGACAATTGTCTCTTGAACGTTTGAATTACGGTATTCCAGCTAGGGTGAAATCCTTGTTAAAAGACAGTATTGAGTAAATTTAGTGTTAACTGAATTGTTTGCATATATAAAGACACATGTGGCTTTCCTTTTTTGCAGAAAGTGTTCATGCATCATTAGCTGATAGACCAGCAGTAACTGCAAACACCCCTGACAGATGCTAACTAGTTAAAACCAAAATTGTCTTTGACTAATGCCATAGGTCACCGTTAGGCAGTGGCGTAACTATGGGGGGGGCACGGGGGGGGGGCAGTGGTAAAGAGCCTTGGGGGCGTCCACACTTGCGTGCGTGGTCTTCTATCGTGCATTGTGCTCCATGTTGCTGGGTGGGTCTTAACTAAAGGATATACTCTGGCCGGCCCAGGGTCGATGTCGTAGAGGTCGGCCGTTAGAATTTTGGCAGAAAGTAACCAATTGGCCAACAGCAGGCACACAGTGATCACACTCTTCATGTAAGCCTCCCTGGAAATTGTCTTACTTTAACCAGTCACGCCACGAAACATGTCCGTTACAAGAAAGAAAATGGATCTGTAATACTCGGAGTAAAGGTCCATGTTCCGGGTGAGTATTATTAATATTTATTTAGTAAGCCAACCTTAAAATAACGAAAGAGTCAGGACCTAGCCTCCAACACAATGTAGGTTTGTGTGTAACTATAAAGTTTTACTGTATTTCAGCATTAGCAATGGGCAAATCTGTACTATTTAGGACATTACATCATGATGATATTACCATCACTGCATTTGCGCTTCTCATAGAAGGCTAACCAATTTGATTTTATAGCCTACTTACAAATGAGGGCCCAAATACACCACCCCATTCGAAATACACAGCTTTAAGTAGCGACTACTCGAATAAGGGTTCCACTAACCCCTTCTCTTCCCGCAATTCCTGGTTGACTTGAAATAGCCACTGCTCGAATGAAAGCTCCGGCCAATCACCTCCCTCCCCTCGACTCCTGGTTGATTTTATTTACTGCTCGAATGAGGGTTCCACTAATGCCCCCTCAATTCCTTTCTGGCCTTACATAGTCACTGTTCGAACGAGGGTTCCATTAATTCCCTCCCTTCCCTCAAATCCTGGTTGATTTTAAACAGTCACTGTTCGAATGAAGGTTCCATTAATCCCCTCTAAATTCCTGGCTGGCTTTAAATAGTCACTGTTCGAATGAGAGTTCCTACCAATCCTCCCTCTCCAAGAATTCAACAAAAATCAATCACCTTTCCTTGACCTAAACTGTACAGGATTCCCTTATATAGCCCCTATATACTAACTTTATTTCTGACTAATTCTTTTTTAGTTTGACACATTTTGTTTCGGGGCATGAAATTACTTTTGCTATTTTGTAATACACAACATTTTAATTGATTTCAAAAATATATATTCACAATAATCAACTAATATTCTCTCAGATATTCTTGTTTTTATCCAACAACATTTCAGGGATTGAGTATGAGGTCAAGGACAATGTGAACTGGAGCGTTTGTGACGAAGGATGAAGCATTGTTAAAGTAAGTTAATTTACCATTTACAAGGAAATCTGTGTATTTTTTCAGAAAAAAAGGAAAATGTCACAATATTTTGTATTATGTGTCTTCCGCAATACATATTTTCACAAGCGAACTGTGTAAGGTTAAATATTTCTTGTGTGTGGATACAGTTCAAATTATACTTTCTATTATTATTTTATCGTCAGAATGTTACCACAGAAGCATTAACCACAAACAGCAGACAGGATGGACCTGGTCACCTGCCTTAAAACTTGTCCATCGGTGTAAATAATAATATATAGTTGGATCAATGAAGTAAATATTTATTTTTTTAAATTTAACCTACAAAGTGGGAAATTTGTGCATGTATATTATATGTAATTATTGTATATCAAGACAAAAAGCATCTTGGTTTTTTAGAAAATACTGCTGATTGTAAAAAAAAAAAAAAAATCTTCCCCCAAAAAGAAGAAGTTTTATTTGGTTTTTGTTGTCACGTAGTCAAATATTGTGCTGCAGGTACATTTAGTAATTTATACATTTTAAATGATGAAAATGTTAGCAAAATAGTATACAGTAAATTTTGATTACTGGTGTGATGTTAAATTTCTTGCTTAGAAAGTATGCACCTTTTGTTCGGAACATGTGTAAACCTTAAACTACCTTCTTTTGATATTTGTTTCGTTATATTTATTTAGTAACACGATTGCAGAGCAAACTGCCTGTTTATGAAGTTGATGTTCTTTATTATTACTTATGATTACTGTGTGGCTATAGCGTTAGATCCCCAGTAGTTCTGAACCGTATATCAGAAGAAAAAAAGTTGTCATAATTAGGCATTTTGTGACAACCATTGCTGCCAATATTTAGCCCAAGTTGTGGTACCTCTC
Source organism: Zoroaster sp. YZ-2022 (assembly GCA_029582265.1). Lineage (NCBI taxonomy): Eukaryota > Metazoa > Echinodermata > Asteroidea > Forcipulatida > Zoroasteridae > Zoroaster > Zoroaster sp. YZ-2022. Next base: position 68,268,177 of record CM055816.1, read on the forward strand.
AAGTCTCTCTATTAACGGTCTGCGCAGACTCAGTGGCGGATCAGTGGCACCACCCGCATCGCCATAAATTTGCCAATAGGTTAGTCCCATGCAGGGCCGGGGTGTCCTCTCCCCTCCCTTAGCAACATATTTGTGGGTAGTGAAATTTCCAAATTTTAAAACAATACAACGATTACACAAATTACAGACGAAAAGACGCACTTAGAAATCTGCCACTGAGCCATATATGGATAGTTGATGGATGTACTTTACTCTGTCTCATTGGTATCGTTAAAAAGTTCTTAGATATTCCGTCATAACTATGTTATTATTTGCATTTAATGCAGCCTAATTGAATTCTGTAATACACCCTGAACTCCGCTTTGGAATCAAACAAAATTGAATGACAAAGTTTTATAGCGATTCAACATTGCAAACATTATTATGGAAATTTCACTAATTTGGAATAAAAATATTGCTGGTAGATGACAGCGTAAAGTAAAAATTGCCTATTTATTTAAGAGATGTTAACAGAAAGACAACATAAAGACTTGCTGGGAAATGTTACATTCGTCACCAAGCCACATATGACTGCTGAAACATGAAATATTGCAGATATAATTTGTGTGAAAGGTTACTAATTTAGAATGGAGCAATGCGGAAATATATTGGTACGGATTGAGAAGGGAAACTTTGTGGAAATAAGTCAATGAAAGCTTGCTTAAATATTACGGATAAACAATGCGCAAATGTATTGAATAAATGTCACTCATATAAATACAACGCAGAATGTTGCCTATTTGATGCTGAAATACGGTAGATAGCTAAAATTTGTGAGAAAATGTTATTGCCGTCATCTGTATCCGCACAATGCGAAAAATGTTTTAATTTCTTTCATCGGAAAGGATGCTGAATTTTATCAGAACTGTAATCGGCTTAAATACCTATGCTTAAATACATATGTTTCGTGTCAGCTATCGTGGAGCACTCACATCAAGGACCAAACTGACTGGCAGTCAGCTCAACTCATAACACCAATCAACACATAGCATCCCAGACGTATCAGAGAGGCCATCGAGATCTTCAATCATAACACCGTTTGTCGGCTTCTACCTCGGCGATATTTGGCGACCCCTACTACAGATATCCAAAGTCAATATCCCTCCCCAGACCAAGAGAACTCCTACATCCTAAAGCTGTGTTCGCATTGTACTTAATTTTAAGGTAACTTACCGCGAATAATTGTCAACATTTCGTAAATAAGGTAACAATGTAATATTAAGTTAACACTTGGATTGAGAGGGCGGTCTGAATTGCCGCTGCTCACATAGGAAGTCACGTGTATGTATTGTTAAGTTACCCCAGCGAGCTGTTCTGTTGGACTTTTCGGCATTGTTAAGTTAACAATGTTAACACAGCGACTCTACCTCGTCATCACCTCTCATTTGGGGCA
>CM055816.1:68270108-68293755 GCA_029582265.1 Zoroaster sp. YZ-2022
GCCATTCATCATAAATATTGGGGGGTCCTTCCCCCGTCCCCTGGTTTCCCCCCATGGTTTGGTCGACGATTTTTCCCCTTTTATTATAATTTGACAATGAATAAAGTGTTTTTTTCTATTGTGACACATGTTATCTGCAGTCTTTATCGGGGGAAATATAAACATTCGAACGGGTTTTTTCAAAGACTTTCATCCTTGGGTATTGTGTGTCAATGTTTTTTCCCTTTTTTAAATTTAAGACTAAGGGGACGTATTCATTCTTGTATTCACGGGAACCAAAAAAGAAAATCCATTGTAATGAACACAAAAAGGGGGAAAAAGTGAATCGTTTTCAAAAAAGAAAACGGCGGGTCATTTTTACTTTTTTTTTTTCTTCCCCCCCGAGAGAACATTTTGAACACTTTTTTTTTTCTTTTTTTCGTTTTTGAAATTTTACCCACACACGGCGGTAAAAAGGGGACATCTCCCTTTTCATTTTCCCCACAACCAGAAAAGCAGATTAAACCCTTTTAAAAAACCCATTTTCTTTTTGTTTCCCCAAAGCAGAAGACGTTAAAAAGGGGCCCGGGACGTCTGCTTTTCGGTTTCCCCCAAAAAAGTAGATCGAACGGACAACCCTTTTTTCTGTTTTTGTGCGGAAAAACGTTTCCAACAGTGGCCTGTGAAAAAGCTGAGGATAAATCTTAATAATGGACAATCCTACCGTCACAAGACATGTCCGCCATAGTCGCCAGGAGGCTTTCTGTTAAAAAGGGGGGAGGAATGTCATGCCGCCCCTTTTTAAAAAAATTTCGTTTTTTGGGGTTTTTGATTCTTTCACCGTTTCCCCCTGGGGCCATGGTAAAATTTTGTAAAATTTTTTGTCAGATTAAAACAAAAAAAAGATTAGTCCTTTTTTTGGGGAAAAAGGTATTTTTATCAAATCATTCAATTTATTTTTTTTTAAGCGCAAACGCTTCCCCTTTACCATGTTGAAAAATTCGATCCGTTTTTTGGGAAGCAGGAAAGCAGAAAAATGGATCGCCCAAAAATGTTCGTTCATTTTTCGGGTTGGGGGAAACCAAAAAAAGCGATGTCCACAGGCCATTGGTGACTAAACGTCAATTCTTTTCGGCTAGATGAAAAAAATTGATTTGTAAAAACGTTCATCTTTTTTTTTGGGTTGTGGAAGCCAGAAAAGCAGATTTTTTTTTTTTACCCCCGGGTTTGGGGTAACAAGTAAACGTTTAAAAACGGAAAAAAATGAAAAAGGGATTTAAAAATGTTCAATCTATTTTTTAGGTTGAAATAAAAGCAGAAAAGTAAAAAAGCCAACCCAACAACGTTCAATCGTTTTCATTATTTTGAAAGCTGAAAGCAGTTTCCCCTTTTTACCAAATTTCGAATGCAACTACTGTTACAGGGGATTTTTATTGGCATCTTCGACCCCAGGAAATTTTTCCAATTATTTTTTTTTTCGGACCCTAAATATTGTTTTTTTACATTTGAGAGTCCCATTTGTTTGATTAGTTTTGGGCCAGTTTGGTTTAAATTTTTTGGCATATTTTAATTTAAACTAGTTATTTAGGTTTTGAAAACAAAAATATTATAAAATATTTTTAAAAATTAAAAGGGGGCAGCTATTTCGATTACATTTATTGTGACAAACTTTTATACAACCAAGAAAAGTTAACATCAGATTTGAAGGGGCCTGTTTTTGATACAGGGCAAAAGTTTAGTCACTTTTAGGGAAAAAACTATTAAATTGTCATGGGTTTGTTCATTAAAAATGGGCTGTTTAACTGCACTTTTTTTCAAGTTTTCCCCAGGGATTTTGAAAAGACCCCCACTGAGTTACTCCTGAAAAACATTAAAATTTAAAGCCCCACGGGACCAAAGTTGGGGAACTATTTTTTGCCTGTAGCAATATTGATGTCCATTGCACTGATCTGATAAACAGCAAGAGGGAATATGGGTTTTTGGGCGGGGGAGGGTGCACAGATATAGACCAAGAGGTACAGCAAAATCCATGTTACACATGAAGGAGTGGTTGATTAAAATACAAAAGACATATAATTGTTGACATGTTTTTTGGTAGTTTAAAACCAATTTTTAAAAAGGTTTCCCAGAGGACTGTTGGATGCACTTTATTTTGGGAAGAAAAGGGGCGAAGATGTGAATTTTGTTGAGGGGCAAATTTAAAAAAAAATTAATTATAACCTTCCTGTGAAAAAAAAAAGAACCAAGTGCTAATGTTTTTTTTTTAAAAACACATTGTTTTATTTAAACATAAAACCACAGAAAAACAGTATCAAGGGAACAAAAATTTACAAATATTTTAAAATACTGTGACACTAAATACGCTAAAAAATTTTTTTTAACACAATCAAAAAATCTTTTTCCGATATCTAAAAGGGAAACACCCCAAAAAAGTCCAAGGGGGTACCCATCATTTATAACCCAAAATAGATGTCAATTCATATTGATGACAATAGTTTTATCATTCATCTGTGTTGACCTTTGTTCATAAAAGAAAGGATTATCAGGAAAAATACCCATTGGCAAACACTTCCAAAAAAAATCAAAAACTAAATCATGTAAAAAAAAATGAGAATCAAAATATTTTATCATGCAGTTATGCAAATCCATTTATTTCGATAAGCTTTTTGTTTAAAAATGAAAAACCCTATATAATTGATGATTTTAAAAAAAAGGGTGGCCTATTTCAAAAAATGTAGGGGGGCACATTCCATTTAAAAAAGACAAAGGAACCCTTTCAAATAAATCGATTTTAATCAGTAGAGGAATAATGACAAATTGTCACAATGAAAAATTTTCTTTAAATAAAGATAAAAAATTTCTGAAAACCTGAGAGGTTAATCAGATTTTAAAAAAAATTTTAAAACCCCCCCCACCCCCAGCCGAACATAACTGCACGGATTTGGTGTGCATTTGCTTGTATAAAAACCCAAGTTCAGTATTGTGGAAAGGAATACGGGGTACATGTATTTTTTCAGGGTATATGTTATAATTATGAAATAAATCATAAATTTTCTTTTAATAAATATCCTTTTTTAATCAACACTTCTTTTATGCAAGTAAACTGTTACTTTTACATTTTTAAAACCCCCTTTAAAAATTTTTCACAAACTGAGATAATATCCGTCGAAAATTTTCTAGCATTAACATCTATAATTTTTAAATTCAAACAATAAAAAATGCACTGTTTTGGAAATTAAAAACCCTTTTTCACAAAAGTATTTCAAATGATTGTCATATCCCCAAAAAATGACAAAAACTACTTAATTTTTTTATATTTTTAATTGAAAATTTAAACCCTTTCCCCCTTGTGTTTTTGATACATTCATTGTCTAAAAGTCTAGATTTTCCCAAAATAGGACAATTAAAGAAAAAAAAAACTTCAAATAACTTGATTTCATATTAAAAGAAACAAACCCTACAAATTTCGAAAATATCATTGAAATACCAAAAAAACACAACCCCATAAAAAAGGGAACCTCCCGGATGGTTCGTCCATGCAGAAATCTTTAAAAAAATAGAGGTTTTAAAGGGGAACCAACTAATTTGATGGGTAAAAATATTTAATTGCTCTGGACCCAGGGGGAAATAAATTCTTCAATAAAAAATAGGGCCCATGGAAGATTCAATTTCCCCAACAAATACAAAGGGGCAGCCATGAAGACCAATTTCCTTCAATAAAACTACAAAGGACAGCCATGGAAGTTTAAACCCTTCTAAAAAAAATATAACAGCCAGGGAAGATTAACTTCCCTTCTAATAAAACTATAAGGACAGCCAGGAAGTTTCAATTTCCCCTTTAATAAAAATACAAGATACCCATAAAACTCAACCCTTTCTAATAAAAATCCCAAAGGGGCCATGGAAGTCTCCTTTTCTAATAAAAAATACAAAGGGGCCCCTTTGGGAACTTAAGTTTCGCCCGATTAGACCGATGCCGCAATAGGGGCTATACAATTACAAATAAAAATGACCAAGGGTTTGGGAAAAGGGGGAGGCGGAGGAAATTTTTATATTTTTACAATTTGCAAAAAACAAAGAAACAAAAAAGAAGGAAAACGTGGGACAGCAAAATAAGCGAAATGTTTGTTTAACAGAAAACATGAAAAAAGAAATAATGAAAACTATTTACAAACTTCCCGAAAGTTATAACTTTGCTTAAAAAAGAAAAAGAGTTTGAGTTTTGTATTTGAAGCTATTTTGAGTATTTTTTTGAAATTAAATTGTTTGACAGAGGAGATAGTAATTTATTCACCCAATTCCTTTCTTTTTTGCATCTATCCAGTTTTTTTTTGTCCTTCCACTTTTCCCTGATTTTTGTTTTTTTTCGAACAATGTTAAAATCTCTAAATTAAAAACATTTTTTTTGTTAAAAAAATGATACCCTCGACTTTTTGGGTTTCGGTTTTTTCCCCAAATTTGGGGCATTTTGGGCTGCTTTTGGCTCCATTTTTTGCTTTCCAGTATTGGGGGAAATTGCTCAGACCCGCCTTGGTTTTTATCAGGTTATCATGCAGCCTTTTTCAAAATTTGGTCGAGTACCCCTGGTTGAAAGAAAATAGGAACATCGGGCTTAAAAAGGTTCTGATCAAAGGTTGTTTTTTGATACACGAAAATGAGCTATAATCAAAATTATGAATTGGGGGTTTTCCCGGAAAAATCGGGGACTTTTTTTGATTGAAAATTGTTTACCTTTTCGAATATGGTTTTTTGGGGAACGTTTTTTAGTTCCCGGGGGAATTTTTCGGTACATCCTCCATGAGATAAAATTTTTTTTTTCCAGTTTATTTTGGTCCATTTAACCCCAAACGCTGGGCACACCCAACAAGAACAAATCCCAAAATCAGCAAAATCCCGGGTTTTGACAGTAAAAAGATTTTGGGGGGTCTGATGGATGGAGTTTAGATAAATCGCCCAAAGTTGTGGTTTCAACACTATTTTCTGGACGTGAGAATTCCCCCTGGTACCTTGCGTGTCAGGTACCCCCCAAAACAACCTTTTTCTTGGGAAAATGCTTCATGAAAAAAAGCTTGTAATCATAAACTGAATTGGGAGCAAATTTCATGACAATTTCCCTAACATTGTTGAAAAAGGAAAAGTGTGGGTCAATTCCCCCTTTCCCCCCCATGCCCAGTAGTGTGCTGAAAATAAAAGCAGTTGGGGAAATAATTTAGGTTTTCACCACCCCTGCCTAAAGTCAGGGGAAATTCCAGTACCCATGAAAAAAAGATAGTTATAAACTTGACCATGTATGGGTCATACCCCCCGGTATTTTACAAAAATCAAAACACCGCATCCCTTTTTATAAAATCTGGTCGGTTGGCTGTTCCCCGAAAAACCGGGGATGGGAACCAGGCCCCGGGAAGTAATTTGGGGGGGATCACCCTTTTGAACAACATATTTATTAAATAAATTTCCCCAATTTTTTAACTGCATCATTTTCAGTTGCAATTTTTAAATATGTAGTCTTTTTTTTTATGGGAAAATTGTAAAGAAAGGCCTATTTGAACGACTTTTTCAAGAACATGTAAATATTTTCTCCCGGGGGTGGATTTAAAAAACAAAAGCATGGTTTTTTATGTTATTTTCCCCCTTTCCACTTTTGTCAAACCGTTTTTAAAATTTTCCCCGCTCCCCCCCTCTTGTTGAATTAGATTAAATTGTAAAGTACTGTTGGGGGGCCCTTTTCCCCCCTTGAGACGGGAATTTTTTTCCCTTTGGGACAGTATTTTTCGTTTTCAAGACCAAATTTTTTCAAATATCCGAGGCCCATGCATAGCATCAAAGACAAAAACCTAACGGATAGAAGGCAAAGAGTTTCCCGGGGTTTTTTTGTCAACAAAAAATTCCTCAGTCCAAGCCCACTTCGACAGCACTTTTTGGTCTTTCCCCACGGTGAAAAAATTCCCCCAAACTCTGATGGGGTTAGCTGCTTTCCCCAAAAACTTTTTTATAAAATTTCATCACCACAGAAAAATTTTGGGTGGACTTATACCCTTCAATCATGGTCTGATGTTTAACCTATATTCATTTTGGGCCCGGGAATCATTTTAAAAAATTGTGAAAGGGAGGTGTTAAATTTTGGTAAGATACATTACGTAAATATGTTCATTATTTAAAAGTGAAAAGGAAGAAAAGTCTAGGGGACCATTTTTCCCTCCACCCCCCCAAGCTTACATTCAAATCTCTGTCAAAAAAGGGGTCAAATGACAGTCCGAATAAACTGATGGGTCGATAAACCAATGTAGTTACGCCTCGGCAACAAGACAAAAAACCCTTTTCCATATATTTTTTTTTTATTTTTACGGATTTGGGGTGTCGAGGGAAAATACCCGGTTTTTTTTTTCTCTTTTCCCCATTAACCTTGTACCGTTTTGTTTTCATAACAAAAATTACATTTTGGGATGAATGGGATGAAACGTTTATACATTTTATGAACACAATCCGTTACTTCTTTTTTTTACGAAATCCTTTTTTGGGTTTTCCCCGGTCAAATCTTTTACCTCACCTTTGAAAAAGGGTTTTTTTAGACATTGTTTTTCCACTGTGTTGGGTGACTTGTACAGTCACTAAAAAGTGCCCGCCAAATCAAACAAATTTTTTTTTCTGGGGATATATTAATTGGGTCGCCCCTCAATGAAATTTAGCCCGATAGCAGCATCCCTTTGAATTCACTGATCAGACCCATTTTTTTTTCTTGCGGGGTTCCTGAATGAATGTTTCAAACCAAAAGCATCAAACAATAATTTTTTTTTCTGACGCTTGGTTATTGCATCAAATGAGAGAGAGGCAAGCTTTTATCAGGCAAAAAATTCAACCATTTTTTGTTCTGAAATCGAGTTTAAACGTCTTTTCAACACCAATAAATTTTTTGTCGTTCTTTAACATATAGGGGCGGGAATAAAATTAAAATCATATATTTATTTGCTTTTGTTGCTTTCCCATATTGAAGTCATTTTGGTGATTTTCTTTTTGTTTGTTTACACCCCTTCACTGCTGTTGACGTGTTAATCGTTTTTTTCAGGTAACGGTCTTTAAATGGATCTTCAACCATTTTTAATTTTTTCTTGAAACTTTTTTCGATTCAAATTTTCCCGGGAGAGCCTGCTTAAGGACCCCTTTGTTCTCCTTTAACAAAAAGGGGTTTGGGCCCTTAAAACCCTTTGGCAAGGCAGTTTTTTTACAAAACCCTTTTAACATTCCTGACTTTGAAGAATTTGTGGCAGGAAAATACAATCTGTTGTTGCCCACGACGCACATGCCCCCACAGATTTGCTTTTGGGCAAATTGCATCTTCGGAGTTTTCTCAAAACACCTTGGCGCCTATATTTTTTTTGTTTTTATCCTTCCCATTGTCTGATCTGATTTTTGCTTTTAGGGGGACATTTTTTTTACCTAAATCTTGCCCTCTTTTTTTTAGGGAAGGGATATTAAAAAAGGGGTGTCAGTGGTTTGAAAGGGCTGACCCACTTCATCATCATGGTTTTCTTGTCTCAAATGAAAATTTTCCGTAAAGGGGGCAGGGTTTTGATTGGGGGACAGTCCCCATCCTCTTTATGTTCAGAAGGTAACAACCATTTTATCATCATGGCTTTCATTGTCTGAGATTTACAGGTTTGGGGTTTCTGATTGCGCACGCCCCATCCCTTTTTTTTGCAAGGAAAAGGAAAAGGAAAGTTTTGGGGTCAGTGGTTGAAGGTAACGAACACTACTATCATCATGGGCCCCCGTCGTCAAATGACGATTTACGGGAAAAGGGGCAAAGGGTTCTGATTGTTTGACAACCCCCATCCTCTATTTTTCAGAAGGGGGCGACAACCACTACCGTCACCTCTTTAGATGACGTTTTTACAGGTAGAGGGCGCTTTTTATTGCGGTTGGCAAGTTTATCCGCCTTTTTTAAAAATTTCCAATAGAATCAAAAAAACAAGGTCGATGGGTTCTGAGGTTGGGTTGGTGAACCATCATCACCACTGTCCACACCTCTTGGAAACCCATCACTTAATGTACATGTTCGTCCATGTATGTTCGTATTACCCTTTTGCCTGTAAAAACTTGATTAAATTTGGAACAGCTGGTTGGCATCGGGGACATGTATTCCATCATGGTTTGATTCAATGGATACAGGGTTTTTACCATGTTTGAGTTCTTTGATGTTGGTTTGCCTTTCATGGACACAAGATAGTCTTTCCCTTGAGAGGAACTTTCCCACAAGGATTTTATCTTTCCATTCTTTTGTACGTGCAGAGAAGGGGAAATAGCACCTCCTTTAGGTCACCCAAAACAACAAAATGTTATTCACCTAACGATAGTGTAAAGTACCTTCTGAACGCTGTGTTAAATGTATGGTGTCCCTTTCCCCGAATATGTTCATTTACAACAACTGAGGTTCATCAATTTTGCCCTTTTTTGTCAATAAAGGGAAATGAAAAGAAAATTTTTGAGGGGACTTCATTGAAATAGTTTGCTTTTGCAAGGGAAAGGGAAAACGACAAAACGTTTACTTCCGTTTGACAGCCTTGTAAATCATCCCCTCAGAACAGAACTCAAGTCTCCCCATTTTTTTTTAAAAGATATTCAAGAATAGGACAGGGTTAAAAAAATGATTAGGGGATAGATGTAAAACGGGAAGGGGATTCCGCCCACTGAACCGGACAAATTTTCTGTCGTCCTCAAATCTCTCAAAGCCTGTAAAATTTCTGCATCTCCACGGCCCTTGGGACGATCCCCTTGGATATTGTCAACCAGCCAATTAAAAGTTCCTCACAAACACAACATGGACCTTTTTCCCCACGTAGGTCACATTTTTTGATAAGCCTCCAAGGGGGTTTTCCACCACTTTACATTGGATCATTTTTAAATACCAAAATAATCCCCTCTCCCTGATTACACCAGGGCCCTTAAACCATGATCATGTTCATTGATCTCAAAGCATTAATAAAATGTTTACGTTTTCGTCACACTATTTCCATGAAAGCTCAAATAAAAGAAAAAAAGCAAGGATCATGGCAGGACAATTCCATATTATAGTATAAGCAGCCTCTAAAAATTAAGCACAATACAAGCCAAATGCGGGAAGTTCAATCCATTGGCCTGATCGAGAACAACTGAAGATCCCCCGCAATATTGACTTATCACAGATAAATATTGAACCGGGGGCATTATCATTACTATTAAAAAAAGAAGTTTTAATACTTTTGGGGTTTTTAATATAATAGCTGGAAACCCTTGCACCTACAAGTCTACTGGTTATATTTTCAAGAGCCAAGCGACATCACATCCACAAATCTATCTATTAAGTGTGATCTAGCCTAATTTTGGGGCAGGGGGCCCTCATGTTTAACAATTTTTGGGCATTCATGGTTTGAAAACCCGCCTGTATCAAATTTTTGTGTTGGAAGAACCCATCATGTCTGCAATTTTGATGAATCCGCAGATTTTGAGACCCTTTTGGACCCTTAAGGAACAATAGCCCAAAAAGTACCCGTTTTTACAGAATGCCCCAGTGGGGCCTAGAAAGGTATTTACCAATGGGGCCCTTTTAAAGCTAAACTCCCCCTAGTAGAATCGGGTTGAAAGTCCAAAGAAACAGTCAATGTCTATAGATGAAAACCCCCGTCAAAGTTCCTCCTCCGGGATGCCCAGGAAAAACTCCCGGGGCCCCGATTCTGTTAACCCCGATAACCCCCCCTTTTTTTTTTAATTTAAAAGCCTGATTTTAAAACTTTTTTCCACCCTTAAAAACCTCCCAAATTTTTAATTTGGCAGCCCCAAAAGGTGCCCGGGAGAAAAAATTTTTATCCCCCCACCATCCCCAAAATAGATAAGCCATGTACCGGAATAAATTTACAAAAAAAAAAAAACGGTAACACAAAACCCTTTTCTGGGGCATATTATTTTTTTGATTTTGCAAAGTGGCCAAGACCGATTGGGGATAACTTTTTTCACGGCGCCTTGTCAATTTTAATTTCCCTTTTCGAAAATTCCAAATGGTAGGGGAAATTTTCAAAACACCATTGGGGTAAAAGGCGACGATTTTTTTCACAGCCCCCTTTAAAAAAAAAAAAAAAGAGGGAAATCAGATGAATTACAAATGAAATTTTTCTTCAATAAGTACAATGTATATAAAATATTAATAAAATAATCGTTCATTAACATGTTTTGGATTGGAAAATCTCAGGTGATTTCAAAAAATGAAAAACAGGCTTTAAAATTGAATGTCGTTTAGCCGATGATTCAAATTATTTCTTTAGGGGGGGGCAAGGTTTTAAGACGCCACTGGGAGAATGAAAAATTTAAAAATTCAAACGTTTTGGTTCATTTTTGTTCAAACACCCTTATCTTTTGGGGGGCCTCACAAAAGCAATTTTTAAAATTTTATTATAATTTTTTTAATAAAAAGGAGACCAAACAGGTTTATTTTAAAAGGATATTTATTCATGACAAACTTTAAGGCTTGGCAAGGTAGTACAGCTCACAACCTTTAAAGGGGCATTTGCCAGCTCAGTATGAGACCAAGGGGTTTCGGGGGCCATCCCCCGTGCAGAGAATCGACTAAATGAACTTACTAATGGAAAAGGGTTTGTTACAATGTAGCAAGGGTTTGTCACTGGCTATGGGTGGTTTTTTTTTTTTTTTAAAAAAATTATAACTCAAAACCCACCCATCACAAAAAAGGGGAAGGGACATATGTATTTATCAAACCCCTTTTCCACATGATGGTGACCAACTCTGAAAATATGGTTGGTCCTGTTGATCCATGTGGTTCCTGGACATCCAGATTGGTTTTTCCCTCTGAAGGCACATGAAGAAATGCACCCTTTCCTTTTTCTTCAGGTTTTTTCGGGTTTCAAAACCAAAGACAAATCATTTTTCCTTCAACCCAAAAAAGGGTGTTTTCATTAAAACATGGGGGGAAACCCTTTTTATTTTGTTTATAAAAAAGCGGGAATGATTGAAATTTTTTCAAACCCTCATGTTTTATCACAGTTATTTAACAAGTTAAACAGTAATGTTTGTAGTTTTAGTTGTTTTTATTCCTTTATTTTTTACATAATTTTTTCAACTTTATAATTTTTTTATTTTTGCATCTTTTTAAAATGATTGGTTTTTTTAAAAGGGGGTTTTTTCTTTTTGTCAAAGGGGAAATGTTTTTACTTTTGTAAATGAGGGGGTTTAATGGAATGTTTTTATTTTCTTTGTTTTTTAAATTTAATCTCATTATCGGGGTAGTTTACCTTTCATTTAAATTTGATGAATGGGTGGGAAATTTAATTGAATGGTTCCCTACCCTTTAATTGAAAGGGGCAGCAGTCCGTGCCCCGTCTTTCCTTGTTGGGGCATGAAACAAAATTTATTTTTGGGCTAACATTAAAAATAAATGTGCCCTCAAAAATTACTTTTTTTGACCAGTTACTAGGGGCTTTTAGTTTATTTTTCTTAAAAAAGCGATGATGGGCTTTTTTTCTCCCTTTGTTTTACAGGGGGTTTTAACTCATTTTCTATGCAGCCAAAAAAAAAGGGGAGAAAAAAAAAATACAGTTAACATCTTTTTTAAAATTCCCAAAATTTTACAGTAAATACAAAGTGTTGAAAAAAAGTTTAGCCTGATAATACTGGCAGACTGATAATTGGGCATCAGGTTTTTTGGATTGTCTTTTATGGGGGCCACGGGAGGCAAAATTTAACATCCGGACACAGTGAAATCCTCTTTTTTTTTGGGGGCCGGGGGTGAAAAAAATTTTAATGTTTGGTATTCTGTTGGGACAACTACGGTAAATTGAATTTTCCCCTTGCACTGCAACACAAAGAGGGGGGCAAAAAGCAAACACGTATAAAGACCTGGGCACAAAGAAGATATGTTCAAGGAGATCCATTCTGCAGGAGAAGGGGGTTTTATTAAGGGGCGGGTATGGGTGAAAAAAGGCCCCCGGAAAACAGCATCACCCCGCTGACAAGTGGCCAAAAAATTTCATGTCCTTTTGGGTCTTTTTGTCCTTTCTTCTTTAAGAATGTTTGTGTTACCACCTGAAAAGAAAGATGCAAATGAAAGGGTTTTGGGGCCAGGATACTTCATATCAAATAATAAAAAAATTTAAATTAAAAAAAAAATTATCATAAACCCATAAAAAAATATTAACGTAAAAAGTTAAAAAAAATCCCATGAGTAACGGATGGGCCCATATCCACACAAAACCAGACGTAATAGAATTAATATAAAATAATAAAGTAACTGCCTAGTAATTTTGTACTTTTTTACTACACGGTGTTATAGCAGTACCACTAAAATTTTTACACGGGATGTGGTTTTTAAATTTTTTGAATATAAGCGGAAGTTATATTGTATTTTTTTTTTTTTTTATTTATTTTTTTTGCGCAAACAAAAATGTTTGCTGGGGTTTATTTTAGACGGAAACACCGACATTTAACTTTTATAAACCCTTTAACAGTTTATAGAAACAAATGTTCTAAAATGTCCAGGTCAACGGCCACAGTCAGGGGTCATCGTTTGCCCAGCCGAACCAAATAAAAAAGAAAAAAAGTAAGTACGCTGTACGATTATCCGTATCGATTGTGAATGGTGGGTCGGCCCGGGCTTGCCAAAAATAAAAGGGATTTTTTTCCCGGGAAATTTTTTATCCACCACCCACTTGGAAATCACACGGTAGTTTAAATTCGTAGCAACAGCGAATTTTGGACCGTGTGAACGCAAAAAAAGTAACTGCGCTAACTTCGTGTAACTGTGAAAATTTTCGCTGCTAACTCAACTGCAGTGAAAAGGGTACTTTTGCAACAGATAAAGGAATTTACATATTTTTTTTCGTGTGAACGCAACGACCTCAGCGGTTCTGATTTCACTCGCGGTTTTCGATGCCGTGTACCGGGGTTTTTTTTTTCCCGGTGGAGTTGCACTGGTTACATTTTTCCCATACAAATTTTTCAATTGTTTAAACATTATATTCCTTTTGACAGCTAAACATACCATCGGCCTAAAAAAATTTTTGTTTCGGTAACATGCTCTAAAAAATTTTGGGGCGGTAGGTAGGTAAAACTTTTTTTTCCCCCCAAACAAAAGTATTCTGAAAAAAAAAATATTCAGTTTTAAAATGTAGTATCAAAAAGACACGGTTAAGTACCGTTTTTCAGGAGAAAGGGGTTTATTTGTTTATTTGTTTTAATTTTGGGTTTTTCTTCCTTTATATTGCCGTTTAAGTTTTTATCCCGCAATACATGTACATATGTACCAGGGGTCCGAAAAGGGGCACCGGCGGAAAACGCCCCCTGCGGAGGTTTTTCCGCCGGCATTTTTACCGGGTGACAAAATATTTTGTTCACCTTTTTTGGGAAATTTTCAAAAAAGATTCGCACCGGTGCGAACGAAGTTTTTTTACCTGAAACACGTCAAAAAAATGTTTTTCAGCGACACGGCGCAGATTTGTGGGAATAAAACACAATAAAGGGGCCAATTTTCATCCACAATTTTTTTCCCAAAGGTTTTTATTTATTTTTCCTGAAAACCCACAAAACGTGTTTCAAAGGAATGGACATGCAGGGATACTGAACAATTTGAGTTGATTTTTTTTTATTTTTTTTTTATTTTATTTTTTTTTAAAATTTCCCAAAAAATTGGGTGGAAAAAATTCCCCACTTTTTCCCCATTTGTTGATGAAAAAATTAAAAAAAAATATAATAACTCAAATTATCTTTTAGATAAACATGTTTATTCAAATGTTGAAATTCTTTTGGGGGGTTTAGATAATTAGAAAAAAAAATTAAAATTGAAAACTAACGTGACGGTAGGAAAATTTTATTGTGTTTTATGTCGGCCCCTTGCGCTTTGTGTAAGCTTTTCCGATTGGGTTTAAAGATGTTTCCTGTACGTGATTTCCAAAACTTTGTCAAATTGTTTGTGATACATTGTATCCATTCATTTTAAAGACCAAAAAAGGGGTTTACAAAAAGTATCAAAAAGTTCAGGATGGAATGTTTTTCCATTGTTTTTGGGGAATTGGGTTGTGAGACCTTAAAGGCTGCTTTATGTCTGCGCTGGGGTGAACACGAAAAAAAAGGGAAATTTTAGGGGGTGTCCACAAATTTTTGTCCCCAAAAAAAAAGTGTTATTGAAATTGGTTTTGTTGTGTAATTATTTTGATGTGCCCCGACATCCCCCAGCATATCGCCAACATTTTTATTTTCCCCCCGATACCAACCTTTTTGTGTATTACAAAATTTTTTACGGTGAAGTTTGTTTCAAAAAAAATACATAAAAGGGGGGGGTGGGCATTTCGAGTTTTAAAACTTATTTGGCTGCACCGATTTAAACCATGCAAAATACTTTATATTCCGGCCGGTGCCCCAAAAAGGGGTTTTCCGCACCGCGGAAACGTACGGCAAAGCGACCGACCCTGGGAAACTGAAAACTTTTACCCCAAACCAAAAAAAAGTGAAACGATTTTTAACTTATCATTAAACAATCAGTACACCCAACCGATTTGAACGAGAAATATTGGGTTCTGAAATAAACTTAATTTTAAAAAAACGTTGTTTAGTAGTAGTAAGTTGTTGTTTTAATTATTCTACTGGTCTCTTTAAAAATTTATTCTTTTCAGGAAACAAGGGTTTTTTGAAATTTAATAAAATTTTTGGGGTAGAAACAAAATTTAAATTTGTTTGGTTTATTTTTAATATTTTGGTTTTTGTTTCGTAATATTAAAAAAAAATTACTACTCAAAAAATCATGTCCTTATCCAAAGCAAAAAACTTTCGGGGTATCCTTATTTAGAAGGAGGGGGCGGGATGCACAACGAGTTAGTTCCCCCCACGCCTTTTATCGACCGGGCATTTTCAACACGTGTTTGTGACAAAACCCTGTCAACTTGTAGCAAAGCATGCGCCTGATCACACACCGCTTTTGAACGCACAGTCCCTTTGTGGCCGCAAACATGCACCCCAGATAAAATTTTTTTTTTTCCGGGAGGGGGCGGGCCCCCCCTTTCCCAAACGTCGCGCCTTGGCGCTCAGCAAAAGGGTTTTCCCATTTGTCGCACCTATTTCTTTTTTCTTGTCTTACCCTAAACTTTGAGAGCCCGTAGCTAAATTAAATTTTCAAATGTGTGTTAGGTTTTTAAGGCCCTGAAAATGTTCAGTTTGCCGATTCAATTCAACCAAAACCAGCAGTGACAAACAATTCCAAAATCCATCAAAAACCCAAATACTTTTTAAATCACATGAGGTACGCAGGAGATTTGCTGGTTAAAATGGAGGGGGATTTGTCAAAATGTTTCTAAAAAAGATGATTTTCGGCTAAAAAAAGATGTCCCGGGCTTTGGGGTCGTTTATCGTTAATTCAACGGTTTTTCACAAGATTAGGGGAAAAAGCCAATTTTGCCCTGCAGATTTGGCACGAAAATCGTGCGCAATCTTTAATTGCGCTTTTAAAGGGGGAGTCAAGGTGCATTCGGCAAAAAAGCGCAATTTGTAGATTTTGGAAAACAAAAATGCTCAAACGCATTGAAGGGGTTTTTTTCCTGGTCGTCCGGGAACCGGTTTTCACACATGGGGGTGGATCACAAAAACATGAACTCAAAAACGGGGAAAATCGGAAAAAGTTTTTTTTATGTTCTGTTTTTTTTTCAATTTTTTTAAAAAATGTTATTTATTCTCAAATAGATTTGTATGTTTAGAGTAGACTGAAGTTACGGGTGGGGAGAATAAAATAAATTTTTTTTTTCAAATCGATAAAATTATTACGGTCCAAGGTTTTTGAGGTCGGGTTTCCGAAACAAAAAAATTTTTATTAGGCCAACAAGAAAGATAATAAAGACGAAAGAATCGGACATTGTTGGGTCCATGTTTGTAAACATTATTTAACGATCGAAAAGTTTCTACGGCCGGCCACGTGATCAACCCCCCCGGGGAAAGCACCATGTGGTCGGTGACATCGCACACAAAGGGGACAAAGTAAATTTAACGGCTGATGACGCGCGCAGTGTTTTATAGTGACAATGAAAACCAAAAAAAAAGATTTTCATTCCGAATCGCTGAATTTAAAATAATCGAATCCTGAAATTAGACAAAATATAAACTTTTCATTTTATTTTAAATGTATTCTTCGCCCCATTAAATTTTTCTTCAACCTCTAATAAAGAAAATCCGGAAGCCGAAACACTCTGTGTTCGGACCATGCCCCCGTGAACGCAAAATTTATTGTCGGTTTGTCAACGAACCCCGCGAAATTGCGCGAAGAAGCAGGGAAATTAGCTACCGTGAACATGCCCCATCTCCCTAATTAAGTTCAAAATCACGCAAATTGTGAGGGTTGTCCAATCTTGCCCTCCTGTACGGCAGGGGAAAGATTTCGCGTACATGTATTGCACGCAATTTAAAAAACCGTGTTAATGCAAAAACATTTCACTGCCCCCGCCCGGACGAATGTTTGTTTCTTCCATGATTTTTAAAACATGGGATACTTTTTTACACCCGTGGGGAAAATGGCTAATGGGAAAATTTGTTAAAACTATTTTTTTTCCATGGAGGGTTTGTTTTTAAAAAAAAACAACAACAACGTGAGGAAAATTTTGTCAAATCGATAAAATTTAAATTTAAAGGGGAAATTTTGGGTTTTATTCCCTTTTCCCTGCTACAGGAATATAATATTCATTTCAGCTGCAGGGGGGAAGAAAAAAGGAAAATCGGGCCGGGAAAAAAAACACCATTTTTTTTCCAAAAATGGCGTGAAATCACCTAACAGTTGAGAGGTCAGCTGCGTTCAGACAAAAAACACTTCCTCCGGGTTAAGTATCAAAATTTCCCCGAGCAAAAATTTATTTAGCAGCAAAATGCGCTGTTAACTTTTTTACTGGTAAAGCAGCATGCCAGCAATTTTAACGGGTCCGTTCAAAAAATTTCAATTTTTTAGCTCAAAGTCTGCAGCGATTTTTTTTTATTCCCGTAGTATCCATTGGGGGGGAGCAAAAAAAAGTTTTCCACGCACCTGTTTTTTTTTTTTATTTTTATTAAACGCTTCCTATTGATTATGTTTGTGAAAAAAAAAAAAAAATTTCAAAAATGCAGAAATCAAGAATATAAAATCTAAACTTATCGGTGTTGTTTTTTTAGAAGGGGGGCCTGGGCCCGGGGGTAGCCCCCCCGTGCCTTTTAAAAAATAGCTGGATATCACGGGGCTTATCCCGGCAAGCAAAGTGATTGCAAGTCCCCTTTTTTGGGCGGGAGTCAAATTTGTTTCATTTTTTTTTTATTAACATAAACATCGGTTATGTAAAATACAACACACGTACAATAACCAAATACAAATTGATAACTTGAAGTTTTATAAAAGGAAAGGGGCGTTTTTTCAAAATATGCTCAAATTTAGCACGCATCTGTACAATTTTTTTAAGCAAAAAAAAAATTTAAAAAAAAATATGGGCCTTTGAGAAAAAAAGTTTTAAACATAAATTGGGGGAAAATTATTTCCCGTTTATAAGGGGAAAATTGAAACAATGAACCGTGTTAACAAGTCGGGTGAGACGTAGTGTACCCAAAAAAAATTTTATATTTGAATCATATAAAAGGGTTTTTTTGAAAGAAAAAAGAAAAAATAGGGCAGGAACCCCCATGTTCAAAAGGGAAACGTTTTTTCAGTTAACAAGGCTCCTTGTGTCGAGGGGAACAATATAAAAAAGACAAACTATATAAAAAAGTTTCATGTCATGTAAATTTTTTATTGAAAGGGAGGGGGGGGTGGGAAAAAACGTGAACGAGCATAGAAGGGGAAAACTGATTGGAAAAGGGTTTTTTTAAAAAAAAGGGGGCAGAAAAAGTCGGTGCAATGTTTGTAGAATCGGCAGGGGGCGGTGAAGAACAAACACGCAACAAATGGTTAAAAAAAACCACAAAAAAAGGTGGGTGGGGGGAAAGGAGGAAACGGTTGTGAGAAAAAACCGATTTGCCTTTTTGGGGTTCTGCCCCAAATTTAAACTTTCGAATGAGATTTTGTGTTTATGGGGCAGGGAAATTTGAGACAACCCCGGGGGAAACAAAAAATAAAGGCAAAAGGTTTTTTCATTTGCCCATGGCTGTGGTGTGGTTTTCGGTAATTTGGGGACAATTCAGTCTTTGGAAAACAAAAACGGGGATGTTCTCACAGTAGCTAACTATCGCTGCATCTTCGCCGCAAAATTCACAGCGGGGGGTTTGCTTAAAACGATTTTAGCTAAAATTTTCCGTTTCACCGGGGGGATTTGCTGTTGCCATAGTGTTTTACTTGGTAGTTTTTTTTGCCACTGCAGTGTTTTTTTGACGAAATTTAGGCTTAAGAATAGTTTTAATTCACATGTAAAGTTTTTAAAGTTTTACGCAAAACCCGGCACTTTCTAAGTTTTATCATTCAAACCCCAAACCCCACCAGAACTCCCAGTTAAAGTTTTACCAAAACCCGGGACTTTCTAATATTTTATTCATTCGTAAACCCAAACCCCTCCCGAATAAAAAAACCCCCCACTTTTTAAAAGTTTCACGCAAAACCGGCCTTTCTAATATTTTTTCATTCGTAAACCCAAACCCCGTAACGTTTAAAAAACCCGGGGGTACGCGTTAATGAAGGTAGAGTTTGGAAGGTAGAGTTTGGAAGGTACGACTTGACTTAACTGACGGTACGGTTTCGAAGGTACGAAATCCCGCTTCCCCAATCTATTACATTTGCAGTGATTCGGAATGGGAAAATTAATGTTCTGCCTGTGCTTGTCACTAAAACATCCGGGCATCAGCTGTTTATTGCTTTGTTGTCCAAAACCCCGATATTTTTCAAAGTCAAAATGTTCTTCTGGTCACACTATGGACATGCTATCAACGTTTCTTGCACACGGTCGTAGATTTTACCTTCCCCCATAATTATAAATTTGTTTAAACATTATATAAACGGGGGATCCCCAAAAAAAGAATAGAGGAAATTTCCCCTCCCCTAAAAAAAGGGCCCCGAAAAAAAATTGAGGGGCAATTTCCCCCCCTCCCAGTTTTTCGCCAATAAATTATTGAAATCGTGCAATCGTCCAAAATACTTAAAAATTTTACCACATGACATCCATTATTGAAAGAGATAGCTATTTTTTGCACGGCAATTTGTCAGGTTATCAAACGGGGAATTTTTGTTCAAAACCCTTTTTACCCATGCGTAATGTATAATTTTAATACCAAAAAGCAACTTTGTTTTAAAAAACCAACGTCAACAAAAAATTTCGGTCACGTTTGAAAGCGTACCGATCCATTTCCGATACTGCTTTTAATTAGACCATAACTTTTTTAATTATATTTAAAATTGTTTTTAAAATTTCGCATTTAATGTTGGGTTTTTTAAAAGACCACATCAACTGTTTGCAAAGTATGAAAATACAATGACATCCTTTTAAAGAAAAAACAAAAAACAAACAAACAAACAAATAAACAAAAATAGGCCCAAGGTGTCCAGGAAAATTCACGATCGAGCATTTGTTATCTAATTTTCCGTATTATTGTTTGGGGGAAATTATTTGCTGGTATTTTAACTGGAAACCAGGAAATCTTGGGAAAAAAAGAATGGACTAACAATAAACTTTTTTCCCCAAAAATACTGTTCTGAAAACATCCAACAATAAGACTCTAGAGTTAATTTTTCCGGGGATGGACGCTGGGTACGTTTTGAAAAAAATTTTTTCCCATGCCCAGGGCTGCCAGAAAAAAAAACTAAACAAAGCAACTGTAAAAAAAAAACAACAAAAAATAAACAAGTTTACAAAACTTACGTCTTTCTTTTCCTTTGTGGTGCCCAGGGAGTCTAATTTCTCCATCCTCGGGTTCGGATTTGTGACCACGATGCCGGGAAACCCCAAAACCCCTTCCGATCCCGTTTTTCCAAAACTTTTTCCGTCGCACCATCTTCCGTTCGTCCACTGTTCGCCTGCCGATGTCAAATTTTCCTGCCTGATTCCTCACTAAAGATTTAGCAACGCATAAACCCGTTCTTTAATCTTTAAGGGTACTTTAAACGTGGTTGAGGAACGTAAAAAAAATAAAGCCACGTGTCCGATCGAATTTTTCCCATTCAAGACCTACGCACCTTCAAAGGGGTGCACATCCCCACACAAGTCTTTTCCGGCTGACTTTCATTAAAAATATTGAAACAACTTATCATTCACTTTGTTGAAGAGTCCGCTTCCCAATTTATTCAAAACCAATATGTGGAAATTGGGGGAAATCGAACAAAATAATTAAAATAGTTGTTACAGTTGCTAAAACCCTTTCATGCTAAAAAACATCACCAACGTTAAAAATTGGTAAAGCATTTCCTCAGCGTTGTGCTGATCACGTTCAAAAAGGGTTTTCAGCTGTTTTTTTATCGATTTTTTTTGTTCAAAATGGTAACAACATTTTATTTAATTTAAACGTCTTATTTTAATAACTCAAAAAATGTTTCCCAAAAAAAAATAAACATTTTCAGGCAACCCAACAGGCCCCCAAAGGGCCATTTTAATAGGTTGTTTATACGATTAGGGGTTGATAGACTGTTTCGCCCGGGGCTCTGACTTGAAAAATGCAGTTTGAACCCGAGGGTTTCCATAGCGACTGTTTTGGCAAAGAGAACAACCCAATGTACAGAGGTATTGTGTTTAAATCCCCTCTTCATATTATCTTGCAAATGACTGTTTCTTTTAGCACAAATACTTGCCTATTATTAATTTGAGTTAATTTTTCCCCCTCTTAATATCTTTTTGTAAGATTAAACACAGGGTGCAGTTTTGACAAAATAGCTACATGGCCAATCGCATTTTTCCCGACCTCATTATAGAAAAGCCCACAGTGATCGGGGTCCCAAATCATTGAATTTAGAGCATGTCCTTGGTATTTTATGACAAATTTTTCAATCAGTTTTTTCCCCACCATTGTCAAGACGAGAAGAGGTCAGGTTCTTGGTTTTTTTCATGTTTGATAGAAATTGGCAGTTTAAAAAAACACTAAACCGCTCGGGCCCTGGCACTCAAGAAAAAAAAGGGCATGTAACAAAGATGCAGGTAAGAAACTGGGGTCCCAGTAGAGGGGACTTTTTAACACCATTATGCTTTCGGTATTTTACGGGGCATCCGAGAGGTTCGGGGGGGCCCATACCTCCCCAGGGCAAATAGTTGTTATCCTTTTTGAAAAAGGGTATAATATTTTTCTGTTAAAAATTTTGGGGTTTAACTAGGAAAAAAAAACGGGGATATATCTTTAATTTAAAAACAAAATTTAACAATCATTTTAAAAAAATCATTTTTAAAAATTTAAAAGCACAATGTTGACATCTTAAATCTTATTTTATAAAAAATTTCAGTTACCGATCAAGATCGTTTTCCCATAAACATAGGAAGTAGGTTATGATTAGGTTAAATAAAAAAGGTTGATAAGCACTTTGTGTATAAACTTTATAGGAGTTTTGAATCTGACCGTTGAGCACAAAATAAAATTATCCATGGGAGAAGTCAGGTTAAAAAAGATGAACCTGCAACTTCAAGGGTAACGGTTTATCATTGCTGGGCCTTGTTGATGGACATTGTGAAGAATTGGAACGTTCGAATGGAATTTCATGGTTAATTCACGAATTTGTTGGTGTTGTAGTTTGGCCTTCTCTGAATTTCTCTGAATATTCCCAGAAACCAAAATGTAATGAGTCTAAATAATCTTTAGGTAACCTCTAAACTACAGATATGTTGGGTTTGTTATAGGTACGCCCTCAAAGTAGAATTTCCCTTATTTGCAGCCACTGACACCGGTCAATCGTCGTTTTACCGCCATATTGAAAAACCAATCTTATTGACTAGATATGCTCAGTTCTTCGAATGTAGCAACAAGAGGGGGCTATACAATGTTTCAAATAAGATACAACAAGCGCTTGTAGCAAATGTTTTGGAATATTCAATACAAAAAGCTTAAATTCCACCGTATCATATATGGTACACATGGCAGTACAGGGTTCATGTTCAAAATAAGTGTCGGGTATTTCTAAACGCGTATTGCGCCCCTCAACATTTCTCACGCCTTCCAACCCCCTCGTTGAATGTTGTTGACCGAGGTGTTCAACTTTGGTGAAGTGAGACATTTTAGGTTCATTCCCATTTCATTTGTGTATGCTATGCATATAATTGCCTTTTTTAATGACTGCACACATTTGGTCGTTTCATTTTTGTATTGTTTGGTAGGTAAATTTCTCCCAAAAATTTGTTTGTCCCCCCTTACACAAACTCTGGAAATACTGACAAATGGACATATAATTACCGTCTTTACACATGACGGAATAAGGGAAAAATACGAAAGAAGAATTACGTAAAGCGGCGAGGTTTAGTCAACTGGAAGCGTTGGCGAGTCATGGTTGTAACACTTGCTATATATTGGGGGACATTACTAAGTAAAATAGTGACCAAATTCATTTTCCGAGCTCATTTGTCTTTCGATTTGATGCGTCAATTTTGTAATAAAAAAAAGATTTGAGTTCCATAATTAATACCTGAGGAATTTTGTAAAATGGTCCAATATCATGACTTCAAGTGAGTATTTTTTGATACTCTGGTCCAATTGCTTCAAAGCGTATAGGGCCCTTTTCCCAAAATGGATTGCTTGCCTGTATGTAGGGAGAGGATGGTTTTGGGATTGGAATAACTGGACGGCCTGTGGAGATGCACATTAAAGAAAATAAAAAAAAGATTTGACTAACTCTTTTTTTATTTTTATATTTGAATTGTAGTTTTTATATTGACATAGAAGAGAACATGAAAATATCATAAAATTCATATTGGTATCATAAAATTAACAATAAATATTTGAAAATGGCATAAAATCACCCGTTTTTACATTTGAAACCTCGGGAATGATTGAAGCACAAAGCTAGGTCTAATTAAGGTTAGGGGAGTTGAGTTAATATTGAGAGGTGGGGGATCATGGGGGATGTGCCTCCAGGTTCCCCCTGCTGAAAAAAGGATTCATAAGAAAAAACATTAGGGCTTGTAACCATCTATGTACCTACAATAACTAGGGGTCTGTAACCCAAAAAAATGTGTGGGGGCGATGGTCGTCCACGTCAGCCATTGAAATTTGGGAAACCTCCCCAGAACAAAAATCACGACTCCGATTTCTTTCGTAAGCTATACGACACTTTCCAAATATTAAGACCAACCATCATTCCTCGTGAGCCTTGACGGAAGACTACTCATTGGCCGGTCACATGTCTGTGCAACTCTACAGTTAGTATGCGTTTGTGTTGCTAATGCTATGGTCCCACAGAGATTTCGACTCTCTCGATCGTGTTTCCTCAAGATTTTAGATTTTTTACAAACAAATTTCGAGAAAAGTTGAAATAGTCTAAAGAGTCTAAAAAAATCGAAACTGTCAATATTTGTCGAAAAAAAAATCATTAATCGAAAATTATTAAACCTGACCAATATTTTTCGATGAAGTTTCGATCAAATTTATCGAAATTTTGTCGAATTTATCGAAACTGTCAAAATGAAATCGAAATAGTCTTAACAGTCTAAAAGTTGAAAAAAAGTCGAAATAAATCTAAACTGTCTATCTTGTAGGATTTGGGTTTAAAAGTATAATATAATTTAGGGTTTTCCCAACCCAA
>CM055816.1:68294255-68437030 GCA_029582265.1 Zoroaster sp. YZ-2022
GTGAGGGCCCGATGTAACCTCACCTTTCGCACTGTGTGTGTGTTGCTGACCACACTGCTGATTGTGAGACTTAAACAGCCTAGTGATACCTCAGGCTTATACGCACTGTGTGTGTGTGTATTGCTGACCACACTGCTGATTGTGAGACTTAACAGCAGTGATACATGTACATGTACCTCAGGCTTATACGCAGTGTGTGTGTGTATTGCTGACCACACTGCTGATTGTGAGACTAAAACAGCATAGTGATACCTTAGGCTTATATACGCACTGTGTGTGTGTATTGCTGACCACATTTTGCTCCACCAGTGTGGCACGGACCTGTATCCTCAGCCACACGTTGGTCTCATTGCCACTAACGGCGGGGTTTTCTAGGAATTTTCTAAATTCCAGGCACTGAAATTGACGATATTTGCAACTATTTTGATAGACTAGATACGTTCCTTACATGTTGAACTCGGCGCCCCCCCAAAAATGGTGATTTTACTTACATTTATATTTCGTGACATACAGTATAGGCCCGAAAAAATTACAAGACGATCAGCATTTTGTAGGTTTCAACGAGGACGGTCATTTTGAATGTGAAGAGTGGTGAACGGAAAAACAACTTGCGCGCAACAATTTTACAACGGCTGTTTTATGTGTTGCAAAGATTGTTCAAGCAAGTTGGGTCTATTTGGGGGCGTGAATTTCTTAATAAAATTCCAGGGCTACAGGGAATGGGCCCAATTATTAGGCCTAACATTTTGGCCATCCATCATTATTGATAATACTGACAATATTATTACTATTACTATTATTATTTTGTTAAACAACAATATGCTATCTAGTATCAGCGATATCCTCAAACATACATGTAAAACACTTCATTTTGATTCGATCGGTCCATTATTGCCTGTCATAGAACGGTGTTTTAAAAAATTTATATATGCCCTACTTATTATAGTAAAAGTAAATAATTGAATCCAGGAACTGGGCATGTTTTATTTATTTATTAATATTTCATTTTACTTATATATATTTTTAAATTAGTTATATCACATTTTTAGCACATAAAAATGCTCAGACTGCCGACAACACGTGCAACCCCGAAACGGAATAGGCCTACTTCACGCGCTAAAATACAGCAAGTATGTGCACACATAAAACAGCCGTCGTAAAATTGTTGCGCGCGCAAGTTGTTTCCGCGTTTACCACTCTTCATACATTCAAGATGGCCGTCCTCGTTGAAACGTAAACACAATGCCAATCGTCTTGTAATATTTTCGGACCTATAGGCCTACGTCACAAAATATAAATTTAAGTAAAATCACCATTTTTTGTGGAGGGCGCTGAGATAGTTAAACATGTAAGGAACGTATCCAGATAGTCTGTCAAAATAGTTGCAAATATCATCAATTTCAGCGCCTGGAATTTAGAAAATTAAGAAAACACCGCCGTTAGTGGATATGAGACCAAAGTGTGACTAAGGATACAGGTCCGTGCCACACTGGTGGGGCAAGACCACATTGTGAGATTGTGAGACTTCTCAGTCTCACTCTACATAATTCCAATGTAGGCCTACTAGTACTACTAGCAGTTTTTTCTAGTAGTGTTACTGTTAGTAGCTGTTACTAGTGTATAATTCCAATGTAGGCCTATGACACATGCACAACGGTGCGTAGTACTAGTAGCTAGCACAGTAGTAGTATCCTGGTGTCATGGGTTTTCGATCGGATAACGGGAAAATTGTTCGGAAGCAGAAACTAAATGGAATTTTAAAAAATCATTTAACCAACCTTTTAATATGACAATTTCAGTTCATAACCTGTTGAAATCCTCGTAGTTGCAGTCTTTCGTTCCGAAAGATCGTCCGCCATTTACAGTGGTACAGTGTACGCGGGATGGAAGCACCGTCATATGTTTTCGATCCTTTCATTGGACGGCAATTCTACATCAACTTCAGACGCTATTATGGCATGCAAAATGTCTCAAAAATGGTAGAAGTGTTGTCCAAACTTCCACTGCCGCTAGTGAGACGATTATTTTAGTTTAAAAATAAAGTCAAAAACGTTTTTGACCAGGGAAATGATTAAGGATCCATTATCCATAACGATGATTTTACAGTTTCAATGGTGAAATCCACACAGGGAGGAGCTCAGCAGAGCCTGAGATCATTTTGGTCATTTTAGCCTGTACCATTAACTGATGTGTGTGTGAGATATCTTTTTATTGTTCTTAATATTGTTCATTGTTATTTTATTGATTGCCTCTTGTATATTATATCTTTATTAGGTGTTCGGGTATGTACCCGAAACACCTATTGTTTTTGTTCGGTTTTTTTTTTTTTTCTTCTCCTCCTTCTTCTTCTTCTTCTTCTCCCCATAGATTGTCTACAAAAAAACACATACTTGCAAACTTCACATGAACTTGAAACTTGGCATATACTTAGAACATAACAAGTAGATGAAACACGAGTTGTGAGTGACCCCAATTTGACCTTACTTCCTGTCCAAACCGGAAGTCAAAGTTTAATATTTAAAAAAATCTAGTTTAATATTTAAAAAAATCATATCTCAACAACCACAAGAGGTAAATTGGCATTTTTTGTACCATTGTATAGATTGTTAATTGTTGAAAAATATTTACACAAAGGTGACCCCAATTTGACCTTACTTCCTGTCCAAACCGGAAGTCAAAGTTTAATATTTAAAAAAAATCATATCTCAACAACCACAAGAGGTAAATTGACATTTTTTGCGCCATTGTATATATTGTTAATTATCGAAACATGTTTACACAAAGATGACCCCAATTTGACCTTACTTCCTGTCCAAACCGGAAGTCAAATTTTAATATTAAACAAAATCATATCTCAACAACCACAACAGGTAAATTCAGTTTTTGCACCATTGTACAGATTGTTAATTGTCAACAATATTTACAAAAACATTCTGACGTCATCATCACTACCCTGACAAAATCCGAACACTTAAGTCTAGTTTTTATTATTTTTACTTTTTACTTTTTTGGGGGGGCAACACAGCCAGGAAAGTGGAAGTTTAATATTTCTTGCAACCAACAAGGAAATTTTCCTATTCAATGAAAACTGAATGGCAAGTTTAACAATGTGTGTTACTAGAGTTTGCTCCTCTTCCTGACTCAACAGGGGTTCAGGTCCAGACCTAGTAGTTTCCAATTTGGTTTTACCATTAATTCTGTCATGCAGCGTAGAATATGGAACAGAGAAAGTCCTTGAAGCCTTTTTAATAGGGACTCCCTGACCAACTACAGCCTCATATGCATTATCAAGAGATTATTGAGAATAACATCTGTAGCTGGCCTTCCCTTTATTGATCACAGTCTGCAGAAAATAAAAATAAATGGAAATATTGCCATTAAAAAAACATCGAATCTGTTCATAAAATTTAAAAAATTTTTTTTTTTTGTCCTTACAGCATAAACTAAATAAATAAATAAAATAAAAGTAACTGTTCTATTTCCCCAATACAAAAAATTCATAGCATTCTGATTATCTGGCAACATATGAATGGCCATGTGTGATTTTGGGAGAAAGGAACCTCATCTAGCCAATGAAGCTTTCATTTAAAAAAAATGTGGACAGATCATGTTTATTGGGCTCATCAGAAATGATCACAGTCTGCAGTAAAACAAAAAAGAATATAAGAATGTAATTTCCACTTGAGATAAACTTAATTTTATTCCAATATTGGCACGCCATACAATCCCAAATAGCAACAACATCACGTGATCTATCGTGCTACTTTAGAAAAATGAAACTTTATCTGGCAGACGAAACTTACGTTTGGAATATTTGACAATGGATTGTGTTTCTTTGACACATTTGATTATTAGTAAAATATTGCATTAGTGATCTATACCAAAAATTAAGCATTATATGAACTTTTGGGTGTCACTTACGACAGGGAACTTTATTCTCAACATGTTGAAGCCTGCCGATGGCACGGAGCGTGGATATACGATCGGATATCAAATTACACTTATTACTAGGTCACAAACTTCTAAGCTAAAATCTTGGTAATTCAACAGACTTTGAAATAGAGCAATATATATATATATATATTATGAACTAGAAACATTAACTCATCATTGGTTGTACTCACGTTTAATCACAGTCAATAATACCATGGAGGTACTCCATGATAATACATACATATGTATGCGTGCATATGCGGAACTCTTGAGGGCGCTATTTACTTTGCCCTCACAACAATAAATTATTGCTTTTCCACACGACCTTAAAAATGTTTTTAATCTTGAATTGAACATAAAAATAATATTTACATTTGTTTAATAAAACTATATAATTTGTAGAAGCTCTGAAAACTTTTAATTAATATTCTTGAAAGACCAATAAAGTGGAAGGTGATTAGCATTTTTGCAAAGGCCTACTTTGAAATTTTGAAATGTGTAGCAACATACTTTTTTGCCGACCACAGTCTCTATGATCATGCACTGAGTTCCAGCATTTTACAAAAGAATCTTGCACTGAAACAAACTGAAATCCCAAACTTAGGTGTTGCTTTAATTTTGATACAATTAATAATTATCTGAAAACTCAAAAACTGTTGTTTTCATTGTTTTTTGATTGGATAAATTCAGAGATAATAACAATAAAATTTAAGGAAATAATTATTTTACCTCCACATTTTCCTCCAACACATATAAACCAGTTTTGCCATGGGGGATGTCATCAGTAGTACCGTGGATGTTATTATATCTTCCTTTATTGTACTTTTGGTTTGAAAATCATGTGTTTGAAACAAATTGACCAAAAATATTGCTTATAGCGCACTCTCGTGGTATTTTAAATGTTTTCACATTGTTGCCTGTACTGAAGACACCATTTGTGTTAAATTTCATGGCCAACGGACAAAAAATAAGTAAGTTATGAGAAAAATACTATTTTTGACCATTGTTTTGAGGAAAATTACCGAAAATGGGTATAGCACCACCTTACGGTGACCTATGAATGTTTTCATAGCCTTATTCGATAGATCGCGTCAAACCGAGCATGCCTACGAAGTTTCATGAAAATCGGCTGTTGAACAGAGACAACACGGACGGGGAACAATGAGCCCCCTCCCCAACCTCCCAGGTCTGAGAACGAAAAAAAGCCTAGGCTTGATAGGGTTAAGCACAAGTTGGTCTTTAGCGTCTGTTTCAACTACATGTTATGTATTGTTTTCAAGGGGAGACTATACTGATCGAAATGTTTAGTTATCTCACTGCCAGTTCTTCTCAAAACCAACACTATTTACTATACTAATCTGTGAACATTTTAGCTGAATTAGTTCACAATCATACTATGAGATAATTGCAACCGCTAATGCAAACGCGTAACGATCGCCACAAACTTATTGATGACAACCGATTGCCGGAAGTTCTTGCATATTTTTCTCCTATTATGAAAGCATGTTCAAACGGAATAATTTCTTAGGATAATTGGTAGGCCTACCTTTACCAAGTTTACATAAAATAAAATAATATGTATTGTGCCTAAAATAATTTGGTGATTATGTAATCGGGTAATTGCCATTTTAAGGATTGACCCCCACCCCCAACAACAAGACATTATGATCCTAGATAAGCATTTTCTATTACATAATCTGAGTGACGGTTGAACACGTCCCCATGGGCCGGCAACCTTTCATGCACACCTGTACAGCTCCACTGACAGTTTGGTAAAAGAAAAAAGGTACAGGGTTTGTTTACCCTTTTGCGTTTTTCGTTTAGGTTTTTAGTAAAAGGAAAAAACGGTAAACCTGTTGTATATGTTGTTTTAAGGGTAAAATGACCGTTTATTTTTATTATATTATTACATTTTACACTGGCAATCAAATTACATCAATTAAAATTAATATAAAACCAAAATCCTAAAGACAAAAATTACACAAAAATTAATTTAAAACAAAGCCATTATTAAGTAGTAAGATAGAACAGGTAACCAGCACCTCTACAAGGCCATCCTACATGTACTACAAGAAACCCACTAAACATTATATACCTCGTTACACCCCCCCCCCCCCCCCTCCCGTTACACCACTGGAGGGCTGCTGAAGCAAGTTAGGACGTTTACCCTTTTACTCTTTGTTAATTTATCAAAGCAAAAAGGATATTCAGTTTGTTTGACCGTTTTTCTATTTCCTGTTCTTCAAAAGGGTCAACGAAATAATGGTATGTAGGCCTACCAGTGGCGTAGCTAAAGGGGGCCAGAGGAGGGCGGAAATTTGGGCTTTTGAGAGAGAAAAAACATTATAAGCAAGGAGAAGATAGGGCCTTAACATTGCTGATCATTCTGACAGCCCATAATTCCGACTGCCAATTTATCCGACATTAAATTCGCCAGATATGGCCAAGTTCAGCCTAGGTCTACTATTAAAACTGCCCGTTAATATTGCTCCGACCAATAGCGTACACATAGATGATGAGGGGAAGGGACGGCCCCCTGGCCCGCTTCTGACATACATTTTTGGGGAAAAAGACTGTTTTCATGAACAGAAAATACTACTTAGAGCTAATATTCTTATTGCCCAATACAAATTGATAAGAAAAACTGATAAGACTTGGGCCCAACCATAAAATGGATATTATATTCCACTAAAAAATGCTGAGTCACTTTTTGCGAATAATTAGTGTTTTCTGTTAGAATTTATTTATGGAAATACATATTTTAATTTTCATTTTAATAATTTAGCAGTGGCGTATCTACAGCCGAGACCTCTTTCCCTGGGTACTCAACCCCCCATTCAGAATGTTGAAGAAAACAAACGGGGTTCCCATTACAGCTGAGTCTCTTTGCCTTTTCCTCGGCCGTGTTGCACAACGGTGCTAATTCTACCGACACAGTTACACCTTTGTCCTCAGACTCCAAAAACTAATCCATCACCACATGTAGGTCTGCACTACATCCACATCATAATGCACAATGTTTTGGGTAGTACGTCCGTGCAATAAAGCATATAGAAAGGAATTAATGTGCATAATCATTTATTCTCCGTGTTAATGTTAAACAGATCTGATTTAAAACCCACCAAGGTTGACATTTTAATTATAAATGTTTTCAGTCCCACAGTTGGGTTTTCTCTGGCAGGCTTTGAGGGGTTACAATTAACAAAATATTTTGAAATATGACATCAGATTTATTGAAACAAATGTTTTCCTACACCATGGATGATGTTTGCCATAATTCTAATATATAGTGGTGTTATCAGTTGGACCGTGGAATGGGTTATTTTTAAAGGCTCTTACTTCAAACATACAGGCTCAAAGGGAATATGCCCCCCCCCCCTCCCCATCATCATTTTTTTTTTAAATCAGTCAAACTGGTGTCTGCACCTACTCTTGCAGCGTGAATAACGAACAGGCCATTGTCCCATAATTACCTATATCCATTATCCCCTGTAATCTGCACCTCAAATTAAAATGTACAACAAATATTGAAAAGAAGAAAAAAATATCAATGATCAGGTTGTAGGCCCAACTGCAACTACAATGAAATATAACCACTATGTCTTGTTTGATACATCTTTGTGTTGGGTGTAAATTACTGATTGTGAGCATAAAAAAAATTGGCCAGAGTGAGTGGTAGCAAACTGGATAAGTCAATGTTGAGCAACTGTACTGTACCGGGTAGCTAAGTAATAGGTGTTTCTGCAATCTGCAGTACACTTGGGGCCTAATTCCAGTTTTATTTTCAATTAGATTTGCATATCCATCTGTATTTTTTCACACGTATTAAACTAGTGGTTACAAATTAAACATTATGCATTACAGCTATACGTACTAACCGTGTTTATATGAGATTGTCCAAAAGCAATCTGATTTTATCAAAGAACATTTATCTCCATCAAAACTGCACTTTTTAAAGTACATTTAGAATTATAAAACAAATCAATTACAAAAAGATTTTACTTTTATACTTGATTTGTTCTAGCATTTTCTAGAATTAGCAAATAGAAACACATGGCCACAAGACATGTGTTATAACCCACCAAGTGGGGTTATAAATGTTAATGTAATGTTTTAACTCCTTTGTACATTGAAGCGCTTTTGGCCTTTGGGCCACATGCTCAATTTGATGTGAAATAAACCAGAAATTATTAAATGAATAATTATTTTGTACATGAGGTTATTGGATTGGTTAAACATACATGCATATCATAACACCAACAAAACAACAAAACAAAATAAAACAACAAACCAGTATTCCTCATACCGGTTAAAAATGATTAATCCAGACTACATAAGTGTTTTGATTTTTCAAATTTGGCCTTTATAGGCATTTTGTTTTTAAATAAAATCTTCACATAAGATATACTGACGCCTTCAAACCTGGGTGGCCAGTAGCGTCTTTTGTAAATAACATTGAAAAACGGTTTTCAGCATATTTTGTTTTAAAGCATGTTTTTGTTTTGCAGAAAATATTAAATTTCACCGAGTATAGCGGGGGAGGGAAGGTATGGGTAGCAGTAGATCATGGTTCCTGCTCCCTACCATTCCCACTGCACCCCACCCTAAACTGGCAAATACTAGAAAGTGTTGCCATTGCTGACGGGATGCAAATTGAAATTTGTAAATGCTGGATGGAGCTTTATGGATGGGGCATGGCAGTTTACATAGTTTGTGTGTGTGTGTGGGGGGGGGGGGTGGGGGTGGGGGTGGAGGTGTGTGTTTGTGTGTGTCCCTATAAATCTACTTTATACATCTCTACTACTACATTTTATGGAGCGCACGCTTGTAGAGATAGCGCCCTCCTGCGGCGTGCAGCGATGGATTGTCTCAAAAACGTCTGACAGCGAAACAAATTAAAAAGGGAGTACGGAATTAATTTTTGCCAATCGAAATAGTTGTTTTACTTTCACCTTTTTTCATTAACACCACAATTTAATGAGCTAAACATCGCGTTATTTATAACATCTTGATGAATCCAAGGGTAATCATATACGTCTTTAGTATGGTAATTGGGATAATTTTTGTTTAAATAAATTTAATTTGTCACAATTATCTCGCACTTGTCAATGGAGAGCAGTGTATGTTGTTTTTATGTTGATGCAGTCAAGTATTAATTAATGAACTGTAGGCAGAATACTTTCTCATAGTATTTGACCGATCACTAATATTTCACCAAAAACCGGTATGCCTTTTGGAAAATCTAAGAGCATTTGTGAAAATAACAAAATAAACGAGCTTTAATTAAATGTCTAACCATACTTTGTTTTCTCATCCTAGATATCTGCAGAACAACAAAATCAGTAAAATTGCACCAAGAACATTTGATGGTTTATCAGATCTCCAGATATTGTAAGTTGTAATGTCATGAATTTCAGTCACATAGCATCAATCCACCAATTTCTATTTACTTAAGTTATGTCTGACGGCATTTTGTTTGTTTGTTAGTTTGTTTGTTTTTGAGGGGAGGGTTTATGGGAATTTTATTTATTTATTTATTTATTTATTTATTTATTTTATTTATGAAAATTAAATTTTGTGTTTGGCGACCTAAACATATGTATGCATTTTTATAATTTGTTTATAATAATTAATTACTTGTTACTTTAGCACAAATTACTTGTCACTATAGGGCAGTAGGCTATACCACCGAACATTCAAGAACATTGTAGCTCATAACTCTGCTGTGTCGTTAAAAGGACATTAGAGAAAAATGCATAAAACCAGCCAACACTTCGCTTTGACTGTTTGACGTTTGACGTCGAAACAAAAGTACTAAGATCCTGTTTGCCGATCCAGATAGTTGTATGCATTTTCACTAATTTCTTTTTAGCGACACAGTGTAATGAGAATTTTTTTTTAATGCAAAATATCTTGAATTAAAACATCATGAATCAGTAGAAGTCATAGTAAAAACGTGATATTCCTTCCGGATTCGAAAGGAGTTTTCGAACTGCGCCGAACGTAAAAGGACATCTATTAAACAGACCAACATCAAAGGTACTGATATTTATAATATCAGTACTTTGTGTATTTTGTATAAATCATGCCGACGTTTTTTAGACATTATGAAAACTTGGTCTTTTTTTCAAACGGATAGACATTTTTTATGCAAATGTCGTCAACCTAGACACTTTTGAAATATGTATTGCTGTAGAGGATATCTCCGGTCATAATACTGTTGAAGGTGCCCAACTCATGAGAGGTCTTTGGCGACTGTATATGAAGACTTTTGAATCAAGAGCCATCCTACTATAGCAAGCGGTATCAACCTGCGTGGTCATCAGCATACTAGACTGCTGGACAGCAACCATTTCCTTAGCAGGGGAGAATAAGTCACCATATCAGATCTACCCCTCTCGGTCTCAAATGATGATATAATTCCACAACTGGAACGAATCGGTGACAAACCTTTCGGAATTGTGAAAAAATTGAATGTGCCAGAGATACAAACTTACCCACTTCAAAACAGGAACCGGGATGAGCGACAACCCTTTCGAGAAACCAAAGGCGTATTATCGAATTTAACAACAAAACTAATTTTTGTTAGAAAAGAAAGGAAAAACAGCAGTTGTAAAAGAACGATGGGAACAATTAATTCAAGAAAGACTGGAATTTGGTATGGAGAAACAAAATAAAATATATAAAATAAATTAAATTAAGATATTTTAACTTATGTACCAAATATTGCCTACTCATCAACTGTTATGGAAATGGAAATTAAAAGAATCCCCGATGTGCCCTATGTGTAATGTTGTCGATGACTACCAATACGCCCTTTGGTTTTGCAAACACACATCAGAATTTTGGAATCAATTTATTATTAATTTTTTGTCACCTCTCGAACTGATTATCAAATTCAACTGCCCTTAATGGATCACAATTGTTACTCTTGCTTTAGTTTGTATTTCTAAAGCAAGGTTAAAAGCTTATACAATGATTCGATAGACATTTTGACATTAAAAAAATACAACGTAGAGCACAAAATAAGGAACAATATGTTACATTGGTAACAAATACACATGGTATACGTGCATATAATGTTCAGTATTTACCTGTTGATGTATGTATACGCAATATGTCGTATGTAAACTCATGAATTGAAATAGATGAAAAAAGTTCCATCTGGAGAAAAACAAAAACAAAAACAAAACAAAAACATGCATGCGGTATGAGGGTCCGGAGCAAATCCCCTGGTGGGGTCCGGCCGGGCCGAAGCCCCGGAAGGTCTGCGATTTTATCACAGACTTATAAGACATTACATCCCAGATAAGCACTGAATATAGTAAATACATTTCTTTATCCAAAGAGAATTTGGATGGCTGTATGGTAAGGATTTAATTTCCAATACATCAGTTATTTGAGCTCACCTCCTTGTCATTAATTTTATTCAAGCAAGAACCAGCAAAACATATTTTTATTGAATTAACGTCTCATGGCGAAACAAAATTAAACAAGTATTTTATTTCCGATCGACAATAAGCTTATAAATGTTTTCATATCAGTTGTTTATGTGAAAAATAATACGTAATTAAGTTGTTGTATTTAATGTGAACATTTAATTTTTTAATTTTTTTTTATTATGTTTTTATTTATTTATTTTTGTTACAAATAATTTACAGTACGTCCCCGACTGTCACGTTAAAGTGTCATTAGAGGGTCATGCCACTGAACCTTGTTTATAGATGCACTCAAGAGAAAAGACCGCGTTCTTTGTCCAAGTGACGGAAAACAATCAGGGGCGCGGCAAAGCTTTACTTGGATTATTGATACTTATATTACATTGAGGAGCGAACATAATTGGAAACTTAAAAAGCGTCACACAGTGCCCAAAACTGACCAATCACAGGCTAGAACACTAAAAAAAAAACAGTACTGTTCTGACGCGCACCGTGAATCTCATACTCATACTCCTACTGATAAAAAGTACTAGACTACAACTTTGCTTTTGGACAATCTCAGGCTCTGCTTATAATTGTATGTTTTGGGGTTCAATTATTTATCGACAATTTAAACAAAATTAAACTCGCACAATCTTGGACAGAACTGTTGGGACACCAGAACAAGAATCGACCACCCCCGTTTCCCTGTCCAATATTGATGTGAATGTTAGCAAATAAATATTTCTGTGCACCGTTCGTGTTTCAATGAACGTTGATAACTGAGCACACCGCGCCAACAACTGCATTGACTGGGGGACATGGGATGTTCCAACAAGTTTTGTACAAGATTCGTTCAGCGTTTACTTATAGTGATTATTTTCGAATTAAGACCACATGAGAATGATTTTGTGGTCCCATTTGTGTCCATATTCCACAGCTTATACTAGTAATACTGTTCTTTTGGAAAATAGAAGAATGACGGATACTTTTTAATCCATCAACCTCTTAATAACATGAGTATTCACAGCCTGCTAATTCAATACAACAGGGATGAGACTGCAACGAACACGACTAGTTTATTAACACGAGTTAAGGTAGTCTGAAGCATTGGGCTTGTAGATCGTAGTCTACTAAAGTGCGGAACATCTATTACAGAAAGTAATTAAGCTGAGCTGGATGTGCACCACGCCTACGAGATGATAATATGTAACTGACTTACTGTACGAATTCTGAAATTGCTTGCAGTTTATCCCACGCTGAATTAGGTTGAAGGCAGTGGTGATTTACCGAATGGAATTCATGAATGAATTTGTGGAACATGTCTCCTTTCCAAATCTATGTCTCCTTTCTAAATCTATAAACAATTAAACACGGGCATTCCAGTCCAGAGAAAATTTGTATCCAAGCCATTCCAGAATATTGCCCATAAAATTACGGCGTTTTGTTTTTTTCATTGTCATTATTTTTCACTTTTGTTGCGTTCCAATGTTTCATTAGAAAGTTGTCTCAATTTAGCAAAGCTATAAAATATCAATTCACAAGTAAACAGATTTCCAGATAAACTCTGCTTAAGGCATGGCCGTCACACACGGGAGCCAAGGGCACCAGCTCCCACTTTGTTGCCATATTATGTCAAAGATATAGTGGTGCTCCCACTTAATAATTATAGTTGGTCGTCCCCCTTGAGTGATTTGTGGGGAAATGTATGTATTTCCAACAATCAAACACTTCCCCGTTTGATTTCTGGATTTGCCCTGTAACCCCCCCCCCCCACCCCCCCACACACACACACCTGTAAACACCTGGAAACGTGACCTCCTATTGTTCTCATTTATTGTTCCGACAACCGAGGACCTATTATTTTTCATTGTGATAGCAATCTAGAACCTATTGTTCCTTTTGTTATAAGTCCTCGGTTTGAATGTATATACGTGAACACACGTCTTACTGCGCTGGCTTTAACAGGGCACAAACATAAAGTATTAAAGTCACAGTAACATTGCGTTATCATTTTAAGCAGTTAAGTAATTGAACTTATTTCCATTTTGACAGAATTTTGTAATATGCCTCCTTTAATAAAAATCGTTTAAAACATTATTTTTTTTGAAAAAAGGGAACACCCGCTAAGCTAGGGTATGATATTAATGATTAAAATGAATAAGGTAATGTACAATTGGTGATTACAAAATAACCAATTAGTATAAAAGCTGATGGTGGTATCAGTCTTCTCTAGAAATATGTTGTGTCTAGGATGCTATCATTTTAAATTTTGATGTCAGAAAAAAGTAATTATTCCTAACTACATTACAATAAATACAACAATCTGACTGACTGACTGACTGACTGACTGATTGATTGATTGATTGATTGATTGATTGATTGATTGACTGATTGATTGATTGTCTGAATGATTGACTGAATTATTCACTGAATGATTGAGCATTCTTGTAGAAAGGCTGATCGAAAGGCCTATGTTTTCAACACCTCTGTGTGATTATACCATGGACCACAAAGTCCATGGTATAAATTCTATACATTAGACATTTGACAGTACGCTGAGGTTTTATTCGTAAATTATGCCAGCTGCAGATGGTTCTCGAAAAGTGATGGTTCTGGAAAAGTGTGCACATTCGTTTTAATATAACATGTTATTGACGTTTAATCTAGGTATTAGATTTGGGTATTATCATCGTGATATTTTATAATAAGTTAATTATACATTATTAAACATTTACACATTTGTGTAATCCTTACACTTTATTAAGTTAAAATGTGTCAATGGATACTTGTATTAGTTTAAATGTCTTATAGGTGCCTATCAATACCAATCAATTGATAAGTGGTCGCAGTAAATCAAATCAAGTCAATGACAACTGCACTGATCACATTACACTGGATCACATCCAATGCATTAAGGTATATTTCCAAAGAGTACCTTTGAAAGTTAATAACCGGCCACACGTATGGGTCTTTCAGGTTTCATTATCCAAGTTTATTCTATTTCAACTCATATTTCGGTATTTGGAAAGTTTGTTTGAGTTAAAGACAAAAACAACAACCAAAGTTTCACTGGACATCCCTTGTGGCGATAAAACACAAGACAAGTGGTAATTGGTAGATGTTTTTTCTATGTTTGTTTACAGAGTCAAATGACGTAATCCAAATTTTGCCATTACAATGTGGATAAATTAATGTGCTTTGTATTCGTCTGTGCACAATACATGTAATACCTATGTGTGAAGTGACATTTGAGTTTGAGTGATATTTCACCCACGGGAACAGAATATAACACATTACCCTGACTCTTTTCAGTCATGAAACTTCTTGGCTTGCTATGTAAGATACACAGTGATGTGAGTGTAAAATTCCCTCATTATACCATTAAGTCAGTGTTCATTGGCATATTATTTAATACAATAACATAAGTAAGGTCACTAACTACAATTTCTTGCAGTAAAGTTTCTTTATGTTTAGGGGCTCTAAGGTCAAATTCAGTTTTGCGATGCACTCCAATAGATAGAGTCCTTATGAAAGTGGACAAAATATCATCCTCACATTAAAACGGTGTAAAATGCCATTGTATTTTATACCCTTCCAGTGCGAAATTTGTTAGCATCCAAAAACATCCAATAGTATCAGATAAAATGACATTTTACACCATTTTAACGTGAGGTTAGAGACTTTGTGATATTTGTCCACTTTCATAAGGACTCTATCTATTATCAGTGGATTTTCAACGGACAGACCGGGGCGTACCATTATTATGATCTAGTTGCGTGCTGCACTGCCCAAAGGAAACAAATAATAATTGGGTCAAATCTGACCCGGTTGTATTTGAGCCGACACTTTCATTGTCAGAGTGACCCGGAATGTGGGTCACAGATTTTGACCCGGAATCGGATCATATCAACTGTTCCAATTCCGGGTCAAAATTAGTGTGACCCAACTTTCTGGATCATTTTGATACGGGAAAAAGTGTCCAGTCAAATATAACCTGGATTCCGGGTAAGATTAATTTTGATCTGGAAGCCTTATTTAAGGAAAGCAATAAAATAAAAAACTCTGTAAAATGTAGCTAAATTATAACCCTTTAAACTGTTTCAATTTTCACAGAGAAGAAATAACACAATAATGTGAAGGGTAACTGTAAAATTATACGAAACATACAATAAATGATCGTATGATTACATCATGCATTTATTTATATCACACATATATTTAAGTCACACATGTTTATATATAGTTATTTAAAAGTTATTGAGCTTTTCTTATTATCTTTACACCAACTTGTGTTAATGGGCTTCATCGTCATTACATAAGTTGAACAATCCCAATGCTCTCATAGGAGTTCAATCTACATTTGTACAATATTTGGGTGATCTGAAAAAAGGGAATTTATGTACATATCTTGCCCCATCCCCTAGGATTCGCACCCATACAATTACAACTGGGGGGTATGTTTACATACATGTAGCACAACCAGGGGTTCACAATCGGCAATATACATTTTGCCAGTTTTATTTATTTATTTAATTAATTATTATTTTATTTCTTTCTTTCTTAATTTTTAATTTTTTTGTTTTTGTTTTTGTTTTTGTTTATGTGTTTTTTTTTTTTTTTGGGATACCGCCACCCGTGCATGAGTGTAAAGGTATGGTAATAGTCTCAAAGCACGGACGAACGTTGGAATGTTATCAGAAAAGTTACAGATGCGAATCATGAATGATTTTTTATTTAATTTTTTTTTAAAACCTGGTCAATCAATTTCACTTGCCCTAATTAAAATAAAAATTATTTAAATACCAGAAACCAAACCAAAACAAACGAGCAACATGGGTTGTTTTCTTCTGAATTCATATTACTATTTTATTTATAAACCTCAAGTTCAATATTGTAATCAGATGCTAGAGGCAACATTCATTCATTATTTAATAAAATTAACCGTTCGAAGACGGCACTGGGTCTCTTATGAGCAAAGTTCTACAGGGAAGTTACATAGGTAATAAACTGTTCAAAAATAAACATTTTCAAAAATGCAATTGAATCGCTCCAAAACGAGCCAAGTACTTGTTGGTGCTGTGTCTGCAATTCTCGGCCTACTTTTGATTGACCCACTCATAATATTTCCCCATTCAAATGATGGCATTTTCATAATGGTACAGTCCTGGGGACATGAGCAGTACCGCGTCGTGATTTCGAACTGTTTTTTTAGTTCTTCGCTGTAATGTAACTTTGTTGATTTTACCGTATAATGACATGAAATTTGGAAACAATTTGTCACTTATAATATGTACAGCTTTTTGTTTTGATGTGTAAATATATTGATTAAATCTTGACGAAGGTTTGTTGGCATAAGTGGCCATAATATCACATAATTTCAAGATAATTTCCCTACAATCTACAATCTACAATCTACAATCAAGCATTACCTAAAGGACATGAATCAACAGACTTGTATTCGAGTCCTCAAACCTCGAGTCCGAGTCCAAGTCCGAATCGCCAGTGTCGAGTCCGAGTCCAAGTCCCGAGTCATGTGGGTCGAGTCCGAGTCTGAGTCACGAGTAGGCAAAGGAATTCGGTGACTTTGTACTTCAAAACAATTTGGATCTTGCGAGTGTACTCCTGCTGGCTACTCTCTCCATCATATCCCCAGACCAATAAAGACCGGTGGAGGGGTTGCACTTCTCTTTAGGTCCAGTTTATCTGTCAGTATGAAAAATGTTAACACTGACTACCTAACATTTGAATCTCTGCATGCTGAGGTAACGTGCAACTCTAGATCTGTTCGCCTTGTTAATATATATCGACCAGAAGGGGATGTTGATGGTAAACATGTAAATTTCTCAAGTTTTCTGCAGGAATTTGACAAATTAATTTTGGATTATCTCTTGCACCCATCTGACATTTATTTTAACCGGCGATTTTAACATTCATATGGACATCACTTCAAACAATTATGCAAATCAGTTTAAAGATCTGTTCTCAGCTCATAGACTTGTCCAGCACATCACAGCACCCACTCATCGATATGGTCACTGTCTTGACCTCATGATAACGCGTGAAAATACTTCACCTCTCATCTCAAATGTAACTATCCATCCCGGCTTATCTGATCATTATGCAATCATGGCATATATGGACCTTAAAAAACCTCCAATACCTACCATTTCTGTAACTACTCGCCACTGGAAAAATGT
The DNA here is from genome assembly GCA_029582265.1 of Zoroaster sp. YZ-2022. Classification (NCBI taxonomy): domain Eukaryota; kingdom Metazoa; phylum Echinodermata; class Asteroidea; order Forcipulatida; family Zoroasteridae; genus Zoroaster; species Zoroaster sp. YZ-2022. Next base: position 68,311,807 of record CM055816.1, read on the forward strand.
TAATATCCAATATTTATTTCATGATATTGAATCTCAACTGGAAAATGTAAACCTTGAAGATGGTGAGCTGGATTCTTGTGTAAATTTATATGAATCTACTGTCCGCAACATCTTGGATAATCATGCTCCGCAAAAAACTCGAACTGTTAAACTACAATCTGAATCCCCCTGGTTCAATGATGATATTCGTGCTGCAAGGAAAATCCGCCGTCAACTTGACCGAAAATGGCGTGACAATGGGAAACTTGGAGTACATCGGCAAGAATACTGTAACCAACGTGATATTGTGAAGAACATGATTAACCAGGCAAAAATAACTCACTACTCATCTCTTGTGGAAGAGAGCTCTGGCGATCAGAAAAAAACTATTTAACATTGTTGAAAGCTGCTTCATAAACCCAAAACTCCAGCGCTTCAATCTACACACTCCAATCAGGACCTCACTAATGCATTTTCAAACTTTGTTGTCACAAAAATTGAGAATATCCGTCGTTCTTTTCCCCCAGTATCTGCCATTCTATCACCGTCACGCAGACCGTCACGTAGACTGTCTATGTTTGCGCCTACTAGTGTTACGGAGATCAAGAAACTCATCATGAAATCGCCATCAAAATCATGTGAACTTGATCCAGTACCAGCTTCGCTAATAAAACAAAATATTGATGTGTTTGCTAAGTATATCACAATTGTTGTAAACAGATCTCTTTCTTCCGGTTGTTTCCCTGATAGCCAGAAGGTTGCCCATGTTAAACCACTCCTGAAGAAACCCAATTTGGACAAGGAAGTTTTAAAGAATTACCGACCGGTTGCATATGTAAAGTACCTTGGAAAAACAATCGAGCGAGTTGTTTCATCACGGATCTCTGACCATGTTCGTGCTAATAACCTGTCGGACACATTTCAGTCAGCCTATAAACCATTTCATGGAACGGAAACTGCTCTTCTCCGCGTCAACAATGACATTTTATCTGTCATGGATGATGGAAAAATCACTGCATTAGTTTTGTTAGACTTAAGCGCCGCTTTTGACACAGTCGATCACAAAATCCTTCTCTCGCGCCTTCAATATCATCTTGGAATACATGACACAGCCCTGGCTTGGTGTAAGTCCTACCTTTTAAATAGGCCTCAGCATGTTTGTGTTGGTAATGCTATCTCCGAACCTGTTATTCTTGACTATTCTATACCCCAAGGCTATGTGCTCGACCCACAGTGGTTTACTGTTTATACCTTTCCAGTTCGTGATATCATTTTGAAGTATAATTTAAATTGCCATGTCTACGCTGATGACACGCAGCTTTACATTACTTTTAAATCTTCTCAAGAACCTGCCGATTCATGCATTACAACACTGGAGAAATGTATTCAAGAGATTCGTAGTTGGATGAGACAAAACTTCCTGAAATTGAATGGCGAAAAAACATAATTTGTTCTATTTGGATCACGTCAGCAATTATCCAAAGTTTCTCTTCCATTTATTACAATTGGTGACTCGCAGATAACCCCATCATCACAAGCACGTAATTTGGGTGTTATATTTGACTCGACAATGACTTTAAAACCTCATATCTCCAACATTGCTGCTGCTGAACAAATTATACATGCGTTTGTCACATCACGGCTCGATAACGGGAATGCTCTCCTTTATGGTCTCCCACAGAATTAAATATATCGTCTTCAGTACATACAAAACACAGCAGCTCGTGCTGTAACTTTCACCAGAAAGTCATGCCATATCACGCCAATCCTGAAAGAACTGCACTGGCTTCCTGTTTCACAGAGAATTGTCTTTAAACTTATGCTTATTGTTCACAAATCTTTTAATAACATTGCTCCAATTTATATTTCTGAACTGCTTAAAGTCTACACTCCATCACGCAATTTGCGCTCCAGCAACATGTCACTCCTAAAGGAACCAACTTCAAAACGGAACTGGGGTGATAGGTCTTTTTCTGTTGCGGCTCCGAGACTCTGGAATCATCTTCCACCTGAACTCAAATCTTGTCATAGTATAACCAGATTTAAATCGCTGCTTAAAACTCATCTTATGTCACAATTCTTCAAGGATTAAGTATATTTGTAATTGCATTGTAGGTACAATCTCAGTACATATTTTTTTCATATGCTATCATTGTATATTGTTTGTATTCATGTTTTTTCTTTGTTTCCGCGCCTTGAGCGCCCAGCAGGGTGGATATGTGTGCGCTACAAATCTTTGTTATTATTATGTTATTAAAGGTCGACTCTGAGTCCGAGTCCGAGTCACGAGTCACCATACACATATGTCAAGGTTCAAAGTTAAGTTTAAAAAAACACTCAAGATATATGGGCTAGTATCTCATGTTCCAAAAAATTCACAACATTATTCGAAAATGGTTTGACATTTCTCAAATCTTTCGCAATAATGTTTTCGTTTTTTATACAAAATAATATTTCGAACAAAAATTATATATTTAGGTTTTGCGCAGGTAGAGGTTGTTGGGTGGCCTGGGGAGAGTAACGTTTAGAATTGGAATTTGGCATCATCCTTTAAAATTTAAAACATTTTGGCATACATTATTTTTTCAACTATGCACAATAATAAAGAAAAAACCCTGTGCAAGTTAAGAACACTTTAGAATTCTCATGACCCCACGCCGGTAAAATTCATAGAGCCTATTTGTCAAGAATGGCTAATCAATCACTTATTCAATGTAAAAAGAAACAATAAGCATTCTCAGTGCATGCTGGGAATTGCATGACAACCACACATAATTATTATTTTTACAAATGTGGTGCACCATTATGCCTGTATTCAAATGGTCTGTATGCTGAGGGGTTTGTCAGCTGATTCCCAGCATGCACGGGAAATGTCAATAAGTGTTGTACCAGTAATATCCTTACCGACTCTGATGGGGAAGATGGAAGACGCATGGTTGCACCATCACTGCAAACCAACAGTCTGCAAGTTGTTTTCACCATCTGTGGACAAAAAAATAAGTGAATAAGAAATATTTTCAGTGACTGACGAGTTTTGTGTATTGAGGAGCCAATAATTTAAAACGTTTTAGTTATCTTTACTTAATCTGCTCATTTTCCTCTTTTTTCTGTGAGGGATAGGGAGAGGGCATAGGCCATAATTGAATTCGCCAAGGTGTATATAGAAGTGTTGCAGGTCTCGAGACAGATTGCAAGGTATTCATTCATAAAACCATAGTTACCATAACTTGCAGTTCATGGGTGAGCAACCTCATTTTATCTGAGCGTATTCATGTTAAGCACAACAGTACAACTTGAATAATCATAGTACGTGCTGGGTTTGATATAAATTGAGACGAGGTAATTGACATAACACTTTACACGTACTGCTCCATTCTTAAATGGATAAATGCACAAAATAGTGGGCTGTTTTTGTCTGGGCCAGTTGGTGTCTTACAAAGAGTACAGGAGTTTGGACGGCGTGTCTTAGGATGGTCCTGTTATGCCTGTAGTGTACATAACTTTTTTTAAATCGTTGATAATTTAAATAATATGAGTAATATTGCAAGGAAGTATTTATATAACTGATTTTGTTGAATTGACTGGGGATGTTTTGGTTAATAATTGCAATGGCTTTGATGGAAAAAGAAGAACTCATATCGTGAGCTCGAAAATGGGCTGGGTAACGTTGTGTTTATGTACGAATGGTATGTTGTTGTTCACAGTTCTCACCAGCGTGAAATACATTAACATATGACCTGGACCAGCCAGTACCCTAAAACCGTACAAAATACTAACAAATACAATACAACAACAGGAGACTACTGAGATGCTAAGCGGCAACAAACCCACTGGTCCCCCTCCAATTACAAGCGCACATAAAACAAAAGCAGAGGGAAAAAGAAAAGCAAGCCCATTGATACCCTACCGCCAAAATTTCAATTAAATAAACAACAAGACATTACATAGGACCTAAAAATAGAAATAAATCATCAGGCAATACACACATTATAATTTAAACAGAAGTGTCAGTGCGCTCTGAAATTCTTGAGAGGGCTCTACCTAGCTGGATAACGATACACGGGAAGCAACGTGGTATCTGGTGAAGACCCATGGTCCTAGATCTCAATGAGTGGGATGGAACATATGGAGTTATGAGATAATTTGATGTAACCAGGAGCCATGTTATTGAGTGATTTGTAAACGGTTAAGAGTACCTTGAAATTGATAAGTTTTCTGACTGGGAGCCAATGCAAATCCATCAAAATGGGTTGAATATGTATGTTCATGTTTACTTGCTCAAACAGCTTGCAGCCGCTGTATTTTAGACACGCTGTGGCTTAACAACTTCGTGATTTGGAAGCCCATGTAACAGTCTAGTCTAGAAGAATCTAAGCATGTGCAAGTCTCTCCGTTATATCACGATTCAGAAACTTGCGTAACTTGTAATTGAATATTGTCTTTTATATTTGACTTGAAATGAGTAAACAATAAATATGATAATCCCGAGAAAGGTCACTTGCTTGTCACTAATTTCAATGAAACAGAAATCAGCGATTCCTTTTGTTTGATTGAATTTATTTCTGACGGAAAAACAAAACAAAATTAGCAATACGTAGTTCCTGTTTGGCGATCAAAATGAATGTGGATGCATTTTCGCTATTTTCTGTTTCACGACATGATAACATAATTATAAGAGCTAACGTTTAGTCGCGCAAATGTATAATATAGTATTAATATTAGATGGCTGCAGAACAACAATATCAGTAATATTGCACCAGGAACATTTGATGGTCTACAAAAGCTCACTTAATTATAAATTTCATATCATGAATTTTAATCACGCGGCAAGAAGCCACCAATTCTCTCTTGTCTGGATTTACGTTTGACAGCGAAACAAACTAGATAAAGTATGAACTTCATGTTTACTGAAGGAAATTGTTGTAGGCCTATACATTGTTGTATACATTTTCACAATTTGTTACGATATGACACAACGCAATCAGAACATTGTTACAGATCAGTAGCTGAATGTATATCTGGATTTAACAACATTTAATACAATAATACAAACATGTGGAAAATTTTCTAATAATTTAAATATTGTCCCACACAGTGTAGTATAGATGGAAGATTGCCACCGAACATGTTTATACTGATGCACTCGAGTGAATTCTCTAAAATAGTTGAATCTCAGGCACAATTATTTTTGTTTGTACACGGGCAACGTTTCACAAAGTTTGCTTTGATGAGCTAAATATCGCGTCATATATATTGTCTTGAATACAGAAGGTAATCATACTCGTAGTTGTATTTAGTATGGCAATACTTTTTGTTTCAATAAATTTAAGTCGTCACAATATGTCGCACAAGTCAATGGATATTATTATATTATTATAATATTATTCATGAATTGCAGGCAGAATAATGTATTCTTAGGGGAATATAAGATCATTGGTGAAGATAACCATACTTTTTCCATCTTACTATAGAAATCTGCAGAACAACGAAATCAGTGAACTTGCAAACGGAACATTTAATGGTCCACAAAACCTCTTGAAATTGCAAGTTGTAATTTCATGTATTTCAATCATGTAGCATCAAGCCACCGATTTATCTTTACTTAAGTTACGTCTGACGGCAATATTTATTTGTTACCACGGGCATAAATCCCGGGGGATGGGGGATATATCCCCCTACTTTTTGGACCGGGGTGATGGTCCATAGGATCACCCCCCCCCCTGAATTTTCCATGCGTTGGAAAAATGCATAGGTGTAATTTGTACTGTAGCCGCAAGATTCTGAATAGTTGTCGACTGCAGAACTTCAAGCTATACCGTGCACCCAAATTTCAAAATCATCCCCTACTTTTCATCACGGATTGACGTGAATGTTCAATGTTCAATGTGTCTGCATGCCAATGAACATTCAAGTGTTTTATATATTTTGTTTATAATTATTATTATTGTCTTTATCGAGATGCAAAAAACAATCTGTGAAAATTGTAGCTCATAACGATGTGTCTCTAAAAGGACATTAGAGAAAAATTCATAAAACCAGGCAAAATTTCGTTTAACTTCGAAACAAAAGTAATAAAATCCTGTTTGCTGATCGAAATAGTTCTATGCATTTATCACTAATTTTCTTTTAACGACACAATGTAATTTTCACAGTTTTTGTTTTCTTTCTTTATGCAAAATATCAAAATATCTTGAATCAGTCATGAGTCTCACCAGGATTTTTATCGGGGGATTCGTACAAGAGCTAAGTACGCATGTGTGCGGTATGCAAGGAATACATTTCTTCATAAAAAAGGGATTTGCTCGCACCCCCTTCGGAGACGCAGAACAATGTATTTTCGTGTTCAAATAATTTGCAATTCGTCCCACCATGTAATACTTGGATGCTATATGGAAATTATTTGTTTTGTTTTTAATTATGATTGTAATAAATCTTCTCTTCTCAAAAGGTCCACATTGATGAATGTTACCAACGTGTAATGGTTAGTGCGATATTTCAAACTCTATTCAGTTTTCAATATATCAGTTATTTGAACCCAGAACATTTGATGGTCTGCAAAAACTCTCATTCTTGTAATTAATTTCAATCAAGCAAGAACCAGCAAAATTAGTTTTTTATTGAATTAACGTCTCATGGCAAGCCAGAATTAAAATGAGTATTTTATTGCCGATCGACAGTAAAGTGAAATGCTGCTTACAGCGGCGTAGCCAGGAGGTTTTCAGTGGGGGGCAGGGGGCGGGGCATTGTTTTCAGTGGGGGGCCAGGGGTATGTTTGTTTTCGTTTTTTTTTTTTTTTGGGGGGGGGGGGGGGGGGCACTATGAGGACTTTTCGTGGTGGAACCTGGGGGGCACTGAACATTTGTAATGCAACCCGGGAATCGCCCACCGGAATTCGACTCTATCTACAGACACACGAAGTTTAAGATCTTGAACGCTTACGAAATCCTGGAGGAGATTATACAGAGGCCATCAAAATGATGTATAAAGATACAAGTGCAGTCGTTCTCCCGGAAGGTGAAACTGATTCGTTTTCCATCAACACCGGCGTTCTCACTTGCCCACTATCTGTTCATCATACGCGTTTCGGAAAGCAATCAGTGACACAGATGGGCTAACCCTCACTCGACATACCATGCTCAACAACTCCATGATCTAGATTACACTGACGACATTAGTCTACTTGCTGACATATCCTCCGTGATGCTGAATCACTTCTCCACGAAGTGGAAGCTTGCTGCAAGTCTATTGGTCTCTCATTTAACTCAGTATATTGACATCAACCCCTCTACCTTCGATGACGTCATCGCACTGGATGACAGTAGGATCGACAAAGTTGATGATGTTGATTGTAGGAAGACTCAAGTCTGCTGTCCACTCCCTGAGGAAAGTTTGGTGATCTTCGATAGATAAAAGCTCCAAAATATAAATCTTTAATGCATCTGAGGAGTACCGCCTGCTATGTGGGTGTGAGTCCTGGGTTCTAACCAGCAAGCTCACTAAATCTGTCAATGGAACGTACACATGGATGTTGTGAACAGTCCAGAATATTTCTGGACGGCACCCTGTCCCCATCTCTAGCATCATCAGGCAGCCTCGCCTTCGGCTAGCAGGCCATGTTCTCCGTCACAACGAGCAAGCTAGTTGTGCCCTCCTCTGGAACCTGGATACCCCTTGTCGAAGACGTTGTCCTGACATCACCCTCTAAACGTCTATCGAGTTTCAGACAGGAATGTGTAGATTATCACTTTCCATTGTAATGCTTGACAGGGATCGTTGAGAGAAACTCATCAAGTCATCACAGTTTTTTGAATGAATGAATACAACAATATGATAAGGCCACTAAAAAAACTACAATTCTTTCCAACAAAAGTTTGACTAATGTTTTAAATAAACTTTACAATGCTTACGAACATTAGTATTAAAAACATAAATTCAGTTGTTTCGTTATGTTTCGTTATATTTGGACGTGAAAGAATGGATGGAGTGTCCCCTCCTTTTTAGAGACCCTTGATCCGTCATGTGTACCTATACCCATAGAACATTGTTATTCACGACCAGTGCCCAACCCATCTGTCCACAAACCAGTACACACAATCCATGACCAGTACCACGGAGTAAAAATGTATGTAGACAACCAAAACAATTGAAGATTTGTCTGTAAATATGGTTTGGATATATTCATCAAAACCTACAGTGTCAAGTATTATACTTTCTAATTAGCAAAAGCAACAATTGCGTGGAAGTGATTTTTTTTGTTTTCACAGAATGACACAAACTCAATTCAAGGTAGATATTAATATACGGTGAACGCCGCAGCCGACTTGTAGTAACATTTTGCTCACGATAACAAACTGTAAATGAGTTCTCCAGAGGTTATCCTGTTTCATCAACGATGGATCAGTGAGTGAAGCATTGATAATGCGCCCTCCACTTGTTTCACACTGGACACGACTCCTTTAGGTTTTGTTATCAACACTATCAGGCTGGGGGTAGGGGAATATTCCCCCTATGATTTAAAAATAATAATATATCCTGAACGCTTTGTCTGATCACACTGACATTTTCTTACTTTTCCTAACTATTATGTGGAACCATTTTTTGAATAAAAATACTAGATAGTTGATACTGGAAGACATAAAATATTTGTTTTAGGGTTTGTTAACTTTCAAAGTCTGAACTGGAAAACATTGAGTCATGTGACTATTTTCAATATGGCCGCCATTACGTTTAAATGTAATATTTAGTATTTTGTCCTCAAAACATGATTTGTTAAACATATATAAATTTATGACATCAATAGTACCATGGATGTTATAATATCTGCTTTCATTGCACTTTCGGTAAAAAAATTCCAATTTTGGGATGGAACCACTACTATTTTTACCAAAAAAGAGGAACAATTACCAACAAATGGATGACCTATGAAGGTTTTCATGGCCTCATTCGATAAATGAACTTTCATGAAAATAAAATCATATATATATATATATATATATATATATATATATATATATATATATATATATATATATATATATATATATATATATATATATATATATATATATATATATGTACACTACTCAAAAAAATTAAAGGAACATGATTATGTAACAGCCTTTGTCGGATGTTACCGCTTCAAGAGGTATCAAGGTTGTGTCAAACCTATTGCAGGTGTAGTCTATTGATACTCAAACAATACTGACCAGTCAAAAGTGAAATCATACGTGTCTTCAAAGACTGAGGTACATGGGTGTCCAAATGTCCCTATAATGCGCTGATTTTGTGCACTAGTGTTATCACAAGCCTTTAGCAATTGCTGCAATACCATGATGTGTTTTCCAATTCTTGTGTTACCCTTTGGTCTTCTGGCCCTCTGTGGTGGTGTTCGCCGTCATTTAACAGAAGTTGGGGTTGCCAGAGCTGTCCAGCTTCTTGAAGAAGGCCACCCACAGCGTGAGGTAGCTAATCGTGTGGATGTGTCCCCAAGTGTCATCAACCGTCTGTGGAGACGCTACCAGGAAGATGGCCTGTATACCAGAAGACCAGGCCAGGGCCGCAGACGAATGACAACCCCTCGTCAAGACCGGTATCTGATGATTCTTGCCCGACGGAACAGACAGAGCACTGCTAGATCCCTGTCAACGGACTTCCACAGAGGAACTGGTATACGCTTAACTAACCAAACTGTTAGAAATCGCCTTCATGAAGATGATATGCATGCTCGAAGACCCGCCACAGGCCCCATTTTGACCCCAAGGCACCGCAGAGTCCGGTTGGAGTTTGCCCGAGATCACCAAAATTGGCAGATGGACAATTGGGCCCCAGTGCTCTTCACAAATGAGAGCAGATTCTCAGTTTCAACTAATGACAGACGTGTGAGAGTGTGGAGACGCCCAGAAGAAAGATACGCGGACTGCAACATCGTTGAAATTGATCACTACGGTGGAGGATCCGTTATGGTCTGGGCGGGGATCTGTTTGGACGGTCGTACGGACCTTGTTGTGATAGCTGGTGGTGCTCTGACAGGTGTGAGGTATAGAGATGAGATACTGAGACCCGTATTGGTGCCATTTGCTCGTGACATTGGGGAACATTTTATACTGGTACAAGATAATGCTCGTCCGCAGATTGCACGTGTAGCCATGGACTTCCTCCAGGAAGATGGAATCGACACAATGCGCTGGCCGGCACGTTCTCCTGACCTTACCCCAATAGAACATGCATGGTACATGCTTGGCAGACGAGTTGCAGGTCGACAGCATGCTCCAGATACTGTACAAACACTGACAGCTGCCTTGATTGAAGAGTGGAATAACATTCCTCAGGACTCTCTACGGCAGCTGATTCAGAGTATGCCTCGTCGCTGTCAAGAATGCACACAAGCCCGTGGAGGCCATACCAGTTACTAGCCACTGACTGTTTGACTCTGAAACATCTTAAACTGAGTATAGACCCTCAGAGGCAAACCAGCAAGATCAGCACCATCTTTGGTATGTGGACACTCTCAGGTCCAGCTGTTAGAGGACATGCATAATTGCACCTCACTCAAATCTTTTTAAAATTCGGACTTAACATTTGAGCGGTGCGTACAGAAATCTGTGACTCTTGAACAATGTAATATTTACACTTTTACAGACAATTATCTTTAAAGTCAAGAGATTGCACTCCAATAAAGAAAAGTTCGATTTAAATATGGTATTCTCTGTATTATAAAAGTCAATTTGTTACCATTTACAGTACATGTATTTCAACAAAAATGGATTGTTTTCAACAAAAATGAAAACGGGTATCCGGGTATCCGAAGTTTCCTGATTTCGGGTATCCGGTTCCAAAAATATCCGAAAACGCACACCCCTACTTTTATGCCACTTCACAAGCCCCCACTTTATTGGCAATTGAGTGATGTAATGCATCACGTGATACCGTGACGTCAGTTAAAGAACGATTTCTTAGCAATGGACAGATGTTTGTGTGTGTGTACGTGTCCAATGCGCTTATGTCAAAACTCCAATATCTGTATACATATTTTCATCCTAAATTTCCTTGAAAATATCATGCCTACAAGATGTGTCGTAGCAGGCTGTAACGAAGGTGTAAGCCTCCACTACGAAAAATTTGGGCCACAAAAGTGCGGTTGACGAGGGCAAAATGGTTCGGGCCTTCATGGGGAATTTGGGATGTCAAATGCACCCAGACTCAAGAAAAGCCAAAGCGACGAAGCGATGCTTCGTTAAAACATGAGAAAAGACAAGTAACTAACGTTAAGTCAGATCCAACATGTCCGATCTAACGTTACATGTATGTACTGTGTGCGCCGCCATGTTGGGTTTTGGACATCGTTAACAATAAATATACGGCGTAGTTCACAAATCATACATTAAAAAAAAATACACTGTAACGTTAGACTAAAATAACATATTTTTTTACAACTTTTAGAAGAAGTTGATGATGAAAACTGTGACTAGATTTTCCGGTCGGAGGCAATGAACACCAACGGTGCTTTTTTGCGACCTTCGTATTTTAATATTTTCGAATTTTTCAACCGAGTTTGGGTCACTAAATTAACGGGCTTTAATTAAATGTCTAATACTACTCTGTTTTCCCTTCCTATAGAAATCTGCATAACAACAAAATCAGTGAACTTGCACCAGGAACATTTGATGGTCTACGAAACCTCCGACTTTTGTAAGTTTTATTTTAATCACATAGCATCAAGTGAGCAAATTCTTTTTACTTAAGTTATGTTTAACGGCCCAAAAAAAAAAAAAATAAATAAATAAAATAAAAAGCTAAAAAACTAAAAATCAGATAAAATAGGAAATTTATGTTTGCCGATCGAAATATATGTACGCACTTGTCTGTGTATCTGGGAAGTACACCACTGAACATGTTTAATAATGAGGCAGTCAATTTCTTGTTAACTGTGATTGTTGTTGGCGTTGAAACATACGTACAAATACCGTTTTTGCCCAAATAGTTGTATGCATTTTTCATGAATTTCCTTTTAACGACACAGCGTAATGAGCTACAATTTTATCAGATTTATTTTATTTATTTGTATTATTTTATTTATATATATATTTAAAAATATTAATCATATCAATAGAAGTCTCTTTATATAAAAGGGATGTATTGGCACCCGAACACCCCCACCCCTTCGGTGACACGAACAAATTGTATTTTCGTTTTTAAATAATTTGAATTTCGTCCCACCATGTACTTTACTTGGAGGATTGTATTGCAAGTATTTTTGTTTTTAATTATGAGTGTAGTATATCAATGTTCATTTTAAACTCTAATTTCTCTCAAAATGTCTACACTGATGGATGTTACCAATGTATTTCCCAATATATCAGTTATTTGAACCAAGAACATTTGATGATCTAGAAAAACTCATTAATTTCATTCAGAAGCCAGCAACAAATTCTTCTAATTGAATTAACGTCTGATGGCGACACGTTACTACTCTTATACAACTGTAATACCGCGACACTTGTCAATAGAGGGCAGTATGCTACCGAAACTTGTATATCGATGCACTCAAAAAGAAAGGAGCGTGTTCTTTCTCTATGATGCACTTAAGTGCTGTCCAATGCATATAAGCTTTAATATGATATGTTTAATTTTAACCTAATCATCTTCCAATCTTAGATGGCTGGACTTTTGATGATCTACAACAGCTTATCTTGTCGTAGGTTTCAAGCACCACGAACAAACCAACTACATTTAGTTTTAAATGAGTTTTCACCAAAATATGGAGTTAGAGTTAACATGCTCAGACAGAATAACATAAATACGATGATTTTTCATTATGAATTGTGTGATCTACTCAGTAGATTATATAGTTTACACTGCATCCATCATTACTACCCAGCGGTTGGCAACCAGTGATATTGATTGATTATAATGTTAGGCTTTTATGAAAAAATTGATAAATACGCTGTATTTAATTCTACTTGGTACAGTCTTTCGTAGGCAATTTCCGAAACTATGGTTTTGAACACGGCTGTTACTAGATCACTGTGGTTGCCTGTATTTCAACATTGTCTTTACTTCAATATTGCCGTTGCAGCCATCACGGAATATAAATGTTTCAAGGAAATACAGATTCACACGGGATATAAATATTTCTAAAACATACGAATTACCAAGGAACAGAACTTAATTAAATATTCCATCATCAACAGTACTTTTTGCTATTTCCTCACTTTAAAATAAGGTCATTTATTGCGAGTCTAAGCACAGAGCAAGAATACTACAGAGGGCGCTTTAATATGCCAGTGGAAAATGACACGATTAACCCAATACTGTATACCAAAATAATTCCAATGTGTTAAAGTACATCTGAACGGTCTACAAATTAATTATTAATGCTATGGTCCCACAGAGATTTCGACTCTCTCGATCGTGTTTCGTAAAGATTTTTGATTTTTTACAAAACATTTTCGAGAAAAGTCGAAATAGTCTAAAGAGTCAAACAAAATCGAAACTGTCGAGATTTATCGAGATTTGTCGAGATTTGTCCAAACAAAATCATTAATCGAAAATTATTAAACCTGACCAATATTTTTCGATAAAGTTTCGATCAAATTTATCTAAATTTTGTCGACAGTTTATCGAAACTGTCAAATATGAAATCGAAATAGTCTTAACAGTCTAAAAGTTCGAAAAACAGTCGAAATAAATCTAAACTGTCTAAATAGTCCAAAACAATCGTAAAGGCCCTGTCACACCATGGCGTATGGCCTGAACGTATACCGACGTATACAAAAAATAGCTCGAAAATTGTCAGAGTCCAAGAACGTCCAACTTCCCAACGAATTGCATCTGAAAAGTCGACATCGGTGTTGGAATGGACGTATCCATAGCGTATCCATAGCGTATTTTACGTATACATAGCGTATGACTAACGTATTGATAGCGTATCACTAACTTATAACAAACTTATGACAGCGTATCACAGCGTATGCGAGCGTATGACCAACGTATGCTTAACGTATTCGTAGCGTATGTCTGCCATGCTCTCTGATGATGATGGGTTGATGATGGGTTGATGTGTTCAGCACGACAGACCATGAATAAGTGAGGATGAGTTACTCAAGGGACCCATATATATACTCAAACCCCCCCATAAGTTTCCAAAACGCCGAATGCTCGCTAGCTGTACCTACTGTAGAAACACGTTATATACGTTACACGATCGCCAGGCATAAGTTGTGCATAAGGTGGATACGTCAGAATACGTCGAGACTCGTTGGAGATACGTCAGACATAGGTTAGACATACGGCACATATACGTTATCAACTCGTTATCACTACGTTGGATGTACGTTTCCCCGTCAGCCGACGTACATTAACGTATACCAACTTACGAGTAACGTACCTCTAACGTATGTCTGCGTATGTCAACGTATGTCTAACGTACCACGAACTTACCGGGAACTTATGCAGAACGTATTAAGCACACGTTGAGTACGCCGAGAAATTTTGAACATGCTCAATAATTTTTCGCGGGCTCGACGTGTTCCAAATTTTCACAGCGTATCACAGCGTGCTCTTAACGTAAACGACGTATCCCCAACTTACCCCTAACTTATATCAGCGTACACCAACGTACACCAACGTATTTTCGATATTTCGCATACGTTGGCATACGTTCAGGCCATACGCCATGGTGTGACAGGGCCTTAACATTCGAAATAAATCGAAACATTTGTCCAATTTTTTTTTTTAAATCGAAAATTAATCGAAAACAAATCGAAATCAATCTAAACAGTCTAAACAGTCGAAATTTGTTGAAATGCTAGTCGAAATGATCTAAACAGTCGAAAGTCGTCGAAATAAAATCGAAAATGAATCGAAACAACAAAAATGTTCTCACGGAAATAAGATATTTTGTCGATATTTATACGAGATTTTGACGAAATTAGTAAAAATAACAAAAAAAACAGGAATCGAAATATATTTCGACAGAAAGATCGAAATATTCCTGTGGGACCATAGCATTATCGCGGTGTAGTCGACCGTTAACCGTAGGGAGATAATATCGAAATTGCAACATGGAAGACTCAGTCGCGTAGCGGTTAAGAAATGCGATGTTTTTTTAAACATATTGTCACACTGCTACAGTCATTGAGGTTCATTTCTTTACCGGCTTCATTTACTGCAGATGTTCAAACAATGTCTGATCTTTCAGAAATTGCTGTATCGTCCGCATATCTAAGGTTTGAGATTATCTGAGGTTTGAGATTTAATGCCATACTGTTCCACACCAGCATTCCTCATTGCTTTTTCTGTGTAGGCAACAAACAAGTGTGGTGATGTGGTAGTCTTGCATTATCTTGTTTGCTAGGCTGCAATCCTCAGTATTTTCACCATTCCATCGGGTTGTGGCTCTCTTGTTTACCTAAAAGGACTGTAGCAGTGTGACAATGTGTTTTAGAAAATCCATCTCAGTAAAATCTTGGCGTAGATAACCGAGCCAAAAGCTTTTGAATCGCCATTAAACAAGATAAACGCTTCATCATTTATCTGTCTTCTCAATCATTACCTTCAGGCATACTAGCTTATCTCTAGTACCCCTGCCTTTCTTGTAAGCAGACTGTGTTTTCTGGATTTCTTACCAGTTTTGCCCCTAGCGATGTTTGATGATCATCAAAAGAACCTTACTGGATGGCTGATGAGCAGACTTGTATGACTCGTGACTCGACTCGAGTCACTTTATTGGTGACTCGGACTCGAGTCATCATGGACAATGATTTGATTATATTTAGCCCACATCCATATATGCAGCGTAGTTGATCACAGCTAACTGAGTGTATTCCACTCATTTTATTGATGTATGCAACAGCTGTAGTGTTGTCAAGATATAAACGTACGTGGTAAAATTGTCCTTGTTTGCAGAATGATTTTAAAGCAAAGAAAACTGCCAATAATTCCAAATATTTAATGTGATCTTGGGATTCTTGAAGTGTCCAATGACTTCTTGTCCGCATACCAGTATTCTTACAGACTGCTCCTTATCCTGTGTGGGAAGCATCTGAACAAATTGTCATATTTGGTTATGTACATATCTAGTGGCTTGGTAGGATTCAATGTTTTCAATACACCAGGTGAGGTCCTTCAATGTCTCTCATGACAAACCCTTTCGAATATCATATGTACTGTCATTTTCTTGCAATGCCCGTATTTTGTCTCTTTCGACATACAGCTAAAATAACTGACAAAATATTATGCCCAGAAAGCTTGATACTATCATGCCAATAACTTGAGCCACTTCTCGAATTAGCGCTGTCTTTTTTGCTACCAAAGATTGACAAAACGTCATTAATTGTAAAGTTAAGTTAATTTACATATTTTGTGAACTAGGCACAAATCCCAGAAAGTTTATCGAAAACGATTTTTGATCATGAACTATGAACCCTGTTTGGGTCATAAGTTGTGTTGTTGCATTATTGCAACACTCATCAAATGTTTCTCCATATAATAAAGAGTCATCAGTATATGCTACTGATTGTAATGTTTGGCATCTCAGGGCTGAATATATAGGTTTTAATGCACAGACATAAATTCCGGGGGATGGGGATATATCCCTCACCTTTTGGCCCGGGGTATGGTCAATAGGATAAATCGTGCGAAATATCTTTGGAAATTTCTCTTAGAAATATGATGTATCAATTGGTTAATCATGATTTCAATGTAAAAGTGTCCATAGCTGATGATGGTATCAATTTAATACCATCTCTCCTTGAAAACTGAATAAAGGTGCAGTACGATTTTCAAAATTCCCCATTATAATGAATTCCAAAAGTCAAATTGCATTTTTTCGTAAACAAAACAACATAATAATCTGAAACTTTTACAGGATGGTGGTTTAGTGCATTTCTTGATTCAAGGAGAGGAAGCATACTAGTAGCAGTAGTTTTGTCAATAGAAATGATTTGTTTATCTTAGGTAGATTGTATGTATATGTGATCATAGTTTATAAGAACCAAAACATATAGAAACAAAGTTGTGAAATTTTCAGCTATTTTATCATATCATTTTCAAGAAAATAGCGATAATTTAATTCAGTTGATTTGTATTTATTGAAATGTGTACATTATCTTCCAACCGGTGATAACTTTCAATTGTATAACATATTACAACATAAGGCTGAATAACTGCTCAGAAATGTTGGTTGTAGTACCATTATTTTCATTCATCTAGATGAGCTTTTGAATTTTAATTCATCAACAACTTTCTTAATTAAAATTACTAATGCTATACACAGCCTTTTAATTAGCACGAGTGTGCCTATACATTGGAAAGCCTACATCAAGAACAAAGTGTTCAGGCTCAGATCCACTCATTGATTAGCCTGGATAAAAAAGAGTATTCATTTATTTATTGTTTAAATCTTTGTCTGTTTAGATGTCATTTTTATTATAGACATGGGATTATGATTGTGCGATGTAGTATTTTGCTGTATACATTATGCAATTACAATTCTTGTAATTTTAGTATTGGTTGGTTGGTTTGGTTTATTTTTATTATTATTTTGTTTTCTTGCGAAATCCTCATCTCAGAACCATCCAGTGTTTATCAAGGCTAGCAATGGACTTGGATTTCGTTCTGGTAACAGCTGATTTTAATTACCACATACTGAGGTTTACCAGGAAGTAAAGAGCCTTCATGATGTGCTCGCTCAAGCTTGATTTGCACTAGCTTATAGAAGGCCCCAAATCAAACAGTCATCATCCTTTTGCTGAGTATAAACAATCATATCGCTGTGTCTTCTGAAAAACTCGAGTTATTCTAATTCTGTAGTAGGCTTTTGTTTAATCTTACTGAATCTAATCTTCCAGCTTTTGCGTTTAGGGAAAATATTGTTTTGTAAAGAAAATGTCCTATAACAGAGGGAAGAGCGCCCCTAACGGTGACCCATTGAATGTTTAATATGAAAATCGACTGAAGATTAAAGAAAATACAGGAGGGAGCATGATGTGCCCCTTTTGGACGCAAACAAAATAAAATACATGATAAATTTAAATAAACATTAGATTGCATTGGGCTTCATTGTTGTGTTTTCACTTTGTAGGTTTAGAAACGTTAATGTGAATATGTCTTCTCTTTTGCAGAAACATTTCCAACAATGTAATTCACAGTATCGACGCTTTATGCCTCATGGATTTCATAAATTTGGAAACCTTGTAAGATATTTTAAATAATTATACTTATAGTCGCGAACCTGGGGCTGGGTCAAAAGGGGTCACTTGTGGGCAACATGATTTTCGGGTGGAGAGCACCCAGGGCACAGGCCCTTGGCAGAGGCATGTGTCCCCTTTCCACAACAACATAAATACGACACTGGGGTTAAGCACAGCAGTTTAAATCAAGTTTAAATATCCTATACTTGTATGGACCCTTGTGCTAAATTTAATCAAAGTGTTATCTGAACTCTCAGCTGCAGTAAAGATAGATCCTGTGTGCTGAGTAAAAAACGCATTACGCCAATAACCCCCACTACCTCCTCCGTTTAACGATTTTGAAGACGTTTAATTTCTTTTGTTTTCTGTTTGCTCATACTCCATCTGCTAATATGTAATTATGTACTTATTCACTATGTTTGTTTGTTTGTTTGAAAGGGATATCAGGAATAATTCGCTTGAGATAGTACACAACATTACCTTCGATGTACTGCCGAATCTAGAGAACCTGTAAGACATTGTTCAATTTTGTTCATTATAGACGCCAACAAATTGAAGATGAAATGTGGTTTATGGTTAATATAGGGCTACCACAATCCATGATCGTTTTTTCTCTGCACACTTTTGTGTGGATCTCAAATGTACCAAATTAACACATTGCATGTCATATTTCATTTTCGTTTTCTGTATCAAATAAGGGAATATATTGATAAATACTCGTTAGTTTACATAGTTTATGTATTAGGGTACTGATCAGGGGGTAAACAGTTCACTGGTAACCCAATGGTTGTCAAGGACGATGCGACTTAATGACATTGTGATACTCAATGTATTGATGAAAGCAACCTTTCGAAAATGGATAACATTAATTAATATCAATCTCAAACACTACTTTACCCTGTATTCCATTTCAGCAGCTTTGTTCACTTATTACATGAATTAGGATAGTTTGTATTTAAATAATACTGTTACACATGCATTTAAGGGAATTAAACAACATAAACTCACGGTAATATACTGTAAAAGATTTTCGAGCCAAAGGAGATTAATTAAGACAAAATTACATTTTACATGTTTTTGGTCCCGCTGTATAGTCACTTTGTTTTTCTTTTTTCATTCCAAACAATGTATTAATGTACCTAGTCAGATTCCCTCGTGGTTTATTTGATTAGAATATATGTGTTTTTGGTCAATTTCGGCAAATAAGCAGCCAAAAACACCGCGTCATTCTGTAAAGCGCGAAATTGAATGCTGCATAAAATCATCATTCAATTTTATTTCATTTCAATAGGCGTGCGATTTAAACAAAATAACCATCCAATTTAACAGTCCACTCGAACAGCATTCAAATTCACAGGAGCTTTTCGCGGCGCGTATTTGGTCATTCAAATTCATTATTTCGCAGGCATTTGAAATTTGTGCAACTTAATTGACACTTAGTTAAACATCGTTTAACTTTAGTTTCCTATAGATTTTTAAATGTACAAAAAACGCTTCAA
Source organism: Zoroaster sp. YZ-2022 (assembly GCA_029582265.1). Taxonomy (NCBI): domain Eukaryota; kingdom Metazoa; phylum Echinodermata; class Asteroidea; order Forcipulatida; family Zoroasteridae; genus Zoroaster; species Zoroaster sp. YZ-2022. Next base: position 68,331,476 of record CM055816.1, read on the forward strand.
AAATGAGAACGACACACTCAAACAATAAAAACAGTTTATAGTGAAACAGTCCAATATAACATAAATGTTTCAAAAACACATTACAGAATTAGGCCCAGGTCAGAAAACCAATAAAGATTTCTAATCAGAGAATGAACAAAACAAAGTAAGATCGATTAGCCCTATATAAAGTACGAGAAACGCACATGAATAAAGAAAACAAAATTAAGTTTGAATTAAAGTAAACGTATGAAATGTATTCTGTTGTCTTTTTTTGCATTTGATTCTCGTATTTTTTTCGAATTTTCATTTAGCGAAATTGATTGCCGTTATACGAAAATGAAAGTAACATTTTAATGAAAATCTCCAGTCGAACTAACTCTGCTAAATTGGATGAAGAATGTACATTACTAAAACAAATGGCGTATATGCTAAATTGAATATAATGCCAAATGAAATTGAATGCTTGAATTTTTAATTCGAAACATAGTAACCACTGGAAAGGCAAAATCGCTTTAATATGAACGTTTGAAAGTGAAATTGGCTGCTTATTTGCCAAAATTGACCAGGAAACCCTATACAGTGCGTATCAAAAAAAAGGTAATCCGAATTCAGGGCGTTAATATGCCAAGGTTATTTAGTTTGACAATTTACATGTAGTGTACCAAAGAAGAGGAACTCCTCAGCTTTCCATTGATACCTGTATCGATCCATTGCTGTCACACATGGCCGAGTACATTGTTATTGAAAATGGCAAATTCAAATCGCATTTTTGCAAGTTTGGGTAATCAGTTCAAGGCAGTCTGAAATGGACGCATCACTTGACTGCCTAGATGATTATGTAAGATTTTTAAGCTGGTGCGGTAATCGTCTGTTACGACATCCTTTTCTTCAAGTTGGGTATTTAAGAAGGGCCAGGGTTTAGGGACAGGTAGTTGGAAAGATGGTACAACTAACGACTGAACAGCGAATTTTCGTGATTACAACATTTCACCAAACTCACAGTTTGCAGCAAACTCGCGATGCTTTCAGGGAACGTTTCCCAGAACGGGAGCCCCCAGCAGCCAAAACCATCTGGGCGAATGTTAGAAAATATCAAGAGTATGGCACTAGCCTCAACCGCAACAAGGGGAATTTTGGCAGGAGGGACACCGGGCGATCAGAAGGGAACATTGCAGCAGTAAGGCAGCAACTTTTGGAGCATCCTAGGGACACCAGCGCAAGGCGAAATGGGCTGAGATTGCCTTCGGCGACATTCAACAGAATCACGAGATTGGACCTCCACCAGCATCCATATCGGATTCACATCCGACATCAACTTACGCCAGGAGATTTTGCTAGAAGGCTGGCGTTTGCCAGATGGTTGATAGCCCGTACCGAGAGAGATGTCAATTTTCTGCGGAATCTCGTAATCGGCGACGAAGCTGCTTTCTCCATGAACGGCAAGGTCAATACGCCTAATGTTCTTGAATATGCACCAGCAAGACACCCCCCAGAATTCAATGTTGAGGTTAACATGAGTCGACAAAAGTGGACTGTTTGGTTAGGACTTTGTGGAAGTGGTCAGCTGATCGGACCGTTTTTCTTTCAAAGGAATGTCAATGGTAACATGTATCTGCAGATGCTCAATGATAACGTTTTACCGCAGCTGCAGGAACACTTTGAGCGACAGGTTCGTGGGGTCTTCAGACAACTCTGGTGGGCCCAAGATGGCGCCCCAGCACATCGCCTTATCGCTGTCCGAGATCGTCTGAGGGAACTCTTTGGCGAACGAGTCATCGCCGTCAACCATGAGGTGGAATGGCCACCAAGATCACCTGACCTCACACCATGTGACTATTTCCTTTGGGGACATTTGAAGAACAAGGTGTTTGCAACTCCTCCCCGTGATCTTGATGAATTGCAGGGCCGTATTCGAAATGAAGTGGATGCTTTACGCAATAATCCGGCTATGGTGAGACGAGCAGTGCAGGACATGCTCCGTCGCTGTCAGCTTTGTGTCGAAAGGGGAGGTGGACATGTTGAAGGTGTGGTTGCATAAAAGGGCAATGTTAGAAGAGATTCTTCTTGAATAATGTCCAGTCATTCCTAAAGAAAATCTGGTTTATCACATACTGACTTTCACTAATTATCCTGCCTTGCACTGATTACCCAAACTTGCAAAAATGCGATTTGAATTTGTCATTTTCAATAACAATGTACTCGGTCATGTGTGACAGCAATGGGTCAATAAAGGTATCAATGGAAAGCTGAGGAGTTCCTCTTCTTTGGTACACTACATGTAAATTGTCAAACTAAATAACCTTGGCATATTAACCCCCTGAATTCGGATTACCTTTTTTTTGATACGCACTGTATAACAAGTCACAACATCTTCTAGTGATCCCAAGACTGCATCTGCCCACGTCCGTAACATGAGGCGTGATCCCTGGCTATACGCTTTCTTTGTTTCAAATTATTTTATAACATGTTTTATTTTATTTCAGGATCCTCAATGACTACAGTCACTGCTGTGAATTTGTTTCAGCTATTCCAAGTTTCAACGCGTCTCATTGCAAGAACACGGAGAAACCGACATCATTAGACCGATGTGGCAGACTCTTGCTGAACCCCCTACTAAGAGTGTTCATGTGGATACTTGGTATTGCCGCCCTCATTGGCAATTCATTGGTTATTGTCTGGAGGTATAAGCAACGCAGAGATCCATGTGACAATAAAACCCATTCATTCTTGGTGCTAAATTTAGCTATATCCGATATAATGATGGGTGTTTATATGTTGATCATTGGGATTACAGATTTGCAATTTGGCGAGAAATACGCTATTGGAGCAAAGCGATGGCGGTCCAGTGCAGTTTGTAAGATTGCTGGGGTGTTATCGGTACTGTCAAGTGAGGCATCGGTATTCTTCGTCACCATTATTAGTATCGAGTGTTTTCTTGGCATAGTGTTTCCCTTCAGTAAAATCAAAATCCGGGGGAAGACTTCTAAAGTTATCGTCTCCATTATATGGTCAACAGCTGCGTGTCTAAGTATTTTTCCAACCCTAACTAGTTGGTCGGATTCAAAGGTATATGGATTATCTGATGTTTGTATCGGACTCCCTCTGATTACAAGTCCCACAAGTTTTAGTAAAGAAATAAACAACGTTGAAACAGTTATTACTGGCGATATCTTTTTTCCAGTAACGCGTACTGATCAGATTTCGACCCCAGTTGCTGACAAGAGTGGACCATCTTGGATCTACTCTATTGTCTTGTTTGTTGGTGTAAACTTGTTTTGTTTTATGGTCGTGCTTTTTTGCTACACGGCCATGTTCGTGAGTGTTAAAAAGACAGCCAAGGTGGTGAGGGAAACTGCTCACCGGAAGCAGGAAATCGGCATGGCAATCAAAATGGCTCTCATAGTCGGCACGGACTTCGCGTGCTGGATGCCTATCATCGTCATGGGTATTCTTTCCCAGACCGGGACGGTACAAATCAGTTCAGAAATGTTTGCCTGGGTTGCCGTATTCATAGTACCGATCAATTCATCGGTCAATCCTTATCTTTATACAATATACACTAAATGTGCCAATAAGCTTAAGCGTTCCCAAGCCAACGATGCTCAAATTCACCTAAACTTGGCACATATCAGACAGAGATGAAATCTTGTGCCTTGCAAACTTAAGGCTGACTTTCTCCGAGACATTCATACTCCCAAATGACCACCGACCAAAATCTTACAGAAATAGGACATACACAACTTGCCTTATTGAATGTTATTTGTATCGCTTGTATTAATACCACGATTATAACACAGGAATTGTTTCATTCCATTAACAACTTGATCGTGGCGACAATGTCCATTTAACATTAATTAATTTCTAGTAGAAATAATAGTATGCAGTATTTGAGAAAAAAAACATTGTATTTGTTGCATGTACTTGATTGTGGATTTAGACTCATTTACGAGCCAATCTTTCCATTTAGGAATTTTTGTCATGTTTGCTTTTTGCCTTAAGGAGAAAATATTGACGATTTATTGCAATTATTTGTATTATTTTGTATTATTGTATTATTTGAAAATTGTTCATCAGCCGATGAGGCATTTGATTTTTGTAATGTTTATTCTGGATTTGTTGAAAATGACAACATGTCAGACGATAAACCTTATCTGGATGTTTGGTACAATAATCACATTTAATCTGTTTTAAATTACCGCTTATGCATAAAATTAAATTAATTAAATAAAAAAATTAATTAAAAAAAATAAAATTAAAAAATTAAAAAAAATAAATAAAATAAATAAAATAAATTAAAAGATTTATAAAAAAAAAATTAATTAAATTTAAAAAAATAAAAAATAACCAAAAATAACAAAATAACAAAAATCGAAAATAAAAAAAATATATAATTTTTTTATTTTTTTTAAAATAATAGTAAATAAATAAATAAATAAATTTGGGCTCTAAGAAAATATTAATATATTAATAATCGACCTTTCCTTATTTTGAGAGAGTTTATGTCTTAAGGAAACAAAACAACATGTTTTATTATCTAGACCAACAATTAGTAGTAGACCTCCAACCGTCTCGAAAGGCGATGAACTTATTAATGGGGGACTCTGTTAGGCTTGGGTAGCTGATAGTTGCGGCTGTGACTGGCAAGGCCTGACCGGGAGTGACAGTCGTAATGGCAGACCTGACAGATGAACGTCGAGTCGAAGCAGCAGTTAGTAACTGCTTCCTCTGTTAGTGTTTCTTATTGTGTTCATCATCTTGTCTCGTCTGAGACCCACATTTCAATATTGTAAAAAGTAACTTTCTTCGAACCCGTTTTGTCTTGAATTCAGAAAAAAAAATGAGATCCACTGAAAAAAATACTGTCCTTTGGAAAGGCACCCCTACTGTGGTGAAAATCCACAAAGTATTGGAAATTGTTGTTTGTAAATAACACCAACAATATTGGCGCAGCTGCACCTATAAATGTAGACCTAACGTTTGTTTCATGAATTTGAGACAAGATGGATTTGGACAAAATGACAACAATATTTTACTTTGGATTGACATAATACAACTTATATTGTTTAGTTTCCTTATGACATAACCATACATTGTGAAAGGTCAATTATTGATAAATAATGCTAAGAGTTTCTTTTTATTTACCTTTGTTTGAATTTGAATTTCAATATTTAATTATTTGATGTATATAGGTTTGTTATTATTGAATGGTATGTTATCGTGTGCTATTTCCAAGGGATTATTAGTAACGTCAAAGGAGATAGCTAGAGACATAATTGTCTAGCAGACAATTACATGTACAACAATGGTCATCACTACATCCCCAAAGCTTATTATAGCAATGAATCTCATGAGTTTTTTTTCTTTTTCTTTTTCTTTTCTCCAGTATATGAAACCAGATTATTAAAATATATGTTTTCCCGGTCAATTTCAGGAAATAAGCAGCCATTTTCACTTTCATACGTTATTAAAGCGATTTTGCCTCTCCAGTTGTTACTGTGTTTCGAATTAAAAATCCAAGCATTCAATTTCATTTTCAGGCATGCGAATTCATTTAGCACTATATTCAATTTAGCATATGCGTCGTTCTTTTAGTAATACACATTCGTCATCCAATTTAGCAGAGTTGGTTCGACTGGAGATTGTCACTAAAATGTTTTCATTTTCGTATAACGGCAATCAATTTCGCAAAATGAGAATTTAAACAATACGAGAAACAAATGCAAACAAAATAATAAATAAATTGTACAAGACAACCGAATACGTTTCAAGTTTTCTTTATTCATGTGTGTTTCTCGTACACTTGACATAGGGCCAATCGATCTTACATTGTTTTGTTTATTGTCTTATTAGAATCTTTATTGGTTTTCTGACCTGAGCCTATCTGTAATGTGTTTTTGAAACATTTATATTGGACTGTTTCATTAACCTGTTTTATTGTTTGAGTGTGTCTTTATGATTTTTATGCTGGTTTCTTATTGTCCATTCATTCATTTTTGTGCCTTTAAAAATCTATAGGAAAGTTAAACAAACTTCAACAAAACGTCAATTAGCCTAAGTTGCACTAATTTCATAAATGCCTGCCCAAGAATGAATTTGAATGACCAAATACACGCCGCAAAAAGCTCCTGCGAAGTTGAATGCTGTTCGAGTGGATTTTTAATTGGATGTGTATTTTGTTTAAATTGCAGGACACAAGAGTACTATTGCCTACTCATAAAAAGGAAATTGAATGATGATTTTGAGCAGCATTCAATTTAAATTGGCTGCTTATTTGCCGAAATTGACTGGGAAAACTCATAGAAAAAATGTGACACAAAATAAGTTTATAACGGGATTTAATACAGCCTAATGCTGGTAATTTAATTGAAATAAACGAATCGTTTAATAAATTCCATGATTATCTTTAAACTAACTAACAAAAAATGGATCTTATGAATATTTAACGGACGGCTCTTAAGAAGTGTTATTTTTGTCATGTTTGCTTGTTTTCCTGTGAAAAGGGTCATCTTTTTATTTATTTTTTATTTATTTATTTGTTTTTCTTTTTGATAAGGAGAAATTATTGACGATTTATGTCGACATTCCCGCTTGTATATGGTTGTAGCTCATTTTTATTTGTAATTTTAATTTATGTTTGTTTAACTGTGGATTTTCATCAAAGCTGGGCTCCTTATTTGGAGAGAGGTTATGTCTTAAAGAAACATAAAAACCAACGTTTTATTATCTAGTCCAACAATTACATATTATAAAAAGTCACTTTCTTCGAACCCCTCTTGTCTTGAATTCAAAAAAGCTTTAGGTCCACTGGGAGAAAACAAATGGTCTCTTGAAAGTTAACCAAAAATCACCTTCTGTATGTCGTCCTTGGAAAGGCATTCATACTGTACTCAAAATCCACAAAGTATTAGACATTTTTGGTTTGTAAATAACACCAAAATGTTGCACGTATAAACGTGAGAAGACCATTATTTGGTTTCCTCCCAGTGGACCTAAGGCTTCTTATGAATTCCAGACAAAATGGGTTTGGACAAAATGACAACAATATTTTACCTTGGATTGACATTATAAAATTGATGTTGTTTAGTTTCCTTATGACATTGTGAAAGGTCAATTTTTGATAAATAATGCTTAGAGTTTCTTTTTAAGATTAATTATTTACACTTTGTTTGAACTTGAATTTCAATATTTAATTATTTAATGTATGTAACGTTTGTAATTATTTAATAGTATTTTATGTTTTTAAGCGATTATTTTAGGTTTTCCCGGCCAAATTCGTCAATTTATCAGCCAATTACAACGCACCGTCATTCAATTTCACGCAAAACTGATTGCTGTTCCAAATCATCATTCAGTTTGCTAAAACGACCATTCAATTTCAAGTAGTAACGTCCAAAGTTTATACAGCCTGACGCTAGTGGTTTAATACGAATAAACGAATCGTTTGATAATGTCCATGATAGTGTTACTGTTAACCTAACCAATACAAATGGTCCTTCTGATAATTTACCATGCAGGCAGCTATATTCGGTGCAGTCTGCCACAATAATTAAGGCCTCAGTTTGTTTGCATTTTTTTCTGGTACTTTCTTGTAATTCCCTTCGTGCGAAATTAAACGAAAATAAAACAAATCTTCATTCAAACCAATCTGGTGAAATTGAATGACGGATGTGCATCACTAAAATGAATGACGCAAATGTGAAGTTGAATGTGTTTCTACATAGCATGTCTGTGTCTAAACTGAAACAAAATTGAATGCCTGAATTCTTAATTCAAACTGTGGTAGCAACAGGATTAGCAAAATCGCTTTAATACGAACGCACGAAAACGAATTTGAATGGTCAATTGGATAATTATGGCCGGGATATAGTAACGTCCAAAGTAGTACTTTTAGTTTATTGCGTGTATTGATGTTCAACATCCACAGTAGCAAAACTTGTAGCTTTGCATGGTGAGGAGGATAAGTAAGACTAATTGCGGTGACACCATGTGAAATTCTCAATTGAGTAGTAACTCCTAGGATCCACAGTTCCCGCCTGCACGCCTCAACGAACTAATCCTCCAACATCCTGCCATTGCGTAATCCTCCAGCAGCCTACTTAAGCAGCAGCATTCCCCAGAGTCCGGCATTCTCCTGAGGACGATCAGACCATACTGATCGAAATGTCGAGTCGTACCTACAGTTCTTTTCAGAACTAATTGCTACTCAATTGAGAATTTCACATGGTGTCACCGCAATTAGTCTTACTTATCCACAGTAGTAGTTGGCTACATAATATTGTCCGTGTGTATTAATGTTGAACAGGCAATTACAATGATGATCATCACTATACCCAGAGTTATTTATCTATAGTATACGAAATGAGATAATTAACATATTTAAAGAAATATACAAGGTATCACAATAGACGTTTATAATGGTATCACAATAGACGTTTATAATGGTATCACAATAGACGTTTATACAGCCTGACGCTAGTGGTTCAATTGGAATAAACGAATCGTTTGATAATGTCCATGATAGTGTTAACCTAACCAATACAAATGGTCCTTCTGATAATTTACCATGCAGGCAGCTATATTCAACGCCCTTACAGTTTAGACATTGTGATTGGTTGATAACCGGTCTTAATTGTGATATTTTGTCCACAGAATCAGGAGGGCTTTTATGAATTGGATAACAAAAGTTCGGGCGATAAAATAACCTGGCCTTTGGCTCGATCCTTTGTCACTCGTGACCACACTTCGATCTTTCTGGAAGATGATACCAATATGACAACGAAATTAATGATGTTAGGTACAATTACTATCTCAAAACCAAAACGTTTTTACATAATAATTCACACAGTTTCATTTCAGGTTTATTACCAATCGTGTTCATTCCCTTTAACCTGTTTGAGAGACGTATTGTATTAAATTAATGCTGTTATTATTTGGCCTTACGCGCTTTTAATGTGGATTTAAGAAAAAGAAAATAAATAAACAAACCACCATGTCCTCCTTACAAAGTCACCTGCCTTCAGTGGACAAAATCAGCCAAGTATTGGCATAAAAATCAATATTATTTTATAGGTTTTCCCGGCCAAGTTCGTCAATTTAGCATTCAAATTCATTTTCGTGCGTCTGTATTAAAGTGATTGTTTTCTATCACGGTTCGACTTAAGAATTCAGACATTAAATTTCCTTTTCAGACATTAAATTTCGAATTTGTGTCATTCTTTACAGTGGTGCACATCCGTCATTCAATTTCGCCACAATGTCTTGAATGTTTTATTTTCAATTTCGTTTACAGGCAGTCAATTTTGCGAAATTGGAATTAAACAAAAAGGATTCTCACCAATCTTTCTTTAATCATGTGTTTTTCGCATTAACATTTTCGTTAATGTTTCTACATTCTTGTTTAATTTTTATCATTTGTTTTCACTGTTTTGGGGGCATTCCTGAGAATTTCCCTCGAACACCTCAATCAAGCATGCTCGGACTACATCCGATCGGTTAACATAGTGAATTGTAGAAATGGAAGTTTATTCTTTGACGAACATTAATAGAGTGGCAGGCTCTTACCAATGCGTGAACCAATTGCTACTATGAAATTGAAACATGGAAAAACAAGTGTAACAGTGTGAATGTCATTGCACAAATGTCACAAATGCTTGGCCAATAACAAATTTGAATGACTGACTGTACGCCGCGGGAGGATTAGGCGAAATTGAATGCTGTTGGCGAGTATTTTTAAATTGGATGCGCGTATTTGTTAATTGCATGACACATGAAATGAAATTAAATAATCATTTAAGCAAATTGATTGACGCTGCGTTGAAAGTGGCTACGAAATTGATGAACATGGCCGGGAAAACTTATATTTAATCTATGTAATGTTTGTAAATATGTTATCATGTGTTGTTTTTAAGCATTTGTAAAGTATACGTCAAAAGTAGTAGTTATTGACATCTATCGGATGAGGTCATACGAACATAAAGGTGCGCTATATCAATTGTTTAACTTGTCTTAACTTTTTTGTCAAAAACAGATTCAATAAAGTACACTGCATGAAATATGTGTTTTAAGTTCGTTCTTTAATCTCGTAAGATATTCAAAGACTACTCTCACTTACAAAGTAATTTTCAATAAATCACGATGCAAATTTGAGTGACTGGATTTAAGGTATGATTACAAAAGAAGCCCCATCAAACTCAGATTGACGAAATCTGGTCACCTTCCCATTTAGACAATACGATGCATGGCTAAATTTGGGAGATTACCAACCATAGGGCTGGATAGCTAATATTAATTGATTGACTCTACCCAACCAACTAGATCGATCCAACCCTCACCGTACTCCCAACCCATCCTTGACAATGCTTGGTCACGGCACCATAGGGCTGGATAGCTAATACTTGATTGACTCTACCCCACCAATAGACTGATCCAGCCCTAACCCTATCCCTAATCCCAACCCATCCTTGGCAATGCTTGTCACGGCACCCGCCCTGCCAGGTTAAACATATGACCTTAAAAGCCTAATGAACACCCCCCCCCCCCCCCAATCGCAATTGCTGCATCGATGCCATGGTCATGCAGTGCCTGCATCGCTTGCAAATGTTATCCTGTCCCAGCAAATCCACAGCCAACACCATCAAGCATGGGTACTACAACAATGGTGGCTCCTCTGGTACAGCCACCCCTTCCTTTGAAGACAGATAAATGACTTCTGGCCCTGCTGGTACAGCCACCTCTTCCTTTGAAGACAGATAAATGACTTCTGGCTCCTCTGGTACAGCCACCCTTTCCTTTGAAGACAGATAAATGACTTCTGGCCCTGCTGGTACGGCCAACCCTTCCTTTGAAGACAGATAAATGACTTCTGGCTCCTCTGGTACAGCCAACCCTTCCTTTGAAGACAGATAAATGACTTCTGGCTCCTCTGGTACAGCCACCTCTTCCTTTAGACAGATAAATGACTTCTGGCTCCTCTGGTACAGCCACCCCTTCCTTTGAAGACAGATAAATGACTTCTGGATCCTCTGGTACAGCCATCCCTTCCTTTGAAGACAGATAAATGACTTATGACCCTGCCGGTACGGCCATCCCTTCCTTTGAAGACAGATAAATGAATGCTGGCCCCACGGGTACGGCCACCCCTTCCTTTGAAGACAGAAATGACTTCTGGCCCGAGCATGTCAAATCCGTTCAAAAATACTAAGTGAACATAACGATTTTCCTTATGACTACACAAAATACATAATACACGATAGACAGAATTCTGTAAACGTGGACCAATAAGACTAAAGCACAAATGGTTATATACAATTATTTACCAGAAAGACAGAAATCAATAAGATTGTGGCCACAAAGTACTGCCCTTACATGTGCTGGCAGTTCTCACAAGACCTTTGAACTTTCTTGCTGAATAACAAAATAGTGTTTCAAATCAAGTAATCAATAAATCAGTGTGTGGGTTATTTGTATTAAGCGTACATTTTTGAGTCAATTGAACCATTTCCAAACTTCACTCGATTTAATTAAAATAACCACCGGTCATTTTAGTTGACATACAATCATTCTTGAATACGCTATAATGTTTATGGTTGCCGATTGTAACTCTGGCTGCCTCTCCCTGGTTGACTTTATGTCAGTTCGTCTACAAAGCTCTAGACCAAGGGAAGACTGAGGGGTGTCTCATTGGATGCTTCAGTCAGTCACGGACATGACAATGTGCCAGTCTTTCGTCTCCAGGGTCGTGGCCGAGCGGTCTAGCTTACCCGAATCAAGTTCTGGTGTTAGCAGCAGAATGTGGGTTCGAATCCCGGCCGTGACACTTGTGTCCTTGAGCAAGACCCTTAACCATAATTGCTTCTCTCCACCCAGGGGTTAAATGGGTACCTGTGAGGTCAGAGTTGGTTGATTAGCCCTATATGCGCTGTAATGGCAGCAATTGAGCTGTATACTCCCCAGGGAGCTGAGATGGTTTTAGGAATGATTTATGAGCCTTATGAGCCTTATGAGCAGGGGTAATAATATAATGCGCCTTGAGCACCACTCAGTTGGTGGATACGTGCGCTATATAAATCCACACATTATTATTATTATTTTTATTATTATATATAATAAGATAATTAACCAAAAACTCGTGCACATAAATTTCCAATAACACTTCGTATTTATATACATTGTCAAAATACCAGTACCTTGTATATCAATTCAGATAGGAAGATGTTTTGTACAATCATCATGTATTATATTTTTGAAAAGTTTGCTCTAAAAAGAAGAAGAAAACAAACAAACAAACAAATCTAAGCAATCCTCAATGTGTGTGTTGCCCAGTGGCGTAACTAGGGTCCAATTTTCAAGGGGTTCACCAGGGGTGCACCACTTTTTCTAGGGGGCATGTCAATACTTGAATCCTGCAGTCTCAAATAGGTACCTATTTTTTCAAAATGGGGGCGGGGGGGGGGGGGTAAGTGCCTTTGTTCCCCCATAGTTACGCCTCTAGTGTTGCCCCATACAGCATATATGCCGAAACACGAACCAAATCTAAGCACTCCTTAATGTCTGTGTTGCCCCATATGGCATGTATGCCGTAACACCAACCAAATCTAAGCAGTCCTCAATGTCTGTGTTGCCCCATATGGCATGTATGCCGTAACACCAACCAAATCTAAGCACTCCTCAATGTCTGTGTTGCCCCATATGGCATGTATGCCGTAACACGACCAAATCTAAGCAATCCTTAATGTCTGTGTTGCCCCATATAGCATGTATGCCGTAACACGAACCAAATCTATAGCAATCCTCAATGTATGTGTTGCCCCATATAGCGTGTACGCCGTAACACGAACCAAATCTAAGCAGTCCTCAATGTCTGTGTTGCCCCATATAGCATGTATGCCGTAACACGAACCAAATCTATAGCAATCCTCAATGTCTGTGTTGCCCCATATAGCATGTATGCCGTAACACGAACCAAATCTATAGCAATCCTCAATGTATGTGTTGCCCCATATAGCGTGTACGCCGTAACACGAACCAAATCTAAGCACTCCTCAATGTCTGTGTTGCCCCATATAGCATGTATGCCGTAACACAAACCAAATCTAAGCAATCCTCAATGTCTGTGTTGCCCCATATAGCGTGTACGCCGTAACACGAACCAAATCTAAGCACTCCTCAATGTCTGTGTTGCCCCATATAGCATGTATGCCGTAACACGAACCAAATCTAAGCACTCCTCAATGTCTGTGTTGCCCCATATAGCATGTATGACGTAACAATAACCCCAATACTTCCTGAAACTGTATGTATATAATCATACACATGCAGAATAATTAATAGGCCTTAGTTAACAAACTCTATTTGCTACTTTCTATGGGTGATGGCTTGAAACCAACATTGCTGAAACGTAATAATAATAATAATAATGTGTGGACTTATATAGCGCACGTATCCACCAACTGAGTGGTGCTCAAGGCGCATATTATTATCCCTGCTCATAAGGCTCATAAATCATTCCTGAAACCATCTCAGCTCCCTGGGGAGTATACAGCTCAATTGCTGCCATTACAGCGCATATAGGGCTAATCAACCAACTCTGCCCTCACAGGTACCCATTTAACCCCTGGGTGGAGAGAAGCAATTATGGTTAAGTGTCTTGCTCAAGGACACAAGTGTCACGGCCGGGATTCGAACCCACATTCTGCTGCTAACACCAGAACTTGAGTCCGGTAAGCTAGACCGCTCGGCCATCAACAAATACTCCCCCCACTGACACTCCCACCTCTTCAATTCCGTCAGTCAGCGAAAATTGTCCTCTTTTAAATTTACTCTTTTCCTGATGTTGCAACCGTAGTGGATCAAGTGTTGATCACCTCAGATTACTCATTAAAATATGTAAAACGGATGAGAGAGAGACTACTATGAGTAATGTACAAATGTATTATATCAGTGTTCAGTCACAGTCATCATATGAATGACCAAGGGTACACACTGGTCAACACCAGGTCTCATATTAAATTGGGAGTCAAGTCATGGCTGTTCCTGTTACAGACTGTTGACAATTTAGGGGAATGGTCATAAAACACAATGGGCTTCAGTTATTCCAATATGTTCGTATAGCAATGTTGTAACTTCCCTTTCTATATTTCCTTATTCGTTATTCTAATATGTTTATACATAGTTTGGGCTGGTCTTAATCGCCACAGTGTTGCAGGCAGGGAGTCCTACCCTATTATTCCAATATGTCTAAGGCAACCCTCCCCCGCCCACACATACACACAGTTTTTATGTATCAATCTCATATTAGGTATATTGTAATTTTGAAGACTGTTCCCCCTAAATTGTTTTTGATAACCCGTATAGTTGGGAGGGGGGGGGGGTGTTTTCACTTACGGATCCCCGCTAAGCATGGGGGGGGGGGGGGAGACACCGAATCTTTTTACAGGTTTAGGAATAACGTCAAAATAATATCACGAGATACACAGCAGTAACTGCATTTCATTTATTCGATTTATTGTATGTATTATTTACAAATACATTTGACAAATTGAATGTGATTCATTTATGGTATTACAGAATCTTCGTTATTTTGGCAATTACTTATGGCTTTAGGAATCAAGGATGTTTTTAGGCTATAATTATATGAAAGTTAATTAGAACTTTCTAAAGGTAACTGAAAAAAGAGAAATTTCTCTTTTTTCAGTTATGTTAACTGTAACCAAATCGCTGTTGGTAACCAATCACCGTACATAAAATAATAGGATCTTCTATATTTAATTTAATTGAATTAAATATCATTACAAGTTAGTTAGCTAATGCATTATGGATTCAAATTTCTCCAGCAAATCAGTAGAGAATTATAAAGAAAACATAAGACCACAGAACGGACAGGTAAAAGCGTTTGTGGATTGTCCACTCCCGTGCGTCGTCTTTCGAACTTTGTGTTCCGGGTTGCCTTGAAGCAGAAATCAAGTGATTTTGTTTGTTTCCCAAATATTTTGAGAGATTGTTTTGCATACCCCCAAAATAACGAAAACCTGCAATGTTTTACTAAGCTTGGGTGTATAATCTAGGGTGGTTGGGTGTAGGGGGTGGACAGTCATCGTTGCCTCGTGTTACCACAAGACCCAATGTCCACAACTGTCATGTTTTCTTGAAATTGTGCACTTCATTCAAGCAACAAATATAAATATCATATATAAATGTGATTCTATTTTGTGATAACTTGAATTTTCAAATGGCTGTATTAATATACAGGAATGTAATCACGAGAATAGATAGTATGATTTATTATAATAGTTACATGCATTAGCAACAACCCACAACAAGTATCAGTAGTTAGTTACTTTAAGAACCAAGTATTATCTTTATCATAGAAACATTACAGAGACATTGGAACTCATACAGGAATGTAATCAAGAGAATAGTCAGTATGATTTATTATAATAGTTACATGCATTAGCAACAACCCACAACAAGTATCAGTAGTTAGTTACTTTAAGAACCAAGTATTATCTTTATCATAGAAACATTACAGAGACATTGGAACTCATACAGGAATGTAATCAAGAGAATAGACAGTATGATTTATTATAATAGTTACATGCATTAGCAACAACCCAAAACAAGTATCAGTAGTTAGTTACTTTAAGAACCAAGTATTATCTGTATCATAGAAACATTACAGAGACATTGGAACTCATACAGGAATGTAATCAAGAGAATAGACAGTATGATTTATTATAATAGTTACATGCATTAGCAACAACCCAAAACAAGTATCAGTAGTTAGTTACTTTAGGAACCAAGTATTATCTTTATCATAGAAACATTACAGAGACATTGGAACTCATACAGGAATGTAATCAAGAGAATAGACAGTATGATTTATTATAATAGTTACATGCATTAGCAACAACCCAAAACAAGTATCAGTAGTTAGTTACTTTAAGAACCAAGTATTATCTGTATCATAGAAACATTACAGAGACATTGGAACTCATACAGGAATGTAATCAAGAGAATAGACAGTATGATTTATTATAATAGTTACATGCATTAGCAACAACCCAAAACAAGTATCAGTAGTTAGTTACTTTAGGAACCAAGTATTATCTTTATCATAGAAATATTACAGAGACATTGGAACTCATACAGGAATGTAATCAAGAGAATAGACAGTATGATTTATTATAATAGTTACATGCATTAGCAACAACCCAAAACAAGTATCAGTAGTTAGTTACTTTAAGAACCAAGTATTATCTTTATCATAGAAACATTACAGAGACATTGGAACTCATACAGGAATGTAATCAAGAGAATAGACAGTATGATTTATTATAATAGTTACATGCATTAGCAACAACCCAAAACAAGTATCAGTAGTTAGTTACTTTATGAACCAAGTATTATCTTTATCATAGAAACATTACAGAGACATTGTAACTCATACAGGAATGTAATCAAGAGAATAGACAGTATGATTTATTATAATAGTTACATGCATTAGCAACAACCCAAAACAAGTATCAGTAGTTAGTTACTTTAAGAACCAAGTATTATCTTTATCATAGAAACATTACAGAGACATTGGAACTCATACAGGAATGTAATCAAGAGAATAGACAGTATGATTTATTATAATAGTTACATGCATTAGCAACAACCCAAAACAAGTATCAGTAGTTAGTTACTTTAACAACCAAGTATTATCTTTATCATAGAAACATTACAGAGACATTGAACTCATACAGGAATGTAATCAAGAGAATAGACAGTATGATTTATTATAATAGTTACATGCATTAGCAACAACCCAAAACAAGTATCAGTAGTTAGTTACTTTAACAACCAAGTATTATCTTTATCATAGAAACATTACAGAGACATTGGAACTCATACAGGAATGTAATCAAGAGAATAGACAGTATGATTTATTATAATAGTTACATGCATTAGCAACAACCCAAAACAAAATCAGTAGTTAGTTACTTTAACAACCAAGTATTATCTTTATCATAGAAACATTACAGAGACATTGGAACTCATACAGGAATGTAATCAAGAGAATAGACAGTATGATTTATTATAATAGTTACATGCATTAGCAACAACCCAAAACAAGTATCAGTAGTTAGTTACTTTAACAACCAAGTATTATCTTTATCATAGAAACATTACAGCGACATTGGAACTCATATAGGAATGTAATCAAGAGAATAGTCAGTATGATTTATTATAATAGTTACATACATTAGCAACAACCCAAAACAAGTATCTATAGTTAGTTACTTTAAGAACCAAGTATTATCTTTATCATAGAAACATTACAGAGACATTGGAACTCATACAGGAATGTAATCAAGAGAATAGACAGTATGATTTATTATAATAGTTACATGCATTAGCAACAACCCAAAACAAGTATCAGTAGTTAGTTACTTTAAGAACCAAGTATTATCTTTATCATAGAAACATTACAGAGACATTGGAACTCATACAGGAATGTAATCAAGAGAATAGACAGTATGATTTATTATAATAGTTACATGCATTAGCAACAACCCAAAACAAGTATCAGTAGTTAGTTACTTTAAGAACCAAGTATTATCTTTATCATAGAAACATTACAGAGACATTGGAACTCATACAGGAATGTAATCAAGAGAATAGACAGTATGATTTATTATAATAGTTACATGCATTAGCAACAACCCAAAACAAGTATCAGTAGTTAGTTACTTTAAGAACCAAGTATTATCTTTATCATAGAAACATTACAGAGACATTGGAACTCATACAGGAATGTAATCAAGAGAATAGACAGTATGATTTATTATAATAGTTACATGCATTAGCAACAACCCAAAACAAGTATCAGTAGTTAGTTACTTTAAGAACCAAGTATTATCTTTATCATAGAAACATTACAGAGACATTGGAACTCATACAGGAATGTAATCAAGAGAATAGACAGTATGATTTATTATAATAGTTACATGCATTAGCAACAACCCAAAACAAGTATCAGTAGTTAGTTACTTTAAGAACCAAGTATTATCTTTATCATAGAAACATTACAGAGACATTGGAACTCATACAGGAATGTAATCAAGAGAATAGACAGTATGATTTATTATAATAGTTACATGCATTAGCAACAACCCAAAACAAGTATCAGTAGTTAGTTACTTTAAGAACCAAGTATTATCTTTATCATAGAAACATTACAGAGACATTGGAACTCATACAGGAATGTAATCAAGAGAATAGACAGTATGATTTATTATAATAGTTACATGCATTAGCAACAACCCAAAACAAGTATCAGTAGTTAGTTACTTTAACCAAGTATTATCTTTATCATAGAAACATTACAGAGACATTGGAACTCATACAGGAATGTAATCAAGAGAATAGACAGTATGATTTATTATAATAGTTACATGCATTAGCAACAACCCAAAACAAGTATCAGTAGTTAGTTACTTTAAGAACCAAGTATTATCTTTATCATAGAAACATTACAGAGACATTGGAACTCATACAGGAATGTAATCAAGAGAATAGACAGTATCATTTATTATAATAGTTACATGCATTAGCAACAACCCAAAACAAGTATCAGTAGTTAGTTACTTTAAGAACCAAGTATTATCTTTATCATAGAAACATTACAGAGACATTGGAACTCATACAGGAATGTAATCAAGAGAATAGACAGTATGATTTATTATAATAGTTACATGCATTAGCAACAACCCAAAACAAGTATCAGTAGTTAGTTACTTTAAGAACCAAGTATTATCTTTATCATAGAAACATTACAGAGACATTGGAACTCATACAGGAATGTAATCAAGAGAATAGACAGTATGATTTATTATAATAGTTACATGCATTAGCAACAACCCAAAACAAGTATCAGTAGTTTAAGAACCAAGTATTATCTTTATCATAGAAACATTACAGAGACATTGGAACTCATACAGGAATGTAATCAAGAGAATAGACAGTATGATTTATTATAATAGTTACATGCATTAGCAACAACCCAAAACAAGTATCAGTAGTTAGTTACTTTAAGAACCAAGTATTATCTTTATCATAGAAACATTACAGAGACATTGAACTCATACAGGAATGTAATCAAGAGAATAGACAGTATGATTTATTATAATAGTTACATGCATTAGCAACAACCCAAAACAAGTATCAGTAGTTAGTTACTTTAAGAACCAAGTATTATCTTTATCATAGAAACATTACAGAGACATTGGAACTCATACAGGAATGTAATCAAGAGAATAGACAGTATGATTTATTATAATAGTTACATGCATTAGCAACAACCCAAAACAAGTATCAGTAGTTAGTTACTTTAAGAACCAAGTATTATCTTTATCATAGAAACATTACAGAGACATTGGAACTCATACAGGAATGTAATCAAGAGAATAGACAGTATGATTTATTATAATAGTTACATGCATTAGCAACAACCCAAAACAAGTATCAGTAGTTATTTACTTTAAGAACCAAGTATTATCTTTATCATAGAAACATTACAGAGACATTGGAACTCATACAGGAATGTAATCAAGAGAATAGACAGTATGATTTATTATAATAGTTACATGCATTAGCAACAACCCAAAACAAGTATCAGTAGTTAGTTACTTTATGAACCAAGTATTATCTTTATCATAGAAACATTACAGAGACATTGGAACTCATACAGGAATGTAATCAAGAGAATAGACAGTATGATTTATTATAATAGTTACATGCATTAGCAACAACCCAAAACAAGTATCAGTAGTTAGTTACTTTAAGAACCAAGTATTATCTTTATCATAGAAACATTACAGAGACATTGGAACTCATACAGGAATGTAATCAAGAGAATAGACAGTATGATTTATTATAATAGTTACATGCATTAGCAACAACCCAAAACAAGTATCAGTAGTTAGTTACTTTAAGAACCAAGTATTATCTTTATCATAGAAACATTACAGAGACATTGGAACTCATACAGGAATGTAATCAAGAGAATAGACAGTATGATTTATTATAATAGTTACATGCATTAGCAACAACCCAAAACAAGTATCAGTAGTTAGTTACTTTAACAACCAAGTATTATCTTTATCATAGAAACATTACAGAGACATTGGAACTCAAATAGAAAAGCATAGGAAGGATTTACGTTGTATACGTGCGTGTTCTAGTGTTTCCGTCCTAATGCCTATGATAAATGTCCTACTAGGGTACAGACGTCGGCTACTAGCTACCATTTGTGCAAGAATAAATATAACTATTTCTTCATCATTTCAAATGGTCGACTTTTAAGACGCTGGTGGCAGCAGACTTACCGGTCCTTTTCCCATTGTTTAAGTAGTTCTGAGCATGCGCATGATATTAAGAACTGGATAAACCAAGAGAGTCTCCTGCTATATAGCGTCTAATAAACATCCCATTAAAAACATTACTAATGACGTCAACTGTTTTAAGATCAAATAAATCAACAAATATTAGGTCAAAGAAGTCAACAAATACTACATACGAAATGTTACACACACTATGTTTCTATTATACCTTTTCTTCCAGTAAGCACAAATAATATTTAAGTAAGATGTGCATATGTACAAATACTTCAACCCAAATTGTCAAACAATATCAATTGCACGTAGACAGCAAAATCTTCACACAAACTATTAAACTATATAATATCCAATAATGTTTATCTCATTGACTGTTTCAACCCACTGAGAATAAATACTTTATATAAACTACCGGCAATTTAAACAAAAGCAGAGACAGATACAATAATGTTGCATTTATAGACTCCTATATGAACTGATACATTTATGATGGAGTTTTGACCGGTGCCATAACATATAACAGAAATAAATGTACACTTCAACCACGCTGCTTCACGTCTATCCGTTAACCCATAACAAAATAAATGTACACTTCAACCGCGCTGCTTCACGCCTATCCGTTAACCCATAGCAAAATAAATAAGCATATTGCGGATTTGTTTTATTTATTTTTTAAATTTATTTTGTAAAGGGATAATCAGTTTTCAAAATTCGATATATTACAAAATGCGATCTGTTATTCCAATACCATAATTTATACATATTATATGAATCAACATATGGCCAATGTACAATAATTAAACAATCACACACAATTATATCCACTCTTAAACTTTGACCTTTGGCTTGACTTTTCGACAAAATGCACCAACTGAAACAAAGTAAACATTGTAATGTTCTTTCCACGTGACATTCACCATGTTTGTTTGCCAAATCGCATTAAATTCTGTATTCGACTCGCATTATATAGACATCTAACATCTGGGTATTATTTGTAAACATTGACCAATCAGGGATAAAACAACTATACTGAACAGCAAAAGAAACGTCGTATGAATACAATATATCAACAGGTATATTTTGTAACGTACACTTTGAAAACCATTCAAGTCGCATTCCATCCGCCTATAGGATTTTCAGGCACAGTCATGATTCAGAATGATGTTAGACTGCATATTTCCCGAAAACGATACATGTAAAACTCTTGTGGTTGAGTTATGTCACCGATTTCAAATCACGACGTTTCTTTTGCTGTTCAGTATATATCATTCATTCGTTTAAAGGTTAGATATAACTGGTATTTGGTAACATACGTTTATTTCAAACCTCTAGTTTTCATGAAATATAAAGCTAACCTTATCAAGTGACATCACAATAGTTGCTCACGTTTACTGAAAAAACGGTGAAAACTGTAACATGTTTTGTTTATGTTTTCATGTTTTACAAAATATTGCTGGATGACAACATTTTGTCAATTCTACCAAACAATTCCCATTACCTCGAAGATGAAAACACTTCAGACACAATCATTTCTCATGATAATTGATAGTGTACCAACTTCACAGCAAGTAAGTTTTATGATAACAATGAGACAATTTGATAATATGGTGATTACCAATGTTGTACTTTCCTTTTATACACTGACTGAGATTGGTCAATTAATGACCACACATAAGACCCTTTATACACTGACTGAGATTGGTCAATTAATGACCACACATAAGACCCTTTTATACTCTGACTGAGATTGGTCAATTAATGACCACACATGAGACCCTTTATACTCTGACTGAGATTATTCAATTAATGACCACACATAAGACCCTTTATACTCTGACTGAGATTGGTCAATTAATGACCACACATAAGACCCTTTATACTCTGACTGAGATTGGTCAATTAATGACCACACATGAGACCCTTTATACTCTGACTGAGATTATTCAATTAATGACCACATAAGACCCTTTTATACTCTGACTGAGATTGGTCAATTAATGACCACACATAAGACCCTTTATACTCTGACTGAGATTGGTCAATTAATGACCACACATAAGACCCTTTATACTCTGACTGAGATTGGTCAATTAATGACCACACATAAGACCCTTTTATACTCTGACTGAGATTCAATTAATGACCACACATAAGACCCTTTTATACTCTGACTGAGATTGGTCAATTAATGACCACACATGAGACCCTTTATACTCTGACTGAGATTGGTCAATTAATGACCACACATAAGACCCTTTTATACTCTGACTGAGATTGGTCAATTAATGACCACACATAAGACCCTTTATACTCTGACTGAGATTGGTCAATTAATGACCACACATAAGACCCTTTATACTCTGACTGAGATTGGTCAATTAATGACCACACATAAGACCCTTTATACTCTGACTGAGATTGGTCAATTAATGACCACACATAAGACCCTTTATACTCTGACTGAGATTGGTCAATTAATGACCACACATAAGACCCTTTATACTCTGACTGAGATTGGTCAATTAATGACCACACATAAGACCCTTTATACTCTGACTGAGATTGGTCAATTAATGACCACACATAAGACCCTTTATACTCTGAGATTGGTCAATTAATGACCACACATAAGACCCTTTATACTCTGACTGAGATTGGTCAATTAATGACCACACATAAGACCCTTTATACTCTGACTGAGATTGGTCAATTAATGACCACACGTAAGACGCTTTATACTCTGACTGAGATTGGTCAATTTAATGACCACACATAAGACCCTTTATACTCTGACTGAGATTGGTCAATTAATGACCACATAAGACCCTTTATACTCTGACTGAGATTGGTCAATTAATGACCACATAAGACCCTTTATACTCTGACTGAGATTGGTCAATTAATGACCACACATAAGACCCTTTATACTCTGACTGAGATTGGTAATTGTGACCACACATGAGACCCTTTATACTCTGACTGAGATTGGTCAATTAATGACCACACATAAGACCCTTTTATACTCTGACTGAGATTGGTCAATTAATGACCACACATAAGACCCTTTATACTCTGACTGAGATTGGTCAATTAATGACCACACATAAGACCCTTTATACTCTGACTGAGATTGGTCAATTAATGACCACACATAAGACCCTTTATACTCTGACTGAGATTGGTCAATTAATGACCACACATAAGACCCTTTATACTCTGACTGAGATTGGTCAATTAATGACCACACATAAGACCCTTTATACTCTGACTGAGATTGGTCAATTAATGACCACACATAAGACCCTTTATACTCTGACTGAGATTGGTCAATTAATGACCACACATAAGACCCTTTATACTCTGACTGAGATTGGTCAATTAATGACCACACATAAGACCCTTTATACTCTGACTGAGATTGGTCAATTAATGACCACACATAAGACCCTTTATACTCTGACTGAGATTGGTCAATTAATGACCACACATAAGACCCTTTTATACTCTGACTGAGATTGGTCAATTAATGACCACACATGAGACCCTTTATACTCTGACTGAGATTGGTCAATTAATGACCACACATAAGACCCTTTTATACTCTGACTGAGATTGGTCAATTAATGACCACACATAAGACCCTTTATACTCTGACTGAGATTGGTCAATTAATGACCACACATGAGACCCTTTATACTCTGACTGAGATTGGTCAATTAATGACCACACATAAGACCCTTTATACTCTGACTGAGATTGGTCAATTAATGACCACACATAAGACCCTTTATACTCTGACTGAGATTGGTCAATTAATGACCACACATAAGACCCTTTATACTCTGACTGAGATTGGTCAATTAATGACCACACATAAGACCCTTTATACTCTGACTGAGATTGGTCAATTAATGACCACACATAAGACCCTTTATACTCTGACTGAGATTGGTCAATTAATGACCACACATAAGACCCTTTATACTCTGACTGATACTTTATACCGCACCATAGATTAATTCACACATATACGTGCTCGTTGCATCTTTGTCTATTATAGCTACCGATCATCATTCACATTTACCTGTTAATGGGGAACACAAACAATAGAAAAAGCATGGGAACTCCATCAGTAAAACTCCTACATTGACAGACAATATCTGGAGAAGTGAGATAAGTTTTGCTGTAATTGGATCATTAGCTACACCTGCATGCATTACACAAACTGTCTTTCGTGTGAAAAGAAGTTTATAAGTGAAACCTGGTATAATAGTATGGCTAAAGGGGTTCGTTGTTCACTTTACTATCCCTATTGGGATATACTTTGATCCTGATTGAAACCCTATTATCCCAATGAGGATACCAATATACCCCAATCGGGTAACCCTTGGGTGGCAATGACATTAAAACCCTATTATCCCAATGAGGATACCAATATACCCAAATCGGGTAACCCTTAGGTGGCAAGGACACCTTCAATTATTCCATGGTATTACATTAGTTGATGTCTTCACAGCTTAATTACATCATTATTCATTTCCTGATTTCTTATAATTTAATTGTTTACAAATATTCATTATTTACTGTTCTAAGAATTCAGTTTGAATAGATTTATATATTATTTGTTTTCATTGTAATGTTTAATTGTTTGAGCATTGCATGCAATTACTTGTTACATTATTTTCTCAGTTTTTAAGACAATCATTAATGTCCAACGTTTGTACATTCTCTTCTTGTCTTTTCTATTGTCTTTTCATCAAAACTGTCCAATTTGCTCTTAAATAAATATGTTACATATACTTCTATCTTTTAACATTTGTGGATCACAATGCTTTCATACATGTACATAATTATGTGTTAAATTAAAATTGTTTCCCAAACAGGATGAAACATATAATAATTTACAATATATTCGACCAAAATGATACAAAACAAAATCCAAAATGAATGTTATTTTAATACGTGTAACATTGTACACTGTCCAGTCATATCTACATTTATCAGATGATAGCCCTGAACCATCAAATATTATAAAATGTAACCATCGTACAGGTCATTGACTGTATTCCTATATAATGTAACCATCGTACAGGTCATTGACTGTATTCCTATATAATGTAACCATCGTACAGGTCATTGACTGCATTCCTATATAATGTACCCATCGTACAGGTCATTGACTGTATTCCTATATAATGTAACCATCGTACAGGTCATTGACTGTATTCCTATATAATGTACCCATCGTACAGGTCATTGACTGTATTCCTATATAATGTAACCATCGTACAGGTCATTGACTGTATTCCTATATAATGTAACCATCGTACAGGTCATTGACTGTATTCCTATATAATGTAACCATCGTACAGGTCATTGACTGCATTCCTATATAATGTAACCATCGTACAGGTCATTGACTGTATTCCTATATAATGTAACCATCGTACAGGTCATTGACTGTATTCCTATATAATGTACCCATCGTACAGGTCATTGACTGTATTCCTATATAATGTACCCATCGTACAGGTCATTGACTGTATTCCTATATAATGTAACCATCGTACAGGTCATTGAGAGGATTCGAAAGTAATGTAACCATCGTACAGGTCATTGACTGTATTCCTATATAATGTAACCATCGTACAGGTCATTGACTGTATTCCTATATAATGTACCCATCGTACAGGTCATTGACTGTATTCTATAATGTACCCATCGTACAGGTCATTGACTGTATTCCTATATAATGTAACCATCGTACAGGTCATTGACTGTATTCCTATATAATGTAACCATCGTACAGGTCATTGACTGTATTCCTATATAATGTACCCATCGTACAGGTCATTGACTGTATTCCTATATAATGTACCCATCGTACAGGTCATTGACTGTATTCCTATATAATGTAACCATCGTACAGGTCATTGAGTGTATTCCTATATAATGTAACCATCGTACAGGTCATTGACTGTATTCCTATATAATGTAACCATCGTACAGGTCATTGACTGTATTCCTATATAATGTAACCATCGTACAGGTCATTGACTGTATTCCTATATAATGTAACCATCGTACAGGTCATTGACTGTATTCCTATATAATGTAACCATCGTACAGGTCATTGACTGTATTCCTATATAATGTACCCATCGTACAGGTCGTTGACTGTATTCCTATATAATGTAACCATCGTACAGGTCATTGACTGTATTCCTATATAATGTAACCATCGTACAGGTCATTGACTGTATTCCTATATAATATGGAACCATCATTCCCAAAATACATTAGTATATAATGTGGAATAATATTGTTCATATTGTATATGAATCCTGACTATTATCAAATTAAGTATGTCAATATACAATTCAAATTAACCAATTCCCCAAATATAATGCTTATTTTTATGTCTTTTCTCAAATCAAATATCAAACTAAATAAATAGTGGCATGGTAAAGACAGAAGAAGGGATTTGAACCTAAGACCATTTTATATGCAACACCTGAAATAAAGGAAGGATTAACACCCTTAGACCCATAACACTTTTTACTTCAAGCTCCACAATGTTCAACTTTTCATTGTCACCAAGTTGTTCAAGGCACCTTGGGGTTTGGATGATGATGATGATGAGTCAGTTCACCAGACTGTTTGACATCAGTGGGTGGTGGTGCTGTAGACTCTTGCTAGCTGTCACTACCATTCTCCTTGTTGGTCGATTCCATGGCACCTTGGGGCTTGGATTATTCAATAACTCATGATGAGTCCCTCAGGACACCAGACTCATTGACATCAAGGGAGCGATGCTGTTAACTCTTGCTAGCTGTCACTACCATTCTCCTTGTTGGTCGATTTCATGGCACCTTGAGGCTTCCATACACTGATTGTCCGATCGCTGTTGTTAAAAATTGCCGAGTGGAAAGATAGAAAAGAACAGGGGATATGTGGCAAAATAAAATGCAGGATTAATCTATATTATGTTATAATTTCTACTAACAAGATGGGCAACAAAATGTATGCATTACATGCAATAGAGAATGGTGCACACTGAGGATGTGTGTGGCAACTTCTTGTAGACTTGTGTTGAAATTTGTACTGATTACGTTTTGGGAAGACTAATAATAATAATAATAATGTGTGGACTTATATAGCGCACGTATCCACCAACTGAGTGGTGCTCAAGGCGCATTATATTATTACCCCTGCTCATAAGGCTCATAAATCATTCCCGAAACCATCTCAGCTCCCTGGGGAGTATACAGCTCAATTGCTGCCATTACTGGGGCTAATCAACCAACTCTGCCCTCACAGGTACCCATTTAACCCCTGGGTGGAGAGAAGCAAATTATGGTAAAGTGTCTTGCTCAAGGACACAAGCACCACGGTCACGGCTGGGATTCGAACCCACATTCTGACGACTCAGCCATCAGAACACAAATCCGATGCACTAAACCGCTCGACCATGGCACTCCATAACTGAAACTTATCATTACAATTATGTATACAACTACAAGTGTCTATGTGATTTACCTTACGCATCCTCCGTGTGCAACAAGTGTGTATTGTTATCTTGTAAATCAGACCGCAAACCATGCAACGATTGCTTGAATCATGCTAGTATACTGCATGCATAGTATGTATGTATATGTATTGGTGTATTGTATACTTGAATCATGCTGGTGTATTGTTTGCTGATTCATGATGCATTGTTTTCATCACGGCAAATGTTGCAAAATTAATTTTTAATCTTCGCAAAAAAAACACCCAAAAACAAGAAATTATAACAAAATTCTAAGTAGCATTGATTTATTCATACTTCATGTATGGTGCTATTTTTGCACATACACTGTACAAGGTTTAAATGATTCGTTGCTATGTTTAATATGCAGCATGCAATGATGATATTTGTCATGTGTTTTATCACAGCAGTCTCATTACGTTGGTATTGAAGTATGCATAGTATCTTTTCCTGTAAGTTTGCCGATTCATGATGCATTGTTTTCATCACGGCATGTTGCAAAATTAAAACAAAATTCTACTGTTTTTAGCATTGATTGTACACATGTACAAGGTTTAAAGGATTAGTTGTTATGTTATGCAATGATGATATTTGTCATGTGTTTTATCACAGCAGTCTCATTAGGTTGGTATTTGGGGGAAATTGAAGTTCATTGTGTAGTCTTTAGTTGAGCATAAAGACAAGTGGCATAGATGAAGGTGTGACCAATGTAAGTAATGGACAAACATTAGTGGATCTATGTTTATTTATGTACTTCCTCTTTATTCAAGACCCTGGATACGCCTCTGTGGACAAAGACCAAGACCCTGGATACGCCTCTGTGGACAAAGACCAAGACCATGGATACGCCTCTGTGGACAAAGACCAAGACCCTGGATACGCCTCTGTGGACAAAAACCAAGACCCTGGATACGCCTCTGTGGACAAAGACCAAGACCCTGGATACGCCTCTGTGGACAAAAACCAAGACCCTGGATATGCCTCTGTGGACAAAGACCAAGACCCTGGATACGCCTCTGTGGACAAAGACCAAGACTTGGATACACCTCTTTGGACAAAAGACCAAGACCCTGGATACGCCTCTGTGGACAAAGACCAAGACTTGGATTCGCCTCTGTGGACAAAGACCAAGACCCTGGATACGCCTCTGTGGACAAAGACCAAGACTTGGATACACCTCTTTGGACAAAAGACCAAGACCCTGGATATGCCTCTGTGGACAAAGACCAAGTTTATATTTCATTGAGGTTGGATAGACTATGCCATCTAACATGCAAGCGTGACTTATCTGACAAAGAATACGATCGACGATGCACATTTTTAGGCTTGTATTTCCACACTTTCACAACATGACTACATGGAATTTATGTGTTTAAAGTATAATGCCCAAAGAAATGAAGAGATTATTCGTGCATAAGTAGCATACATGTAAAACAAAAACAATAAAAACAAAACAGGATATTTGTTCATGAGAATAGAATTGCAGACATAGAAAAGTTAATAAAGTGATTGGTTCAATAACAAAAACAAAATATTTTAATTTTGCAGTCAATAAATGTAGTTTAAATGAAAATCAATTCATGGTAGCAGATATTCATTTGCCAAAATATTGTGTTAAGTGTTAATTTTGAGAGTAAAATTTGCAAGGAGAGGAATAAGAAAAGTAAGAATTAATATTCATGAGACGTTTACAGCATAATTTCATATACATGTTCAAAAGTATTTTGACTTAATCATAAGTCCAATTTTCCTAATTTTTATGAAATTTTATTTCATTTTAATGAAAAATTGTTTCATTTAATAATTTTTCTGAATTATCATTTTATTGCTATGTTTTTCTACCAATTTATTTACCAAAATTTATTTCGTACAAATTAGGAAAAGTGGACTTTTGAACATGTTATACAATGATAACCTCAATGCAGCAACATACAGCAACATTCTAATAATATCATATACAATGATAACCTCAATGCAGCAACATACAGCAACATTCTAATAATTTCATATACAATGATAACCTCAATGCAGCAACATACAGCAACATTCTAATAATTGCATATACAATGATAACCTCAATGCAGCAACATACAACAACATTCTAATAATTTCATATACAATGATAACCTCAATGCAGCAACATACAGCAACATTCTACATTCATTTTCATGATGCAAATCATACAATAGATATAAACAAGTGAATCTTTGCACATTATAATAGCAATCACTATAATTATGTGTATATACATTAGGGATGTACGTTTTCGGATATTTTTGGAACCAGATACCTGAAATCAGGAAACTTTGGATACCTGGATACCTGTTTTCATTTTCAATTTCAACAAGACTTTTTGTGGACATCCCTGGATAGCCAGCACATCCTTATATACAATCTACACCGATGCAATTATACGGAGACACGTTCATTAAGCAAGGGTTGTGTAGAAATGCCTTTATGAAGAGGGACATTGCAAAAGACAAAGCTGGAGGCATAACAAGAGTTGAAACATGTATTTTGGCATTCTCCTGAAGATGAGTACATCGACCATATAAGGTTATTATCAGAACAGTGACTCAAGATAGATTCATTCTTTGCACCATGCTGAACTTAACTTGAAGATGATGAGCACATTGACCATATAAGGTTATTATCAAAACAATGACTCAAGAGAGATTCATTATTTGCACCATGCTGAACTTAACTTGAAGATGATGAACACACCGACCATAATAAAAAGGTTATTGTTAGAACAATGACTGAAGAGATTCATTCTTTGCACCATGCTGAACTTAACTTGAAGATGATGAGCACATTGACCATATAAGGTTATTATCAGAACAAAGACTCGAGAGATTCATTCTTTGCTGAACTTAAAGCAGGACGTCAACGGAATATATTACAGTGTTTTGATGCTGTTAGGCTTACAAGAAGTGTGTAATGATTACTTCTATATGATTAAAATTCAAATAAAGTAATATCTTAATGTAAAAAAAAAATCATTTTGATCAGCATTTCACTATCTAGAAAAGTCGTGTTTCGCAAAAAGCCCGAACTCATGAATAATTCATATCGTAGTTGTGACGTACAATCAAGGACTGGCATTCGCTGCTTATGCCCACATGTCATGAGTGTTCCCCAGCAAAGTGCATTAAAAAGCGACGTGTACGAAACGAAAGCAAGCCTGAGATAAAAATGTCGGATAATAGCGGATCCTGGGAGGATCACAGCATTGATGAGGAGGAAGTATTTCCTTCGAGTACTTCGGATGAAAGTGACATCGATTCTAGCGATGAGGGGAGCTCTCCCGACGAGCAAGAGGGGGACGAAAGCGGTGAGGATGTTGAGGTTCGTGGTGCTGAACCGTACCGGTTTGAGCCACTTGCGGCAGTGGCAGGACAGCAGCGCGGGGCCGGGGTTCAGCAAGCTGGAGAAGACGGCGATGAACCCAATGACGAGGACTCGGCCGACGAACTCCCAGTCGTACTCACTTGCCTTCTCTCGATATTTGACGCTTTCAAAGTTGGAACAGAGCCTTGCTTCAAACGATATTTGGTATCCAAACCAAAACTTTCTTTCACTTGACTGGAAGAATCTCTACAGTCGCCCGTAAAATGGGCTGTACAAATCAACGACCATTTTGTCAACGTGAAATCCTTTCGTGTATTGTTCACGAACTTCACCCACTCCTTGGAAGCCGCCGGATTCCGCGGAAATCGGAAAAACTAACCTCTGGATTCTTGGTGGCACTTCTTGTACATCCACCAACAGCACATGTGCTAGGCATTATGCCGTCTTACACAAAATCGTCAAAACGGGGAAAAAATCATGTGTATCAACTTCGAGCAAGTAAAATCCCCATTGCCAAACACAAAGACAAAAACGGCTTCCTTTATTTATGCCCCAGATAGTACGTCACACTTACGCTGGTTTACGTGGCCGCTGGTATTTCACCGTTCATTTCGTATTGTATTTCTATGGGCCTTTGCTGGGAACCATGAAAGCGCGCAGCCAACGGCGAGAAAAAACCACTCGCTCAGAAATCTAAGAAGGGGCTATTTTTACAATCAAAATTAAACAAAATAACGGGGAATAAAACCATCGTACTGATAATGAAATAATAACTAAACACAACATAAACAAGACTCAGGAGACGATTTAGTGTACGAGCTCTCGTTGAAGTCCATCTTTAAAGCCAATATACACTTTTAGTGAAATATCAATTAAATAGTCTTTTCACTTCAAATATATCTTTAACTTTGCAAATGCACAAGAATCACTTAGCTGAATTGGTAGTGCGCGTGACTGACGAGCCAGAGATCCTCGGATCGAATCCCGACCAGAGATTATTAATTTTGTAAAAGCATATACCTGTTGAAAACATTTAAATGCTCTTTTAACTTCAAATATATCTTTAACCTAGGGAATGCACAAGAATCAGTTAGGTCAGTTGGTAGTGCGATTGACTGACGAGCCAGAGATTCCATGGATCGAATCCCGAGCAGAGAAGTGTTAATTTTGTGTCAATTGTTCACCGACTTCTAAATATCACAAACTTCCTTATGTTTATTAATAGCTTGCTTTACATATGAGGAGTGCTTCTTCCTGAATAAACTGCAATTGATTGCAACCTTATCTTCAGGGTCTACCTCTTTTAGAGTCAATACTGCTCAAAATCCTTTGGAATGAGGTTAATGTAAACAAAATATGTCCACTAGAATATACTGTAGTACGTCCCATATGTGTCAAACAGTTTTTGGATTGAAGGCACAAATTGCAGTACAAATTGATTACACCAGATTGTGTTCAACCCATCAAATGACAATAATTTGTTTTTAATATTACTAGATAGTGGACCTTCGTTAGTCCAGAAAGTTATGACAACACTAGCACTTCCAAATAATTAGCACTTCCAAATAATTAGCTCAGATAATTCACATAATAATTTCTTAATTAATATTTGGGAATGATTGGCAGTAATTTAATGATACCTACTCATACAATGTATGAGGCTACTGGCACTGAGTGATTGGCAATTACTGGTTTACTTCATGTCTGAATGAGGGACAGAGTGGATAGAGGAAAGAGAATGAACCACGCAGGGTTCATGGGTTAAATACTCACGCTGCTGTCAGCTGTCACTACTCCAAATATACATGTCACTCATGTAATTGACAGCTACATGTACACATACATGTAGATACTAGCCAGGAGTGATGCAACCCAGCAGCCAACACTTGGTATTGCAATAATACTAATAGATACCTAGGTTTCCCTGTGTTACAATATTAAACAATTGTTTTTTTATTGTGATATGTTAAATTGGTTGTTTACACCCTCAATGACAAATGGCTTGCCTTGTGTGTACACTATGAACCACATCACAATGGACGACTATTGAACAAAATGAACTTTACGTACATGTATAATGGACCCCTTTCACTATACATGTACGTAAAGTTCATTTTGTATAAGCACTACATGGTACCATATGATGGTACAGTGATTGCAGTCTCAATAGAGTATTTCTGAAATTTGTTGAGCTACCACAGAAACATCCATTGGAATCACTTACAGCACAATTTGTAATGAACAGTACAGTGTCCATATTACGTAAAGCTTAACTCACAGAAACACACAGGTTGTATAATTTTGAGCTGTGCCAAAAAACCTTCAACAGTAACATCAAAGATTATCAATTACGAAAGAAACCACCGACTTTTTGATTCAATCCAATTTATAGCTCAAACACATGCATATGAGTTTTGTCTTGGTGACTTTCAAATGATTCCATAGACTGGGAAAAGGGATGTCATTTTGACCTAGTTGGTTTTGAAGTTTTAGTATTTGGGTTTGGGGTATTTTGGTAAATGTTATTTTCCAAGATTAAGTGGGTTTAATTTTGTGGCAAAGTTAGTACTTTGTTTAATTAACAGTTGCCCAGTTTTGATTATTTTGTGTTATACTTGACAACAAATGATTACCCCTGCCACTTTTATGAGAATAAATGGGATCAAATATCTTGCAGTGGGGCACATTTTTTGTTTCAATTGGTTATTAAACTTCTTTTTTAAACGGGCCAAAGGAGGTTAGGCCTCCATCGCCCCCCCCCCCCACAATAAATATACTAAATTGGCTGCGTTATGAGCATACAGATAGGTAGTTGCAGTGTGCATTTTCATTCACCAATATAATAATTGAAAAGTACAGAGTACATAAAGGCTTGGGTGCTGATGACTGCTTTTCATTGAAACAAATAACAATATTGCTTAATGTATAGATACAGGATAGCAGAGTACATAAAGGCCTGGGTGCTGATGACTGCTTTTCATTGAAACAAATACAATATTGCTTAATGTATAGATACAGGATAGCAGAGTACATAAAGGCTTGGGTGCTGATGACTGCTTTTCATTGAAACAAAGAACAATATTGCTTAATGTATAGATACAGGATAGCAGAGTACATAAAGGCCTGGGTGCTGATGACTGCTTTTCATTGAAACAAATAACAATATTGCTTAATGTATAGATACAGGATAGCACAAACATAATGTCCATGTTTTTATTACATAAACAATATTACCTGCAATTTGTCTTAAACCAGTATATTACATGTATTTTAAAAATTGAAAGACAGGTTAATAATTTTAGCAGAAAGAGAGAATTATTATTAGTATTTTTTTCTTGAAGAGGTTTCACAGGCCACATTAAGACCCTGCATGGGCCACATGCAGCCTATGCGTTGCCCAGCCCTGTTTTAAAGTATATTGGACATGCATCATTCGCTGTTATTAAATAAATGTTGATGTGTCGTTCATGAGACACTACTGAAAATGCATTGATGTAATAAGGGAATAAATGTTTGTCTCACGGTCTTTAAAAGTAAAGTCTGTCCCGAGCCATATTGGCTCATCAGGCCGGTGTTTATCTCTGGTTTCATTGGCATGAAACGACTGAGAATATTTCCATTCCCCCTGGATAGGATGCCAGTCTATCGCAGGTTACTTCCCTAGCTATTGCCAGGTACCCATTTATACTCCTGGGTGAAGAGAAGCAATTACGGTAAAGTGCCTTGCTCAAGGACACAAGCACCACGGTCGCGGCCGGGATTCGAACCCACACTCTGGCGACCCAGCCACCACAACACAAGTCCAATACACTAGACCGCTCGACCATGGCACTCCATACTCTCACGGTCTTTAATGCAGGTTAATGACGGGTTTTGGGCGTGGTCAGGGACGATAAGGACCGAGCCAAAGGCGAGGTCCTTATGTGACCACGGTAAAGAACAAGTGTCAAACTTTTATTCCCATTCGTAAATGCCACTATCAATTTGTTTACCAAAAACTGTAAGCAAAATAGAAATGGGCAAATTCATAATTTGGAGACACACGAAACACTTTGAAATAACAGCATGATGCAATACAATCTTTGTCACTCTGCCATGGTCGAGCGGTTTAGTGCATCGGATTTGTGTTCCGATGGCCGAGTCGTCAAAATGTGGGTTCGAATCCCAGCCGCGACCAGGGTGCTTGTGTCCTTGAGCAAGACACTTTACCATAATTGCTTCTCTCCACCCAGGGGTAAATGGGTACCTGTGAGGGCAGAGTTGGTTGTTGTGTTTGATTAGCCCTATATGCACTGTAATGGCAGCAATTGAGCTGTATACTCCCCAGGGAGCTGAGATGGTTTCAGGAATGATTTATGAGCCTGATGAGCAGGGGTAATAATAAAGCGCCTTGAGCACCAGTTTGGTGGATACGTGTGCATTATTATTATTGGTTCAAATAAATAGAATAGCTGGCAAACAGCTGGCACATACACGCTGCTCTGATTTTGATAAGCCATGTCTTTACCATCCGTAAATAAGTTTTGTTCAATCTTTTAACATTTTCATTCATGTGTTCTGAAAGTGACATGGAATAATAGTAAGCTATGACACAATTGTTTGGGCAATTACCAAAGAATGAAAGTGACATGGAATAATAGTAAGCTATGACACAATTGTTTGGGCAATTACCAAAGAATGAAAGTGACATGGAATAATAGTAAGCTATGACACAATTGTTTGGACAATTACCAAAGAATGAAAGTGACATGGAATAATAGTAAGCTATGACACAATTGTTTGGCAATTACCAAAGAATGAAAGTGACATGGAATAATAGTAAGCTATGACACAATTGTTTGGGCAATTACCAAAGAATGAAAGTGACATGGAATAATAGTAAGCTATGATACAATTGTTTAGACAATTACCAAAGAATGAAAGTGACATGGAATAATAGTAAGCTATGACACAATTGTTTGGACAATTACCAAAGAATGAAAGTGACATGGAATAATAGTAAGCTATGACACAATTGTTTGGACAATTACCAAAGAATGAAAGTGACATGTAATAATAGTAAGCTATGACACAATTGTTTGGGCAATTACCAAAGAATGAAAGTGACATGGAATAATAGTAAGCTATGACACAATTGTTTGGACAATTACCAAAGAATGAAAGTGACATGGAATAATAGTAAGCTATGACACAATTGTTTGGGCAATTACCAAAGAATGAAAGTGACATGGAATAATAGTAAGCTATGACACAATTGTTTGGGCAATTACCAACGAATGAAAGTGACATGTGAAGAACATGTCAATCCCTAAATAATGCAGTTATGTCAAGCCACCCATTTGTGTGTACATCATTTGCTACCGGGTCTTTCTATGCAGTCTTATTCCTCTTTGCTTTCTTTTTAGCACGTTTGTCTGCCTTCTCAGTTTCTTCCTCATCGGACTTTTTTTGTTTCTTTAAATTTCCATCACTTATGCATTGATTACGCTGTTCATCCTCATTGGCAATTCTTTCATCTATATCAGGTTTTCTTCTCTTCTTTTTCTTCTTTTGATCAATGATACTCACTGTAAGACTACCATCTTCTAGTGCATGAATCTCTTCATTAATAGCATTATTATCTTCAACCTTATCAACTTCTTCCGTACATTGCTCTATTTTAATGTACTTTTTTCTTTTGGATTTCTTTTTCTTCTTTTTATGTGTGTTCTCCTCACTGTCACTGTCTTGTTGTATCGTGATACTGTCAGACACTGTGTCTTCTGATTCTGTCTTGACATTTGATGCTGCATCTACTTTCCTTTTTTCACAAAGCTCTTTCATCTTCTGAGCAAAGTAATCCTATCATATAAAGAAACAATCAAAAAGTAGACACGTTGAGATCTTGTTATAACACAACACAGCATCATATGTGACCCACTCTGTGAAAATGAGTCACATGTAGCACCATGCGTTTACATGTAATGGGCGATTGAATGATGAGGGTTTTAAAAAAAAAAATTTTTACATCCTATTTTTGGTTATCATGTTTTTTTTACATCATTAGGATCTAAATTTTCTTAATATTTGTTACATAAACGTCAATTTCAATCAATAAAATATTAAAATCAATGATTTTTGTGAGTACTTTGTTTCAAATATGTCATTTGTTTTCATTTGAATGCTTGTTTACCTAACAATAAATTGTGTTAATGATGCACATTATTGATTATTACAAATGCCACATCTCCATAATGCAATATGCCACACACATCTAACATATACCAAATTAAAGCCGATGATGTACTCTTTCCAGCTACATAGAAATGTATATTTGTCAAATTTGCATCTTGTGACTCATTTTCACAGAGCGAGTCACATACATGTATACTATGCCCAATATCCAATCACCTGTTACATAATTGTTGTTTGTGCTCCCTACAATTCCAACCAATTGTAACAAGCAATCCTGTTGGTAAGTGACATAATTCCAAAATAAACCACTCCCACGTCGCAAATGCTGGCTCCAAAAATCATCACAAGCCCATTGGAAATGCATTGACCACCCTTTACTGTAAGCATTTACGCAAGAAATTAGAAAGCTTGGGACTTACATTTAACGTATGTGTTGTAAAGACTCAAAATCTTATTAACAAAGTCAATTTCTGCCTCAAGAATCGCTTTTGAAGATTAAAATAAAGGAATTTACGTTAAATTACACACAATGGTATGCCAGCTTTGGAACCGGAAGTAGCGAAAAGAATTTGTGTGCCACCAATGCGCGCACGAACAGGATAGCTGCCATAGACCAGCAAGCTTGTGTAGGCATAATGGGGTATTTTAATTTTATCCTACACCGATGTGTGTATAGCACTGCATCCTCAGAGTGTCTGTGAAAAACTTCACAGGCGACTCAGGCAGGATTCGAACCCACGACCTCCTGCTTACTAGTGCAGACGTCTTAACCTCTTGACCACTGAGCTACACGTCTGTGTAGGACAAAATTAAATCAATTGTTTATCACCTGACACAAGAATTGCATCAACCTATGCATTCATGCACTTA
Organism: Zoroaster sp. YZ-2022; assembly: GCA_029582265.1. Classification (NCBI taxonomy): domain Eukaryota; kingdom Metazoa; phylum Echinodermata; class Asteroidea; order Forcipulatida; family Zoroasteridae; genus Zoroaster; species Zoroaster sp. YZ-2022. Next base: position 68,369,759 of record CM055816.1, read on the forward strand.
CATAATTATTCCACTAGGTCACAGACTCATGCAAGTTTGTTTATTTCGAGTCTTTTCACCCTATTGAAAATACTATTTACCAATGTAGTGTTTCACATGTCTGGCTAACACCTTGACTGACAACAGTGGCAGTTTGGGAAATTCATATGTTCATACCATTGAGTTGATTCAGTGTAGCAGACATTATTCAAATAGAATAAACATCTAGACAATATTACCTGCATGGAGTTAGTGCTTGTAATAGTCATGGACACCAAAATTGTCTTGAAGTGATGTGTTATGTTGTTGACTGCTTGAGGTAAACCCTAGACCAGCTCTAGCAGTACTCTCACCATCACTATTTGCATCATTGTCTGAATTGGTCTCCTAAGATCAAACATACACGACATACATTGAGTCAATATCAGCATCAGTAAAAATCATAACATTTAAAATGCACCCCAACAAATCATATGTTTATGGCTTTCAAAGAGAAACCTTACAATAACATTGACAACAATTTATATTAACCGTCCTACTACTATAAGGGTCAAAATTAGTCAAAATGTTTATATACTTGGCAAGGTATATCTAGTGCACTTAAAAGTCAAACACTGTCAAACCTTACGTGTAGTGAGTACATTTACAGGTCAAAATGAGTTGACCGTTTTTGACTGGGAAAAGCATTGTCTGGTATTGTTCAGGGTGGTCAAAATGACAGTAAAAACCAGTCAAAAATGCCCCTGTGTGCACAATTGGGTCAACAGTCAAAAACAGGAAGTTGACTGGTTTAGACCTCTATAGCAACCTCCCACGAAAGTGCAGCAATAGTAGGAGGGTTAAAGTAACAAATTTCACTGAGGCACGGCCAGGAAGAGGATACGTAGGCATATGGCAACACTGAATAACTGTACTCAGAAACGGAGGCACAGCCCGGGGGAGGCTACGGAGGCACATGGCAACACTGAGTAACTGTACTCAGAAACAGAGGCACAGCCCGGGGGAGGCTACGGAGGCACATGGCAACACTGAGTAACTGTACACAGAAACAGAGGCACAACCCGGGGGAGGCTACGGAAGCACATGGCAACACTGAGTAACTGTACTCAGAAACAGAGGCACAGCCCGGGGGAGGCTATGGAGGTATGATTACACTGAGTACCTGTACTCACTGACTGGCTATGTGGTGTATTGCTTTTACTTCTGACTCCCATGATGCAGTTCATTGTCACCATACATAGATAAGTCTTTTCCTGCTGTGAATTTCCTGTAACTGCAAATAAAAAAGGGAAAAAAATTATTTAAATATATTATAATACATATGACCTAATCCCATAAAATGTTAATAATTCTCCCATTCCATTTTCATTTCTTTGGCTGAAAACAACCTCTCCCCAAAAACATTGTTAACTATCCTAATTTACAAAAGTTACATTCACCTCTGAAATAGAAGCTTAATTATGGGGTGAAAACCGTGATGTATTGCTATAATTGGACCGATGCATATCATGTTAAGTGCATTAACCCTAACTCCCTGGGCCCATTTGCTTACACATAACCTGAATCCTTCCTAACTCCCTAGGCCCATTTGCTTACACATAACCCGAATCCTTCCTAACTCCCTAGGCCCATTTGCTTACACATAACCTGAATCCTTCCTAACTCCCTAGGCCCATTTGCTTACACATAACCCGAATCCTCCCTAACTCCCTGGGCCCATTTGCTTACACATAACCCGAATCCTCCCTAACTCCCTGGGCCCATTTGCTTACACATAACCCGAATCCTCCCTAACTCCCTGGGCCCATTTGCTTACACATAACCCGAATCCTCCCTAACTCCCTGGGCCCATTTGCTTACACATAACCCGAATCCTCCCTAACTCCCTGGGTCCATTTGCTTACACATAACCCGAATCCTCCCTAACTCCCTGGGCCCATTTGCTTACACATAACTCGAATCCTCCCTAACTCCCTGGGCGCATTTGCTTACACATAACCCGAATCCTTCCTAACTCCCTGGGCCCATTTGCTTACATATAACCTGAATCCTTCCTAACTCCCTAGGCCCATGTGCTTACACATAACCTGAATCCTTCCTAACTCCCTGGGCCCATTTGCTTACACATAACCTGAATCCTTCCTAACTCCCTGGGCCCATTTGCTTACATATAACCTGAATCCTTCCCAACTCCCTAGGCCCATTTGCTTACACATAACCTGAATCCTTCCTAACTCCCTAGGCCCATTTGCTTACACATAACCTGAATCCTCCAAAATCCTTCAGTAGTAAAGCAAGCACATGACATGTACACATGTGTTTCTAATCTGTGATACACGTATGTACATGGCCAGGGACCCTCCCTGCATGCATTGAGCAATAAACAGTGTCCACTGACCCAAGCACTGACCTTGCAATCACTACAACAAACATGGATGTACATGTACCATGGAAAGGCAAGTATGCCTAATACCATCAATATTCCAAAATCCTTCACTTTAGCAAAGAAGATTTTGGAGGTTTTGGGAAGGTTAGGGTTAAGCTTATATGGCACAGAGTTGTAAACAAACATCTACTTATATAATGAGATGTTTGTAAAATCTAGTTACACTTAAAAGTAATTTGGTAATTATATGAACTGAAAAGTGTAAAAAAGTTTCCTTGATGTGATGTTCACATACATAATGGAACATAATGCTAGCTGAATCATAACATACATGTACATGTAGCATACAAAATTCAAACATGGCGTTATCTATTTTTCGGCAACTACCAGGCTAAAATGTCAAAGATCACTTCTCCTATAAATAAATGTTCCACATTTTCTCAGAAACTTTGCATCTTGTTAAGCTTTGACATTCATGTATTGATATATGGGTCATTCCACGAGGTTGGGGCAAGCTTTGTGATTGGTGTCTCTTGTTACATAGGTAAATGTACCATTCATTATCATTTACATTGTATTATGATTCTTATTAACATTATTGTAACTTCCTATTCAAGGCACAGAGACTGATTTCATTCTAATTTGAAGAACTGAGAATGTGCACTCATAAGGATAATGAATGGTACATCTACCTATGTAACAAGGACACAAATCTTTCCTAACTCCCTAGGCCCATTTGCTTACACATAACCTGAATCCTTCCTAACTCCGGATCCCTAGGCCCATTTGATTACACATAACCTGAATCCTTCCTAACTCCCTAGGCCCATTTGCTTACACATAACCTGATCTAACAACTCACAAACAAAATATATTATTTACCAGAAAGCTTACTTATTTATGGTAATAATATGGCAATTAACCCTTGCTGGGCGCTCAAGGCGCGGAAACAAAGAAAAAACATGAATACAAACAATATACAATGATAGCATGGGGGGAAATTAAATAATTATGTACCGAGATACATGTACCTACAATGCAATTACAAATATACATCATCTTTGAAGAGTTGTGACATAAGATGAGTTTTAAGCATCGACTTAAATCTGGTTATACTATGACAAGATTTGAGTTTAGTTGGAAGATGATCCCAGAGTCTCGGAGCTGCGACAGAAAACGACCTATCACCCCAGTTCCGTTTTGAAGTTGGTTCCTTTAGGAGTGACATGTTGCTGGAGCGCAAATTGCGTGATGGAGTGTAGACGTTAAGCAGTTCAGAAATATAAATTGGAGCAATGTTATTAAAAGATTTGTGAACAATTAGCATAAGTTTAAAAACAATTCTCTGTGAAACAGGAAGCCAGTGCAGTTCTTTCAAGATTGGCGTGATATATGGCATGACTTTCTGGACAAAGTCACAACACGAGCTGCTGTGTTTTGTACGTGCTGAAGACGAGATATTTGATTCTTCGGGAGACCGTAAAGGAGAGCATTCCCGTTATCGAGCCGTGATGTGACAAACGCATGTATAATTTGTTCAGCAGCACTCTTATTCAAGTATTTCCTAATTCGGCTTATATTTCTGATATGAAATGATGATATGCAAACAATGTTGGAGATATGTGGTTTTAAAGTCATTGTCTAGTCAAATATAACACCCAAATTACGTGCTTGTAATGAGGGGGTTATCTGCGAGTCACCAATTGTAATAAATGGAAGAGAAACTTTAGATAATAACCAATTATTTCCAGTTGTATAAAAATATACATTATAAAAAACTGTAATTAATATGACAAAGCTAGTCTGATCCAGTGGCAGCTTTTTGTCCACAAAATGAAAAAGGTCATTAGCACCCGACACTTTTCAACTAGGAAAAAAGTGTCATCAATTGCACAATTGATTGAGTGATGATGATGATGATGTGATTTATACCAAAGTCAGGTTAACATGCTGGACTTTATTGGCAGGCAGTAGCAATCTACGGCCATGTTGATTTCCAATAGACTACCGTTTCGGTGGCTACTCCGGTTTCATCAACTTTGTCTGCACCTTATCTGTACTATTATAGTAATTCGTCACAATTCGATGCACAGTCAGGGGGTGGGTTCCGGATTTTCATTTCATTTTCACGTCAAAAGTGACCTATTTTTATAGCGCGTAAGTTCGATGAAGGCTCTATAAAATTATGTTCTACCCATCGCGTTTGTTGAGTTAGTCTAAAATGAATGTTTCAATGGAATCGACGCCACAGATTCTACAATTTCTGCCACCGATCTGACAAGTGTCTTCGGGGATGTCGCTGCCTTCAGCCTTTTTCGTTTGGAAACCGCCACAGACCAGATGTCTGAGGAATTGCGTATACGTTCTTTCAATGTCTCGTTTTTGTTCTGCGGTGATTATCCAGTTTTGGATAATGACCTGATAATTATATCCGGTCCAAACAGGAACTTCAATTTCAACGCATTTGTGTTTTTTGGTGTGTGTTTTTGTGTGTGTTGTGTTTGTTTGTTTTATTTTGTTTTGTTTTTTGGCCGGCCAGTGAAATAATTATGTGATACATGTAGGCTATACGCATTTATTGGAACCAGACCAAATTTCCCATACACAAAGTACGGTAGCTAAGAGAGGCCTCAAAATCGGCCAAACGTTCATACCTCAATAATTATGTGAAAAGGTCATTTAAAACATAGCACGGTAGAATTTCGAAGGATCAAGCATTGTTTTGCTGCAATTGGACATCGTTTCCCATAGCAGAAATATGAACTACCACCCAGTGTTTATTATTGCTAGCGAATGACTTGGATTTCGATTTGGGTTTAATTACCAGATGATGAGGCTTTCCCTGAAGATCGGGGTCATCACGATGTGCTCGCTCGAGCTTGGGAGACCAAAATCACCAATTATAAGCTTACAGAAGGCCCCAAACAGTCCTCATCTTTTTGCTGAGTATTACAATCATATCACTGTGTCTGCTGAAAATCTCGAAATGTTCTTATTCTGTTGTAAGCTGTTGTTTTATCTAACCAATCTGCTGAATCTAATCTAATCTAATCTAATCTTTGGGAACAATACCGTTTTGAAAAGAAAATTACATTAAAAAGAGGGTATAGCGCCCCTAACGGTAACCCATTGCATTTTAGTGAAAATAAAGTAAATTCGGGGGAAGTGGCGTTATGTGCCCTTCCACTTCGCTCGTGCCCACAGGTAAAATCCAGTACCGCATGTACACTCCAGTTCATTTTGCTAAATAAACTCCCATAGCAAGCAATGCTAAACACAAAATAATCAAAAATCATTAAAAAATACTTAGAAGTCCTAAAATGTTTAAAAACCAAGAGAAGAAATATTGATTGATGTGTAACCTTTTATTTTCTTCTCAATTAAATGTGCATAGTCTAGACTGAGTGTCATCAATCAGCACAAGCTTTTACCATCAAGCAACACTTGGAGAGGAGATGGGTGCCACCAACAGTGACATAACCAAGCCCAAAATCAAAGTTGCCAAGATAGAGATTTCAATTGGTAAATGGAATGTAAGAACACTCAATTCTCTGGGCGAAGTTGAACAACTTGACCATGAGATGAAGAGGTATAGATGGTCAGTACTTGGTTTAGCTGAAGCGAGATGTACAGGGATAGGTGAGACCACCACGGATGATGGACATACATTATGGTATAACGGTGAGGAGAAATACCATGGGAAAGGCGTTGACTTCCTGGTGCACAAAAACATAGCAAAATCAGTACTTGAAAGCAGACCAGTATCAAGCCGGAACATCGTATTGAGACTAGCAGGACAACCATTCAACATCTCAATTGTTCAAGAGTATGCACCAACGAGTGTTGAATCAGATCAAGAAATTGACAGATTTTACCAGCAACTTCATAGAATAAGGGAAAGAATTCCGAATAAAGATATGTTGCTAGTCATGGATAATTGGAATGCGAAATGGCAAGGTACTACTGGTAAGTTTGGATTGGAAACAACAAATGACAGAGGCCTCAACCTGCTGGAATTTGCGAAGTTTTACGATCTCGTCTTGACAAACACTTTACTCCCACAGAAGCAGTCATGGGAAGCTACTTGGCATTCGCCTGATGGGGATACCCACAATATGATTGACTACATCATGGTCAGCAAGCGTTTACAATCAAACATGAATCTGGCCCAAACAAGATCCTTTGCCATCGGCAGTGATCATGAATTGGTGATGACATCAATGAGAGTGAAGCTAAAAAGATTGAGGAAAGAGAAATCACCTAGAATGAAGTATGATGTGGAAAAACTTAAAGATACAAATATTGCTGCAGAATTCCAGGCAAAGATAGGAGGTAAATTTGCTCCACTTTTAGCTGCTCACATGGATATAGAGAGTTTCAACAACCAGCTGAATGAGCAGTTTATAGATACTGCAAAAGAAGTTTTGGGAAAAGCAAGCAAAAAGAAGCAAAAGTGGATGACAAATGGGGTGTGTTACATGTAAGTGACAGGCGTAGAGAGCTGAAAAAGAAGCGGTTCCTAAGTGGTATTGACCATGAAAATTACAGCAAAATCAACAGAGAAGTAAAGAATCTACTAATGAAAGGAAGGCAATTTCCAACAGATGGAAGGAATATTGTGAGGAACTGTACAACTACCAGCTGATATCAGATCAAAACCTGTTAGACACGCTGAAGGCCGCGGCAAACAGAGAACAAGAGAAAGATCCACCAATCCTTGCCTCAGAGGTTGAAATAGCTATCAAAAGCCTCAAGGATGGGAGGTCACCAGGTATTGATAATGTGTCTGCAGAATTGCTGAAGAACGGTGGGCAAACGACAATTAAGGCCTACACAAAACTTTGGAATGAGGTATGGACTATCGTACCATCAGCCTGAACAGTCACTCAAGCAAGATGTTCCTGATTTTAAACAGGCTTCGACTTCAAGCAGAGAGGATTATAGCAGAGGAGAAAGCAGGATTTAGGAAAGGACGTAGCACAGTGGAGCAGATATTCAATCTTAGAATGCTGAGTGAGAAATTTCGCACAGATCAGAAGCCACTTTTCCATAATTTTATTGATTTCAAAAAAGCTTTTGATCGGGTCTGGCAAGATAGAATGTGTAAAATTTTGAGAAAGTTCAACATCAGCAAAGGGATTTTGTAAATGCCACTGAGGCAGTGTACAAAGCATCCAAGAGTGCTGAGTGATGAAATCAGTGAATGGTTCTGTACCCGAGTTGGAGTTAGGCAAGGTTGCCTGCTATCACCTACCATCTTTAACATCTTCCTTGAATACATCATGAATGATAGAAGCTCTTGATGGGTTTGAAGTAGGAGGAAGAACTATCACCAACTTAAGATTTGCTGATGATATTGATCTTCTAGCAGGGAAACCTGAAGAGTTAAGTACCGTTACGGGAAGATTTGGAAGAGAGTGCAACGCGTCTTGGCATGGAAATCAGTGGTGAAAACAGCAAGGTCATGAAGATGGGATCTGATGAGGTAACAGCACATATTGGTGGAGAAGAACTTGAGATAGTGGCTCAGTTTAAATACCTAGGGGCCACTATCACAGATAATGCGAAATCAGTGCAAGAGATTAAGATCAGAATTGCAGTTTCTACATCCTCATTAGCTAATCTGAAGCCCATATGGAAGGTTAAGAACATTATAATGAATACCAGAAGGAGCCTCCCAAGAACACTAGTAATATCAGTCTAAAATCTGGACACTAAATGCTGAGATGGAAAAGCGAAAAAGTGATTTTGAAATGAACTGTATGCGAAGGCTCCTCCAGGTTCACTACACTTCGCATACCACCAACAAACAAGTAAGGGAATTGATGGAAAGCTTCATAGGAGAACGTGAACATCTTATCTCAATTGGTTTGGCCATGTGACCAGATGGAAGAACAGCCTGGCAATAAATGCTGCAGGGAGGGACAGACGGAGTAAGAAAGAGAGGTAGACCAATGGAAACATGGACTGACAACAAGGACTGGACTGGGATGAACTTCAACCAGCTCATAAGAACAGCTGAAGACAAAGAACTGTGGAAAATGTGTGTCTCATCGATCAAGAGCCATCAATGTGTCGGCCCAACGGCCTCCAAGATATGGGACATAGATAGATAGATCGACAGATAGTGCAGACGCCCGTTGAGTTATTCTCATGCCAATGTTAATGGAAACAACCCTCTGCACTAGTGGAAACGCCCACACTGGAAAACATCTATTTTGGAAAAAGGCCTTACGCTTCAAATCAAATTAGGACCACTTTTCAGGGCCTAAAGTATCCAAAGTTGGAAGTCAAGGACCCCCAGGTCATGATATTATACCATTTGCACACAATCCCTCAAAAGAATGGGCCTCAAATCTTAGTGTTTCAGACAAATTTAAGGACATACACACATTTATGATAAACAACTCGGCGCATGAATTTCTCATAATAGGGTTCACCCTTTAGCCAGTTATTAATAGCTCTATCGTCAACACACACAATTATATCATGTACATGTAGATGTACAATACATGTGTATATTGTGTACTGTGGATGCTCTGCTCATAAATGCTTTTATGTGGTAAGGTTTCTTTTTTTTAGAGATAAAAAACCACAACTCTGTGGAAATTTTCCGTTGTGGTTTGTAATTATTTGTCACGTTATTATTAAATGTAGTCTGACTTGTGCTCAATGTCCTAGTAGTTGAGCTGTATAAAGTAGTTTTTTGCTCTTATAATCACTATCATCTGAAGGGAAAATGTACTTATATTAGCCTTGTACTCATCCTGCTACACCAGGATGCTACGGATGGCACGGAATGTCTCATGGAGTGACTACATCACCAACGTGGAACATCCCCCTACTGAGCGAGAAAGTCAAGGCGCGTCGGCTCAGCCTCACTGGGCACTGCCTCCAACACCCAGAGCTGCCTCAGGCGCGCCCCTGGATGACCCGCCAAGACCATGCTCAAGACATTGATCGAGGACACAGGAGTGGAGAACAAGGAGGAGCTAGTCAGCTGCATGTAAGGACAGAGTTGTGTGGTGTGTCAGACATCGAGCCCAACTCAAGCCTGCGGCAACGCGACTTCTTGGATCGACAGAGTGAGTGAGTGAGTCATCCAGCTTTACAAATTTCAAACTGCGTCTGCATCAGCAGTGTCAACAATTTAGTAAGATTGGGGTGGGGGTACGTGCAGTGAAAATGGTACAGAGCAGGAACCATGACCTACTGCCACCCATGCCTTTCCCTCCCCTACCTCCTTCCCACACCACCCCAGTGAATCAGTTAAGTTTAATATTTCTATCTCAGAACAAGCTCCAGATTGAATTTGGTACGAAGGAATAGACTGGCGTTTGATTTATTTGTTGCCTTTTAAGATTAGCCAGGAGGTGAAATTGAACATTTTTCAATATAAAATTAATACAAATGTATAAAATTATTACAGTCAGCTTTGTACATGTTGCTTGAATTTGAATCAGGTGAAAAAAGCTTTTGGAGTTAATTTAAAAAACAAAATCAATTATTAATCAAGAAATACAGATTTTCTTATTAACTGTATTTTATTGGTAAAGAAAGCAATTTACAATTGTAGATTCAGAGACACGATATCATGTTTTGTCTTCTTTTATCGATTTAATTAAATTTAAATTCCATCTTGAAAATAGATTGCAAATCACAACAGAAACATGTACAATTTTAAACTCAAGTGGAATATTCTTTTAAATGTCTTTTAAATAACTGTTGAAATTGTAATTTTAATTTATGTAATAACCAAATGATATGTTTAAATATTGTTTTGTCTTTGATATCTGAGTGCAGAAAATAAAACAGCAAAACAAAACGAAAAGTTTAAAACACCCAAAATCTTTTTTATTATTTATTATTTGTTTATTTTTGTTTATTTTCAATGTTGGTCGGTCGGTCATCATGGGGACGCAAATAATCAAATAAAACTCTGTTGGGGTTAAGATAACACTATTTTCATTGAGCTATAATGCAATGATAACGTTTTAAAAAAGCTATATGCTTAATCTTATTTATTGTTGCTATAAAACCATAAAATTCCTAAGGACAGTTGGCTGTTCCTTACATCTTCAAACGTTTCACGATCAATGTGCTGCGACCTCACTGGCAAAATATTTCAGAGTCCAATGCATTGGAAACATTTTAGTAAGTATGCTGAGGCATACGGGTTGTGGCAAAGTGTTTCTCACAATCTTTTTGACTGTCTTCGTGCGAGCACACAACCTGGAGCGTAAGAGTTTCGTTTCCTTCCTTCCTTCCTACCATGGAGGAAGAAAACTTCCTCCATGCTTGTACTAAAGTTAATATGTTACAAACAATTTATGATATATACAAGTTAAAAAGTTTTATAAACGGTAATGTGAATATATCTTCTTCTTTTGCTGACTTTCTGTGAGACATTCATACCAAATAAACGCCAACCAAAATCTTACAGAAATAGGACATACACAACTTGCCTTATTGAACGTTATTTGTATCGCTTGTATTAATATCCCGATTATACACGGGAATTGTTTCTTTCAATTAACAACTTGATCATTAACATTAAATAATTTCTAGTAGAAATAATAGTATGCAGCATTTGAGAAAAAACATTGCATTTATTGCATGTACTTGATAGTGGATTTAGACTTGATTGTGAATTTTTGTTATGTTTGCTTTTTGCCTGATGTAAAAGGGTCATCTTATTTCGTTTTTTGGATAAGGAAAAAATATTGACGATTTATTTGTATCATTTTTCTAAGTGAAAATTGTTCGTCGCATTTGAATTTTTTAATGTTAACTTGTCAGACGATAAAGCTTATCTGGATGTTTGGTACAATAATCAGATTTAACCTGTTTAGCTCTCATAAAAATTTAATTTAAAAAATAAATAAAAAATAAATAATTAAATAAAAACAAATAAATACAAAAATTAAAAAATAAATAAAATAAATAAATAAGAAAAAATAAATAAATTACTTAAAAGAAATTTGTACACAAATTTCCTTGTGGAGCACGGAGTCCTTTAGAATTCCCTGTAGAGACCAATTGTTCTTGCCTTTCCCTTTTGTTATAGGACTTGATCCTCAAGGGAGCGAATTTAAAAATGCATACGCACACACACACACACGTGTGTAAATGCCTGCAATCGGGGACATCCTTTGTCCAATTTCTTTGTCCTGGAAACCGGGGACACAATGGTTCTCCATTGTGATAGCAACCGGGGACTATTGTCCCTTTTGTTATATGTCCCCGGTTTGAATGCGCTCACACGCACCCTCACACACATTGATTTGTGGGGTATTCCTTTGTTCGTTCTATTATCCCTTTTCCTTAGAATTCTCCTGTGGGGTACAAGATTTTATTCATTATATCCAGTATGCTAGATTGTATGTGGTCGTACGCGCATTTTTATTTATGTATGTTTAATTATGGATCTTCAAAGTTGGGCTCTAAGAAAATATTAATTTATTAATAATCGGCATTTCCTTATTTTGGACAGAGTTTATGTCTTAAGGAAACAAAACAACATATGTTTTATTATCTAGACCAATAATTAGTAGTAGGCGTCCATTCGTCTCGAAAGGCGATGAACTTATTAATGGGGGACGCTCTTAGGCTTGGGTAGTTGATAGTTGCGGCTGTGACTTACAAGGCCTGACCGGGAGTGACAGTCGTAATGGCAGACCTGACAGATGAACGTCGAGTCGAAGCAGCACTTAGTAACTGCTTCCTCTGTTAGTGTTTCTTATTGTGTTCATCCTCTTGTCTCGTCTGAGACCCACATTTCAATATTGTAAAAAGTCACTTTCTTCGAACCCCCTTTGTCTTGAATTCAGAAAAATCTACGATCCACTGTAAAAAAAATGTGGTCCTCGAACGTTAACCAAAAAATCGCCTTACGGATGTTGCCTTTGGAAAGTTACCTCTGCTGTGGTCAAAATTCACAAAGTATTGGAAATTGTTGTTTGTAAATAACAATATTGGCGCTGTTGCACGTATAACTGTGACACGACCATTTGTTATCCCAGTGGACCTAAGGCTTCTTATTAATTCTAGACAAAATGGGTTTGAACAAAATGACAACATATTTTACCTTGGATTGACATAATACAACTTATGTTGTTTAGTTTCCTTATGACATAACCATACTTAAACACTGTGAAATGTCAATTATTGATAAATAATGTTTAGAGTTTCTTTTTAAGACTAATTATTTACCTTATCATTTATACTTTGTTATACATAGAAATATGTGACGGGAAAGTGAAACAAAGAATGTAGAAACATTAACGAAAACCGTGGTAGCAACAGGATTAGCAAAATTGTTTTATTATACGAACGCACGAACACGAATTTGAATGGTCAATTGGATAATTATGGCTGGGATATAGCAACGTCCAAAGTAGTACTGGTAGTCTATTGTCCATGATTGTGTATTAATGTTGAACATCGTAGTTAGCGACATAATATTGTCCATGTGTATTAATGTTGAACAGGCAATTACAATGATGATCATCACTATACCCAGAGTTATTTATCTATAGTATACGAAATTAATTAGCATACTTAAAGAAATGTGCAAGGTATCACAAAAGAAGTTTATAATGGGATTAAATACAGTCTGATGCTGGTGGTTTAATTGGAATAAACGATCGTTTGATAATGTCCATGATGATGTTAAGCTAACCAATACAAATGGTCCTTCTGATAATTTACCATGCAGGCATACTCAGCTATGTTCAACGCCCTTACAGTTTAGACATTGTGATTGGTTGATAACGGGTCTTAATTGTGATATTTTATCCACAGAATCAGGAGTACTTTTATGAATAAATAAACAAACCACCATGTCCCCTTACAAAGTCACCACAAGTATTGGAACCAAAATCAAGTATACGTGAAAAGTAGTAGTTAGTGACATAATATTGTTCATGTGTATCAAGCTTAGGGATTTTTCAATCTGTATTTTCTGAAATCTTCAGCCAGTTTTGACGAAACTTAGTTATGTTCGTTTTAACAAGATCTATCAGATGAGGTCATACGAACTTCTAAAGGACACCATGAAGGGGCGCTACGTCAACTGTTTAAAAAACGATTCCATATTGCTTTTGTCAAAAATAGAATTTCCCCATAATTTCCACCTAACCAAAAAATCATTAAAATTGCACGAACAAAATTACGTAATGGCGGCCATTATTGGATTCACAGAATGCCCCGAGCTTGATAGGGTTAATGTTGAACAGGCAATTACAGTGATGATCATCAATATACCCAGAAAGCTTAAGAGATCCAATATTTCTATAGTAATTTTAATAATGAGTAGAAAATGATTGATTCTTGTACCTCAAAATAAACATTGTGTTACCCAGACATAAGTCAATTTTATTCGATAGTTCAACACACACATTATATAGGTTTTCCTGGTAAATTTTGGCAAATAAGCAGCCAATTTAAACACTACGTCATTCTGTTTCGCGCGAAATTGAATGCTGATCAAATTATCATTCAATTTCGTTTAATGAGTAGGCAATATTACTCTTGTGTCATGCGATTTAAACAAAATAACCATCCAATTGAACAATCCACTCGAACAGCATTAAATTTCGCAGGAGCTTTTTACAGCGCGTATTCGGTCATTAAAATTCATTATTGGGCAGGCATTTGTGAAATTTGTGCAACTTAATTGACACTTTATTAAACTTCGTTTAACTTAGTTTCCTATAGATTTGTAAAGGTATATATAAAAACGGTTCACTAATGAATGAATGGCCAATAAGAAACCAGTATAAAAATGATAAAGACACACTCAAATAATAAAAACAGGTTATAATGAAACATTCCAATATAACATAAATGTTTCAAAAACACCTTACAGAATTAGGCCCAGGTCTGAAAACTAATAGAGATTTTAACTAGAGAATGAACAAAACAAATTAATTGCGAAATTGATTGTTGTTATACGAAAATAAAAGTAACATTTTAGTGAAAATCTCCAGTCGAACCAAGTCGGCTAAATTGGATGACGAATGTGCATTACTAAAAAGAACGACGTATATGCTAAAGTGAATATAATGCTACATGAATTCCCATGCCTGAAAATGAAATTGAATGCTTGAATTCTTAATTCGAAACACAGTAACAACTGGAGAGGCAAAATCGCTTTATGAACGTACGAAAGTGAAATTGGCTGCTTATTTGCCGAAATTGAACGGGAAAACCTATAATTATAGTCACCAAATTGTTATACATAATACTTGGGGTAGTAATATATAACAAACCTTTTTAATTGTAAACAAATCATGAAGAAGATGATGTTACCTTTGTGCGTGCAACAACGTGGTATCTCAGGATAAAACATGTCTCTGGTTTCTGGTCTCCACGCGCGTCACCGCGCGTCGGTATGTTTTTCGACGACCTTTATTGTACTAATAATATTTGCAAGATCATAGCGGTAATACATGGTTTGTAAAAATACTACACCAGTGGTGTTCATATCGGGTAACCCGTCCAATATGGATACCATGGAATAATAATGTTAACACCACTGGTGTTATTTTAACACCACAGTGTTTTGCAAGTTAATGCATTGGTTTTAAAACACTGTGTAGTCCGTGGACAATCATATTTTTTTTTGTGTTCAGTGTAGCCAGCCGTAGAATTGTTCTTTTAACAGTTTTAAATGGAGGTATTCCCTAATAATGTTCAGGATTATTATATTAGTTTCTTAAAATCCATTATTTAAATGTCAATTGATGTTGTTCAATAAAGTACACTGCATGAAATATGCGTTTTTAGTTCGTTCTTTAATCTCGTAAGATATTCAGACTACTCCCACTTACAAAGTAATTTTCAATAAATCACGATACAAATTTGAGTGACTGGAATAATGTATGATTACAAAAGAAGCCCCATCAAACTCAGATTGACGAAAGCTTGTCACCTTCCCATTTAGACAATACGATACATGGCTAAATTTGGGAGATTGCCAACCAGGGCTGGATAGCTAATATTAATTGATTGACTCTACCCAACCAACTAGATCGATCCAACCCTAATCCAACTCCCAACCCATCCTTGACAATGCTTGGTCACGGCACCATAGGGCTGGATAGCTAATACTTGACTGACTCTACCAATAGACTGATCCAACCCTATCCATAATCCCAACCCATCCTTGGCAACGCTTGGTCCCAGCACCATAGGGCTGGATAGCTAATTCTTGATTGACTCTACCAATAGACTGATCCAACTCTAACCCTATCCCTAATCCCAACCCATCCTTGGCAACGCTTGGTCACAGCACCATAGGGCTGGATAGCTAATTCTTGATTGACTCTACCAATAGACTGATCCAACTCTAACCCTATCCCTAATCAGAACCCATCCTTGGCAACGATTGGTCACATCACCATAGGGCTGGATATAGCTAATAGTAATACCCCACCAATAGACCGATCCAAATGGACCAAGGACCAATGACACCCTCAATGAATCTGGATTACACCACGACCAACAAAAGCGTTGGAATTAAATGTTCTAAACAGAAAGACAGAAAAGTAGACAAAACAGACAGACCAACAAGAAGGAACGTGGTAAAGTCAAGAGACATGAATCATAACCGTAAAATGCTTAGTCTAGTGATCAACAGTGATCGGCTCTTCTTCCAGCAACATTGACTCCCGTTGGAAGGTAGTTGAAAGAGAGGTAGTGGGACGGGGAAGGGGAAAATCCCACAAACAGATGGGACAGAAGTTTAATTGATGAAAATGTCATCCCCAAAATTGATCAGATTGAATCTCTGAAATCTATAACCGGGGGGTGGGGTGATCAGTGTCGTCCTTATGAATTTCTCTTTCCAAAGAAATTGCAGAACTAGTGGGGGAAACTACGGTATATTATCTAAATGCCTTGTTAAAAAGTTGGTGCATTGCACACCCCCTTCCCTGGGATATAACTGCTGCCTCGATGTCATCGTCATGCAGTTGTCTGCTTGAAAATGTTATCCGGTCCCAGTAAATACGCAACCAATACTTTGGGAGATGCATCGGCACGGATGGGTACTACAATGGCGACAATCTAAGAAGTCATCAATGTGTGTGTTGCTATAGCATGTACGCCGTAACACAAACCCCGATACTTCCTGAAACACATGCAGAATAATTATTGAAATCTTAAGTAGTGAACCAATTATATTTACTACTTTGGGGGGGGGGGGTTGAGTTGAAACTGACATTGCTGAAAACATAGTTGGTATACATCAACAAATTCTCCCCCACTGACACTCCCATCTCTTCAATTCACATCAGTCAGCGAAAGTTGTCCTCTTTTAATATTCGACATTTACTTTGTCCTTGTGTTGAACCCGTAGTGGATCAAGTGTTGATCACCTCAGGTTATTCATTACAAGATTATGTAAAACGGATGACACATAGACTACAATGAGTAAGGTATTAATTATATCAGTGTTCAGTCACAGTCATCTGGTGTATGAATGACCAAGCGTGCACACTAGTCAATACCAGGTCTCATCTTTAGAAGTCAGATCACGGCTGTTCCTGTTACAGAGTGTTGACAATTTAGGGGAATGGACATAAACCACAGTGGGCTTCAGTTATTCCAATATGTTCGTATAGCAATGTTGTAACTTCATTTTCCATAATAAAATAAATTCCTTATTCGTTATTCTAATATGTTTGGGCTGGTCTTAATCGCCACAGCGATGCAGTCAGGGAGTCCTACCCTATTATTCCAATATGTCTAAGGCACCCCTCCCCCGTCCACACATACACACAGTTTTTATGTATCAATCTCATATTAGGTATTGTAATTTTTAAGACTGTTCCCCCTAAATTGTTTTTGATAACCCGTATAGTTGGGAGGGGGTGTTTTCACTTACGGATCCCCGCTAAACATTGCCCAAACTGAGACTAGACAGTGTGCTAACTGTAAGTATATCGGTAGTCACTGAGTATAGAGGTGATGTTAAAGTAGTGTCATTGATGGTTGATTGTGGGGGGAGGGGGGGGGGGGAGGAGATACCGAATCTTTTTACAGTTTAGGAATAACGTCAAAATAATATCACGACATACACAGCAGTAACTGCAATTTCATTTATTCGATTTATTGTATGTATTATTTACAAATACATTTTTCAAATTGAATGTGATTCATTTATGGTATTACAGAATCTTGATTATTTTGGCAATTACTTATGGCTTTAGGAATCAAGGATGTTTTTAGGCTATAATTATATGAAAATTAATTAGAACTTTCTAAAGGTAACTGAAAAAATAGAAATGTTAACTGTAACCAAATCGCAGTTGGTAACCAATCACCGTACATAAAATAGTGGGATCTTCTATATTTAATTAAATTGAATTAAATATCATTACAAGTTAGTTACCTAATGCATTATGGATTCAAATTTCTCCAGCAAATCAGTAGAGAATTATAAAGAAAACATAAGACCACAGAACGGACAGGTAAAAGCGTTTGTGGATTCTCCACTCCCGTGCGTCGTCTTTCGAACTTTGTGTTCCGGGTTGCCTTGAAGCAGAAATCAAGTGATTTTGTTTGTTTCCCAAATATTTTGAGAGATTGTTTTGCATACCCCCAAAATAACGAAAACCTGCAATGTTTTACTAAGCTTGGGTGTATAATCTAGGGTGGTTGGGTGTAGGGGGTGGACAGTCATCGTTGCCTCGTGTTACCACAACACCCAATGTCCACAACTGTCATGTTTTCTTGAAATTGTGCACTTCATTCAAGCAACAAATATAAATATCAGATATAAATGTGATTCTATTTTGTGATAACTTGAATTTTCAAAAGGCTGTATTAATATACAGGAATGTAATCAAGAGAATAGACAGTATGATTTATTATAATAGTTACATGCATTAGCAACAACCCAAAACAAGTATCAGTAGTTAGTTACTTTAAGAACCAAGTATTATCTTTATCATAGAAATATTACAGAGACATTGGAACTCAAATAGAAAAGTATAGGAAGGATTTACATTGTATACGTGCGTGTTCTAATGTTTCCGTCCTAATGCCTTTGATAAATGTCCTACTAGGGGTACAGACGTCGGCTACTAGCTACCATTTGTGCAAGAATAAATATAACTATTTCTCCATCAT
Source organism: Zoroaster sp. YZ-2022 (assembly GCA_029582265.1). NCBI lineage: Eukaryota > Metazoa > Echinodermata > Asteroidea > Forcipulatida > Zoroasteridae > Zoroaster > Zoroaster sp. YZ-2022. The sequence continues at coordinate 68,388,261 of CM055816.1, forward strand.
TTCAAATGGGCGACTTTTAAGACGCTGGTGGCAGCAGACTTACCGGTGCTTTTCCCATTGTTTATGTAGTTCTGAGCATGCGCATGATAATTATTAAGAACAATTGGATAAACCAGGTGAGTCTGCTGCTATAATAGCGTCTGATAAGTATCCCATTAAAAACATTACTAATGACGTCAACTGTTTTAAGACCAAATAAATCAACAAATATTAAATGCTAAATGCAAAATATTACACACACTGTTTTAATTATACCTTTTCTTCCAGTAAGCAAAAATAATATTTAAGTAAGATGTGCATATGTACAAATACTTCAACCCAAATTGTCAAATATCAATTGCACTTAGACAGCAAAATCTTAACACAAACTATTAAACTACATGTATATAATATCCAATGTTTATCTCATTATATTCATGGACTGTTTCAACCCACTGAGAATAAATACTTTATAATAACTACCGGCAATTTAAACGAAAGCAGAGACAGATACAATAACGTTGCATTTATAGACTCCTATATTTATGATGTTGTTTTGAACCTTTAACATATAACAACAGAAATAAATGTACACTTCAACCGCGCTGCTTCACGCCTATCCGTAAACCCATAGCAAAATAAATGTACACTTCAACCACGCTGCTTCACGCCTATCCGTAAACCCATAGCAAAATAAATGTACACTTCAACCACGCTGCTTCACGCCTATCCGTAAACCCATAGCAAAATAAATGTACACTTCAACCGCGCTGCTTCACGCCTATCCGTTAACCCATAGCAAAATAAATGTACACTTCAACCACGCTGCTTCACGCCTATCCGTAAACCCATAGCAAAATAAATGTAGACTTCAACCGCGCTGCTTCACGTCTATCCGTAAACCCATAGCAAAATAAATGTACACTTCAACCGCGCTGCTTCACGTCTATCCGTAAACCCATAGCAAAATAAATGTACACTTCAACCACGCTGCTTCACGCCTATCCGTAAACCCATAGCAAAATAAATGTACACTTCAACCGCGCTGCTTCACGCCTATCCGTTAACCCATAGCAAAATAAATGTACACTTCAACCACGCTGCTTCACGCCTATCCGTAAACCCATAGCAAAATAAATGTACACTTCAACCACGCTGCTTCACGCCTATCCGTAAACCCATAGCAAAATAAATGTAGACTTCAACCACGCTGCTTCACGCCTATCCGTTAACCCATAGCAAAATAAATAAGCATATTGCGGATTTGTTTTATTTATTTTTTAAATTTATTTTGTATTTGTAAAGGGATAATCAGTTTTCAAAATCCGATATATTACAAAATGCGATCTGTTATTCCAATACCATAATTTATACATATTATATGAATCAACATATGGCCAATGTACAATAATTAAACAATCACACACAATTATATCCACTCTTAAACTTTGACCTTTGGCTGAAACAAAGTAAACATTGTAATGTTCTTTCCACGTGACATTCACCATGTTTGTTTGCCAAATCGCATTAAATTCTGTATTCGACTCGCATTATATAGACATCTAACATCTGGGTATTATTTGTAAACATTGACCAATCAGGGATAAAACAACTATACTGAACAGCAAAAGAAACGTCGTATGAATACAATATATCAACAGGTATATTTTGTAACGTACACTTTGAAAACCATTCAAGTCGCATTCCATCCGCCTATAGGATTTTCAGGCACAGTCATGATTCAGAATGATGTTAGACTGCATATTTCCCAAAAACGATACATGTAAAACTCTTGTGGTTGAGTTATGTCACCGATTTCAAATCACGACGTTTCTTTTGCTGTTCAGTATATATCATCCATTCGTTTAAAGGTTAGATATAACTGGTATTTGGTAACATACGTTTATTTCAAACCTCTAGTTTTCATGAAATATAAAGCTAACCTTATAAAGTGACATCACAATAGTTGCTCACGTTTACTGAAAAAACGATGAAAACTGTAACATGTTTTGTTTATATCGTTTCGGTTTGCGGTAACACCATGTGTTTATCTCAACTAACGTGAAGCTGAGATACAGGTTCTGAAAAGAACCGTATCGCACAACTCGTATCTCAACCTTCGTTAAGTGAGAAAGGTTCAAGGAGAACCAATTTCGGGCAACTCGTTTTTCTCTACTGTCGCTAAGTGTTACATGTATAGAGTTTATTTGAGCTTCAGTTAAATGTTGATGAATGATTTTCTTTTTATATTGTATAACTTCCCATACCGCACCATAGAATAATTCACAAATATACGTGCGCATTGCATCTTTGTCTAGCTTACCGATCACCATTCACATTTGCCCGTTAATGGGGAACGCAAACAATAGAAAAAGCATGGGAAACTCGTTCAATACAACTCCTACATTGACAGACAATATCTGGAGAAGTGAGATTAGTTTTGCTGTAATTGGATCATTAAGCTACACCTGCATGCATTATGCAAACTGTCTTTCGTGTGCATTTGTAAAGAAGTTTATAAGTGAAACCTGGTATAATAGTATGGCTAAAGGGGTTCGTTGTTCACTTTACTATCCCTATTGGGATATACTTTGATCCTGATTGATACCCTATTATCCCAATGAGGACACCAATATACCCCAATCGGGTAACCCTTGGGTGGCAATGACATTAAAACCCTATTATCCCAATGAGGATACCAATATACCCCAATCGGGTAACCCTTAGGTGGCAAGGACACCTTCAATTATTCCATGGTATTACATTAGTTGATGTCTTCACAGCTTAATTACATCATTATTCATTTCCTGATTTCTTATAATTTAATTGTTTACAAATATTCATTATTTACTGTTCTAAGAATTCAGTTTGAATAGATTTATATATTATTTGTTTTCATTGTAATGTTTAATTGTTTGAGCATTGCATGCAATTACTTGTTACATTATTTTCTCAGTTTTTAAGACAATCATTAATGTCCAACGTTTGTACATTCTCTTCTTGTCTTTTCTATTGTCTTTTCATCAAAACTGTCCAATTTGCTCTCAAATAAATATGTTACATATACTTCTATCTTTTAACATTTGTGGATCACGATGCTTTCATACATGTACATAGTTATGTGTTAAATTAAAATTGTTTCCCAAACAGGATGAAACATATAATAATTTACAATATATTCGACCAAAATAATACAAAACAAAATCCAAAATGAATGTTATTTTAATACTTGTAACATAGTACAATGTCCAGTCATATCTACATTTATCAGATGATAGCCCTGAACCATCAAATATTATAAAATGTAACTATCGTACAGGTCATTGACTGTATTCCTATATAATATGGAACCATCATTCCCAAAATACATTAGTATATAATGTGGAATAATATTGTTCATATTGTATATGAATCCTGACTAGTATCAAATTAAGTATGTCAATATACAATTCAAATTAACCAATTCCCCAAATATAATGCTTATTTTTATGTCTTTTCTCAAATCAAATATCAAACTAAATAAATAGTGGCATGGTAAAGACAGATGAAGGGATTTGAACCTAAGACCATTTTATATGCAACACCTGAAATAAAGGAAGGATTAACACCCACTTTTTTACTTCAAGCTCCACAATGTTCAACTTTTCTTTGTCACCAAGTTGTTCAAGGCACCTTGGGGCTTGGATGATGATGATGATGAGTCAGGTCACCACTCACCAGACTGTTTGACATCAGTGGGTGGTGGTGCTGTAGACTCTTGCTAGCTGTCACTACCATTCTCCTTGTTGGTCGATTCCATGGCACCTTGGGGCTTGCATTATTCAATAACTCATGATGAGTCCCTCAGGACACCAGACTCATTGACATCAAGGGGGCGATGCTGTCAACTCTTGCTAGCTGTCACTACCATTCTCCTTGTTGGTCGATTCCATGGCACCTTGAGGCTTCCATACACTGATTGTCCGATCGCTGTTGTTAGAAATTGCCGAGTGGAAAGATAGAAAAGAACAGGGGATATGTGGCAAAATAAAACGCAGGATTAATCTATATTATGTTATAATTTCTACTAACAAGATGGGCAACAAAATGTATGCATTACATGCAATAGAGAATGGTGCACACTGAGGTTGTGTGGTAACTTCTTGTAGACTTGTGCTGAAATTTGTACTGATTACATTTTGGGAAGCGTGAAACTTATCATTACAATTATGTATACAACTACAAGTGACTATATGTGATTTACCTTACGCATCCTCTGTGTGCAACAAGTGTGTATTGTTATCTTGTAAATCAGACATAAACCATGCAACGATAGCTTGAATCATGCTGGTGTATTGTATACTGCGTGCATAGTATCTTTTCCTTTAAGTTTGCCGATTCATGATGCATTGTTTTCATCACGGCAAATGTTGCAAAATTAATTTTTAATCTTCGCCAAAAAAAAAAAAAAACTAGAAATTATAACAAAATTCTAAGTAGCATTGATTTATTCATACTTCATGTGTGGTGGTATTTTTGCACATACACTGTACAAGGTTTAAAAGGATTCGTTGCTATGTTTAATATGCAGCATGCAATGATGATATTTGTAATGTGTTTTATCACAGCAGTCTCATTACGTTGGTATTGAAGTATCATGCTGGTGTATTGTATGCTGTATGCATTGTTTTCATCACGGCATGTTGCAAAATTAAAACAAAATTCTACTGTTTTTAGCATTGATTGTACACATGTACAAGGTTTAAAGGATTAGTTGTTATGTTATGCAATGATGATATTTGTCATGTGTTTTATCACAGCAGTCTCATTAGGTTGGTATTTGGGGGAAATTGAAGTTCATTGTGTAGTCTTTAGTTGAGCATAAAGACAAGTGGCATAGATGAAGGTATGACCAAGGGAAGTAATGGACAAACATTAGTGGATCTATGTTTATTTATGTACTTCCTCTTTATTCAAGACCCTGGATACGCCTCTGTGGACAAAGACCAAGACTTGGTTGGATACGCCTCTGTGGACAAAGACCAAGACTTGGATACGCCTCTGTGGACAAAGACCAAGACCCTGGATACGCCTCTGTGGACAAAGACCAAAACCCTGGATACGCCTCTGTGGACAAAGACCAAGACTTGGATATGCCTCTGTGGACAAAGACCAAGACCCTGGATACGCCTCTGTGGACAAAGACCAAGACCCTGGATATGCCTCTGTGGACAAAGACCAAGACTTGGATATGCCTCTGTGGACAAAGACCAAGATCCTGGATACGCCTCTGTGGACAAAGACCAAGACTTGGATTCGCCTCTGTGGACAAAGACCAAGACCCTGGATACGCCTGTGTGGACAAAGTCCAAGACCCTGGATACGCCTCTGTGGACAAAGACCAAGACTTGGATACGCCTCTGTGGACAAAGACCAAGACCCTGGATACGCCTCTGTGGACAAAGACCAAGACTTGGATACGCCTCTGTGGACAAAGACCAAGACCCTGGATACGCCTCTGTGGACAAAGACCAAGACCCTGGATACGCCTCTGTGGACAAAGACCAAGACTTGGATATGCCTCTGTGGACAAAGACCAAGACCCTGGATACGCCTCTGTGGACAAAGACCAAGACTTGGATATGCCTCTGTGGACAAAGACCAAGACCCTGGATACGCCTCTGTGGACAAAGACCAAGACTTGGATTCGCCTCTGTGGACAAAGACCAAGACCCTGGATACGCCTCTGTGGACAAAGACAAAGACCAAGACCCTGGATACGCCTCTGTGGACAAAGACCAAGACTTGGATACGCCTCTGTGGACAAAGACCAAGACTTGGATACACCTCTGTGGACAAAGACCAAGACCCTGGATATGCCTCTGTGGACAAAGACCAAGACCCTGGATTTTTGGATATGCCTCTGTGGACAATGACCAAGACTTGGATAAATAATGAATGCACATGTGCAGTAAAAAGTAATCCACTGTGAACCTGATAAATATAACATGATTAGAATGTGGTAAGAACATCAACTCATGCAAATATTTAAAATGCAAATGAAGACCACTGACAGTAATTTAGTTTATATTTCATTGAGGTTGGATAGACTATGCCATCTAACATGCAAGCGTGACTTATCTGACAAAGAATACGATCGACGATGCACATTTTTAGGGTTGTATTTCCACACTTTCACAACATGACTACATGGAATTTATGTGTTTAAAGAAATGAAGAGATTATTTGCGCATATTATTTTGTTCATGAGAATAGAATTGCAGATTTAGAAAAGTTAATAAAGTGATTGGTTCAATAACAAAAACAAAATAGTTTAATTTTGCAGTCAATAAATGTAGTTTAAATGAAAATCAATTCATGGTAGCAGATATTCATTTGCCAAAAGATTGTGTTAAGGGTTAATTTTGAGAGTAAAATTTGCAAGGAGAGGAATAAGAAAAGTAAGAATTAATATTCATGAGACGTTTACAGCATAATTTCATATACAACATGTTCAAAAGTATTTTGACTTAATCATAAGTCCACTTTTCCTAATTTTTCTGAAATAAATTTTCATTTTAATGAAAAATTGTTTAATTTAATAATTTTTCTGAAAGAAATTATCATTTTATTGCAATGTTTCTACCAATTTATTTACCAAAATTTATTTCATAAAAATTAGGAAAAGTGTACTTTGAACATGTTATACAATAACCTCAATGCAGCAATATACAGCAACATTCTACATTCATTTTCATGATGCAAATCATACAATAGATATAAACAAGTGAATCTTTGCACATTTTAGCAATCACTATAATTATTTGTATATACATATTTTTGGAACCAGATACCCAAAATCAGGAAACTTTGGATACCTGGATACCTGGATACCTGTTTTCATTGCACCATGCTGAACTTAACTTGTAAATGATGAACACATCGACCATATAAGGTTATTATCAGAACAATGACTCAAGAGAGATTCATTCTTTGCACCATGCTGAACTTAACTTGAAGATGATGAGCACATCGACCATATAAGGTTATTATCAGAACAATGACTCAAGAGAGATTCATTCTTTGCACCATGCTGAACTTAACTTGAAGATGATGAGCACATCGACCATATAAGCTTATTATCAGAACAATGACTCAAGAGAGATTCATTCTTTGCACCATACTGAACTTAACTTGTAGATGATGAACACATCGACCATATAAGGTTATTATCAGAACAATGACTCAAGAGAGATTCATTCTTTGCACCATGCTGAACTTAACTTGAAGATGATGAGCACATCGACCATATGAGGTTATTATCAGTACAATGACTCAAGAGAGATTCATTCTTTGCACCATGCTGAACTTAACTTGAAGATGATGAGCACATCGACCATATAAGGTTATTATGCATCATCACATTGTAAGTATCAGAAACCAACCTGTCAAAGTCACAGCTTATTTCATTTTCTCCATATATAACTTCAGTAAACATTTAGTCTCCTCACAAGTCAACATTTAGTCTTCAGTAAACATTTAGTCTCCTCACAAGCCACTCACATCAAACAACAATATATCCCATTTGTTAAGTCATTCATTTGTCAACAAACACCATTCTGCAGTTTGCCAAAAGTATGCATGCTGTGGACCCAACATCATACCAAACTGCCTTTGTAGGGAATGAAAAAGTAAATTACCAAATAAAACAAAATCACTGTTTGCTAAATATGTAAATATGCCTGAATTACTGTTAATTTACTTTTGTCTGTACCACTTAAAGAGAATGAGTGCAGCTTTATGGTATTATGGCTTTTCTAGTATTCATTATTATTAAGAGACGTTATACTTCATGCAAACTATCCAGACTACATTGATCTTACCTAGAAGCTGTGAATATATGCGTTGCATTGGTTGCTATGGAGTTAATCGGACTAGTGTGTGCTTTCATTTCTCCAATAAGTGAGCAGTCCCACATATGCCAAAGCTTCAGGTAGCCTCCACGGCAGCCGCTTAATAGACAATCACGTCCTGGCAAGAAGTCAAGTGCACAGATCCAGTCCTTGTGTGCACTGTTTATGGTCTGGAGGTCAAATTACATCAAATACTTTGTTCAGGTGACAGGAACAACACTTACAGAAAGTGTAATGATTGTTATTAAGAAAACAGTTTGCAAAGTCTGTGGAGCAAATAACAATGCACACACTACTGACATTTCACTTCAGTTCACTACCTTGATGTTTAATGTCTATAATTTATCTAATGACTCCAAAAGGCATTTTCTGTCTTGGTAGTCAAGTAATATGAAGGAATGTGAAATTACATGGTGTGTGGAATGTTTGTTTGCCATATTGTTCTGAACATCCTGGATATTGTGACAGAGTTTTTGCACCTAGGATGGACAGCTAGCTCCATGCAAAGAACACCAACATGACAAATCTGACTTGACAGTATAGACTGCATGTCACTGGGTCTGTCATCCATATACATACATGTAGTGTCTGCACTTAGGATGGACAGCTAGCTCCATGCAAAGAACACCAACATGACAAATCTGACTTGACAGTATAGACTGCATGTCACTGGGTCTGTCATCCATATACGTACATGTAGTGTCTGCACTTAGGATGGACAGCTAGCTCCATGCAAAGAACACCAACATGACAAATCTGACTTGACAGTATAGACTGCATGTCACTGGGTCTGTCATCCATATACGTACATGTAGTGTCTGCACCTAGGATGGACAGCTAGCTCCATGCAAAGAACACCAACATGACAAATCTGACTTGACAGTATAGACTGCATGTCACTGGGTCTGTCATCCATATACATACATGTAGTGTCTGCACCTAGGATGGACAGCTAGCTCCATGCAAAGAACACCAACATGACAAATCTGACTTGACAGTATAGACTGCATGTCACTAGGTCTGTCATCCATATACGTACATGTAGTGTCTGCACTTAGGATGGACAGCTAGCTCCATGCAAAGAACACCAACATGACAAATCTGACTTGACAGTATAGACTGCATGTCACTGGGTCTGTCATCCATATGATCATATTTGTAAAGCTTTTGGCTTCTCAAATAAACCAAATTCTCACAAAGGTCTTAATTAGCTTCTCCCAAATACTGGGTCCCCCGCCCCCCCCAAAAAAAAACCCACACAAAACAAAAACGAGAACAGAATTAACTTGTATTTTTGTTCTTTATAACAAAGAATAATCAACTCTTTGTTGATCTGATGTATACTGTCAAATATTATTTTATTCTAGATGAAATTTTATTTTACCCAAAATTACCTTTGAAATAAAACATGGATAAATGAATACAATTTTTATTTGTTTTATGTTTGTACCTTGAGTTGTTGTTTCTTTTCAATGTCCCATTTCTTGATGCAGGCATCCCTTGAGCCACTAAACAAAAGCTGTTTATGAATAGCAATAGATTGGATACCATCGTAGTGTGGAGGATCTAGATTATGTTTAGCTGTCAGACAACCCGTAGCACCACTAGGAACCTCAAATACCTACAAGATTCACAAAGGAATAAATAACAAATAAACCATTCATTTTATTTAGCTGTCAAACAATCCTTTCAAAAATCCACTGCAGTTTTACTACACCAAATACTACACTTTAATTGTTGAAAACACAATCATTAAACCTTACATAGTTTGACCTTGCAGGTTCTCCCCTCTTATACAATTTAATAAAATTGTTTTGTCCTTTCATCATTGACAGTCTGGTAACATTAAAAACTTGACTGTACAATTCAAACAGCTTAGACTTCAACCAAGATGTTTTGTGAATGTTTTCGTACCCACACACTGTATGCATTGCAAATAAATGCAGATTTCTCATAATGCCTTGATGGAAGACTATTGCCAAATGTTGATTTGTGTATTTAATCTGTTGATTATAATGAAAGTTATAGGAATGAGTATGTAGTACTTGCCTTGATGTAATGGTCTTTAGATCATTATAGGAATGAGTATGTAGTACTTGCCTTGATGCAATGGTCTTTATAGATCATTATAGGAATGAGTATGTAGTACTTGCCTTGATGCAATGGTCTTTATAGATCATTATAGGAATGAGCATGTAGTACTTGCCTTGATGTAATGGTCTTTATAGATCATTATAGGAATGAGTATGTAGTACTTGCCTTGATGCAATGGTCTTTATAGATCATTATAGGAATGAGTATGTAGTACTTGCCTTGATGTAATGGTCTTTATAGATCATTATAGGAATGAGCATGTAGTACTTGCCTTGATGTAATGGTCTTTATAGATCATTATAGGAATGAGTATGTAGTACTTGCCTTGATGTAATGGTCTTTATAGATCATTATAGGAATGAGCATGTAGTACTTGCCTTGATGTAATGGTCTTTATAGATCATTATAGGAATGAGTATGTAGTACTTGCCTTGATGTAATGGTCTTTAGATCATTATAGGAATGAGTATGTAGTACTTGCCTTGATGCAATGGTCTTTATAGATCATTATAGGAATGAGTATGTAGTACTTGCCTTGATGTAATGGTCTTTATAGATCATTATAGGAATGAGCATGTAGTACTTGCCTTGATGTAATGGTCTTTATAGATCATTATAGGAATGAGTATGTAGTACTTGCCTTGATGTAATGGTCTTTATAGATCATTATAGGAATGAGTATGTAGTACTTGCCTTGATGTAATGGTCTTTAGATCATTATAGGAATGAGTATGTAGTACTTGCCTTGATGTAATGGTCTTTATATCATTATAGGAATGAGTATGTAGTACTTGCCTTGATGTAATGGTCTTTATAGATCATTATAGGAATGAGTATGTAGTACTTGCCTTGATGTAATGGTCTTTAGATCATTATAGGAATGAGTATGTAGTACTTGCCTTGATGTAATGGTCTTTATAGATCATTATAGGAATGAGTATGTAGTACTTGCCTTGATGCAATGGTCTTTAGATCATTATAGGAATGAGTATGTAGTACTTGCCTTGATGTAATGGTCTTTAGATCATTATAGGAATGAGTATGTAGTACTTGCCTTGATGTAATGGTCTTTAGATCATTATAGGAATGAGTATGTAGTACTTGCCTTGATGTAATGGTCTTTAGATCATTATAGGAATGAGTATGTAGTACTTCCCTTGATGCAATGGTCTTTATAGATCATTATAGGAATGAGTATGTAGTACTTGCCTTGATGTAATGGTCTTTATAGATCATTATAGGAATGAGTATGTAGTACTTGCCTTGATGTAATGGTCTTTAGATCATTATAGGAATGAGTATGTAGTACTTGCCTTGATGTAATGGTCTTTAGATCATTATAGGAATGAGTATGTAGTACTTCCCTTGATGCAATGGTCTTTATAGATCATTATAGGAATGAGTATGTAGTACTTGCCTTGATGTAATGGTCTTTAGATCATTATAGGAATGAGTATGTAGTACTTGCCTTGATGTAATGGTCTTTAGATCATTATAGGAATGAGTATGTAGTACTTGCCTTGATGCAATGGTCTTTATAGATCATTATAGGAATGAGTATGTAGTACTTGCCTTGATGTAATGGTCTTTAGATCATTATAGGAATGAGTATGTAGTACTTGCCTTGATGTAATGGTCTTTAGATCATTATAGGAATGAGTATGTAGTACTTGCCTTGATGTAATGGTCTTTAGATCATTATAGGAATGAGTATGTAGTACTTCCCTTGATGTAATGGTCTTTAGATCATTATAGGAATGAGTATGTAGTACTTGCCTTGATGTAATGGTCTTTATAGATCATTATAGGAATGAGTATGTAGTACTTACCTTGATGTAATGGTCTTTAGATCATTATAGGAATGAGTATGTAGTACTTGCCTTGATGTAATGGTCTTTAGATCATTATAGGAATGAGTATGTAGTACTTGCCTTGATGTAATGGTCTTTAGATCATTATAGGAATGAGTATGTAGTACTTGCCTTGATGTAATGGTCTTTATAGATCATTATAGGAATGAGTATGTACTTACCTTGATGTAATGGTCTTTAGATCATTATAGGAATGAGTATGTAGTACTTGCCTTGATGTAATGGTCTTTAGATCATTATAGGAATGAGTATGTAGTACTTGCCTTGATGTAATGGTCTTTAGATCATTATAGGAATGAGTATGTAGTACTTCCCTTGATGCAATGGTCTTTATAGATCATTATAGGAATGAGTATGTAGTACTTCCCTTGATGCAATGGTCTTTAGATCATTATAGGAATAATAATAATAATAATGTGTGGACTTATATAGCGCACGTATCCACCAACTAAGTGGTGCTCAAGGCGCATTCTTTTTTACGTGCATTACACAACACACGGGACCTACGGCTTTACGTCCCATCCGAAGGACAAAGCAATTATGGTTAAGTACCTTGCTCAAGGACACAAGTGTCACGACCGGGGCTCGAACTCACACCCTGCTGCTGGCAACACCAGAACTTGAGTTCGGTGCGCTAGACCTTGATGTACTGGTCTTTATAGATCATTATAGGAATGAGCATGTAGTACTTGCCTTGATGTAATGGTCTTTAGATCATTATAGGAATGAGTATGTAGTACTTGCCTAGATGTAATGGTCTTTAGATCATTATAGGAATGAGTATGTAGTACTTGCCTTGATGTAATGGTCTTTATAGATCATTATAGGAATGAGTATGTAGTACTTGCCTTGATGTAATGGTCTTTATATCATTATAGGAATGAGTATGTAGTACTTACCTTGATGTAATGGTCTTTATAGATCATTATAGGAATGAGTATGTAGTACTTGCCTTGATGTAATGGTCTTTATAGATCATTATAGGAATGAGTATGTAGTACTTGCCTTGATGTAATGGTCTTTAGTGTTACGGAGATCAAGAAACTCATCATGAAATCGCCATCAAAATCATGTGAACTTGATCCAGTGCCAACTTCGCTAATAAAACAAAATATTGATGTGTTTGCTAAGTATATCACAATTATTGTAAACAGATCTCTTTCTTCCGGTTGTTTCCCTAATAGCCAGAAGGTTGCTCATGTTAAACCACTCCTAAAGAAACCCAATTTGGACAAGGAAGTTTTCAAAAATTACCGACCAGTAGCGAATTTAAAGTACCTTGGAAAAACAATCGAGCGAGTTGTTTCATCACGGATCTCTGACCATGTTCGTGCTAATAACCTGTCGGACACATTTCAGTCAGCCTACAAACCATTTCATGGAACGGAAACTGCTCTTCTTCGCGTCAACAATGACATTTTATCTGCCATGGATGAGGGAAAATCACTGCATTAGTTTTGTTAGACTTAAGTGCCGCTTTTGACACTGTCGATCATAAAATCCTTCTCTCCCGCCTTCAATATCATCTTGGAATACATGACACAGCCCTGGATTGGTGTAAGTCCTACCTTTTAAATAGGCCTCAGCATGTTTGTATTGGTAACGCTATCTCAGAGCATGTTAATCTTTAATATTCTGTACCACAATGCTCTGTGCTCGCCCACAGTGGTTTACTGTTTATACCTCTCCAGTTCGTGATATCATTTTGAAGTATAATTTAAATTACCATGTTTACGCTGATGACACGCAGCTTTACATTACTTTTAAATCTTCTCAAGAACCTGCTGATTCCTGCATTAAAACACTGGAGAAATGTATTCAAGAGGTTCGAAGTTGGATGAGACAAAACTTCCTGAAATTGAACGATGAAAAAACAGAATTTGTTCTATTTGGATCACGTCAGCAATTGTCTAAAGTTTCTCTTCCATTTATTACAATTGGTGACTCAGATAACTCCCTCATTACATGCACGTAATTTGGGTGTTATATTTGACTCGACAATGACTTTAAAACCACATATCTCCAACATTGTTCGCATATCATCATTTCATATCAGAAATATAAGCGAATTAGGAAATACTTGAATAAAAGTGCTGCTGAACAAATTATACATGCGTTTGTCACATCACGGCTTGATAACGGGAATGCTCTCCTTTACGGTCTTCCGCAGAATCAAATATCTCGTCTTCAGCACATACAAAACACAGCAGCTCGTGTTGTGACTTTGTCCGAAAGTCATGCCATATCACGCCAATCTTGAAAGAACTGCACTGGCTTCCTGTTTCACAGAGAATTGTTTTTAAACTTATGCTAATTGTTCACAAATCTTTTAATAACATTGCTCCAATTTATATTTCTGAACTACTTAAAGTCTACACTCCATCACGCAATTTGCGCTCCAGCAACATGTCACTCCTCAAGGAAGCAACTTCAAAACGGAACTGGGGTGATAGGTCGTTTTCTGTCGCAGCTCCGAGACTCTGGAATCATCTTCCAACTAAACTCAAATCTTGTCATAGTATAACCAGATTCAAGTCGATGCTTAAAACTCATCTTATGTCACAACTCTTCAAAGATGATGTATATTTGTAATTGCATTGTAGGTACATGTATCTCGGTACATAATTTGTTTTCCCTATGCTATCATTGTATTATTGTTTGTATTAATGTTTTTCTTTGTTTTCGCGCCTTGAGCGCCCAGCAGGGTGGATATGTGCGCGCTAAAAATCTGTATTATTATTATTATTATTATTATTATAGGAATGAGTATGTAGTACTTGCCTTGATGTAATGGTCTTTAGATCATTATAGGAATGAGTATGTAGTACTTGCCTTGATGTAATGGTCTTTAGATCATTATAGGAATGAGTATGTAGTACTTGCCTTGATGTAATGGTCTTTAGATCCAGCAAATACATAATCACAATCTTCTTGTGTGTCAACAGCCACACACATGATAGCTGCTGATGGACCACCAAACAACTTACAGATTGCCTGAAAGCTAAGAAATAACAAGGAAATAATCATGTAATATGTCAATATCCTTGGTGAAAATTGCTGCTTCTAGATTCAATTATGGAATCTCTCATTACCTTATAGCATAAGGTTAACAGGAAAGTATAAGAAAACGGATTAATTTAACAACTTACTTGGTGTAAGGTTGGTATAAGTATCAATCATCCTAAGATATGTTTTTGTCTGAAGTACTTTTATCTTAGAGAAAACAGGAATTATTATATGGAAATGCCATTCAACAACTTGTAAGGTTGGTATAAGTATCAATCATCCTAAGATATGTTTTTGTCTGAAGTACTTTTATCTTAGAGAAAACAGGAATTATTATATGGAAATGCCATTCAACAACTTGTAAGGTTGGTATAAGTATCAATCATCCTAAGATGTGTTTTTGTCTGAAGTACTTTTATCTTAGAGAAAACAGGAATTATTATATGGAAATGCCATTCAACAACTTGTAAGGTTGGTATAAGTATCAATCATCCTAAGATGTGTTTTTGTCTGAAGTACTTTTATCTTAGAGAAAACAGGAATTATTATATGGAAATGCCATTCAACAACTTGTAAGGTTGGTATAAGTATCAATCATCCTAAGATGTGTTTTTGTCTGAAGTACTTTTATCTTAGAGAAAACAGGAATTATTATATGGAAATGCCATTCAACAACTTGTAAGGTTGGTATAAGTATCAATCATCCTAAGATGTGTTTTTGTCTGAAGTGCTTTTATCTTAGAGAAAACAGGAATTATTATATGTAAATGCCATTCAACAACTTGTAAGGTTGGTATAAGTATCAATCATCCTAAGATGTGTTTTTGTCTTAAGTACTATTATCTTAGAGAAAACAGGAATTATTATATGGAAATGCCATTCAACAACTTTTTGTAAAACATAAAACATCTAATAATCTTTTGGCAAAACATCTCATATCTATTTCTCATAAATGATGGAATCTGCCATTATTTCACTTGATAGCATCAGGTTAACAGGAAAGTACAACAAACTTACTTGGTGTCAAGTTAGTACAAATATCAATCATCCCGAGATATGGTATTGTCCAATCTTAGAGAAAACTGAAATTTCAATTTTGTGGAATCCAAAAAGCAACTTCTTGTAAAACATTAAACAAACATAAACATAACATCAAACAGTTTGTTGTTGTTTTCTGATAAACGTGAGCACCAAAATTCCTGGATCAATTGGAATTCTACCGTACTGTTAAATGACTTTTCACATAGGGGTATGAATGTTTGCCAGATTTGTGAAGCCACCATACTTTGTACATGGGAAATTTGGTCCCTGCGTATGCAATATATCACATATTTTCATGTTGGCAAAATAAAATAAAATAAAAAATAAATAGAAAAAAGATTACCCAAAAATCTAGCTTATTACAGCTAACCCACCATTCATAAACAAACAGTTGTCTAGTTTTAAATGGTCAATATCTTGATTCAATGAGAGTCTAGCATACTGGTACAAGCAGTTTTGCCATTATTACCAATGTTGTACCTTTTCTATAATGTATATCTTGATTCAAAGACAGTATACTAATATATTAGAAGTAGTTTTAGCAAAAAAAAATGTACTTTTGTTTTAAATATTGCTTACCGGTTTTTAGAAACTCAACTTACTTGCTTAGTGACCAGACTCTGATAATGTTACCTGCAGCTGCATATAGTCTGGTTCCGGTATCATTTACAGCTATATCATTGATCTGTGACTCCCCTGTTGGCAAGGCAACTGTGCGAAAGACACTGCTTCCAGCACTGCTATCTAAAACATGACCTGATGAACTGCAGGTAGACATATAATAAGCAAAAGAATTGTCATCATCTGTATTTGTTAAATAGTGTTACCGGTACATTCCAAAATATCACTTCCCAATATTATTACTTCCCAATATTATGTACCTACCCACATTAAATATGCCAAACATAACTCAGTAACGCCCTTTACCTACCCACATTAAATATGCCAAACATAACTCAGTAACGCCCTTTACCTACCCACATTAAATATGCCAAACATAACTCAGTAACGCCCTTTACCTACCCACATTAAATATGCCAAACATAACTCAGTAACGCCCTTTACCTACCCACATTAAATATGCCAAACATAACTCAGTAACGCCCTTTACCTACCCACATTAAATATGCCAAACATAACTCAGTAACGCCCTTTACCTACCCACATTAACTATGCCAAACATAACTCAGTAGGCGCCCACCTACCCACATTAAATATGCCAAACATAACTCAGTAACGCCCTTTACCTACCCACATTAAATATGCCAAACATGACTCAGTAACGCCCTTTACCTACCCACGTTAAATATGCCAAACATAACTCAGTATAGTGCCCTTTACCTACCCACATTAAATATGCCAAACATAACTCAGTAACGCCCTTTACCTACCCACATTAAATATGCCAAACATAACTCAGTAACGCCCTTTACCTACCCACATTAAATATGCCAAACATAACTCAGTAACGCCCTTTACCTACCCACATTAAATATGCCAAACATAACTCAGTAACACCCTTTACCTACCCACATTAAATATGCCAAACATAACTCAGTAGCGCCTTTACCTACCCACATTAAATATGCCAAACATAACTCAGTAACGCCTTTACCTACCCACATTAAATATGCCAAACATAACTCAGTAGCGCCCTTTACCTACCCACATTAAATATGCCAAACATAACTCAGTAACGCCCTTTACCTACCCACATTAAATATGCCAAACATAACTCAGTAACGCCCTTTACCTACCCACATTAAATATGCCAAACATAACTCAGTAGCACCCTTTACCTACCCACATTAAATATGCCAAACATAACTCAGTAGCACCCTTTACCTACCCACATTAAATATGCCAAACATAACTCAGTAGCACCCTTTACCTACCCACATTAAATATGCCAAACATAACTCAGTAACGCCCTTTACCTACCCACATTAAATATGCCAAACATAACTCAGTAACGCCCTTTACCTACCCACATTAAATATGCCAAACATAACTCAGTAACGCCCTTTACCTACCCACATTAAATATGCCAAACATAACTCAGTAACGCCCTTTACCTACCCACATTAAATATGCCAAACATAACTCAGTAGCACCCTTTACCTACCCACATTAAATATGCCAAACATAACTCAGTAGCGCCCTTTACCTACCCACATTAAATATGCCAAACATAACTCAGTAGCACCCTTTACCTACCCACATTAAATATGCCAAACATAACTCAGTAGCACCCTTTACCTACCCACATTAAATATGCCAAACATAACTCAGTAGCACCCTTTACCTACCCACATTAAATATTATTTAATGTGGGTAGGTACTTATGTTAACAAGTGTGGTGTTAAGTTATGTTTAATGTGGTATATATAATATGTAGCGCTACTGAGTTATGCCAAACATAACTCAGTAGCACCCTTTACCTACCCACATTAAATATGCCAAACATAACTCAGTAACGCCCTTTACCTACCCACATTAAATATGCCAAACATAACTCAGTAACGCCCTTTACCTACCCACATTAAATATGCCAAACATAACTCAGTAACGCCCTTTACCTACCCACATTAAATATGCCAAACATAACTCAGTAGTGCCCTTAGCAGCTCATGCATGGTGTGAATATTAGTCTTGGTTCAAGACTGTGTATGTTTTTAAGTAAGACTAATTGCTCTGATCGTCCTCGTATGTTTTTGATACACGATCCATCGCCGCATACTGCATGAAGGCGCTATCTCTACACGAACTGCTGTCAAACTCAGTCTTGCGTCAATTTGATATGCTAGCACTGCACACATTTTTGGTGTACACGCTTATAAACAACCAAAAATGTGGGCCATGCTAGCATATCAAAATGTGGACCATGCTAGCATATCAAATTGACGCATGTGTAGTGGTTTCCCCGGCTATGGATCTTGTATCAAAATGTACAAACACAGTCTTGAACCAAGACTAAGTGAATATTTGAATCCTTCTGACATGAAAAGCATTTGATTTGACATACCTTAATGTCTTGATGCACTTAGCTGGTTCTCTGATGTCCCACACTCGTATATAGGCAGTTGATACACTGAATACAAGACTAAGCTTCTCACTGTATCTAACAACAACTACATTATTAGGATGACCAGACAGTGTGGTCAGTTCTTGACCAGTCTCCAGTTTCCATACCTTCACTGTTCTATCTGCAAAATAAAATTAGATTTTCATGATGACATGCATGCAGTATGAAATATTTGAGGATTTACATGATAGGATTGATCAGCAGTGGGATTGAGTCACATCATTTTGTAACTTGTGACTTGACTTGGACTTGACTGAATTGACTTGAGACTTTACTTGGGACTTGGTGTCAGGGACATGCAAACTTACTTATGACTTGAACAAAAATAACTTGTTGATTAGACATTCATTCTTAAAACAAAGTTTAAGATTACTCCGACACCATGTGCATGAGCTCACGGCAGGTTACCACTTCAGAACTAATTACTACTCACATGGTGTGGTTGGTGTCACATGGAACCAGAACCGTAACCAGTCTTTATTGATCATTTTCACCATGCAAAGCTACAAAATCTCAGCATTCACTTGTGCAACGTATAGCAAAATCTATCAAAGTTATCATCTTTGTGATAAGATTACTTGAAAAGATTGTGACTTGAGACTTGACTCGCCCTCAAAGAATTTCTGTTTCCTGTTTTAAGATGAAAGCATTTTTCAGGATGATTTATACTTGTACAAACTTTACTTTATCAAATTAATTTGATAATCTGGTCATTACCAATGTTTAACTTTTCCTGTAAGAAGAGCTGACCTCTCACTCAGCTACCACACGGTACCTTGTAGGGGGTGGTGCAATTGCTTAATTGCTCCAACCCCTGTTTATAAATTGGCCCCATAACATGGATACTTTGGTTATGGAGATGTTGTTAAAAATGTTGGCAGCACGTGTCTTGAGAAGTGGAATGATCAAAGTGGCCCCGTAATATGGATAATCTTGTGACGAATTAGTCATGTTGCTAGTGTTCTTAATGTACTTTCAATAGGCATGGATGGTAGTACAATTGCTTAATTGCTCCTTTATGATTGCTCCAACCACTGAAGCATGTGCAAAGCCATGGCATGTACATGTACAGAACGGCTTGTAACGTTGTTTGCTAACGGTAGGATAATGGAAACAAATTTCTTACTTAGCTTAACGTTTCCAAAACGTTTCCTTAAAGTTTCTGAAACATATTTTAAATTAAACAAAATTATCATCACTGCATTTGCAGTTGAAAATCTGATACCTTCGTATCAGAGACACAACAAAGTTTTAATAGACTATGTTTTATTATATTCTGTAATCCTTATGTTTTTGTTTGAATCTCTTG
Organism: Zoroaster sp. YZ-2022; assembly: GCA_029582265.1. NCBI lineage: Eukaryota > Metazoa > Echinodermata > Asteroidea > Forcipulatida > Zoroasteridae > Zoroaster > Zoroaster sp. YZ-2022. Next base: position 68,408,538 of record CM055816.1, read on the forward strand.
GAACCGTGTACTGTAATGACTTCAACCTCTGTACAACTTTACTTCACTTTATTTATACATTTCTCACCTTTTGAACCACTAAACAAGAGGTCATTAGTTGCTTGTACTGACAGTACAGCCTTAGTGTGTCCTTCAGCAGTGTATGAACAAACAAGTGGTGTCTTGCCTTGAGGTCTGATCAGCACTGGGTTGATTATTCCTCTACATATAGGACAAAATACCATTGCGTTATCTCTGGCACTATTGATAAAATATCTGTAAATACATCCAAACTTAAGAATCAAGAGATATGAATAAAAACCAATTTGTAAACGTTTCAGCTTATTTCATTGTGTTGTAAACAAGGATTAGTGAAAATGCATTCTGACTGTTCATATTAATTCCAGTGAAATTTCTGTATTCGGTTTGCCAGAAATTCTAAAATGATAGCAGCCGAGACAGAAATATTTCACGGAATGTTTGCTCACATCATCAACTTTACACCATTCAAGTTTCATGTACATGTAAAATTGTATTCATTGATGTTTATTGTAGATCATTAATATTCAAATAGTGCACAGTGATTGTAAACATTGTCCTGGTTGGATCATACTGTTACAAACACACACTATTGTATTCATTGATGTTTATTGTAGATCATTAATAATCAAATAGTATACAGTGATTGTAAACATTGTCCTGGTTGGATCATACTGTTACAAACACACACTATTGTATTCACTGATGTTTATTGTAGATCATTAATAATCAAATAGTACACAGTGATTGTAAACATTGTCCTGGTTGGATCATACTGTTACAAACACACACTATTGTATTCATTGATGTTTATTGTAGATCATTAATACTCAAATAGTGCACAGTGATTGTAAACATTGTCCTGGTTGGATCATACTGTTACAAACACACACTATTGTATTCATTGATGTTTATTGTAGATCATTAATACTCAAATAGTGCACAGTGATTGTAAACATTGTCCTGGTTGGATCATACTGTTACAAACACACACTATTGTATTCATTGATGTTTATTGTAGATCATTAATACTCAAATAGTGCACAGTGATTGTAAACATTGTCCTAGTTGGATCATACTGTTACAAACACACACTATTGTATTCATTGATGTTTATTGTAGATCATTAATACTCAAATAGTGCACAGTGATTGTAAACATTGTCCTGGTTGGATCATACTGTTACAAACACACACTATTGTATTCATTGATGTTTATTGTAGATCATTAATACTCAAATAGTGCACAGTGATTGTAAACATTGTCCTGGTTGGATCATACTGTTACAAACACACACTATTGTATTCATTGATGTTTATTGTAGATCATTAATACTCAAATAGTGCACAGTGATTGTAAACATTGTCCTGGTTGGATCATACTGTTACAAACACACACTATTGTATTCATTGATGTTTATTGTAGATCATTAATACTCAAATAGTGCACAGTGATTGTAAACATTGTCCTAGTTGGATCATACTGTTACAAACACACACTATTGTATTCATTGATGTTTATTGTAGATCATTAATACTCAAATAGTGCACAGTGATTGTAAACATTGTCCTGGTTGGATCATACTGTTACAAACACACACTATTGTATTCATTGATGTTTATTGTAGATCATTAATACTCAAATAGTGCACAGTGATTGTAAACATTGTCCTGGTTGGATCATACTGTTACAAACACACACTATTGTATTCATTGATGTTTATTGTAGATCATTAATACTCAAATAGTGCACAGTGATTGTAAACATTGTCCTGGTTGGATCATACTGTTACAAACACACACTATTGTATTCATTGATGTTTATTGTAGATCATTAATACTCAAATAGTGCACAGTGATTGTAAACATTGTCCTAGTTGGATCATACTGTTACAAACACACACTATTGTATTCATTGTTGTTTATTGTAGATCATTAATACTCAAATAGTGCACAGTGATTGTAAACATTGTCCTGGTTGGATCATACTGTTACAAACACACACTATTGTACTCATTGTTGTTTATTGTAGATCATTAATACTCAAATAGTGCACAGTGATTGTAAACATTGTCCTGGTTGGATCATACTGTTACAAACACACACTATTGTACTCATTGTTGTTTATTGTAGATCATTAATACTCAAATAGTGCACAGTGATTGTAAACATTGTCCTGGTTGGATCATACTGTTACAAACACACACTATTGTATTCACTGATGTTTATTGCAGATCATTAACACTCAAATAGTGCACAGTGATTGTAAACATTGTCCTGGTTGGATCATACTGTTACAAACACACACTATTGTATTCATTGATGTTTATTGTAGATCATTAATACTCAAATAGTACACAGTGATTGTAAACATTGTCCTGGTTGGATCATACTGTTACAAACACACACTATTGTATTCATTGATGTTTATTGTAGATCATTAATACTCAAATAGTGCACAGTGATTGTAAACATTGTCCTGGTTGGATCATACTGTTACAAACACACACTATTGTATTCATTGATGTTTACTGTAGATCATTAATACTCAAATAGTGCACAGTGATTGTAAACATTGTCCTGGTTGGATCATACTGTTACAAACACACACTATTGTATTCATTGATGTTTATTGTAGATCATTAATACTCAAATAGTGCACAGTGATTGTAAACATTGTCCTGGTTGGATCATACTGTTACAAACACACACTATTGTATTCATTGATGTTTATTGTAGATCATTAATACTCAAATAGTGCACAGTGATTGTAAACATTGTCCTATAGTTGGATCATACTGTTACAAACACACACTATTGTATTCATTGATGTTTATTGTAGATCATTAATACTCAAATAGTGCACAGTGATTGTAAACATTGTCCTGGTTGGATCATACTGTTACAAACACACACTATTGTATTCATTGATGTTTATTGTAGATCATTAATACTCAAATAGTGCACAGTCAGTGTAAACATTGTCCTGGTTGGATCATACTGTTACAAACACACACTATTGTATTCATTGATGTTTATTGCAGATCATTAATACTCAAATAGTGCACAGTGATTGTAAACATTGTCCTAGTTGGATCATACTGTTACAAACACACACTATTGTATTCACTGATGTTTATTGCAGATCATTAATACTCAAATAGTGCACAGTGATTGTAAACATTGTCCTGGTTGGATCATACTGTAACAAACACACACTATTGTATTCACTGATGTTTATTGCAGATCATTAATACTCAAATAGTGCACAGTGATTGTAAACATTGTCCTGGTTGGATCATACTGTTAAAAACACACACTATTGTATTCACTGATGTTTATTGCAGATCATTAATACTCAAATAGTGCACAGTGATTGTAAACATTGTCCTGGTTGGATCATACTGTTACAAACACACACTATTGTATTCACTGATGTTTATTGCAGATCATTAATACTCAAATAGTGCACAGTGATTGTAAACATTGTCCTGGTTGGATCATACTGTTACAAACACACACTATTGTATTCATTGATGTTTATTGCAGATCATTAATACTCAAATAGTGCACAGTGATTGTAAACATTGTCCTGTTGGATCATACTGTTACAAACACACACTATTGTATTCATTGATGTTTATTGTAGATCATTAATACTCAAATAGTGCACAGTGATTGTAAACATTGTCCTGGTTGGATCATACTGTTACAAACACACACTATTGTATTCATTGATGTTTATTGCAGATCATTAATACTCAAATAGTGCACAGTGATTGTAAACATTGTCCTGGTTGGATCATACTGTTACAAACACACACTATTGTATTCATTGATGTTTATTGTAGATCATTAATACTCAAATAGTGCACAGTGATTGTAAACACTGTCCTGGTTGGATCATACTGTTACAAACACACACTATTGTATTCATTGATGTTTATTGTAGATCATTAATACTCAAATAGTGCACAATGATTGCAAACATTGTCCTGGTTGGATCATACTGTTACAAACACACACTATTGTATTCATTGATGTTTATTGTAGATCATTAATACTCAAATAGTGCACAGTGATTGTAAACATTGTCCTAGTTGGATCATACTGTTACAAACACACACTATTGTATTCATTGATGTTTATTGTAGATCATTAATACTCAAATAGTACACAGTGATTGTAAACATTGTCCTGGTTGGATCATACTGTTACAAACACACACTATTGTATTCATTGATGTTTATTGTAGATCATTAATACTCAAATAGTGCACAGTGATTGTAAACATTGTCCTGGTTGGATCATACTGTTACAAACACACTATTGTATTCATTGATGTTTACTGTAGATCATTAATACTCAAATAGTGCACAGTGATTGTAAACATTGTCCTGGTTGGATCATACTGTTACAAACACACACTATTGTATTCATTGATGTTTACTGTAGATCATTAATACTCAAATAGTGCACAGTGATTGTCAACATTGTCCTGGTTGGATCATACTGTTACAAACACACACTATTGTATTCATTGATGTTTACTGTAGATCATTAATACTCAAATAGTGCACAGTGATTGTAAACATTGTCCTGGTTGGATCATACTGTTACAAACACACACTATTGTACTCATTGTTGTTTATTGTAGATCATTAATACTCAAATAGTGCACAGTGATTGTAAACATTGTCCTGGTTGGATCATACTGTTACAAACACACACTATTGTACTCATTGTTGTTTATTGTAGATCATTAATACTCAAATAGTGCACAGTGATTGTAAACATTGTCCTGGTTGGATCATACTGTTACAAACACACACTATTGTATTCACTGATGTTTATTGCAGATCATTAACACTCAAATAGTGCACAGTGATTGTAAACATTGTCCTGGTTGGATCATACTGTTACAAACACACACTATTGTATTCATTGATGTTTATTGTAGACCCATTAATACTCAAATAGTGCACAGTCAGTGTAAACATTGTCCTGGTTGGATCATACTGTTACAAACACACACTATTGTATTCATTGATGTTTATTGCAGATCATTAATACTCAAATAGTGCACAGTGATTGTAAACATTGTCCTAGTTGGATCATACTGTTACAAACACACACTATTGTATTCACTGATGTTTATTGCAGATCATTAATACTCAAATAGTGCACAGTGATTGTAAACATTGTCCTGGTTGGATCATACTGTAACAAACACACACTATTGTATTCACTGATGTTTATTGCAGATCATTAATACTCAAATAGTGCACAGTGATTGTAAACATTGTCCTGGTTGGATCATACTGTTAAAACACACACTATTGTATTCACTGATGTTTATTGCAGATCATTAATACTCAAATAGTGCACAGTGATTGTAAACATTGTCCTGGTTGGATCATACTGTTACAAACACACACTATTGTATTCACTGATGTTTATTGCAGATCATTAATACTCAAATAGTGCACAGTGATTGTAAACATTGTCCTGGTTGGATCATACTGTTACAAACACACACTATTGTATTCATTGATGTTTATTGCAGATCATTAATACTCAAATAGTGCACAGTGATTGTAAACATTGTCCTGGTTGGATCATACTGTTACAAACACACACTATTGTATTCATTGATGTTTATTGTAGATCATTAATACTCAAATAGTGCACAGTGATTGTAAACATTGTCCTGGTTGGATCATACTGTTACAAACACACACTATTGTATTCATTGATGTTTATTGCAGATCATTAATACTCAAATAGTGCACAGTGATTGTAAACATTGTCCTGGTTGGATCATACTGTTACAAACACACACTATTGTATTCATTGATGTTTATTGTAGATCATTAATACTCAAATAGTGCACAGTGATTGTAAACACTGTCCTGGTTGGATCATACTGTTACAAACACACACTATTGTATTCATTGATGTTTATTGTAGATCATTAATACTCAAATAGTGCACAATGATTGCAAACATTGTCCTGGTTGGATCATACTGTTACAAACACACACTATTGTATTCATTGATGTTTATTGTAGATCATTAATACTCAAATAGTGCACAGTGATTGTAAACATTGTCCTAGTTGGATCATACTGTTACAAACACACACTATTGTATTCATTGATGTTTATTGTAGATCATTAATACTCAAATAGTACACAGTGATTGTAAACATTGTCCTGGTTGGATCATACTGTTACAAACACACTATTGTATTCATTGATGTTTATTGTAGATCATTAATACTCAAATAGTGCACAGTGATTGTAAACATTGTCCTGGTTGGATCATACTGTTACAAACACACACTATTGTATTCATTGATGTTTACTGTAGATCATTAATACTCAAATAGTGCACAGTGATTGTAAACATTGTCCTGGTTGGATCATACTGTTACAAACACACACTATTGTATTCATTGATGTTTACTGTAGATCATTAATACTCAAATAGTGCACAGTGATTGTCAACATTGTCCTGGTTGGATCATACTGTTACAAACACACACTATTGTATTCATTGATGTTTATTGTAGACCCATTAATACTCAAATAGTGCACAGTGATTGTAAACATTGTCCTGGTTGGATCATACTGTTACAAACACACACTATTGTATTCATTGATGTTTACTGTAGATCATTAATACTCAAATAGTGCACAGTGATTGTCAACATTGTCCTAGTTGGATCATACTGTTACAAACACACTATTTGGAATACATTTTTGGAGCGAATAAAGAAAATTCACTGGAGCAGAACTTGACCTGTGACCTCCAGACTACCGCATGGGGGCTATCTAGCCCTATGTTTGCAGTCTCCTGATTTTGTCAATATATCTTTGTTCTGGGAGCGCTAGTCACAAGTCATTTAACACATTATATGTCATGAAGCCAGTGGATACATACCCCAAGTTGTGATCCTAAACCTAGGATGAGACTTCTCTAAATTCAATGAACAACTAGGCACTAAAATCATGTCGGTATTGAACCAACTAAGTCTCAATAACATCTTCAGGTAATAACTACCAGATCATGTTAGGTCATCCAATATCAAGTTTGGTATGACCCTCTCAATCTGTTTGTATTTATTTATTTTTATTTATTTAACATTGTGTTGATTTGAAGTGGCATTACCCATAAACAAATTTAAGGCAATGATTTGATTGGAGATAAATCATAAAAAGTACCATTCCACAGAAACGAGATCACCAACATACACATATAAGACCAGCAAGAATTACAGCTACATGTACAAACTTAACACCAAGCAACATATATGTAGTTCAAAACATGCATTATGAGCAAAGAAACTGATGCATTGAAAACATCTTCAGAAATTGTTTCATGAACACATTCAACAAATTCATACAGTATATGATCAGTGAATGAAATGTATACATGTATATATGTAACTATTGTAAAGTTTCATGAGATAGTGACAACATATCTGTCATGTTGGTTTCACTTCAAGCAATACAAAGGAGAAATAATATCTCAGGATAACATGTGATGTCTGATCCCTTAGAGAGCTAATGTAATGACATCGTGTGAAGAATTAATCACTGAACCATTGTGTGTTATGTCATAGAACAATGTGAAGATCCAATCACCATGGAAACATTTTGATAATCTATTAGAATACATGTAGACCACAGTCCAACATACAGTTACATGTATCTCTGCTTTGTCTTTATAAAGTAATGTTATATTTGTTACATCCCAACTATGGTATCGGCCCAACTATGGTATCGGCCCAACTATGGTATCGGCCCAACTATGGTATTGGCCCAACTATGGTATTGGCCCAACTATAGTGTTGCAGTTGGGCTTACAACACTATAACAATGGGCCTGTCTGATGCTATAGTGTTGCAGTTGGGCTTACAACACTATAACAATACCACACTGGGACTGTCCGATGCTATAGTGTTGCAGTTGGGCTTACAACACTATAACAATACCACACCGGGCCTGTCCGATGCTATAGTGTTGCAGTTGGGCTTACAACACTATAACAATACCACACTGGGCCTGTCCGATGCTATAGTGTTGCAGTTGGGCTTACAACACTATAACAATACCACACTGGGCCTGTCCGATGCTATAGTGTTGCAGTTGGGCTTACAACACTATAACAATACCACACTGGGCCTGTCTGATGCTGTAGTGTTGCACTTGGGCTTACAACACTATAACAATACCACACCGGGCCTGTCTGATGCTGTAGTGTTGTAGTTGGGTTTACAACACTATAACAATACCACACTAGGGTCTGTCTGATGCTATAGTGTTGCAGTTGGGCTTACAACACTATAACAATACCACACTGGGACTGTCTGATGCTACAGTGTTGCAGTTGGGCTTACAACACTATAACAATACCACACTGGGCCTGTCTGATGCTAGTGTTGCAGTTGGGCTTACAACACTATAGCAATACCACAATGGGCCTGTTTGATGCTACAGTGTTGCAGTTGGGCCTACAACACTATAACAATACCACACTGGGCCTGTCTGATGCTACAGTGTTGCAGTTGGGCTTACAACACTATAACAATACCACACTGGGCCTGTCTGATGCTACAGTGTTGCAGTTGGGCTTACAACACTATAACAATACCACACTGGGCCTGTCTGATGCTATAGTGTTGCAGTTGGGCCTACAACACTATAACAATACCACACTGGGCCTGTCTGATGCTATAGTGTTGCAGTTGGGCTTACAACACTATAACAATACCACACTGGGCCTGTCTGATGCTACAGTGTTGCAGTTGGGCTTACAACACTATAACAATACCACAATGGGCCTGTCTGATGCTATAGTGTTGCAGTTGGGCTTACAACACTAACAATACCACACTGGGCCTGTCTGATGCTATAGTGTTGCAGTTGGGCTTACAACGCTATAACAATACCACACTGGGACTGTCTGATGCTACAGTGTTGCAGTTGGGTTTACAACACTATAACAATACCACAATGGGCTTGTTTGATGCTATAGTGTTGCAGTTGGGCCTACTACCCTATAACAATACCACACTGGGCCTGTCTGATGCTGTAGTGTTGCAGTTGGGCCTACTACCCTATAACAATACCACACCGGGCCTGTCCGATGCTATAGTGTTGCAGTTGGGCTTACAACACTATAACAATACCACAATGGGCTTGTTTGATGCTATAGTGTTGCAGTTGGGTTTACAACACTATAACAATACCACAATGGGCTTGTTTGATGCTATAGTGTTGCAGTTGGGCTTACAACACTATAACAATACCACACTGGGCCTGTCTGATGCTGTAGTGTTGCAGTTGGGCTTACAACACTATAACAATACCACACTGGGCCTGTCTGATGCTATAGTGTTGCAGTTGGGTTTACAACACTATAACAATACCACAATGGGCTTGTTTGATGCTATAGTGTTGCAGTTGGGCCTACTACCCTATAACAATACCACACTGGGCCTGTCTGATGCTGTAGTGTTGCAGTTGGGCTTACAACACTATAACAATACCACACTGGGCCTGTCTGATGCTATAGTGTTGCAGTTGGGTTTACAACACTATAACAATACCACAATGGGCTTGTTTGATGCTATAGTGTTGCAGTTGGGCCTACTACCCTATAACAATACCACACTGGGCCTGTCTGATGCTGTAGTGTTGCAGTTGGGCCTACTACGCTATAACAATACCACACTGGGCCTGTCTGATGCTATAGTGTTGCAGTTGGGCTTACAACACTATAACAATACCACACCGGGCCTGTCCGATGCTATAGTGTTGCAGTTGGGCTTACAACACTATAACAATACCACACTGGGCCTGTCTGATGCTATAGTGTTGCAGTTGGGCTTACAACACTATAACAATACCACACTGGGCCTGTCTGATGCTACAGTGTTGCAGTTGGGCTTACAACACTATAACAATACCACACTGGGCCTGTCTGATGCTACAGTGTTGCAGTTGGGCTTACAACACTATAACAATACCACAATGGGCCTGTCTGATGCTATAGTGTTGCAGTTGGGCTTACAACACTAACAATACCACACTGGGCCTGTCTGATGCTATAGTGTTGCAGTTGGGCTTACAACGCTATAACAATACCACACTGGGACTGTCTGATGCTACAGTGTTGCAGTTGGGTTTACAACACTATAACAATACCACAATGGGCTTGTTTGATGCTATAGTGTTGCAGTTGGGCCTACTACCCTATAACAATACCACACTGGGCCTGTCTGATGCTGTAGTGTTGCAGTTGGGCCTACTACCTATAACAATACCACACCGGCCTGTCCGATGCTATAGTGTTGCAGTTGGTCTTACAACACTATAACAATACCACAATGGGCTTGTTTGATGCTATAGTGTTGCAGTTGGGTTTACAACACTATAACAATACCACAATGGGCTTGTTTGATGCTATAGTGTTGCAGTTGGGCCTACTACCCTATAACAATACCACACTGGGCCTGTCTGATGCTGTAGTGTTGCAGTTGAAGGCTTTACAACACTATAACAATACCACACACTGGGCCTGTCTGATGCTATAGTGTTGCAGTTGGGTTTACAACACTATAACAATACCACAATGGGCTTGTTTGATGCTATAGTGTTGCAGTTGGGCCTACTACCCTATAACAATACCACACTGGGCCTGTCTGATGCTGTAGTGTTGCAGTTGGGCTTACAACACTATAACAATACCACACTGGGCCTGTCTGATGCTATAGTGTTGCAGTTGGGTTTACAACACTATAACAATACCACAATGGGCTTGTTTGATGCTATAGTGTTGCAGTTGGGCCTACTACCCTATAACAATACCACACTGGGCCTGTCTGATGCTGTAGTGTTGCAGTTGGGCCTACTACGCTATAACAATACCACACTGGGCCTGTCTGATGCTATAGTGTTGCAGTTGGGCTTACAACACTATAACAATACCACACTGGGCCTGTCTGATGCTACAGTGTTGCAGTTGGGCTTACAACACTATAACAATACCACACTGGGCCTGTCTGATGCTACAGTGTTGCAGTTGGGCTTACAACACTATAACAATACCACACTGGGCCTGTCTGATGCTACAGTGTTGCAATTGGGCTTACAACACTATAACAATACCACACTGGGCCTGTCTGATGCTACAGTGTTGCAGTTGGGCTTACAACACTATAACAATACCACAATGGGCCTGTTTGATGCTATAGTGTTGCAGTTGGGTCTACAACACTATAACAATACCACACTGGGCCTGTCTGATGCTATAGTGTTGCAGTCACACTGGGCCTGTCTGATGCTATAGTGTTTCAGTTGGGCCTACAACACTATAACAATACCACACTGGGCCTGCCTGATGCTATAGTGTATGGTTAGCTTTACAACACTATAACAATACAGCAATGGGCCTGTCTGATGCTATAGTGTTGCAGTTGGGCTTACAACACTATAACAATACCACACTGGGACTGTCTGATGCTACAGTGTTGCAGTTGGGCTTACAACACTATAACAATACCACAATGGGCTTGTTTGATGCTATAGTGTTGCAAAGGGCTCACAACCCTATAACAATACCACACTGGGCCTGTCTGATGCTACAGTGTTGCAGTTGGCCATACAATATAAACAATACCACACTGGGCCTGTCTGATGCTAGAAGGTAGTTGCCACACAACACTATAACAATACCACACTGGGCCTGTCTGATGCTACAGTGTTGCAGTTGGGCTTACAACACTATAACAATACCACAATGGGCCTGTTTGATGCTATAGTGTTGCAGTTGGGCCTACAACCCTATAACAATACCACACTGGGCCTGTCTGATGCTACAGTGTTGCAGTTGGGCTTACAACACTATAACAATACCACACTGGGCCTGTCTGATGCTAGTGTTGCAGTTGGGCTTACAACACTATAACAATACCACACTGGGCCTGTCTGATGCTACAGTGTTGCAGTTGGGCTTACAACACTATAACAATACCACAATGGGCCTGTTTGATGCTACAGTGTTGCAGTTGGGCCTACAACCCTATAACAATACCACACTGGGCCTGTCTGATGCTATAGTGTTGCAGTTGGGCTTACAACACTATAACAATACCACACTGGGACTGTCTGATGCTATAGTGTTGCAGTTGGGCTTACAACACTATAACAATACCACACTGGGCCTGTCTGATGCTATAGTGTTGCAGTTGGGCTTACAACACTATAACAATACCACACCGGGCCTGTCTGATGCTATAGTGTTGCAGTTGGGCTTACAACACTATAACAATACCACACCGGGCCTGTCCGATGCTATAGTGTTGCAGTTGGGCTTACAACACTATAACAATACCACACTGGGCCTGTCTGATGCTATAGTGTTGCAGTTGGGCTTACAACACTATAACAATACCACACTGGGCCTGTCTGATGCTACAGTGTTGCAGTTGGGCTTACAACACTATAACAATACCACACTGGGCCTGTCTGATGCTACAGTGTTGCAAAGGCTTACAACACTATAACACACCACAATGGGCCTGTCTGATGCTATAGTGTTGCAGTTGGGCTTACAACACTAACAATACCACACTGGGCCTGTCTGATGCTATAGTGTTGCAGTTGGGCTTACAACGCTATAACAATACCACACTGGGACTGTCTGATGCTACAGTGTTGCAGTTGGGTTTACAACACTATAACAATACCACAATGGGCTTGTTTGATGCTATAGTGTTGCAGTTGGGCCTACTACCCTATAACAATACCACACTGGGCCTGTCTGATGCTGTAGTGTTGCAGTTGGGCCTACTACCCTATAACAATACCACACCGGGCCTGTCCGATGCTATAGTGTTGCAGTTGGGCTTACAACACTATAACAATACCACAATGGGCTTGTTTGATGCTATAGTGTTGCAGTTGGGTTTACAACACTATAACAATACCACAATGGGCTTGTTTGATGCTATAGTGTTGCAGTTGGGCCTACTACCCTATAACAATACCACACTGGGCCTGTCTGATGCTGTAGTGTTGCAGTTGGGCTTACAACACTATAACAATACCACACTGGGCCTGTCTGATGCTATAGTGTTGCAGTTGGGTTTACAACACTATAACAATACCACAATGGGCTTGTTTGATGCTACAGTGTTGCAGTTGGGCCTACAACCCTATAACAATACCACACTGGGCCTGTCTGATGCTGTAGTGTTGCAGTTGGGCTTACAACACTATAACAATACCACACTGGGCCTGTCCGATGCTATAGTGTTGCAGTTGGGCTTACAACACTATAACAATACCACACTGGGCCTGTCTGATGCTATAGTGTTGCAGTTGGGCCTACTACCCTATAACAATACCACACTGGGCCTGTCTGATGCTGTAGTGTTGCAGTTGGGCTTACAACACTATAACAATACCACACTGGGCCTGTCTGATGCTATAGTGTTGCAGTTGGGTTTACAACACTATAACAATACCACAATGGGCTTGTTTGATGCTATAGTGTTGCAGTTGGGCCTACTACCCTATAACAATACCACACTGGGCCTGTCTGATGCTGTAGTGTTGCAGTTGGGCCTACTAACTACTATAACAATACCACACTGGGCCTGTCTGATGCTATAGTGTTGCAGTTGGGCTTACAACACTATAACAATACCACACTGGGCCTGTCTGATGCTACAGTGTTGCAGTTGGGCTTACAACACTATAACAATACCACACTGGGCCTGTCTGATGCTACAGTGTTGCAATTGGGCTTACAACACTATAACAATACCACACTGGGCCTGTCTGATGCTACAGTGTTGCAATTGGGCTTACAACACTATAACAATACCACACTGGGCCTGTCTGATGCTACAGTGTTGCAGTTGGGCTTACAACACTATAACAATACCACAATGGGCCTGTTTGATGCTATAGTGTTGCAGTTGGGTCTACAACACTATAACAATACCACACTGGGCCTGTCTGATGCTATAGTGTTGCAGTCACACTGGGCCTGTCTGATGCTATAGTGTTCCAGTTGGGCTTACAACACTATAACAATACCACAATGGGCCTGTTTGATGCTATAGTGTTGCAGTTGGGCTTACAACACTATAACAATACAGCAATGGGCCTGTCTGATGCTATAGTGTTGCAGTTGGGCTTACAACACTATAACAATACCACACTGGGACTGTCTGATGCTACAGTGTTGCAGTTGGGCTTACAACACTATAACAATACCACAATGGGCCTGTTTGATGCTATAGTGTTGCAGTTGGGCCTACAACCCTATAACAATACCACACTGGGCCTGTCTGATGCTACAGTGTTGCAGTTGGGCTTACAACACTATAACAATACCACACTGGGCCTGTCTGATGCTAGTGTTGCAGTTGGGCTTACAACACTATAACAATACATCACTGGGCCTGTTGATGCCAAGAAAGGCAGTTGGGCTTACAACACTATAACAATACCACAATGGGCCTGTTTGATGCTATAGTGTTGCAGTTGGGCCTACAACCCTATAACAATACCACACTGGGCCTGTCTGATGCTACAGTGTTGCAGTTGGGCTTACAACACTATAACAATACCACACTGGGCCTGTCTGATGCTAGTGTTGCAGTTGGGCTTACAACACTATAACAATACCACACTGGGCCTGTCTGATGCTACAGTGTTGCATCTGGTCGTTCAACACAACAACAATACCACAATGGGCCTGTTTGATGCTATAGTGTTGCAGTTGGGCCTACAACCCTATAACAATACCACACTGGGCCTGTCTGATGCTATAGTGTTGCAGCTTACAACACTATGCAATACCACACTGGGACTGTCTGATGCTATAGTGTTGCAGTTGGGCTTACAACACTATAACAATACCACACTGGGCCTGTCTGATGCTATAGTGTTTGCAGTTGGGCTTACAACACTATAACAATGCTGATGCTATAGTGTTGCAGTTGGGCTTGCATAACACTATAACAATACCACACCGGGCCTGTCCGATGCTACAGTGTTGCAGGCTACAACACTATAACAATACCACAATGGGCCTGTCTGATGCTACAGTGTTAGTTGGGCTACAACAACACTATAACAATACCACAATGGGCCTGTCTGATGCTACAGTGTTGTAGTTGGGCTTACAACACTATAACAATACCACACTGGGCCTGTCTGATGCTATAGTGTTGCAGTTGGGCTTACAACACTATAACAATACCACACTGGGCCTGTCTGATGCTATAGTGTTGCAGTTGGGCTTACAACACTAACAATACCACACTGGACCTGTCTGATGCTATAGTGTTGCAGTTACCACAACACTATAACAATACCACACTGGGCCTGTCTGATGCACAGTGTTGCAGTTGGGCTTACAACACTATAACAATACCACAATGGGCCTGTCTGATGCTATAGTGTTGCAGTTGGGCTTACAACACTATAACAATACCACACTGGGCCTGTCTGATGCTATAGTGCTGCAGTATTTGCGTTGGGCTTACAACACTACAACAATACCACACTGGGCCTGTCCGATGCTACAGTGTTGCAGTTGGGCTTACAACACTATAACAATACCACACTGGGCCTGTTCAGTGTTACAACACTATAACAATACCACACTGGGACTGTCTGATGCTATAGTGTTGCAGTTGGGCCTACAACACTATAACAATACCACACAGGGACTGTCTGATGCTATAGTGTTGCAGTTACAACACTATAACAATACCACCTGGCCTGTTTGATGCTATAGTGTTGCAGTCTACAACACTATACAATACCACACTGGGCCTGTCTGATGCTATAGTGTTGACAACACTATAACAATACCACACTGGGCCTGTCTGATGCTATAGTGCGGTTGGCTTACAACACTATAACAATACCACTGAGCCTGTATAGTGTTGCAGTTGGGCTTACAACACTATAACAATACCACACTGGGCCTGTCCGATGCTATAGTGTTCCAGTTGGGCTTACAACACTATAACAATACCACACTGGGCCTGTCCGATGCTATAGTGTTCCAGTTGGGCTTATAACAATACCATGCTATAGTGTTGCAGTTGGGCATACAACACTATAACAATACCACATTGGGCCTGTCCGATGCTACAGTGTTGCAGTTGGGCTTACAACACTATAACAATACCACACTGGGCCTGTCCGATGCTATAGTGTTGCAGTTGGGCTTACAACACTATAACAATACCACACTGGGTCTGTCTGATGATATAGTGTTGCAGTTGGGCTTACAACACTACAACAATACCACACTGGGCCTGTCTGATGCTATAGTGTTCCAGTTGGGCTTACAACACTATAACAATACCACACCGGGCCTGTCTGATGCTATAGTGTTGCAGTTGGGCTTACAACACTATAACAATACCACACTGGGCATGTCCGATGCTACAGTGTTGCAGTTGGGCCTACAACACAATAACAATACCACACTGGGCCTGTCCGATGCTACAGTGTTGCAGTTGGGCTTACAACACTATAACAATACCACACTGGGCCTGTCCGATGCTACAGTGTTGCAGTTGGGCTTACAACACTATAACAATACCACACTGGGCCTGTCCGATGCTACAGTGTTGCAGTTGGGCTTACAACACTATAACAATACCACACTGGGCCTGTCCGATGCTATAGTGTTGCAGTTGGGCTTACAACACTATAACAATACCACACTGGGCCTGTCCGATGCTATAGTGTTGCAGTTGGGCTTACAACACTATAACAATACCACACTGGGCCTGTCCGATGCTATAGTGTTGCGGTTGGGCTTGCAGCACAACACTATAACAATACCACACTGGGCTGTCCGACGCTATAGTGTTGCAGTTGGGCTTACAACACTATAACAATACCATGCTATAGTGTTGCAGTTGGGCTTACAACACTATAACAATACCACACCGGGCCTGTCCGATGCTATAGTGTTGTAGTTGGGCTTACAACACTATAACAATACCACACTGGGCCTGTCTGATGCTATAGTGTTGCAGTTGGGCCTACAACACTATAACAATACCACACTGGGCCTGTCTGATGCTATAGTGTTGCAGTTGGGCCTACAACACTAGAACAATACCACACTGGGCCTGTCTGATGCTATAGTGTTGCAGTTGGGTTTACAACACTATAACAATACCACACTGGGCCTGTCTGATGCTGTAGTGTTGCAGTTGGGCCTACAACACTATAACAATACCACACTGGGCCTGTCCGATGCTGCACCATGTTGCAGTTGGCCCCTACAACACTATAACCAATACCACACTGGGCCTGTCTGATGCTATAGTGCTGCAGTTGGGCTTGCAACACTATAACAATACCACACTGGAGCCTGTCTGATGCTGATAGTGTTGGGTTAGGGCTACTAACACTACCACACTGGGCCTGTCTGATGCTATGAGTGTTGCAGTTGGGCTTATAACACTATAACAATACCACCACACTAGGCCTGTCTGATGCTATAGTGTTGCAGTTGGAGCACAACACTATAACAGCCTACCACACTGGGCCTGTCAATGATGCTATAGTGTTGTGCAGTTGGAGCTTACAACACTATAACAATACCACACACGAGGGCCTGTCTGATGCTATAGAAAAGTTGGGCAGTTAGGCCTACAACACTATAACAATATGCACACCCCTGGGCCTGTGTGATGCTATAGTTGAGGCGTAAGTTACAGATTGAGAAGAGCAGAGGTGGTATTAGAAACTTCCTCTCTTCAAAAGACAATGCGGCTGATTATGCAAACAAATATTTATGTATAGTATATTCCCATATGTACCAAGTTATCTGCCACATCCACCAATAGGAAATCCTATCATATATATCATCAGACTATTGTTCTTGACAAGGCAGCGCCTTCAAGAGTCTGAAAATCAGCATATGTAAGGTACATGTAATGAAAGTATACCATAAGTTGTACTACATGCTACAGCCTAAGTCATCAGACTTTCTTAATTGTGTGCATTCACTATGAGCATGGTAATAAGTTTCTGCGCGTCCATGTCTGATGATACCAATGGTATCTCTACAGCTACTCAATTGTTTACGCGTCCATGTCTTCCTGATGATACCCAATGGTATCTCTACAGCTACTCAATCGTTTTAAGCGTCCATGTCTTCTGATGATACCAATGAGGTATCTCTACAGCTACTCAATCGTTTTAACAGCGTCCATGTCTTCTGATGAGTGCCAATGGTATCTCTCACAACTACTCAACTGCATTAATTTTCATTATCCATAGCGCATTTCATATATGTATATGTACACCAATAAAGCTAAGTTACATTATTTCCCCTGGTCACTGGGCTAATATCATTCACTGTAATCTTTGCTAAGGTGCAATATTTCTTGGTGTTACAGGCCTAATTAAACAAAATAACCATCTCTTCCTCTCCAGCTACCCATTTTATTCTTCTTGGTGAAAGAAGAAGCAGGTACTATCAAGTGTCTTGCTCAAGGACACAAGTACCACCTTCAGGATGCCAAACACATTGTAATGACTCGGTCATCCAGAACACAAGTCTGATACACTGAACAACTGGACCCATAGAACATTAACACATTGTAATGACTCAGTCATCCAGAACACAAGTCTGATACACTAGACAACTGGACCATAGAACATTAACACATTGTAATGACTCCAGTCATCAGAACACAAGTCTGATGATACACTAGACAACTCAACTCTCCAACCATAGAACATTAACACATTGTAATGACTCAGTCATCCAGAACACAAGTCTGATACACTGAACAACTGGACCATAGAACATTAACACATTGCCAATGTAATGACTCAGTCGTCAGAACACCAAGTCTAATACACTAGACAACTGGACCATTGAACATTAACACATTGCCAATGACTCAGTCATCCAGAACACAAGTCTGATACACTAGACAACTGGACCGCATAGAACATTAACACATTGTAATGACTCCCAGTCATCAGAACACAAGTCTGATACACTAGACAACTCGACCATTGAACATTGTTAACACATGCGGCTGACTCTGTCATCAGAACACAAGTCTGATACACTGAACAACTGGACCATAGAACATTAACACATTGCAGCAATGACTCAGTCATCAGAACACAAGTCTGATACACTAGACAACTGGACCATTAGGAACATTAACACATTGTAACCAGACTCTGTCATCAGAGAGCACACAAGTCTGATACACACTGGAACAACTGGACCATAGAACATTAACACATTGTAATGACTCAGTCATCAGAACACAAGTCTTCAATACACTAGACAACGGGACCCATAGAACATTAACACATTGTAATGACTCAGTCATCCAGAACACAAGTTCTGATACACTAGAACCACTGAACCATGGAACATTAACACACATTGTAATGACTCAGTCGTCAGAACACAAGTCTGATACACTGAACAACTCCTGCATAGAACATTAACACATTGTAATGACTCCAGTCATCAGAACACAAGTCTGATACACTAGTTAACTGAACAAGTAGAACATTAACACATTGTATTGACTCGGTCGTCAGAACACAAGTCTGATACACTGAACAACTGGACCATAGAGACATTAACACCATTGTAATGACTCCAGTCGTGATCAGAACACAGGTCTGATACACTAGAACAACTGGACCATTAGAACATTAACACATTGTAATGACTCAGTCATCCAGAACACCAAGTCTGATACACAGTAGACAATCTGACCCATAGAACATTAACACATTGTAATGACTCAGTCATCAGAACACAAGTCTGATACACTAAGACAACTCGACCATAGAACATTAACACATTGTAATGACTCAGTCGATGAGATGTACAAGTCTGATACACTAGAACAACTGGACCATAGAACATTAACACATTGTAATGACTCAGTCATCAGAACACAAGTCTGAGCTACACGGGACAACTTGACCATAGGAGAACATTAACACATTATATTGGCTCAGTCATCAGAACACAAAGTCTGATACACCAGACAACTGGACCATAGAACATTAACACATTGTAATGACTCAGTCATCGTAGAACACAAAGTCTGATACACCAGAACAACTGGACCATAGAACATTAACACATTGTAATGACTCCAGACATCAGAACACAGTCTGATGATACAGGACAACTTGACCATAGAGACATTAACTGATTTTGTTTGTGTGTCTGCTGCAATGAGATGTATTTGTTCTTTGTCATACCTCTTGTTCTGATGCTTTACCGTCACTAATAGTTACACCAACCATAGATTCACTCTAAGGTGTCTTCATGGGTCTCAATGTGAGATTTCTTATTCTGTCAAATCAAACAACATCATAAACATCTTAACAGTGGCATAGCTGGTAGCAGTTTGTTAACCGCCGCACTGGCTAATTAATTGGTACTCCTTAATTGGTAACGCCAAAAACTATTTTTTTCAAGTTCCTACATCAGCCATAGTAACCCTAACACACATGGCATAGCACGCCCTTTATTGTAATTTGTTTATGGTTCAGCCATGGTTCACCCAGGATACCATAACCCCATTTATACAAGGCGCATGGCTTGTGTACAAAACCTGGTATACACAGCCTATATTCCCTTAAAGCATGGCTTGGTACCTTTGTGTGATCAATCATCCTGGTCTACAGGCTGCCCTCAGGATATCTGTGATCAATCATCCATGCTCAGGGGTTGCAGTGACGGTGCCTGGAAAGGATTGACCAATAAAAAACCTAAACAAACTCAGAATTGATGTGTTTGGGCAGAGTTAGCTACTGGCAAATGGGGAAGTGGTTAGGGATTTTCCTTACACTAATACACCGCAGATGGCTGGCTATGCATTCTTAGAGAGTTTTTTTGGTATTACTTGGCCTGGACTACATTCTCAGGACTGTCTGAGGTGTAGCTCTGCATGAAAAATGGTATAAAACAGGAGTCTTGGTACGATATTCATATCATACACTGGGCGAGTGGGCGGTTACAAACCGCGCGCGGGGGTGGTTAAAGGTTTTTCCTTACACTAATACCGCAGATGGCTGGCTATGCATTCTTAGAGTTTTTCTTTTATTATTTGGCCTGGACTACATTCCAGGGGTCTGTCTGAGGTGTAGCTCTGCATGAAAAATGGTATAAAAACGGAGTGTACAGTACGATTATTCATGCATTATTACACTACAGGGCGAGTTACCAAGAAACCGCCACCGTCCTATGCTGGTGTAAATCGAAACGTTCAAAGTTATCGGAGGGTTAAGTTATTGCTAGGGTCATGAATTAATAGCATTACTTCTGTCAAGTCAAACACAGCATACATCATCACATCAGTGCAACAAGGTCATATCATAGTTATGACCTTGTTGCAGACATAATTTTGCTCACAGATTTACAGGATGAACATGCAAAAACCTATGGAAGAAGATACGACGTTGTTGCACTCCAATTGTTTTAATGATGCGCAAAATTTATGCACTATTACACACATTATTTACAGAGGACATGTAAACATTTTAAGTTAGTGCTGGGGTCATGAATTTACAATACGTAGTGGATTTATATTGTTATTTATTTTCATATTTATCTTTTACATACATTTTATGTACATCATTACATGTACAGGATTAGGAAAGAGAACTGCCCATGAAAACATCTGAACATAATTTTCACCTCCATGACTCAAGACTCTCGGATTCAAGACTTAACACTTAGGACTACAAGTTTATAAATACCAATTATTGAATTCACTTAGCCCCAGAAAACATCATCGTATGTACGCAGTGATATTTCCAGTCACTTGGGATCACATGAATCAACCAATTGATACTATAATATAATATACACGTTAATGCTGACACATGTAATTGATTGAAAGACATACATTACAACCCCTACATATACTTTACATACTAAAAGGGAATATACACCACACCTTCGATAACAACTCACAAAATATAAATTATTACCAGAAAGCTTACTTGTTTATGGTACAATAATGTGTGATAAACCCACTTTCAACCCAGCCCCTGTAGTAAAATTGATCACCGAATCAGGCGTTCAATAAATTTTGAAGCTTGCATTTTTTGTTTGCCGCCCTCTGTGCTGCTTATGTTTGATACCAATTTTAGCTTATTAAGTCTGGCTTTCAATGATCTGGTTTGTTGATTGTGATGTAAATGTAATGGGTCTTGAGGGTGTGAAATATGAGGGAGGGACACCAGACCGCATGTTTTTCGTGAATGTTCAGTCCATGTTTTTCACACGTTAAAGATACACACCGCCTTTGTCGCGCGAAATTGGGCGATAAAAAACGCCCCTCAACATTTCATTGTTTTACATATATGGTTGGAAAGATCTTTCAAAGTAGAGAATATAATTGTCCACACAAGTCCCCCTGAAAAATGCGTCGTTTTTCTGTTGTGTACAAAACCAATGTCATGTGACTTTCTTGAGACCAAAATTTGCCAGAAAACTCACGAGGACAAAGTTATAGTCGCATTTTCAGACATTTAAAAAGTTTGATATAACCAAATTCAGAATAATGTGTTGTTTTATAGTTCATTGATACATGACAAAAGTGAAATGATTTTGAAACAATGGGTGAAAATTGTCCAAAATCGACAAAAGACGAAAGTCTTGGCACTTTCCCAAGTACCAGGGAACCGAACCAAGACGTATCAGTACAGCCATGGGCTTCAGCCAATAAAGCCATGTAAGGCGTGAGCCCACTGGTACATGGTTGAGCCATAAATATATGAACGCTTTTTGCATGGAAGCGTAAGCAGCAGGGGTCTCGACCACTGTGGTGCTTTTCGTGTCGGGTATTTTGAATTATGATACTGCCAGCGAGTTTGGTTTTGGAAACACAATGACGCATTCATTCGGAACATCGTCATAGCCCCTTCATCATATCAACACCAATAAAAAGTGACAAAAAACTGTTCAGTTTGGAAGGCCATCCGTCCAAAAATCAACGCCAGAATTTTCGACCGAGCGGGCTGGGCGAAAGGCTCCCCGTCTACGGTAAAAAAACGAACGACATGCCTGGCGACCAATGATGGGCCAGCCATGACCGCAAATGATAGCAAACACTCAGGGAGTTTGATTGTTAGACGTGATGGTGACCATGATGATACCATGAGATAATGTCGCATTTGCTTGGGATTATTGTTGGACAGGTAAGAGTAATAAGTAGAGAAAAGTATTGTTTGATGATATAATACTCGTAGTCGTGGGGCTTTTGTGTGGCTGTAGCCCTATGCTGAACTTCTTATGATAAATTTCTGTTAGCCATCACATTATTTTGATGATTTCCTATAGCCAAGGCCCCAAATGATATTGTGATAGTTTTACAATACAGACATGATAATTATGAGATATAGTTTAGATTAGAAAGCAGACAATTTCAGTGAATTAGTTGTAATTTCACCATCGATGCGGATATTTTATGGGGAAGATGGTCAAAAGAATCATGGTGAAAATTAAAACATGGACGGAGGAAATAGCATCAGGTACCATTATTCCCCTAAACGTACGAGTACAGTACAGTACTATTTGAATTTGGATTTTGTAATATGCACCATGTCCATCATATCCACCATTATTTCATTAGCTGTTATGTTTGTTTTATAGTATGAGAAAACATCACTGCTTATTAAGCCTCACTTGCATCAACACCATGTACATGTAGAGTTCACCAGTTCCATTTTCCGATTCACAGCTCCAAAGCATTGCCAAGGTAGAGTAAATCTTGGATTGATTCAGATTATTTTTATCCCATAATTTTGTGTATATATAGAAAATTGGGTTGTAAATGTTTGTTTTCTATCAAACAAAATCAGATTTACAGAAACAATTTCTCATTTAGAAAAATAAGTTGTGCATTCAGGTTTTTTCCTTGTGCATGCTTAATGTTAACTTGTCCATATTTAAAGGGACAATATCACGATCAGAGCAGACTTTCAACAGGGCATGGGAATCAGTGTCCTAGTTTAAGATGAACACAGTGACTGAAACGTACTGGCTCTTTAAGCAGCAAATAGATGATTATGGGAATTTTTTTCAGTCACCCAAAATAATCAAAACAGACTGATTCCATGCCCGTTGATGTGACCGTTGTCCTTTAAAGGAAAATAAACATTGGTTATAATTTGAATTTTGTGTGTGAATGATAAGGTACTGTAGCACAATAAAAGTCAAAGTAGCTTTTTTCATGTGTTAATTATGGCTATTTTGTTATTTTGTTGTGGTCAGTTTCATTTTCAACCCCGAGTAATCAGTTCAACGTAATCTTTGTTTTGTAAGATTAATACATTATTTTGTTCATGTTTTCCAAGAGATGAAGGGGGATGGAGAAGAGACGAATGTCATTCATCATGTCACCTACGTATGTGAATGGGGTCAAAAAACCACAAATCCCCATTATAAAGACATCCCACTGAATAAGAGTTTTCAAGATTATACTATATCAACTTCAGGTTTGTTATTGTTATCCAATCAAAAGTTTCTAGGAAGTATAGAGGACATGTCCACTAAACCCCAAAATTAAAAATTGCAAAAATTGAGGGAAATGAAAATGTTTCGGGACAGCCCCCAACCCCCCCACACACACACACACACACCAAAACAAATTATCATTAGTATTCTTACCCCCGAAAAAGTTGAAATATTTGAGGCCCATGGTTAAGAACAGTAGAGTAAGAGGATTATTTTTAAAAGGGAGCATTGGTTCTGAGGAACTGGATGACATTATTTTTAGTTTGTTTTTAACGATACCCTTGATTGTTTCGGGGGTGAAGATGTGAGTATAC
Source organism: Zoroaster sp. YZ-2022 (assembly GCA_029582265.1). Taxonomy (NCBI): domain Eukaryota; kingdom Metazoa; phylum Echinodermata; class Asteroidea; order Forcipulatida; family Zoroasteridae; genus Zoroaster; species Zoroaster sp. YZ-2022. The sequence goes on from CM055816.1 coordinate 68,433,448, forward strand.
CGATGGAAATTTCGTTATCTCCCACTGGTTTTTTTAAAGCCAACACTATTAAACTTTGAGAAGTTACAAAGGTGCTAAAAAACCCTTTATATGCATAATGATATTGATCCAAAAAAATGTTTTCAAAAACCCTGCCAGATAATGTGTATCATATGAAAATAGTTAGGGGGTAGCCAGATCAACTTTTCAGGGTTTTTAGGGGAAAAATCAGAAAATTGATTTATGGTAGTAATGATTAAAATTTTTCAAATTCAAAGGAAGAAGGGGGATTAAATTATTGGGGCTGGGGTTGTAAAATTTAACATGGGGGGAAAATAAAACCCCTTTTTTTTTGTTTTTCTTTACCAAAAAGGGGTTTCCCCGGGGAGAAGGCAACGCCAAGTCATCGGGCCAAACCCAAAACACCGACAAGGGTTACATTTATTATCCGATTCATCCCGCCCTCAAGAAGAACCCCATCCCATCCATAGAGAAAGAGATAGAAACCCCCTTGCTCCACCGGCCGGTGGCCTCCACCAACCCCGAATCTCAGACCATCCAGCCATCCTCCCCCAGGTTCTTTGGCCAGGAAGATTAAAACCCTGATGTCCCCCCCCCTATTGTGCCTCCAGAGGTTCACCCCTACAAAACAGCCCGTCTTTTGCAAGATCCTGCCCCTGGGTTCATAACACCAGGCCCAAACCAGTCATTTCGTTGAGATCACCGGGGGCCTCCATCAACCCAGCGAATCTTGGTTGTTTTATGTTGCCCCTATTCACCAATGTCCCAACCAAGCTCCTGGGAAAGGGACAGCCCGAAAGATTTTTCTCTTGATATCGAATACCCCCCCCGGACCAAATTCAGATTTGTTACAACATGGTCTCTTCTTTTTGTTTCGGGGCAAGTTCCTTAAAGACAGTGGGACCTCCAGGGGACCCCTTTTACCCCCGTCTCGGATATTTTCGGAAGAGTTTAAAAACCTTCCTCAACACCGCCGCCCCAACCCAAGCTGTGGTCGAATGATGACCCCTTTTGGGGTTTTCCAACGGCAGAGACAACCCAGGATTTTCAAAATCTAAACCAGCAACACCGGAAATTCACCATGGAAACGGAAGAAAAACAAGATCGGCCCCTTGATGTTGGTTTTTGAAACCCAGACGGCCCCTACACCACAACGCTCGAAAGCCCACCAACAGTTTTGGGTCCAAACCGGGCCCCTTCCATCATCCAAGCATCGTCATGGGTAAACCCGACGCTTACAACCCCCTACAAAATTTGTGAAAAGGGAAGCCTCCCAAGGAATCAGAAATCCAACCCTCAAACGCAAGGTTACAATCACAACAAGATCAGCACAGCCCCGGTTCCCAAAACCCAAAAAGGAAAGGGATTAACCCTTTCTGCTTGTCCCCCCATCAGGCAGCCCCAAAACCCCCTCCGCAAGCAGGCATCGATGTTTCCACTCAGCCCCCAGCAACCCAAGGACTTCTCATCCCCACAAGGAAAAACCCACCCAACAGAGGGGGAGTTACTGACCCCCGAGGCGGTGGTGTACATCGAAAGAAACGCAACCTCCCATCAGATTAGGGAAAAACACGGCCCGGGGGAGATTTAAGTCCGCCACCCAAAGCACTCGCACATCAAGGACCCCCAAACGACTGGAGGGCCCAACTCATCACACCCATCGACGTGGCCCCCCAAACGAAAGAGGGCCATCGAGATCCAAACACACACTGTGCCACAGGACATCGGCTTCATCAGCAAATTTCACCATACCACAGACTGAAGGGCTTCTATATCCAAAGTCCATAACCCACCCCCGACGAGGGGTCCCCCAAACCAAGTCAAACCCCCCCCTTCCCCTTTCTTTTAACAACTGATTTAGTTCAGTGAGCACACACCTCCCCAACCCCAGGATCCTAGTCTCATAGTCTACAGTTTTTGCCCCGGGTCAACAAACTAATCCTCCAGCATCCATTCGGATTTCCAGCCCATTAAAACCCAAATCCGGATTTACAGGGCATCAGAGCATACGATCGAAACGTGGGTTTTACCCCAGCTTTTAGAAACTATACCAAGAGATTCCCATGGGGTCACCGCAATTTGTCTTACTAGTCTACACCTTGATATTTCCATTTTCCCGGGTTTTCAATAATTTTCCGGAAACAAAGAAAGTTCCAATTATCCATGTTCATGTATCCGGACCCAGAGTCTACCAAAGCACAGCCGTTTGTAGGGGGGGGAAGAAACAATGCAGCTTATGTCAAATAGTAATTCTAGTCTCAAAGCTTTATGGATATCAGCAATTTTTCTTCGAGAAAAAAGTTTTTAAATACACATGAAAAGTTGGAAAATTGATCCTGCCCCCTTTCCCCCGCCAACAGCAGAAGAGAACCCCAAAATTTTAATTTGAAAATTTAAATTCAAAAAAATTAAATGTAATTAATCCACTTTACCAAATCTAATAATTTTCTTTTCATTTTTTTTATGGAAAAAACCTTTAAATTGCAGATTTGATGAAGCAACGTTTATTTATGTCTTTGGGATTGTCTTTAAAAAATAAATTGAATAGATGGAATGCATTTTTATACCGAGAGTGATTTTTTTATAATATAATTTTTCAACTCAAGTTTTTAATGAAAAAAAAAATGATAAATTGAAAGATAGTAATCACATCTCCAGGGCATGCAAAATTGTCTTTGTTTTCAATTATACCAAATAATTAAAATCATTTTTAAAATTTTAAACAAATTTAATTGCTTTTTAAATTTTTAAGGTTTACATATTTGGAAAAGTCGAGGATCCAATTTATACAATTAAAAATAAAAATCAGATGCCATTTTGTACATAAATGTTTAGACATTGAAATAATCAAGAGTTGTTTGGGGGTTGTAAATTGTTAAAAAACAATGAAAACATATTTATTTTAACGTCTGTTGGGTTTTATGACTTATTTTTTTTTTCCACCTCCCCCCAAAACAATTGAAACCACTTTTTTTTTACCTGTTTAACCTATTATAAAGAACTAACAATGAGTGTACATGGCCTTACACATTAAAAAGTGAAAATTTGTGTAAATGAACCCAACCATATCCTTTGTTGACAAGAAAAAAAAATCAATCTGCATAATAAAAGGTTTTTTTTTAGATTTATGACTTTGAATGGGGGAATTTTTGGGGGTTGGAATCGGGAATTTTGGAAAAAATGCTTGTCATGATTGTGTTCATGAATCATGTACGACAGTCCTGTACATCATGTACGCTACCAAATAAATCAAAATAGAAATTAAAATTGATCATGATTGAGATGTCACCCCGAACCAGTATTCCAGACAGACAGCTAATGGTTTGTTCAGTCTAGTTTTCCAAATTATCCCAAAGTCTATCAAGCTTACTAGGATTTTTATCACTTTTGGGTGATCTTACCGACGGGACCTGGTTGCAATCAAACCAGGAATTTTTGGGTCGTTTATTTTTTACAACAGAAAAAATGTACAGATGGGAACCCTTTTTTCCTCTTTTTCAACCCCAACGGGGTGTAGAGGCCACCAAAAAAATCGGAATTGTGACAGGTTTCATTTTTGTAGACAACTGGGAAAAGAGTATTA
>CM055816.1:68437530-68472162 GCA_029582265.1 Zoroaster sp. YZ-2022
TAACCTTTAAACCCTCCCCCACCCTTTAAACCTTTTCCCGCCCACCCCTTAACTCTTTTACTACCGACCCAGCCTTAACTCTTACTACCCGACCCAGCCTTAACTCTTACTACCCTACCCAGCCTTAACCCTTACTACCCGACCCAGCCTTAACTCTTACTACCCGACCAAATAGAGGGCAGCAAACAAAAAATGCAAGCTTCCAAAATGTATTGATCGCCGGTGATCAATTTTTACACAGGGCTGGGTTGAAAGGGTTAATTGCCATAGTATTACCATAAATAAGTAAGCTTTCTGGTAAATAATATATTTTGTTTGTGAGTTGTTAGATCAGGTTATGTGTAAGCAAATGGGCCTAGGGAGTTAGGAAGGATTCAGGTTATGTGTAAGCAAATGGGCCTAGGGAGTTAGGAAAGATTTGTGTCCTTGTTACATAGGTAGATGTACCATTCATTATCCTTATGAGTGCACATTCTCAGTTCTTCAAATTAGAATGAAATCAGTCTCTGTGCCTTGAATAGGAAGTTACAATAATGTTAATAAGAATCATAATACAATGTAAATGATAATGAATGGTACATTTACCTATGTAACAAAGAACACCAATCTAAAAGCTTGCCCCAAACCTCGTGGAATGACCCATATATCAATACATGAATGTCAAAGCTTAACAAGATGCAAAGTTTCTGAAAAATGTGGAACATTTATTTATAGAATGATCTTTGACATTTTTAGCCTGGTGGATTGCCGAAAAATAGAATAACGCCTATGTTTGAATTTTGTATGCTACATGTACATGTATGTTATGATTCAACTAACATTATGTTCCGTTATGTATGTGAACATCACATCAAAGAAACTTTTTACACTTTTCAGTTCATATAATTACAAATTACTTTTAAGTGTAACTAGATTTTACAAACATCTCATTATATAAGTGAATGTTTTGTTTACAACTCTAATGCCATATAACTTAACCCTAACCTTCCAAAACCTCCAAAATCTTCTTTGCTAAAGTGAAGGATTTTGGAATATTGATGGTATTAGGCATTGCCTTTCCATGGTACATGTACATCCATGTTTGTTGTAGTGATTGCAAGGTCAGTGCTTGGGTCAGTGGACACTGTTTATTGCTCAATGCATGCAGGGAGGGTCCCTGGCCATGTACATACGTGTATCACAGATTAGAAACACATGTGTACATGTCATGTGCTTGCTTTACTACTGAAGGATTTTGGAGGATTCAGGTTATGTGTAAGCAAATGGGCCTAGGGAGTTAGGAAGGATTCAGGTTATGTGTAAGCAAATGGGCCTAGGGAGTTGGGAAGGATTCAGGTTATATGTAAGCAAATGGGCCCAGGGAGTTACGAAGGATTCAGGTTATGTGTAAGCAAATGGGCCCAGGGAGTTAGGAAGGATTCAGGTTATGTGTAAGCACATGGGCCTAGGGAGTTAGGAAGGATTCAGGTTATATGTAAGCAAATGGGCCCAGGGAGTTAGGAAGGATTCGGGTTATGTGTAAGCAAATGGGCCCAGGGAGTTAGGGAGGATTCGGGTTATGTGTAAGCAAATGGGCCCAGGGAGTTAGGGAGGATTCGGGTTATGTGTAAGCAAATGGACCCAGGGAGTTAGGGAGGATTCGGGTTATGTGTAAGCAAATGGGCCCAGGGAGTTAGGGAGGATTCGGGTTATGTGTATAAATGGGCCCAGGGAGTTATGGAGGATTCGGGTTATGTGTATAAAATGGACCCAGGAGTTAGGGAGGATTCGGGTTATGTGTAAGCAAATGGGCCCAGGGGTTAGGGAGGATTCGGGTTATGTGTAAAGCAAATGGGCCCAGGGAGTTATGGAGGATTGGGGTTATGTGTAAGCAAATGGACCCAGGAGTTAGGGAGGATTCGGGTTATGTGTAAGCTTAAATGGGCCCAGGGAGTTAGGGAGGATTCGGGTTATGTGTAAGCAAATGGGCCCAGGGAGTTATGGAGGATTCGGGTTATGTGTAAGCAAATGGGCCCAGGGAGTTAGGGTTAATGCACTTAACATGATATGCATCGGTCCAATTATAGCAATACATCACGGTTTTCACCCCATAATTAAGCTTCTATTTCAGAGGTGAATGTAACTTTTGTAAATTAGGATAGTTAACAATGTTTTTGGGGAGAGGTTGTTTTCAGCCAAAGAAATGAAAATGGAATGGGAGAATTATTAACATTTTATGGGATTAGGTCATATGTATTATAATATATTTAAATAATTGTTTTCTTCTTTTTTATTTGCAGTTACAGGAAATTCACAGCAGGAAAAGACTTATCTATGTATGGTGACAATGAACTGCATCATGGGAGTCAGAAGTAAAAGCAATACACCACATAGCCAGTCAGTGAGTACAGGTACTCAGTGTAATCATGCCTCCCCCGGGCTGTGCCTCTGTTTCTGTGTACAGTTCCTCAGTGTTGCCATGTGCCTCCGTAGCCTCCCCCGGGCTGTGCCTCCGTTTCTGAGTACAGTTACTCAGTGTTGCCATGTGCCTCCGTAGCCTCCCCTGAGCTGTGCCTCTGTTTCTGAGTACAGTTACTCAGTGTTGCCATGTGCCTCCGTAGCCTCCCCTGGGCTGTGCCTCTGTTTCTGAGTACAGTTACTCAGTGTTGCCATGTGCCTCCGTAGCCTCCCCCCGGGTTGTGCCTCTGTTTCTGTGTACAGTTACTCAGTGTTGCCATGTGCCTCCGTAGCCTCCCCCGGGCTGTGCCTCCATTTCTGAGTACAGTTATTCAGTGTTGCCATATGCCTACGTATCCTCTTCCTGGCTGTGTCTCAGTGAAAATTCACAATGCGTCGTGTAGCAATTTTCATTTTGTTTTGTTACTTTAACCCTCCTACTATTGCTGCACTTGTGTGGGAGGTTACTATAGAGGTCTAAACCAGTCAACTGTCTGTTTTTGACTGTTGACCCAATTGTGCACACAGGGGCATTTTTGACTGGTTTTTACTGTCATTTTGACCACCCTGAACAATACCAGACTATGCTTTTCCCCAGTCAAAAACGGTCAATCCATTTTGACCTGTAAATGTACTCACTACACGTAAGGTTTGACAGTGTTTGACTTTTAAGTGCACTAGATATACCTTGGCAAGTATATAAACATTTTGACTAATTTTGACCCTTATAGTAGTAGGACGGTTAATATAAATTGTTGTCAATGTTAAGTAAGACTAATTGCGGTGACACCATGTGGAAGCTCAATTGAGTAGTAATTAGTTCTGAAAAGAACTGGGGGTACAACTCGACGTTTCGATCAGTATGCTCTGATCGTCCTCTGATGCTCTGATTGTTGTCAATGTTATTGTAAGGTTTCTCTTTGAAAGCCATAAACATATGATTTGTTGGGGTGCATTATAAATGTTATGATTCTTACTGATGCTGATATTGACTCAATGTATGTCGTGTATGTTTGATCTTAGGAGACCAATTCAGACAATGATGCAAATAGTGATGGTGAGAGTACTGGTAGAGCTGGTCTAGGGTTTACCTCAAGCAGTCAACAACATAACACATCACTTCAAGACAATTTTGGTGTCCAGACTATTACAAGCACTAACTCCATGCAGGTAATGTTGTCTAGATGTTTATACTATTTGAACAATGTCTGCTGCACTGAATCAACTCAGTGGTATGAACATATGAATTTCCCAAATTGCTACTGTTGTCAGTCAAGGTGCTAGCCAGAGGTGTCTTTTAGACATGTGAAACACTACATTGGTAAATAGGGTGAAAAGACTCGAAATATACAAACTTGCATGAGTCTGCGACCTAGTGGAATAATTATGTAAGTGCATGAATGCATAGGTTGATGCAATTCTTGTGTCGGGTGATGAACAATTGATTTAATTTTGTCCTACACAGACGTGTTGCTCGGTGGTCGAGAGGTTAAGACGTCTGCAGTAGTAAGCAGGAGGTCGTGGGTTCGAATCCCACCTGAGTCGCCTGTGAAGTTCTTCACAGACACTCAGAAAGCACTGAGGATGCAGTGCTATACACACATCGGTGTAGGATAAAATTAAAATACCCCATTATGCCTACACAAGCTTGCTGGTCTATGGCAGCTATCCTGTTCGTGCGCACATTGGTGGCACACAAATTCTTTTCGCTACTTCCGGTTCCAAAGTAAAGGATTTCCAATGGGCTTGTGATGATTTTTGGAGCCAGCATTTGCGACGTGGGAGTGGTTTATTTTGGAATTATGTCACTTACCAACAGGATTGCTTGTTACAATTGGTTGGAATTGTAGGGAGCACAAACAACAATTATGTAACTGGTGATTGGATATTGGGCATAGTATACATGTATGTGACTCGCTCTGTGAAAATGAGTCACAAGATGCAAATTTGACAAATATACATTTCTATGTAGCTGGAAAGAGTACATCATCAGCTTTAATTTGGTATATGTTAGATGTGTGTGGCATATTCCATTATGGAGATATGGCATTTGTAATAATCACCAATGTGCATCATTAACACAATTTATTGTTAGGTAAACAAGCATTCAAATGAAAACAAATGACATATTTGAAACAAAGTACTCACAAAAATCATTGATTTTAATATTTTATTGATTGAAATTGACGTTTATGTAACAAATATTAAGAAAATTTAGATCCTAATGATGTAAAAAAAACATGATAACCAAAAATCGGTTGTTAAAAAAAAAAAAAAAAAAAAAAAACTCATCATTCCATCACCCATTACATGTAAACGCATGGTGCTACATGTGACTCATTTTCACAGAGCGGGTCACATATGATGCTGTGTTGTGTTATAACAAGATCTCAACGTGTCTACTTTTTGATTGTTTCTTTATATGATAGGATTACTTTGCTCAGAAGATGAAAGAGCTTCGTGAAAAAAGGAAAGTAGATGCAGCATCAAATGTCAAGACAGAATCAGAAGACACAGTGTTTGACAGTATCACGATACAACAAGACAGTGACAGTGAGGAGAACACACATAAAAAGAAGAAAAAGAAATCCAAAAGAAAAAAAGGACATTAAAATAGAGCAATGTACAGAAGAAGTTGATAAGGTTGAAGATAATAATGCTATTAATGAAGAGATTCATGCACTAGAAGATGGTAGTCTTACAGTGAGTATCATTGATCAAAAGAAGAAAAAGAAGAGAAGAAAACCTGATATAGATGAAAGAATTGCCAATGAGGATGAACAGCATAATCAATGCATAAGTGATGGAAATTTAAAGAAACAAAAAAAGTCCGATGAGGAAGAAACTGAGAAGGCAGACAAATGTGCTAAAAAGAAAGCAAAGAGGAATAAGACTGCATAGAAAGACCTGGTAGCAAATGATGTACACAAATGGGTAGCTTGACATAACTTCATTATTTAAGATTGACATGTACTTCACATTACACTTTCATTCTTTGGTAATTGCCCAAACAATTGTGTCATAGCTTACTATTATTCCAGTTCACTTTCATTCTTTGGTAATTGCCCAAACAATTGTGTCATAGCTTACTATTATTCCAGGTCACTTTCATTCTTTGGTAATTGCCCAAACAATTGTGTCATAGCTTACTATTATTCCAGGTCACTTTCAGAACACATGAATGAAAATGTAAATGTTAAAAGAATCATTACCCAAGACAGTTTAGACAATCTGATTGGACAAAACTTATTTACGGATGGTAAAGACATGGCTTATCAAAATCAGAGCAGTGTGTATGTGCCAGCTGTTTTATTTATTTGAACCAATAATAATAATGCGCACGTATCCACCAAACTGGTGCTCAAGGCGCATTATTATTACCCCTGCTCATCAGGCTCATAAATCATTCCTGAAACCATCTCGGCTCCCTGGGGAGTATACGGCTCAATTGCTGCCATTACAGTGCATATAGGGCTAATCAAACACAACAACCAACTCTGCCCTCACAGGTACCCATTTACCCCTGGGTGGAGAGAAGCAATTATGGTAAAGTGTCTTGCTCATGGACACAAGCACCCCGGTCACGAACCCACATTTTGACGACTCAACCATCAGAACACAAATCTGATGCACTAAACCGCTCGACCATGGCAGAATGACAAAGATTGTATTGCATCATGCTGTTGTTTCGTGTGTCCCCAAATTATGAATTTGCCCATTTCTATTTTGCTTACAGTTTTGGAAACAAAATTGATAGTGGCATTTACGAATGGGAATAAAAGTTTGACACTTGGTCTTTACCGTGGTCACAATGTAATAAGGACCTCGCCTTTGGCTCGGTCCTTATCGTCCCTGACCACGCCCAAAACCCGTCATTAACCTGCATTAAAGACCGTGAGAGTATGGAGTGCCATGGGTCGGCGGTCTAGTGCGTGGACTTGTGTTCTGGTGGCTGGGTCGCCAGAGTGTGGTTCGAATCGGCCGCGACCGTGGTGCTTGTATCCTTGAGCAAGGCACTTTACCGTAATTGCTTCTCTTCACCCAGGAGTATAAATGGGTACCTGGCAATAGCTAGGGAAGTAACCTGCGATAGACTGGCATCCTATCCAGGGGGAAATGGAAATATTCTCAGTCGTTTCATGCCAACGAAACCGGAGATAAACACCGGCCTGATGAGCCAATATGGCTCGGGACAGACTTTACTTTTAAAGACCATGAGACAAACATTTATTCCCTTATTACATCAATGCATTTTCAGTAGTGTCTCATGAACGACACATCAACATTTATTTAATAACAGCCGAATGATGCATGTCAATATACTTTAAAACAGGGCTGGGCAACGCATAGGGCTGCATGTGGCCCATGCAGGGTCTTAATGCGGCCTGTGAAACCTCTTCAAGAAAAATATACTAATAATAATTCTCTCTTTCTGCTAAAATTATTAACCTGTCTTTCAATTTTTAAAATACATGTAATATACTGGTTTAAGACAAATTGCAGGTAATATTTTTTATGTAATAAAAACATGGACATTATGTTTGTGCTATCCTGTATCTATACATTAAGCAATATTGTATTTGTTTCAATGAAAAGCAGTCATCAGCACCCAAGCCTTTATGTACTCTGCTATCCTGTATCTATACATTAAGCAATATTGTTATTTGTTTCAATGAAAAGCAGTCATCAGCACCCAGGCCTTTATGTACTCTGCTATCCTGTATCTATACATTAAGCAATATTGTTATTTGTTTCAATGAAAAGCAGTCATCAGCACCCAAGCCTTTATGTACTCTGCTATCCTGTATCTATACATTAAGCAATATTGTTATTTGTTTCAATGAAAAGCAGTCATCAGCACCCAGGCCTTTATGTACTCTGCTATCCTGTATCTATACATTAAGCAATATTGTTATTTGTTTCAATGAAAAGCAGTCATCAGCACCCAAGCCTTTATGTACTCTGCTATCCTGTATCTATACATTAAGCAATATTGTTATTTGTTTCAATGAAAAGCAGTCATCAGCACCCAGGCCTTTATGTACTCTGCTATCCTGTATCTATACATTAAGCAATATTGTTATTTGTTTCAATGAAAAGCAGTCATCAGCACCCAAGCCTTTATGTACTCTGTACTTTTCAATTATTATATTGGTGAATAAAAATGCACAGCAACTACCTATCTGTATGCTCATAACACAGTCAATTTAGTATTTCTTGTTTTTGTGGGGAAGGACTAACTTCCTTTGACCCGTTTAAAAAAGAAGTTGAATAACCAATTGAAATTTTTTTAAATGGGCCCCACTGCAAGATATTTGATCCCATTTATTCTCATAAAAGTGGCAGAGGTAATCATTTGTTGTCAAATATAACACAAAATAATAATCAAAACTGGGCAACTGTTAATTAAACAAAGTACTAACTTTGCCACAAAATTAAACCCACTTAATCTTGGAAAATAACATTTACCAAAATACCCCAAACCCAAATACTAAAACTTCAAAACCAACTTGGTCAAAATGACATCCCTTTTCCCAGTCTATGGAATCATTTGAAAGTCACCAAGACAAAACTCATATGCATGTGTTTGAGCTATAAATTGGATTGAATCAAAAAGTCGGTGGTTTCTTTCGTAATTGATAATCTTTGATGTTACTTTTGAAGGTTTTTTTGGCACAGCTCCAAATTATACAACCTGTGTGTTTCTGTGAGTTAAGCTTTACGTACTATGGACACTGTATTGTTCATTACAAATTGTGCTGTAAGTGATTCCAATGGATGTTTCTGTGGTAGCTCAACAAATTTCAGAAATACTCTATTGAGACTGCAATCACTGTACCATCATATGGTACCATGTAGTGCTTATACAAAATGAACTTTATGTACATGTATAGTGAAAGGGGTTCATTATACAATAGTCGTCCATTGTGATGTGGTTCATAGTGTACACACAAGGCAAGCCATTTGTCATTGAGGGTGTAAACAACCAATTTAACATAATCACAATAAAAAAAAACAATTGTTTAATATTGTAACACAGGGAAACCTAGGTATCTATTAGTATGATTGCAATACCAAGTGTTGGCTGCTGGGTTGCATCACTCCTGGCTAGTATCTACATGTATGTGTACATGTACATGTAGCTGTCAATTACATGAGTGACATGTATATTTGGAGTGGTGACAGTTGACAGCAGCGTGAGTATTTAACCCATGAACCCTGCGTGGTTCATTCTCTTTCCTCTATCCGCTCTGTCCCTCATTCAGACATGGAGTGAACCAGTAATTGCCAATCACTTAGTACCAGTAGCCTCATAAATTGTATGAGTAGGTATTAAATTACTGCCAATCATTCCCAAATATTAATTAATAAATTATTATGTGAATTATCTGAGCTAATTATTTGAAATTACCAGTGTTAGTCATATGACTTTCTAGACCAACGAATGTCCACTGTCTAGTGATATTAATAACAAATTATTGTCATTTGATAGTACTGCAATTTGTGCCTTCAATCCAACAACTATTTGACACATGGGACGTACTACAGTATATTCTAGTGGACATATTTTGTTTAAATTAACCTCATTCCAAAGGCTTTTGAGCAGTATTGACTCTAAAAGAGGTAGACCCTGAAGATAAGGTTGCAATCAATTGCAGTTTATTCAGGAAGAAACACTCCTCATATGTAAAGCAAGCTATTAATAAACATAAGGAAGTTTGTGATATTTAGAAGTCGGTGAACAATTGACACAAAATTAACACTTCTCTGCTCGGGATTCGATCCATGGAATCTCTGGCTCGTCAGTCAAGCGCACTACCAACTGACCTAACTGAGTCTTGTGCATTCCCTAGGTTAAAGATATATTTGAAGTTAAAAGAGCATTTAAATGTTTTCAACAGGAATATGCTTTTACAAAATTAACAATTCTCTGGTCGGGATTCGATCCCAGGATCTCTGGCTCGTCAGTCACGCGCACTACCAATTAAGCTAACTGATTCTTGTGCATTTGAAGTGAAAATATATTTGAAGTGAAAAGACTATTTAATTGATATTTCACTAAAAGTGTATATTGGCTTTAAGTTCAGCAAAGAATTAATCTATCGAGTCATTGTTCTGATAATAACCTTATATGGTCAATGTGTTCATCATCTTCAAGTTACGTTTAGCATGGTGCAAATAATGAATCTCTCTTGAGTCATTGTTCTGATAATAACCTTATGTTGATGTACCGTACTCATCATCTTCAAGTTAAGTTCAGCATGGTGCAAAGAATGAATCTCTCTTGAGTCACTGTTCTGATAATAACCTTATATGGTCAATGTGTTCATCATCTTCAAGTTAAGTTCAGCATGGTGCAAAGAATGAATCTCTTGAATCATTGTTCTGATAATAACCTTATATGGTCGATGTGCTCATCATCTTCAGGTTAAGTTCAGCATGGTGCAAATAATGAATCTCTTGAGTCATTGTTCTGATAACGATGGTTACATTATATAGGAATACAGTCAATGACCTGTACGATGGTTACATTATATAGGAATACAGTCAATGACCTGTACGATGGTTACATTATATAGGAATACAGTCAATGACCTGTACGATGGGTACATTATATAGGAATACAGTCAATGACCTGTACGATGGTTACATTATATAGGAATACAGTCAATGACCTGTACGATGGTTACATTATATAGGAATACAGTCAATGACCTGTACGATGGTTACATTATATAGGAATACAGTCAATGACCTGTACGATGGTTACATTATATAGGAATACAGTCAATGACCTGTACGATGGTTACATTATATAGGAATACAGTCAATGACCTGTACGATGGTTACATTATATAGGAATACAGTCAATGACCTGTACGATGGTTACATTATATAGGAATACAGTCAATGACCTGTACGATGGGTACATTATATAGGAATACAGTCAATGACCTGTACGATGGTTACATTATATAGGAATACAGTCAATGACCTGTACGATGGTTACATTATATAGGAATACAGTCAATGACCTGTACGATGGTTACATTATATAGGAATACAGTCAATGACCTGTACGATGGGTACATTTTATAATATTTGATGGTTCAGGGCTATCATCTGATAAATGTAGATATGACTGGACATTGTACAATGTTACAAGTATTAAAATAACATTCATTTTGGATTTTGTTTTGTATTATTTTGGTCGAATATATTGTAAATTATTATATGTTTCATCCTGTTTGGGAAACAATTTTAATTTAAGACATAATTATGTACATGTATGAAAGCATCGTGATCCACAAATGTTAAAAGAAAGAAGTATATGTAACATATTTATTTGAGAGCAAATTGGACAGTTTTGATGAAAAGACAATAGAAAAGACAAGAAGAGAATGTACAAACGTTGGAGATTAATGATTGTCTTAAAAACTGAGAAAATAATGTAACAAGTAATTGCATGCAATGCTCAAACAATTAAACATTACAATGAAAACAAATAATATATAAATCTATTCAAACTGAATTCTTAGAACAGTAAATAATGAATATTTGTAAACAATTAAATTATAAGAAATCAGGAAATGAATAATGATGTAATTAAGCTGTGAAGACATCAACTAATGTAATACCATGGAATAATTGAAGGTGTCCTTGCCACCTAAGGGTTACCCGATTGGGGTATATTGGTATCCTCATTGGGATAATAGGGTTTTAATGTCATTGCCACCCAAGGGTTACCCGATTGGGGTATATTGGTATCCTCATTGGGATAATAGGGTTTCAATCAGGATCAAAGTATATCCCAATAGGGATAGTAAAGTGAACAACGAACCCCTTTAGCCATACTATTATACCAGGTTTCACTTATAAACTTCTTTTCACACGAAAGACAGTTTGTGTAATGCATGCAGGTGTAGCTAATGATCCAATTACAGCAAAACTTATCTCACTTCTCCAGACATTGTCTGTCAATGTAGGAGTTTTACTGATGGAGTTTCCCATGCTTTTTCTATTGTTTGCGTTCCCCATTAACGGGTAAATGTGAATGATGATCGGTAGCTATATAGACAAAGATGCAACAAGCACGTATAATGTGTGAATTAATCTATGGTGCGGTATGGGAAGTTATACAATATAAAAAGAAATCATTCATCAACATTTAACTGAAGCTCAAATAAACTCTATACATGCACATGTTATATTGCTGCTATGGTGGTCTTATGTGTGGTCATTAATTGACCAATCTCAGTCAGAGTATAAAGGGTCTTATGTGTGGTCATTAATTGACCAATCTCAGTCAGAGTATACAGGGTCTTATGTGTGGTCATTAATTGACCAATCTCAGTCAGAGTATAAAGGGTCTTATGTGGGTCCATTAATTGACCAATCTCAGTCAGAGTATAAAGGGTCTTATGTGTGGTCATTAATTGACCAATCTCAGTCAGAGTATAAAGGGTCTTATGTGTGGTCATTAATTGACCAATCTCAGTCAGAGTATACAGGGTCTTATGTGTGGTCATTAATTGACCAATCTCAGTCAGAGTATAAAGGGTCTTATGTGTGGTCATTAATTGACCAATCTCAGTCAGAGTATAAAGGGTCTTATGTGTGGTCATTAATTGACCAATCTCAGTCAATGTATAAAGGGTCTTATGTGTGGTCATTAATTGACCAATCTCAGTCAGAGTATAAAGGGTCTTATGTGTGGTCATTAATTGACCAATCTCAGTCAGAGTATAAAGGGTCTTATGTGTGGTCATTAATTGACCAATCTCAGTCAGAGTATAAAGGGTCTTATGTGTGGTCATTAATTGACCAGTCTCAGTCAGAGTATAAATGGTCTTATGTGTGGTCATTAATTGACCAATCTCAGTCAGAGTATAAAGGGTCTTATGTGTGGTCATTAATTGACCAATCTCAGTCAGAGTATAAAGGGTCTTATGTGTGGTCATTAATTGACCAATCTCAGTCAGAGTATACAGGGTCTTATGTGTGGTCATTAATTGACCAATCTCAGTCAGAGTATAAAGGGTCTTATGTGTGGTCATTAATTGACCAATCTCAGTCAGAGTATAAATGGTCTTATGTGTGGTCATTAATTGACCAATCTCAGTCAGAGTATAAAGGGTCTTATGTGTGGTCATTAATTGACCAATCTCAGTCAGAGTATAAAGGGACTTATGTGTGGTCATTAATTGACCAATCTCAGTCAGAGTATAAAGGGTCTTATGTGTGGTCATTAATTGACCAATCTCAGTCAGAGTATAAAGGGTCTTATGTGTGGTCATTAATTGACCAATCTCAGTCAGAGTATAAAGGGTCTTATGTGTGGTCATTAATTGACCAATCTCAGTCAGAGTATAAAGGGTCTTATATGTGGTCATTAATTGACCAATCTCAGTCAGAGTATAAAGGGTCTTATGTGTGGTCATTAATTGACCAATCTCAGTCAGAGTATAAAGGGTCTTATGTGTGGTCATTAATTGACCAATCTCAGTCAGAGTATACAGGGTCTTATGTGTGGTCATTAATTGACCAATCTCAGTCAGAGTATAAAGGGTCTTATGTGTGGTCATTAATTGACCAATCTCAGTCAGAGTATAAAGGGTCTTATGTGTGGTCATTAATTGACCAATCTCAGTCAGAGTATAAAGGGTCTTATGTGTGGTCATTAATTGACCAATCTCAGTCAGAGTATACAGGGTCTTATGTGTGGTCATTAATTGACCAATCTCAGTCAGAGTATAAAGGGTCTTATGTGTGGTCATTAATTGACCAATCTCAGTCAGAGTATAAAGGGTCTTATATGTGGTCATTAATTGACCAATCTCAGTCAGAGTATAAAGGGTCTTATGTGTGGTCATTAATTGACCAATCTCAGTCAGAGTATAAAGGGTCTTATGTGTGGTCATTAATTGACCAATCTCAGTCAGAGTATACAGGGTCTTATGTGTGGTCATTAATTGACCAATCTCAGTCAGAGTATAAAGGGTCTTATGTGTGGTCATTAATTGACCAATCTCAGTCAGAGTATAAATGGTCTTATGTGTGGTCATTAATTGACCAATCTCAGTCAGAGTATAAAGGGTCTTATGTGTGGTCATTAATTGACCAATCTCAGTCAGAGTATAAGGTCTTATGTGTGGTCATTAATTGACCAATCTCAGTCAGAGTATAAAGGGTCTTATGTGTGGTCATTAATTGAATAATCTCAGTCAGAGTATAAAGGGTCTTATGTGTGGTCATTAATTGACCAATCTCAGTCAGAGTATAAAGGGTCTTATGTGTGGTCATTAATTGACCAATCTCAGTCAGAGTATAAAGGGTCTTATGTGTGGTCATTAATTGACCAATCTCAGTCAGAGTATACAGGGTCTTATGTGTGGTCATTAATTGACCAATCTCAGTCAGAGTATAAAGGGTCTTATGTGTGGTCATTAATTGACCAATCTCAGTCAGAGTATAAAGGGTCTTATATGTGGTCATTAATTGACCAATCTCAGTCAGAGTATAAAGGGTCTTATGTGTGGTCATTAATTGATCAATCTCAGTCAGAGTATAAAGGGTCTTATGTGTGGTCATTAATTGACCAATCTCAGTCAGAGTATAAAGGGTCTTATGTGTGGTCATTAATTGACCAATCTCAGTCAGAGTATAAAGGGTCTTATGTGTGGTCATTAATTGACCAATCTCAGTCAGTGTATAAAGGGTCTTATGTGTGGTCATTAATTGACCAATCTCAGTCAGAGTATAAAGGGAAGGTACAACATTGGTAATCACCATATTATCAAATTGTCTCATTGTTATCATAAAACTTACTTGCTGTGAAGTTGGTACACGTATCAATTATCATGAGAAATGATTGTGTCTGAAGTGTTTTCGTCTTCGAGAAAACAGGAATTGTTTGGTAGAATTGACAAAATGTTGTCATCCAGCAATCTTTTGTAAAACATGAAAACATAAACAAAACATGTTACAGTTTTCATCGTTTTCTCAGTAAACGTGAGCAACTATTGTGATGTCACTTTATAAGGTTAGCTTTATATTTCATGAAAACTAGAGGTTTGAAATAAACGTATGTTACCAAATACCAGTTATATCTAACCTTTAAACGAATGAATGATATAGTTGTTTTATCTCTGATTGGTCAATGTTTACAAATAATACCCAGATGTTAGATGTCTATATAATGCGAGTCGATTATACAGAATGTAATGCCATTTGGCAAACAAACATGGTGAATGTCACGTGGAAAGAACATTACAATGTTTACTTTGTTTTAGTTGGTGCATGTTGTCGAAAAGTCAAGCCAAAGGTCAAAGTTTAAGAGTGGATATAATTGTGTGTGGTTGTTTAATTATTGTACATTGGCCATATGTTGATTCATATTATATAATATGTATAAATTATGGTATTGGAATAACAGATCGCATTTTGTAATATATCGAATTTTGAAAACTGATTATCCCTTTACAAATACAAAATAAATTTAAAAAATAAATAAAACAAATCCGCAATATGCTTATTTATTTTGCTATGGGTTTACGGATAGGCGTGAAGCAGCGTGGTTCAAGTGTACATTTATTTCTGTTATATGTTAAGGGTCAAAACTCCATCATAAATGTATCAGTTCATATAGGAGTCTATAAATTGCCGGTATAGTAAATATAAAGTATTTATTCTCAGTGGGTTGAAACAGTCCATGAGATAAACATTATTGGATATTATATAGTGTAATAGTTCGTGTTAAGATTTTCCTGTCTACGTGCAATTGATATTGACAATTTAGGTTGAAGTATTTGTACATATGCACATCTTACTTAAATAGTATTTTTGCTTACTGGAAGAAAAGGTATAATTGAAACATTGTGTGTATAACATTTTGTATTTAGTATTTGTTGACTTCTTTGACCTAATATTTGTTGATTTATTTGATCTTAAAACAGTTGACGTCATTAGTAATGTTTTTAATGGGATACTTATCAGACGCTATATAGCAGTAGACTCTCTTGGTTTATCCAGTTCTTCTTAATATCATGCGCATGCTCAGAACTACTTAAACAATATGGGAAAAGGACCGGTAAGTCAGCTGCCACCAGCGTCTTAAAAGTCGCCCATTTGAAATGATGGAGAAATAGTTATATTTATTCTTGCACAAATGGTAGCTAGTAGCCGACGTTCTGTACCCTAGTAGGACATTTATCAAAGGCATTAGGACGGAAACACTAGAACACGCACGTATACATGTACAACGTAAATCCTTCCTATACTTTTCTATTTGAGTTCCAATGTCTCTGTAATGTTTCTATGATAAAGATAATACTTGGTTCTTAAAGTAACTAACTACTGATACTTGTTTTGGGTTGTTGCTAATGCATGTAACTATTATAATAAATCATACTGTCTATTCTCTTGATTATATTCCTGTATGAGTTCCAATGTCTCTGTAATGTTTCTATGATAAAGATAATACTTGGTTCTTAAAGTAACTAACTACTGATACTTGTTTTGGGTTGTTGCTAATGCATGTAACTATTATAATAAATCATACTGTCTATTCTCTTGATTACATTCCTGTATGAGTTCCAATGTCTCTGTAATGTTTCTATGATAAAGATAATACTTGGTTCTTAAAGTAACTAACTACTGATACTTGTTTTGGGTTGTTGCTAATGCATGTAACTATTATAATAAATCATACTGTCTATTCTCTTGATTATATTCCTGTATGAGTTCCAATGTCTCTGTAATGTTTCTATGATAAAGATAATACTTGGTTCTTAAAGTAACTAACTACTGATACTTGTTTTGGGTTGTTGCTAATGCATGTAACTATTATAATAAATCATACTGTCTATTCTCTTGATTACATTCCTGTATGAGTTCCAATGTCTCTGTAATGTTTCTATGATAAAGATAATACTTGGTTCTTAATGTAACTAACTACTGATACTTGTTTTGGGTTGTTGCTAATGCATGTAACTATTATAATAAATCATACTGTCTATTCTCTTGATTACATTCCTGTATGAGTTCCAATGTCTCTGTAATGTTTCTATGATAAAGATAATACTTGGTTCTTAAAGTAACTAACTACTGATACTTGTTTTGGGTTGTTGCTAATGCATGTAACTATTATAATAAATCATACTGTCTATTCTCTTGATTACATTCCTGTATGAGTTCCAATGTCTCTGTAATGTTTCTATGATAAAGATAATACTTGGTTCTTAAAGTAACTAACTACTGATACTTGTTTTGGGTTGTTGCTAATGCATGTAACTATTATAATAAATCATACTGTCTATTCTCTTGATTACATTCCTGTATGAGTTCCAATGTCTCTGTAATGTTTCTATGATAAAGATAATACTTGGTTCTTAATGTAACTAACTACTGATACTTGTTTTGGGTTGTTGCTAATGCATGTAACTATTATAATAAATCATACTGTCTATTCTCTTGATTACATTCCTGTATGAGTTCCAATGTCTCTGTAATGTTTCTATGATAAAGATAATACTTGGTTCTTAAAGTAACTAACTACTGATACTTGTTTTGGGTTGTTGCTAATGCATGTAACTATTATAATAAATCATACTGTCTATTCTCTTGATTATATTCCTGTATGAGTTCCAATGTCTCTGTAATGTTTCTATGATAAAGATAATACTTGGTTCTTAAAGTAACTAACTACTGATACTTGTTTTGGGTTGTTGCTAATGCATGTAACTATTATAATAAATCATACTGTCTATTCTCTTGATTACATTCCTGTATGAGTTCCAATGTCTCTGTAATGTTTCTATGATAAAGATAATACTTGGTTCTTAAAGTAACTAACTACTGATACTTGTTTTGGGTTGTTGCTAATGCATGTAACTATTATAATAAATCATACTGTCTATTCTCTTGATTATATTCCTGTATGAGTTCCAATGTCTCTGTAATGTTTCTATGATAAAGATAATACTTGGTTCTTAAAGTAACTAACTACTGATACTTGTTTTGGGTTGTTGCTAATGCATGTAACTATTATAATAAATCATACTGTCTATTCTCTTGATTACATTCCTGTATGAGTTCCAATGTCTCTGTAATGTTTCTATGATAAAGATAATACTTGGTTCTTAAAGTAACTAACTACTGATACTTGTTTTGGGTTGTTGCTAATGCATGTAACTATTATAATAAATCATACTGTCTATTCTCTTGATTACATTCCTGTATGAGTTCCAATGTCTCTGTAATGTTTCTATGATAAAGATAATACTTGGTTCTTAAGTAACTAACTACTGATACTTGTTTTGGGTTGTTGCTAATGCATGTAACTATTATAATAAATCATACTGTCTATTCTCTTGATTACATTCCTGTATGAGTTCCAATGTCTCTGTAATGTTTCTATGATAAAGATAATACTTGGTTCTTAAAGTAACTAACTACTGATACTTGTTTTGGGTTGTTGCTAATGCATGTAACTATTATAATAAATCATACTGTCTATTCTCTTGATTACATTCCTGTATGAGTTCCAATGTCTCTGTAATGTTTCTATGATAAAGATAATACTTGGTTCTTAATGTAACTAACTACTGATACTTGTTTTGGGTTGTTGCTAATGCATGTAACTATTATAATAAATCATACTGTCTATTCTCTTGATTACATTCCTGTATGAGTTCCAATGTCTCTGTAATGTTTCTATGATAAAGATAATACTTGGTTCTTAAAGTAACTAACTACTGATACTTGTTTTGGGTTGTTGCTAATGCATGTAACTATTATAATAAATCATACTGTCTATTCTCTTGATTACATTCCTGTATGAGTTCCAATGTCTCTGTAATGTTTCTATGATAAAGATAATACTTGGTTCTTAAAGTAACTAACTACTAATACTTGTTTTGGGTTGTTGCTAATGCATGTAACTATTATAATAAATCATACTGTCTATTCTCTTGATTACATTCCTGTATGAGTTCCAATGTCTCTGTAATGTTTCTATGATAAAGATAATACTTGGTTCTTAAAGTAACTACCTACTGATACTTGTTTTGGGTTGTTGCTAATGCATGTAACTATTATAATAAATCATACTGTCTATTCTCTTGATTACATTCCTGTATGAGTTCCAATGTCTCTGTAATGTTTCTATGATAAAGATAATACTTGGTTCTTAAAGTAACTAACTACTGATACTTGTTTTGGGTTGTTGCTAATGCATGTAACTATTATAATAAATCATACTGTCTATTCTCTTGATTACATTCCTGTATGAGTTCCAATGTCTCTGTAATGTTTCTATGATAAAGATAATACTTGGTTCTTAAAGTAACTAACTACTGATACTTGTTTTGGGTTGTTGCTAATGCATGTAACTATTATAATAAATCATACTGTCTATTCTCTTGATTACATTCCTGTATGAGTTACAATGTCTCTGTAATATTTATATGATAAAGATAATACTTGGTTCTTAAAGTAACTAACTACTGATACTTGTTTTGGGTTGTTGCTAATGCATGTAACTATTATAATAAATCATACTGTCTATTCTCTTGATTACATTCCTGTATGAGTTCCAATGTCTCTGTAATGTTTCTATGATAAAGATAATACTTGGTTCTTAAAGTAACTAACTACTGATACTTGTTTTGGGTTGTTGCTAATGCATGTAACTATTATAATAAATCATACTGTCTATTCTCTTGATTACATTCCTGT
This sequence comes from Zoroaster sp. YZ-2022, assembly GCA_029582265.1. Classification (NCBI taxonomy): domain Eukaryota; kingdom Metazoa; phylum Echinodermata; class Asteroidea; order Forcipulatida; family Zoroasteridae; genus Zoroaster; species Zoroaster sp. YZ-2022. The sequence continues at coordinate 68,456,704 of CM055816.1, forward strand.
ATGAGTTCCAATGTCTCTGTAATGTTTCTATGATAAAGATAATACTTGGTTCTTAAAGTAACTAACTACTGATACTTGTTTTGGGTTGTTGCTAATGCATGTAACTATTATAATAAATCATACTGTCTATTCTCTTGATTACATTCCTGTATGAGTTACCAATGTCTCTGTAATGTTTCTATGATAAAGATAATACTTGGTTCTTAAAGTAACTAACTACTGATACTTGTTTTGGGTTGTTGCTAATGCATGTAACTATTATAATAAATCATACTGTCTATTCTCTTGATTACATTCCTGTATGAGTTCCAATGTCTCTGTAATGTTTCTATGATAAAGATAATACTTGGTTCTTAAAGTAACTAACTACTGATACTTGTTTTGGGTTGTTGCTAATGCATGTAACTATTATAATAAATCATACTGTCTATTCTCTTGATTACATTCCTGTATGAGTTCCAATGTCTCTGTAATGTTTCTATGATAAAGATAATACTTGGTTCTTAAAGTAACTAACTACTGATACTTGTTTTGGGTTGTTGCTAATGCATGTAACTATTATAATAAATCATACTGTCTATTCTCTTGATTACATTCCTGTATGAGTTCCAATGTCTCTGTAATGTTTCTATGATAAAGATAATACTTGGTTCTTAATGTAACTAACTACTGATACTTGTTTTGGGTTGTTGCTAATGCATGTAACTATTATAATAAATCATACTGTCTATTCTCTTGATTACATTCCTGTATGAGTTCCAATGTCTCTGTAATGTTTCTATGATAAAGATAATACTTGGTTCTTAAAGTAACTAACTACTGATACTTGTTTTGGGTTGTTGCTAATGCATGTAACTATTATAATAAATCATACTGTCTATTCTCTTGATTACATTCCTGTATGAGTTCCAATGTCTCTGTAATGTTTCTATGATAAAGATAATACTTGGTTCTTAAAGTAACTAACTACTGATACTTGTTTTGGGTTGTTGCTAATGCATGTAACTATTATAATAAATCATACTGTCTATTCTCTTGATTACATTCCTGTATGAGTTCCAATGTCTCTGTAATGTTTCTATGATAAAGATAATACTTGGTTCTTAATGTAACTAACTACTGATACTTGTTTTGGGTTGTTGCTAATGCATGTAACTATTATAATAAATCATACTGTCTATTCTCTTGATTACATTCCTGTATGAGTTCCAATGTCTCTGTAATGTTTCTATGATAAAGATAATACTTGGTTCTTAAAGTAACTAACTACTGATACTTGTTTTGGGTTGTTGCTAATGCATGTAACTATTATAATAAATCATACTGTCTATTCTCTTGATTACATTCCTGTATGAGTTCCAATGTCTCTGTAATGTTTCTATGATAAAGATAATACTTGGTTCTTAAAGTAACTAACTACTGATACTTGTTTTGGGTTGTTGCTAATGCATGTAACTATTATAATAAATCATACTGTCTATTCTCTTGATTACATTCCTGTATGAGTTCCAATGTCTCTGTAATGTTTCTATGATAAAGATAATACTTGGTTCTTAAAGTAACTACCTACTGATACTTGTTTTGGGTTGTTGCTAATGCATGTAACTATTATAATAAATCATACTGTCTATTCTCTTGATTACATTCCTGTATGAGTTCCAATGTCTCTGTAATGTTTCTATGATAAAGATAATACTTGGTTCTTAAAGTAACTAACTACTGATACTTGTTTTGGGTTGTTGCTAATGCATGTAACTATTATAATAAATCATACTGTCTATTCTCTTGATTACATTCCTGTATGAGTTCCAATGTCTCTGTAATGTTTCTATGATAAAGATAATACTTGGTTCTTAAAGTAACTAACTACTGATACTTGTTTTGGGTTGTTGCTAATGCATGTAACTATTATAATAAATCATACTGTCTATTCTCTTGATTACATTCCTGTATGAGTTCCAATGTCTCTGTAATGTTTCTATGATAAAGATAATACTTGGTTCTTAAAGTAACTAACTACTGATACTTGTTTTGGGTTGTTGCTAATGCATGTAACTATTATAATAAATCATACTGTCTATTCTCTTGATTACATTCCTGTATGAGTTCCAATGTCTCTGTAATGTTTCTATGATCAAGATAATACTTGGTTCTTAAAGTAACTAACTACTGATACTTGTTTTGGGTTGTTGCTAATGCATGTAACTATTATAATAAATCATACTGTCTATTCTCTTGATTACATTCCTGTATGAGTTCCAATGTCTCTGTAATGTTTCTATGATAAAGATATTAATTGGTTCTTAAAGTAACTAACTACTGATACTTGTTTTGGGTTGTTGCTAATGCATGTAACTATTATAATAAATCATACTGTCTATTCTCTTGATTACATTCCTGTATGAGTTCCAATGTCTCTGTAATGTTTCTATGATAAAGATAATACTTGGTTCTTAAAGTAACTAACTACTGATACTTGTTTTGGGTTGTTGCTAATGCATGTAACTATTATAATAAATCATACTGTCTATTCTCTTGATTACATTCCTGTATGAGTTCCAATGTCTCTGTAATGTTTCTATGATCAAGATAATACTTGGTTCTTAAAGTAACTAACTACTGATACTTGTTTTGGGTTGTTGCTAATGCATGTAACTATTATAATAAATCATACTGTCTATTCTCTTGATTATATTCCTGTATGAGTTCCAATGTCTCTGTAATGTTTCTATGATAAAGATAATACTTGGTTCTTAAAGTAACTAACTACTGATACTTGTTTTGGGTTGTTGCTAATGCATGTAACTATTATAATAAATCATACTGTCTATTCTCTTGATTACATTCCTGTATGAGTTCCAATGTCTCTGTAATGTTTCTATGATAAAGATAATACTTGGTTCTTAATGTAACTAACTACTGATACTTGTTTTGGGTTGTTGCTAATGCATGTAACTATTATAATAAATCATACTGTCTATTCTCTTGATTACATTCCTGTATGAGTTCCAATGTCTCTGTAATGTTTCTATGATAAAGATAATACTTGGTTCTTAAAGTAACTAACTACTGATACTTGTTTTGGGTTGTTGCTAATGCATGTAACTATTATAATAAATCATACTGTCTATTCTCTTGATTACATTCCTGTATGAGTTCCAATGTCTCTGTAATGTTTCTATGATAAAGATAATACTTGGTTCTTAAAGTAACTAACTACTGATACTTGTTTTGGGTTGTTGCTAATGCATGTAACTATTATAATAAATCATACTGTCTATTCTCTTGATTACATTCCTGTATGAGTTCCAATGTCTCTGTAATGTTTCTATGATAAAGATAATACTTGGTTCTTAAAGTAACTAACTACTGATACATGTTTTGGGTTGTTGCTAATGCATGTAACTATTATAATAAATCATACTGTCTATTCTCTTGATTACATTCCTGTATGAGTTCCAATGTCTCTGTAATGTTTCTATGATAAAGATAATACTTGGTTCTTAAAGTAACTAACTACTGATACTTGTTTTGGGTTGTTGCTAATGCATGTAACTATTATAATAAATCATACTGTCTATTCTCTTGATTACATTCCTGTATGAGTTCCAATGTCTCTGTAATGTTTCTATGATCAAGATAATACTTGGTTCTTAAAGTAACTAACTACTGATACTTGTTTTGGGTTGTTGCTAATGCATGTAACTATTATAATAAATCATACTGTCTATTCTCTTGATTACATTCCTGTATGAGTTCCAATGTCTCTGTAATGTTTCTATGATAAAGATAATACTTGGTTCTTAAAGTAACTAACTACTGATACTTGTTTTGGGTTGTTGCTAATGCATGTAACTATTATAATAAATCATACTATCTATTCTCTTGATTACATTCCTGTATGAGTTCCAATGTCTCTGTAATGTTTCTATGATAAAGATAATACTTGGTTCTTAAAGTAACTAACTACTGATACTTGTTTTGGGTTGTTGCTAATGCATGTAACTATTATAATAAATCATACTGTCTATTCTCTTGATTACATTCCTGTATGAGTTCCAATGTCTCTGTAATGTTTCTATGATAAAGATAATACTTGGTTCTTAAAGTAACTAACTACTGATACTTGTTTTGGGTTGTTGCTAATGCATGTAACTATTATAATAAATCATACTGTCTATTCTCTTGATTACATTCCTGTATGAGTTCCAATGTCTCTGTAATGTTTCTATGATAAAGATAATACTTGGTTCTTAAAGTAACTAACTACTGATACTTGTTTTGGGTTGTTGCTAATGCATGTAACTATTATAATAAATCATACTGTCTATTCTCTTGATTACATTCCTGTATGAGTTCCAATGTCTCTGTAATGTTTCTATGATAAAGATAATACTTGGTTCTTAAAGTAACTAACTACTGATACTTGTTTTGGGTTGTTGCTAATGCATGTAACTATTATAATAAATCATACTATCTATTCTCTTGATTACATTCCTGTATGAGTTCCAATGTCTCTGTAATGTTTCTATGATAAAGATAATACTTGGTTCTTAAAGTAACTAACTACTGATACTTGTTTTGGGTTGTTGCTAATGCATGTAACTATTATAATAAATCATACTATCTATTCTCTTGATTACATTCCTGTATGAGTTCCAATGTCTCTGTAATGTTTCTATGATAAAGATAATACTTGGTTCTTAAAGTAACTAACTACTGATACTTGTTTTGGGTTGTTGCTAATGCATGTAACTATTATAATAAATCATACTGTCTATTCTCTTGATTACATTCCTGTATGAGTTCCAATGTCTCTGTAATGTTTCTATGATAAAGATAATACTTGGTTCTTAAAGTAACTAACTACTGATACTTGTTTTGGGTTGTTGCTAATGCATGTAACTATTATAATAAATCATACTGTCTATTCTCTTGATTACATTCCTGTATGAGTTCCAATGTCTCTGTAATGTTTCTATGATAAAGATAATACTTGGTTCTTAAAGTAACTAACTACTGATACTTGTTTTGGGTTGTTGCTAATGCATGTAACTATTATAATAAATCATACTATCTATTCTCTTGATTACATTCCTGTATGAGTTCCAATGTCTCTGTAATGTTTCTATGATAAAGATAATACTTGGTTCTTAAAGTAACTAACTACTGATACTTGTTTTGGGTTGTTGCTAATGCATGTAACTATTATAATAAATCATACTGTCTATTCTCTTGATTACATTCCTGTATGAGTTCCAATGTCTCTGTAATGTTTCTATGATAAAGATAATACTTGGTTCTTAAAGTAACTAACTACTGATACTTGTTGTGGGTTGTTGCTAATGCATGTAACTATTATAATAAATCATACTGTCTATTCTCTTGATTACATTCCTGTATGAGTTCCAATGTCTCTGTAATGTTTCTATGATAAAGATAATACTTGGTTCTTAAAGTAACTAACTATTGATACTTGTTGTGGGTTGTTGCTAATGCATGTAACTATTATAATAAATCATACTGTCTATTCTCTTGATTACATTCCTGTATGAGTTCCAATGTCTCTGTAATGTTTCTATGATAAAGATAATACTTGGTTCTTAAAGTAACTAACTACTGATACTTGTTGTTGGGTTGTTGCTAATGCATGTAACTATTATAATAAATCATACTGTCTATTCTCTTGATTACATTCCTGTATGAGTTCCAATGTCTCTGTAATGTTTCTATGATAAAGATAATACTTGGTTCTTAAAGTAACTAACTACTGATACTTGTTTTGGGTTGTTGCTAATGCATGTAACTATTATAATAAATCATACTGTCTATTCTCTTGATTACATTCCTGTATGAGTTCCAATGTCTCTGTAATGTTTCTATGATAAAGATAATACTTGGTTCTTAAAGTAACTAACTACTGATACTTGTTTTGGGTTGTTGCTAATGCATGTAACTATTATAATAAATCATACTGTCTATTCTCTTGATTATATTCCTGTATATTAATACGGCCATTTGAAAACTCAAGTTATTACAAAATAGAATCACCTTGATACCTGATATTTATATTTGTTGCTTGGATGAAGTGCACAATTTCAAGAAAACATGATTAATGTAGTCAGTTGTGGACATTGGGTGTTGTGGCAGTACGAGGCAACGATGACTGCCTACCTCCCTACACCCAACTATCCCCTACACTCAACCATCCCCTACACTCAACCATCCCCTACACTCAACCATCCCCTACACCCAATCACCCCACCACCCCTACACCCCAACCACCCCTACACCCAACCATCCACCCAACCACCCCTACACCCCCACCCAACCAACCATCCTACACTCAACCATCCCCTACACCCAACCATCCCTACACCCAACCATCCCTACACCCACCCATCCTCTAGCCATCCCCTACACTCAACCATCCCCTACACTCAACCATCCCCAACAACCAACCATCCCCTACACCCACCCCTCCCCTACACCCAACCACCCCTACACCCAACCACCCCCACACCCAACCACCCCGAAACCCAACCACCCTACACCCAACCACCCCTACACCCAACCACCCCTACACCCAACCACCCCTACACCCAACCATCCCCTACACTCAACCATCCCCTACACTCAACCATCCCCTACACCCAACCACCTCTACACCCAACCACCCCTACACCCAACCACCCCTACACCCAACCATCCCCTACACTCAACCATCCCCTACACTCAACCATCCCCTACATCCAACCACCCCCTACACCCAACCCCTACACCCAACCACCCCTACACCCAACCACCCCTACACCCAACCACCCCTACATCCAACCACCCCTACACCCAACGTACACCCAACCACCCCTACACCCAACCACCGCTACACCCAACCACCCCTACACCCAACCACCCCGTACACCCAACCACCCCCTACACCCAACCACCCCCTACACCCAACCACCCTACACCCAACCACCCCTACACCCAACCAGCCCCTACACCCAACCACCATACACCCAACCACCCCTACACCCAACCACCCCTACACCCAACCACCCCTACACCCAACCACCCCTACACCCAACCACCCCCTACACCCAACCACCCCCTACACCCAACCATCCCCTACACCCAACCATCCCCTACACCCAACCACCCCCTACACCCAACCACCCTAGATTATACACCCAAGCTTAGTAAAACATTACAGGTTGTCGTTATTTTGGGGGTATGCAAAACATTCGCTCAGATATTGGGGAAACGAAACAAATCACTTGATTTCTGCTTCAAGGCAACCCAGAACACAAAGTACGAAAGACGAGAAGCCATAAACGCCTTTACCTGTCCGTTCTGTGGTCTTATGTTTTCTTTATAATTCTCGACCAATTTGCAAGAGAAATTTGAATCCATAATGCATTAGGTAACTAACTTGTAATGATATTTAATTAAATATTTTATGTACGGTGATTGGTTACCAACAGCGATTTGGTTACAGTTAATATTTCTATTTTTTCAGTTACCTTTAGAAAGTTCTAATTAATTTTCATATAATTATAGCCTAAAAACATCCTTGATTCCTAAAGCCATAAGTAATTGCCAAAATAATCAAGATTCTGTAATACCATAAATGAATCACATTCAATTTGAAAAATGTATTTGTAAATAATACATACAATAAATCGAATAAATGAAATGCAGTTACTGCTGTATATGTTGCGTATTTACTGGGACCGGATAACATTTTCAAGCAGAAACTGCATGACGATGACATCGAGGCAGCAGTTACATCTTAGTGAAGGGGGAGGGGCACTGCACCAACTTTTTAACAAGGCATTTAGATAACATACCGTAGTTTCATAAGGACGACACCGTTTATAGATTTCAGAGATTCAATGATCAATTTTGAGGATGACATTTTCATCAATTAAACTTCTGTCCCATCTGTTTGTGGGATTCTCCCCTGCCTCCTCCAACCACCTCTCCTTCAACTACCTTCCGACGGGAGTCAATGTCACTGGAAGAAAAGCCGATGACTGTTGCACAGTGAACCAAAGTCTGTCAATCATGACAAATCTGTAAATCTAGTATCAGAGGTACTGGGATGAAGGTCTTTGTGTTGTTAAGGATTGATGACTATGTCCATACTAGCCAGGCTGGCTTCTACACTAAGCATTTTAAGGTTATGGTTCATATCTCTTGACTTCACGACGTTCCTTTTTGTTGGTCGGGCTGTCTATTTGTTTTGTCTACTTTTCTGTCTGTCTGTTTGTTCAGAATGTGTACTTCCAATACTTTTGTTGTGCTCCCAGTATATTTTTGGTGGTTGTCTAAGCCAGATTCCTTTGGGGAGGGGGAGGGGTCCTTGATTGTCGTTGCTAGGGACTTTCTTTCTTCTATTAATTGTTGTTGTGCCTGATGCCTGACATTTGTTAACGTTGTTTGTCTTTTCAATATTGATTATTTGTTTTATAATTTACTGAATTTGAGCTGCATTTTATATTTATAATGATGGCTTATTAATAATCATCTCAAGGTACAAAGGTTACCATCTGTAAAAAAATAAAATAAAATAAAAATAATTAAAATAATAGGGTTATGAATTTCTTGGTCTGCTTTGCAATGTTCATTGGGTTAAGTTTAACATGGCGTCGTGGGTGCCGTGACCAAGGATTGCCACGGATGTGTGGGGGTTAGGGATAGGGTTAGGGTTGGATCGGTCTATTGGTGGGGTAGAGTCAATCAAGTATTAGCTATCCAGCCCTATGGTGCCGTGACCAAGCATTGCCAAGGATGGGTTGGGATTAGGGATAGGGTTAGAGTTGGATCGGTCTATTGGTGGGTAGAGTCAATCAAGTATTTGCTATCCAGCCCTATGGTGCCGTGACCAAGCATTGCCAAGGATGGGTTGGGATTAGGGTTAGGGTTGGATCGGTCTATTGGTGGGGAAGAGTCAATCAATTAATATTAGCTATTCAGTCATATGGTTAGTAATCTCCCAAACTTAGCCATGTATCGTATTGCCAAATAGGAAGGTGACAAGCTTTCGTCAATCTGAGTTTGATGGGGCTTCTTTTGTAATCACCTTATTCCAGTCACTCAAATTTGCATCGTGATTTATTGAAAATTACTTTGTAAGTGGGAGTAGTCTTTGAATATCTTACGAGATTAAAGAACGAACTTAAAACACATATTTCATGCAGTGTACTTTATTGAACAACATCAATTGACATTTAAATAATGAATTTTAAGAAACTAATATAATAATCCTGATCATTATTAGGGAATACCTCCTTCATTTAAAACTGTTAAAAGAACCATTCTACGGCTGGCTACACTGAACACAAAATAAATAGGATGTATAACGGTATCACAGTACAGTGGTTTAAAACCAATGCATTCACCTGCAAAACACTGTGGTGTTAAAATAACACCGATGGTGTTAACTTTATTATTCCATGGTGTCCATATTAGATTGGTTACCCGATATGAACACCACTGGTGTAGTATTTTTACAAATCATGTTTTACTGACTATGATCTTGCAAACATTGTTAGTACAATAAAGGTCGTCGAAAAAATACCAACGCGCGGTGACACCAGAAACCAGAGACATTTGTTATCCCGAGATACGACGTTGTTGCACGCACAAAGGTAACATCATCTTCTTCCTGATTTGTTTTAATTACCGATACAATTAAAAAGGTTTGTTATATATTACTACCACAAGTATTATGTATACAATTTGGTGACTATAATTATAGGTTTTCCCGCTCAATATTGGCAAATAAGCAGCCAATTTCACTTTCGTACGTTCATAATAAAGCTATTTTGCCTCTGCAGTTGTTACTGTGTTTCGAATTAAGAATTCAAGCATTCGATTTCATTTTCAGGCTATGCGAATTCATGTGGCATTGAATTCAATTTAGCATGTACGTCGTTCTTTTTTTAGTAATACACACTCTTCATCCAATTTAGCAGACTTGGTTCGACTGGATATTCACTAAAATGTTACTTTCATTTTCGTATAATGGCAATCAATTTAGCAAAATGAGAATATAAACAAAAATAAAAATAGGAGAAACAAATGCAAAAAAGAGAACATATACGTTTCATATGATGACATTAATTCAAACTTCAAAGCCCTAGTTCGTATATAACCTCATCCGATAGATCTTGTTAAAACGAACATAACTAAGTTTCATCAAAACTGGCTGAAGATTTCAGAAAATACGGAGTGAAAAAAGCCCAGGCTTGAAAGGGTTATCACATACACATGAACAATATTATGTCACATGACTACTACATTTGACGTATACTTGATTTTGGTTCCAATAATTGGCACGTGACTTTGTGGACATGGACATTATCAAACGATCGTTTATTCCAATTAAACCACCAGCATCAGACTGTATTTAATCCCATTATAAACTTCTTTTGTGATACCTTGCACATTTCTTTAAGTATGCTAATTAATTTCGTATAATATAGATAAATAACTCTGGGTATAAGTGATGATCACCATTGCAATTGCTTGTTCAACATTAATACACACGGACAATTATTATGACGCTAACTACTACTGTAGATGTTGAACATCAATACACACAATAAACTAAAAGTACTTATTTGGACGTTGCTATATCCCGGCCATAATTATCCAATTGACCATTCAAATTCGTTTGTGTGCGTTCGTATTAAAGCGATTTTGCTAATCCTGTTGCTACCACGGTTTTCGTTCATGTTTTTACATTCTTTGTTTCATTTTCCCCTCACATATGTCTTAATCAATGTGTTTTTGGAGCATTAAGTTACGTTGAAATGTTTCAAATCTTTTTTGTATTGGTGTTGTTGTCCTTCAAACATGGAAAAACAAGTGTAACAGTGTGAATTCCATTGCACAAAAATGGCTTGACCAATAACGATATAAGTGTACGCTGTGGGAAGCTTAGGCGACACTGAATGCTGTGGTTGAAAAATCATTGCACAAATTATTAAACGCTGACCAATTCAATAACGATTTAAGTCGCTGCGGGAAGCTTAGGCGACACTGAATGCTGTGGTTGAAAACCAGTCCATTGCAATAACGATTTAAATGTACTCGAATACGCCCAATAACGAAAATTAATCGAAGCTTAGGCGACACTGAATGCTGTGGTTGAATTCCATTGCAAAATGTTGCCCAATAACGATTTAAGTGTACGCTGAGGGAAGCTTAGCGACACTGAATGCTGTGGTTGAAAATTCCATTGCACAAATGGCTTGCCCAATAACGATATTAAGTGTACGCTGAGGAAGCTTAGGCGACACTGAATGCTGTGGTTGAATTCCATTGCTCAAATGGCTTGCCCAATAACGATTTAAGTGTACGCTGAGGGAAGCTTAGGCGACACTGAATGCTGTGGTTGAATTCCATTGCACAAATGGCTTGCCCAATAACGATTTAAGTGTACGCTGAGGGAAGCTTAGGCGACACTGAATGCTGTGGTTGAGTATTTTAAAATGCTTATTAAATGAAACTGAATGATCGTTTTAGCAAATTAAATGATGATTTTTGAGCAGCAATCAGTGTCACGCGAAATTGAACGACGCTCTGTTGAAATTGGGTGCTAAATTGACGAATTTGGCCGGGAAAACCGCTTAAAAACAACACATGATAAAATACCATTCAATAATTACAAACGTTACATACATCAAATAATTAATTATTGAAATTCAAACAAAGTGTAAATGATAAAAATAAATAATTAGTGTTAAAAAGAAACTCTAAGCATTATTTAACAATAATTGACCTTTCAATGTATGGTTATGTCAAAAGGAAACTAAACAACAACATTTGTATTATGTCAATCCAAGGATTTGTCTAAATCCATTTTTTCTTGAATTCATAAGAAGCCTTAAGTCCACTGGGAGGAAACAAAATAATGATCCTCTCACGTTTATACGTGCAACATCGCGAATATTGTTGGTGTTATTTACAAACAACAGTGTCCAATACTATCTGGATTTGACACCAGTAGGGGTGACTTTCCAAGGGCCACTTCTATGAGGTGATTTTTTTTAACGTTCGAGAACCAGTTGTTTTCTCCCAGTGGACCTAAAACTTTTCTGAATTTAAGATAAAATGGGTGAATGTTTACAACATTGAACTGTGAGTCTACATAATTTCACGTATATTGTTTCCTAATGATATAACCTCTCTCAAAATTGGTGAAGGAAACATACCAACAGCATTTGGATACATTTATACAGTGCGTATCAAAAAAAAGGTAATCCGAATTCAGGGGGTTAATATGCCAAGGTTATTTAGTTTGACAATTTACATGTAGTGTACCAAAGAAGAGGAACTCCTCAGCTTTCCATTGATACCTTTATTGACCCATTGCTGTCACACATGACTGAGTACATTGTTATTGAAAATGACAAATTCAAATCGCATTTTTGCAAGTTTGGGTAATCAGTGCAAGGCAGGATAATTAGTGAAAGTCAGTATGATAAACCAGATTTTCTTTAGGAATGACTGGACATTATTCAAGAAGAATCTCTTCTAACATTGCCCTTTTATGCACCCACACCTTCAACATGTCCACCTCCCCTTTCGACACAAAGCTGACAGCGACGGAGCATGTCCTGCACTGCTCGTCTCACCATAGCCGGATTATTGCGTCAAGCATCCACTTCATTTCGAATACGGCCCTGCAATTCATCAAGATCACGGGGAGGAGTTGCAAACACCTTGTTCTTCAACTGTCCCCAAAGGAAATAGTCACATGGTGTGAGGTCAGGTGATCTTGGTGGCCATTCCACCTCATGGTTGACGGCGATGACTCGTTCGCCAAAGAGTTCCCTCAGACGATCTCGGACAGCGATAAGGCGATGTGCTGGGGCGCCATCTTGGGCCCACCAGAGTTGTCTGAAGATCCCACGAACCTGTCGCTCAAAGTGTTCCTGCAGCTGCGGTAAAACGTTATCATTCAGCATCTGCAGATACATGTTACCATTGACATTCCTTTGAAAGAAAAACGGTCCGATCAGCTGACCACTTCCACAAAGTCCTAACCAAACAGTCCACTTTTGTCGACTCATGTTAACCTCAACATTGAATTCTGGGGGTGTCTTGCTGGTGCATATTCAAGAACATTATGCGTATTGACCTTGCCGTTCATGGAGAAAGCAGCTTCGTCGCCGATTACGAGATTCCGCAGAAAATTGACATCTCTCTCGGTACGGGCTATCAACCATCTGGCAAACGCCAGCCTTCTAGCAAAATCTCCTGGCGTAAGTTGATGTCGGATGTGAATCCGATATGGATGCTGGTGGAGGTCAATCTCGTGATTCTGTTGAATGTCGCCGAAGGCAATCTCAGCCCATTTCGCCTTGCGCTGGTGTCCCTAGGATGCTCCAAAAGTTGCTGCCTTACTGCTGCAATGTTCCCTTAATTCTGATCGCCCGGTGCGCCTCCTGCCAGAATTCCCCTTGTTGCGGTTGAGGCTAGTGCCATACTCTTGATATTTTCTAACATTCGCCCAGATGGTTTTGGCTGCTGGGGGCTCCCGTTCTGGGAAACGTTCCCTGAAAGCATCGCGAGTTTGCTGCAAACTGTGAGTTTGGTGAAATGTTGTAATCACGAAAACTCGCTGTTCAGTCGTTAGTTGTACCATCTTTCCAACTACCTGTCCCTAAACCCAGGCCCTTCTTAAATACCCAACTTGAAGAAAAGGATGTCGTAACAGACGATTACCGCACCAGCTTTAAAATCTTACATAATCATCTAGGCAGTCAAGTGATGCGTCCATTTCAGACTGCCTTGAACTGATTACCCAAACTTGCAAAAATGCGATTTGAATTTGCCATTTTCAATAACAATGTACTCGGCCATGTGTGACAGCAATGGATCGATACAGGTATCAATGGAAAGCTGAGGAGTTCCTCTTCTTTGGTACACTACATGTAAATTGTCAAACTAAATAACCTTGGCATATTAACGCCCTGAATTCGGATTACCTTTTTTTTGATACGCACTGTATAACTTGTTTTTTTATTTATTTTTTATTTTTTTGTATTTAATTTTTTTTTTTTTAAACATGTTAAAGGTACAGTACCCCAAAAGAAACCGAATGAATTATTATGTAAAAGCTTACTGGTTTTAAGATGTTAATGGTACCAAACATCCCAACAAGTTTTATCGTCTGACATTTTCAATTAAACCAGAATAAACATTAACAAATGAAATGCATCATCGGCTAATGATCCATTTCCACAAATAATACAAATAATCGAAATAGGCCCTATAATTATGTTTGTAATTTTCTCCTTATCCAAAAAACGAAATAAGATGACCCTTTTAAAGGCAAACAAATAAATTAATAAAAAATTAATAAATAACAACAAATTAAAAATAAAAATAAAAATAAAAATAAAACAAACATGGCAAAAATAAACCTTCCTAAATGGAAAGCCCGTTTTTTCTCAAATACTGTTCAACTGTGATACACAAAGCTGAAATCTGAAATTTGACAAATATTATGTCGCTAGCTACTTATTTTGACGTTACTAATAATCGCATAAAACGACACATGATTAAATACCATTAAATAATTACAAACATCTTAAAAAAGTAAATATTTAAATATAATTTAAACAAAATGTCAGTTGGTAAAAGTTAATCATTCGTCTTAAACATTAGCTCTAAGCAACTATCAATAATTGATCATTAGAATTGTTTAGAGTGGTTATATCATAAGATAAAATACACGTCGTGCACAACGTGCAAGAGCAAATATCCTAAGTGTTAGTTACTGTGTTGCCGATAACACCTTGTTGATGTTGACGACTGAGGGGGTAATTTCGAGGAGCATACGTTTATCATCCAGCGGATCTGAGGCTGTTTGAATTTGGGACGAAACGAGTTCGTAGATAATAAAACTGATATTGTTTCCTTATGACATAACCTCACTTAGAGCCCATATTTAATGAAGATTCACAACAAATATTAAGATGCGCGTACAGGCACATACAGTATTATCTATATACATATTTTTTTGTTTTTGTTTTTTTGTTAATATTAATTTTTATTTATTCATTTTTTGGGGGGAGAGAATATAGAAACAATTCCCGTGTATAATCGAGATATTAATACAAGCAATACAAATAACATTTAATAAGGCAAGTTGTGTATGTCCTATTTCTGTAAGATTTTGGTCGGTGTTTATTTGGGAGAATGAGTGTCTCAGAGAAAGTCAGCCTTAAGTTTGCAAGGTACACGATTTCATCTCTGTCTGATATGCGCCATGTTTAGGTGAATTTGAGCATCGTTGGCTTGGGAACGTTTAAGCTTATTGGCACATTTAGTGTAGATTGTATAAAGATAAGGATTGACCGATGAATTGATCGGTACTATGAAGACGGCAACCCAGGCAAACATTTTAGAACTGATTTCTACCGTCCCGGTCTGGGACAG
>CM055816.1:68472662-68739516 GCA_029582265.1 Zoroaster sp. YZ-2022
CTTACCCTTGTGATTTTGATTCAAACAAAAATATATAAATACAAGGCTTACCCCTTGTGATTTTGATTAAAACAAAATATATAAATACAAGACTTACCCCTTGTGATTTTGATTAAAACATAAATATATAAATACAAGGCTTACCCCTTGTGATTTTGATTAAAACATACATATATAAATACAAGGCTTACCCCTTGTGATTTTGATTAAAACATAAATATATAAATACAAGGCTGACCTCCTTGTGATTTTGATTAAAACATAAATATATAAATACAAGGCTTACCCCTTGTGATTTTGATTAAAACAAAAATATATAAATACAAGGCTAACCACTTCTGATTTTGATTGAAACAAAAATATGTAAATACAAGACTTACCCCTTGTGATTTTGATTAAAACAAAATATATAAATACAAGGCTTACCCCTTGTGATTTTGATTAAAACAAAAATATATAAATACAAGGCTTACCCCTTGTGATTTTGATTAAAACATACATATATAAATACAAGGCTTACCCCTTGTGATTTTGATTAAAACATAAATATATAAATACAAGGCTGACCTCCTTGTGATTTTGATTAAAACATAAATATATAAATACAAGGCTTACCCCTTGTGATTTTGATTAAAACATACATATATAAATACAAGGCTTACCCCTTGTGATTTTGATTAAAACATAAATATATAAATACAAGGCTGACCTCCTTGTGATTTTGATTAAAACATAAATATATAAATACAAGGCTTACCCCTTGTGATTTTGATTAAAACAAAAATATATAAATACAAGGCTTACCCCTTGTGATTTTGATTAAAACATAAATATATAAATACAAGGCTTACCCCTTGTGATTTTGATTAAAACAAAAATATATAAATACAAGGCTTACCCCTTGTGATTTTGATTAAAACAAAAATATATAAATACAAGGCTTACCCCTTGTGATTTTGATTAAAACAAAAATATATAAATACAAGCCTTACCCCTTGTGATTTTGATAAAAACAAAATATATCATTACAATGCTTACCCTTTGTAATTCTGATGAAAACAAAAATATACAAATACAAAGCTTTCCCCTTGTGATTTTGATGAAAACAAAAACATAAATAAAAACAAAAATATTAAAACAAAAATATATAATTACAAGGCTTATCCCTTGTGATTTTGATAAAAACACAAATATATTAATAAAAGGCTTACCCCTTGTGATTTTGATGAAAACAAAAACATATGAATAAAATCAAAAATATATAAATACAAGGCTTGTGATTTTGATAAAAACAAAAATATATCATTGCAAGGCTTACCCCTTGTGATTTTGATTAAAACAAAAATATATAAATACAAGGCTAACCCCTTCTGATTTTGATTAAAACAAAAATATGGAAATACAAGGCTTACCCCTTGTGATTTTGATTAAAACAAAAATATATAAATACAAGGCTTACCCCTTGTGATTTTGCTTCAAACATAAATATATAAATACAAGGCTTACCCCTTGTGATTTTGATTAAAACATAAATATATAAATACAAGGCTTACCCCTTGTGATTTTGATTAAAACATACATATATAAATACAAGGCTTACCCCTTGTGATTTTGCTTCAAACATAAATATATAAATACAAGGCTTACCCCTTGTGATTTTGATTAAAACAAAATATATAAATAGAAGGCTTATCCCTTGTGATTTTGATTAAAACAAAAATATATAAATACAAGACTTACCCCTTGTGATTTTGATTAAAACAAAAATATATAAATAAAAGGCTTACCCCTTGTGATTTTGATAAAAACAAAAATATATCATTACAAGGCTTACCCCTTGTGATTTTGATGAAAACAAAAATATATCATTACAAGGCTTACCCCTTTTGATTTTGATGAAAACAAAAATATGTCATTACAATACATTAAATAAAGGGTTTGAATTGTATTGCTACGCAATAAAAGAAAAAGAACACAGACGGGACTCGAACTGGGATCGCCTGCACGGATGTCAAGCGCCTAATCCATTATACCACCGCTTCACCTGACTATTTGCAATGAAAGGAGATTCATCATCGTTTGATGTGATGGACAAATAAAGGGAATGCTCATTGATTTTGTATTTCTTTTAATTTATTTTCAATTCTTTATGTTACCAGTACATATTCGTTTAACAAAAGGGAACAATAGTTTCTTTGTTGTCAGTTATGTCCTGGGTTGGTTTTTAAGTCCAACAACAATGGTTTCCCCGCGTACACATGTGTAGAGCAAACTCTTTAACAAGATGGACAACAGTTCCTCGGTCAGTACCTATACAGGAGAACAAAAGGAGGTCCTTAACTCCAGTGTCAAGGGCGCATTAGAAAACTCTTACCATGAAACTGATTGCCCATAAACGAAAGCAAAAATAACAAATAAATTCTTTACAAAATCCTCTGTGCACTGATGGCTGTTAATTTGACTGCATCAATCGTGAAAAGAATGAATGCCAAAAAACGATCTGTTAGAAATCACTTTTAGATTTAGAACAAGCGTTCACAATTCCAAAACTGTGTGTACAAAAATGACAGTTCGAAATAAATGACAACGATAGTGAAATTACCGTAAACTGTGTGGACACGAAGGTGCTGGTGACGAAGAAACGTAATGTATCATATTCTAATTAGAGAACTTACCATGACGTGAATGAAACTAAGGCAGAGTACGTGACGTAGATGGCTGTTGTATGTCGGATATACTGCAGTGTACAGTGAACTACATAAAATACACGTAAACACAAGGCTATTATGCCTCATGTCTGTGTGTGAGAGAACTTCAAGGCCGTTTGCACGCGAAATGGGCTGTGCATAATACATACAGAATAGTACTTCTGAATAGTTGTTCAATTCCGGTTTCGACCCGAAGGAGAGGTCAAATTGGGGTCATGTCCGTGTACGAAATGTGACATAATTCAAGATCTTTTAAGATGATGCAAAGATTGTGAAAATATCTTCTGTGGTTCAAAAAATAATGTAAAATATTTCAGCAAAAAATGGTAACCTATATATTTATGGCCATTATTATAAAAGTTCCTTTTAAATCTTGGCAGTTAAAGCAACATTTATTTTATCACGTAATTGGTAATGCATATAGAATTGGCAATCAAAATGTGTCGGTCCGTATTGCCATGTATACACATACAGCTCGCATATGATTATGACGTCACATAAGTTACCGAATTATCCGCTGGAAGCTGAAAATTTTGCTATTTTGAAACCTTAAAAAAACATTATTCCCCGGTCCGGCAGAAATAAAATTGGTATGTAACGATGGCAAATTATTCAAAGAAAGCGAAAATCAACATCGTTTGAACAAATTTTGTGCAAAACAGCCAGGAGCACCTTAAATATTAAGACATGTACAGAAAAGTTTAGATATTTAAGCACATTTTGAGGGGTAATTTCGCTACGATTTTTTTTTGAAACGGGTAAAATCGGTTTTATTTCTTGAATTACCGGTATACCTTCAAAAATGTATTTACCAATCCTGACGGGTTTCCCAAACATTTTGCCACGGGCCCTCCTCAAATCGCGTTTTTTTCTCGCGAATTTCCAGAACGCACGAGAGCGGTTTTCGCTGCTAATAAAATCTCGTGGATTGGCTCATTATAGCATAGGCTGCGCGCTGACTGACATAAAAAATAAAGAAAAATCTAAAAACAAAAACATAACTAGGTACCACCACTACCAAAAAGCGAATTATGCTTCCCTAAATTTAGCTTGTGTTCAGAGATGACATTTAACAAGTCGTTTTAGACCATGGGATGAACACTGAAATTGTTTCAAACCGTGATACCCTCTTTTGGACCACGAAATTTGGATGTATAATTGAGAAAATTAATATAAAAATGTCAAAACACGATGTTGCTTGTCATAATTGTTGCACATTATCTCTAAATTTATTTGAATTTGACGACAATTTCGTGATTAGAAAGCTCTGAAATATACGCATTACGTCATCGTCGAGACCCAGAATCCACCAATGAAATTCCGTGTTGATCAGCCTTGTTCATATATTCCGAAAATAATGTGTGGTAAATACACAGCAAACATGGCGGCATCGCTTGAAATTCAGCCCAGTTTTTGCTGCATGCATGTTTTTAAAGACGAAACTGGGAATATTACAACGCCGACCATTCAAAATGTAAAATCAAACTTTTTTTTAATGTTTTAGAATATCATTCAGATGGATTTGCTGTAAATAAATCTTACAATAACTTATAAAGAATAAAGACTTTGCATTTGATTAATTTACCAAGATGATAGATCAGGACCAGGCATTTATTTATTTATTAATTTCTTTTTTTTTTGGGGGGGGGGGGGCTCATAAAGCACCCCTCTGTAGAAGGTGTGTTTAAGTGTTTTTGCCCCAAAACCGTATTTCTGCAATATTTTCTGTATTCTTTGGCAAAATTTCATGAAGCTTGGCAAATAAAAATTAAAATATCATCGGATTTCCCCTGGTGTCATTGTTGGGGTGCTGTAATCCATTATTTCCCCGATTTGAGGCGAAAAAACGACAATATACGTTTTCGTCATTTGAAAATCAACATGGATGTCAGCTTTTTGGGGCCTGGAATGCATTTCTGAGGATGAAGTGACATTTCTATATCCTTCCTTGGCATGAAAAGTAAGAAGCATCTATTGAGAAATCTCAATACGTTTTACCCCAACATTACAGAATAAAAAGACAAAATCCAAGATGGCCGTTGGCTGTGGTGGCCATTTTTAATTCCCATAATGCATCTGATACGATAATGTGACAAATACCCATCACATTTCTTTAAACAAAATTAAATTGAAAAAAAAAATGCAAAAGAATACACTTAGGGGGCATATTGTGCGCCCCCTCATAGGGTTAATTAATATTAAAGTAATAATAATTAATATCTTTAAAATGTGCAATTTTACGACTTGGCAACAATCATAATTAGATTCAGCACCATTGAAACCCCCTCTGTTCCCAATTTTATATGGTCCTGTGATGGGGATCAAGAAATTTAAAAAAAATAGGTCTCATTTTTACGTTCATCCCATTGTCTATTTAAGATTGGTGGAACTCTTTACATTAGTAGGTAAATTATTCCATTCTTTGATAGCTGTAACATAAAATGTATTGTTTGCTAAACTAAATGAAACTGGAACCTTAACATTTAGATTACTGTTCCTTGTATTGTGATGGTGACAATCAGAGACTTGAATAAATTTGTCACGGAGATAATCAGGAGTTACAAGTTATTCTAAACACATGGTTTAATTTCAGTTGAGTGACCCTGTCCCTAACATTTAAAAAGCCCAAACTGTCAAGTTCTTTTTGCCCGATGTGTGCCCTAGGGTCTTTCTCCAGAATGAACCTAACTATTTTGTTTTGCATAATTTGAAGTTTGTTTTCTAAAATCAGCAGAGAGTGTAGAAAACCAGGAGGAGCATGAATAGTCAAAGTGACATTGAATCAAAGCTGAACATAAAGAATGTGATTTTGATGAACATATTTTTAAAAAAAATACAAGGCTTACCCCTTGTGATTTTCATAAAAGCAAAAATATATAAATCCAAGGCTTAGCGGTACCCCCCGTGATTTTCATAAAAACAAAAATATATAAATACAATGCTTACCCCTTGCGATTTTATGAAAACAAATTACAAAAAACTGCAAGGCTTACTCCTTGTGATTTTTAGACAAAAACATTAAAACAAATAAACATTGAAGGTTTACCCCATGTGAATTTTAAGAATCCTTTTTAAACTACAAGGCTTACTCCATGTATTTTGTATTTTTTCAGTACAGTGACAAACAAACAGTGACATGTTTTGTAACTGATTAAATTTTAAAACAAAATAATATATATTCGTTCAAGTGTTGTAGCTTTATTTAATTTGTTTTCATAAAAAGGGGTACACCTTGTAGTTTTACTGAATTTGTTTCTAATCAGTATCCTTTTATTAGATTCTTTTTAAATTCATGAAAATCACAAGAAGTAAATCTTGTAGTTTTTTCCTAAAATCTTTTCATCAAAATCACAAGGGGCTTTGTAAGTTGTGTTGCATTTTTTCTTTTCCAAATCATAAGGGAGTAAGCCTTGTATTTAAAATAATAATTATTTAAAATAATAATTTTTTAAATCAAAAGGGGTAAATCTGGTAGTTTTTAATTTTTTTTCATCGAAATCACAATTGTATTTTGTAAAATAAAATTAAGGTAAGCCTTGTAATCTTATTCTATTTTTTTCTTATCAAAATCACAAGGGGTCTGTCTGACTAATATTTAAAAAAGAAGAAACTTAATCAAGGGGTAACCCCTTGTTTGTTTTTCATCAAAATCACAAGGGGGTAAGCCGTGTAGTATTTTGTCAGTATTTTTGTGTGAATGCAATAAAACAACTGTATGTTAATAAGGCACAAACGTAAAGTGACATGATTTGTGATTGAGTCCATTTTAAAACAAAATAATGATATTACAAAATATTATTATATATTTTTTTCAAAACTGATTTCTGCAGAAAGTTAGTCAGAGGTAATGACCAGGCATTGGGGAGCGTTGAATCTTCTAGGCGAACCCAGCATGATAACCTCCTTAGCACCCTTCTGGGGAATTGGCAGAACCCCGGCCCTCCTTTACTTTCCCGCACCGTAACCAACTATCGAATAGGGGAGAGACATGGCGGCCCCCAAACCATTGCTGCTGCCGCAGCTGCCATGTCTGTCCCAGCTCTGGAAGCACCACGATTGACGCTGCGCCACTTGGACCATGTTGGTATTACACAGGTTAAATTAAACCTACTTAAATAAAGAGTTTGAATTGTGTTGCTACGCAATAAAAGAAAAAAAAAGAAAACACAGACGGGATTCGAACTGGGATCGCCTGCACAGAAGTCAACCGTGTTATCCATTAGACCAACGCTTCAATTTTAATGATTTTTTGTATAAACTGCAAGGCTTATGATTTTGATGAAAAGATTTTTTTAAATACAAGGCTGACCCCGTTGTGATTTTGATAAAAACAAAAATATATAAATACAAGGCTTACCCTTTGTGATTTTGATGAAAACAAATTACAAAAAACTACAAGACTTACTCCTTGTGATTTTGAAGACAAAAGCATTAAAAAAATAAACATTGAAGGTTTACCCCAGTGTGAATTTTAAGAATCCTTTTTAAACTACAAGACTTACTCCATGTATTTTTTTTCCCAGTATTTTTGGGGCAGACGTACAGTGGCTTTGTGACTGATTAAATTTTAAAACAAAATAATGATAATAAATATATATAATTATATATTTTTTCAAGTGTTGTTGCTTTATTTAATTTGTTTTCATAAAAAGGGGTACACCTTGTAGTTTTACTGAATTTGTTTCTATTCAGTATCCTTGTATAAGACTCTTTTTAAATTCATAAAAATCACAGGAAGTAAGTCTTGTATTTTTTTCCTATAATTTTTTCATTTTTTCAGTAAGCCTTGTATTTAAAATATTACTGTTGCTGCCTGCATGAATGAGCCAGTACTTTTCAGTCATTGTGTTCATCTTAACCCTTTCAGTACCAAGACCAATTTTTCAATTATGCCTTGGGTACCACACTCATTTCTTTTTCATGTCTACTTGGTTACCACAGGACTTTTGGCAAGTTTCATTGTATAGCGCCCTCACATGTTGATGCATTGCAAGGCAATTTCTCTATTGTTAACATACAGGTGTCATAATGATTTACTCTCTGAACCATGAAATCAACTTTATAATAAAATACCAATTATGTTGACCTACATTAAAATGGCAAAACACTGTTATTGGGGTTTATTAAGTATTGTGACTTATACAGTAAGGAAACTGACTACAATTGTTTAATCTATTTTGTTTGAGCAAAAAATACTGAACGGGGACTTGAATCTAGGCTTGAACCCTTCCAGCCCCCGTTCAATGTTGGAAAATCTGGGCTTGCGGTGTGCGTGCATCACATCAACATTGAAACGGGGGAGGAGGGAGGAGAAGGGTGGAATTAAATGAAATCACATGTACATGTATACAACCAAAAGTAGTTGGGCACAGACAGATCATTGGGTATGAACATTCTCAAAACAGGGAACAACACACATTGGCTTATTACACTGTTTACAGATCATACGCGTTTGTGTTCTCTTTGCCCTAGTACTGCAAACAACACAGTCACGTTTTTTGCTGGAGACATTTGTCCAGGATAGTGTTGACATGAAAAGGGCCTGGAAGCACATGGAAGTTGGCTTGCATGATGTACGGGGTCGTACTTCCAGGTGGATAAAAGTTCTTCGATTACCTTTACCCTAAAATCCAAATGGGAAAGGTGATGGTTTGTAGATATGGTGTTGTATACCACAGTAGCATTCAGAAAACAGATGTCAAGAATGTTTACGAATACTCTTTCCACCATTTCATTGTTCTGTGTGGATGAGAGTAATACTGCACAATTTGTGCTGCCAGATCAGTTCCTCCCATGTATTTATTGTAATCGCAAACTACAGAAGGTTTTTAATGTCGCGATGTCCGGTTAAACTGTTTTACAACGAATCTGCTTAGTGGTGACACTGCAATTCCCGTAATTTGTCAAGAGAGTTACACGCTTTGTGTCTTGCCAGGCGACGCAAAGTTGGCCTGCCTTTGTATAAAACCAGGGGTCTTCTGTTTTTCATTGGAAACTTTTTGGGATGAGCAAAATCAGGAATTCCTTGTGTGGTGTAGCGCACAGTTCCACAAACTCAAATCCTAGCTGTGATAACTTTGAGACCAGAGCTGGGCTGTTGTACCAATTATCCATGAAAATGACATGACCCTTGTGTTCCAGTCCTTTCACTAGATCCAAGACAACCTGGCCTGCTGCATGAATAACAGATGGATGGTGTGTTGCCATGGTTGCAGCATGCACAGTGGAGGGTTGAATTGTTGCTGTGCTTGGCCGAGACCCTGTGAACATCTTCCAAGCACACGTATACCCGGATTCGGACTCATAAAGAGAAGCATTTCATTCCCCACTTGTTGGCCTTTCGCGGTAAGTACTGCTTAAAGCTCAGTCGTCCTTTAAACTTGACCATACTCTCGTCTGGTGAGAGGTTTCGTCCAGGGCTGTATATTTTGAGAAAGGTTGGCAGTACAATGTCGAGTAAAGGGCGAAGTTTTGCTAGTTTGTCGGTAGGGCTGTCGACTTGAGCTCTGTTGTTGGCTAGGTGAAAAATCTAAGGATTGCAGTGAATCTGTTGCGGGACATAGATGACGGATATACCGGACTTCGAAGAACATCTGACATGGACCAGTGCATGCTGTATCGAGGCCTTTTGTTGATGCCCATGCAAAGTAATAATGCCACGAATGCCATCATTTCGGGAATATTTGTTGGAGTCCAAGCAGACTGACGATTGGTTGGGTTTGCAGGCAAAGTTTGCTCAGCATATCGATTTGTCTCCGTCACCATCAGCTCCCAGGTCGCTTGACAGAAGTACAGTTGAAAAATTTGGAAAGGTGTATAGTTACTCAAATCTTCAGTCGTTCCCCTGTTTCCACTGAATTGCATGGGTTTCTTCGTGTATGTGTTAGTTTCACACCAACCAGACCGGTAGTTTGGCTTTTCCGATGATGATGATGATGTCGGGACGCATTCCTCTTCACTATCATCCGACTCCGGTGTAGAATCCTCGTCAGAAGACATATCTGACCCACTATCTGCGAAGAGTTCTTCCAAAAATGTGTGCACTTCCATCGGCGTCCATAGCTATCAATGGCACGCAAAATTTCGCGGGCGTCCTTTTTCAGCCAATCAGAAAACACTTGTCAATATCAATTGAGGGCGCTATTGACATTTTCCGAAATCAGGTGTTACCGACGTGCCACAGGGGCTCGCCGGGAACAAATGAGTATTGTTTTCGTGTGCCAAAAGAACACCACGGTACCCAAGAAATATACAATATTGAGCCAATATGGCACAATGGGGTTGAAAGGGTTATACTAGGACACCGAATCCATTCCCTGTTGAAAGTCTGCTCTGATCATGATGATACTGCCCCTTTAACTTAGCTGTAGCTGATGATGGTCATAATCTTCGTTTACTTTACTTTACATATTTGTCTGAGGCGCCATCATTTTTAAGAAAAGTGAAATAATTACCAGTTTGAATTTGGGATGGAGTACTTTCTTAAATTCCACGATATGAACAACCACAAATCTGAATGCATTTTTACTATTTCCTTGTTAACGACACAGCATATACCGGTACTTATAATAAGCTGAACCTTTCAAAGGTTTGTTGTTTAATGTATATTAAGCATACTCCACGTAAGATCAAGCAGTTTTGTCAACATTAAGAATGATGTACCATTCCTTTAAATGACACTATGTTAATAGTTTGTTAAGTTTTAGTAAGTTTTTACCATGTAAACTATATACTGATAATGCATTTATTCTAATTTATAATAATTTAAAGGAGTATTGTCCGAAATTTTACAATTATGCTGTGTTTTACATTTGTTGAGAACCTTTTCATTTCTGCAATGGCATTAAAGTGAAAAGTGAACAAAATCAAAGTTTTTATTATAGAATAAAACATTTTGAATTAGTTTTTACCAAATATGTATTTAATTACTTTTTTAATGCTGACTCTTTGCAGAATCACTATCAGGAATTATTTTATGCAAAAATTACCCTTCAACAATAAACATGTTATACACAATTCACTGTTTGACCCTTACATTGAAGTAATTAATTAAATAGCCTCTAATGTATAGTTCTGCAAGACAATATTTACACATTTAAGCATTTCACACCTTTAAAAAATCTCAATAAAACTTATGTTATGACTTATATTTGCAAAAATCTTAATTAAATGTAGTAAATGCAGATAATTTAATAAATGTTTTATTTTTAACATGTATTTTTGCAGATAAAGGAAATATTGAGCTATGGAACCAATTTCTTCAGTACAGTACCGTGAACTCGTTGTGTACTTTTAAATAAAAAAAATCCATTTGAATTTTCATAATTTCTCATTTAAAATGCAGCTACTGGTCTGCTTCTGCTAAACAGTACAGGCAAGTAGTGGTTTTGTATAAAATAATGTTATTTTTTAAAAGCTTATTTTGCTGTTTGGATGATATAGGCTACATGCAGTGCAATACCGCTAAAATGCGGTTTTGCACCGCAATAATGAATGAATGAATGAACGAACGAACGAACGAACGAACGAACGAACGAACGAACGAACGAACGAACGAACGAACGAACGAACGAACGAACGAACGAACGAACGAACGAATGAATGAATGAATGAATAAAATTCTCAGACTTTCTTTCCTTCTTACCCCTCCCTCTGGTCGTCACGCCATCTCCTCCTTGTGCATCTTCACAATGTTGTCTGTATTTCCTTTCTGTATTCCCCGTGTTGTCACCATTTCTTACTTCTGTCGTGGGTCTTGATGGTGTTCTTTTTCTTGACTTGTATTGTTGTCATCTTGTGTCCTCGATGAGCTTCGAACCCTTGAGGGTCTTGAGTCTTGATCAATTGCGGTTGTTAACTTGACAATCACTTTAAACCTGATGAATATTAGACACGTGCTATACATGGTTTAAACACGTACAGTATAATAATAATAATAATAATAATAATAATAATAATAATAATGTGTGGACTTATATAGCGCACGTATCCACCAACTAAGTGGTGCTCAAGGCGCATTCTTTTACGTGCATTACACAACACACGGGACCTACGGCTTTACGTCCCATCCGAAGGACGAAGCAATTATGGTTAAGTACCTTGCTCAAGGACACAAGTGTCACGACCGGGCCTCGAACCCACACCCTGCTGCTGGTATACGGGTAAATAGCGCCCTATGTTGACTTTGAGGGGCGCCCTCTGTTGATTATGAAGGGCGCCCTCTCGGTAATTGATTAGACAGAAATCATAGAGTTTATATATATATATATATATATATATATATATATATATATATATATATATACATATATATATATATATATATATATATATGTGTGTCACACCCCACAAAAAATGTTCAACTTTTGGTTGTGACTTGTACAACTCTAATTCCCACACATGTAAGCAACCTTTTAGGACCAAGGGTTATATTACCATGGACCCAGGCTATAGTCTCCTCTCTGTCTGACTTGGTTTGGGTGATTTATGATGCAAGAAGGAGGAATTTGGCCATGTGGTGTTCTAGTGGGCGATTTGGGCCATTGTGACTACAGCTTTCGTCCAGTAAGCATCAAAAAGTCATAATCGCTACAATCGTCTGCAAGACACAACATCACCTATTTTATATTTTTGAACATAGGTTGTTCAGCAATTGCCTCCAGCCCCTGATGTGCCGTGGATGGCCTTGATGTTTTAGCGTGTTGTTGTGGTGACTTCACCGATTGTTTCTACTTTCGTCTAGCCCCTTCATTTATTCTACTAGCCCCATCTTCGTTCGTGTAATTCTCCATTGAACTTTGTACCTGCTCGCGTACGTCGGTCGCGTTGAATCAAGATCGTTCGGAGGATTGCTTAGATCATCATCGGCTAGTCACAGTCATCAACCCGCTAAGTTCCTTTTTATTATTTTCCATTGTTACATTATATTAAATTTCATTCTCTTTGTAAATTTTGTAATATTCAAATTGGATCAGTATTGGGTTTAATTCTCATTTTCATATGTTCGAAGATTGTTTTGTCATTTTTTTGCTTGAATATTTGACAGAATACATATTGAAATTCCGACTGTCAAATCGACCTCTTTTCGTTATTTATTTTGTTTTAATTTTGTCTTACCATTGAACCGGTAATTAATAATAATATCGGGAGTCCCTTTTAAAGGAAATACCCGTGACAAAAATAACTCTATGACAGAAATATAAATGAAGCCCTCTTTGGAAACTATTGCAAGTGTCTGTTTAGCGTGAAGATGTAACGTCACGTATTGAGCTAGAGGCGCGTGATTACGCCAGATCATAGTCGTGTAGCCAATATTTTTTCTGATGCTCAACTTTGATTTTGGTTGGTAGCTAGCGCGCGAGCCTCTAAGCGTGACGTCTGATCTTCAGCACAGCGTATCCAATGAAACCCCTTGAATGGTACGCCTGGAGCCTGTCTATATCCTTGCTAGACAAGGGACCAGTCTAGTGTCTGTTTGGCTCCCAGTTTAAAATAATGTTCCTGTTTCAAAATAGGTTTTCATTTTTCTTCCGTTTCAATTTGTTCAAATTGTTTTTCCGCAAAATTTATGATGATAATTCAACTTTATATATTTGATATGACTGTATAAACAGTCAGATAGAATTAATATAATATAAAAATCACACAGCGATTCTGAAAAGAATAAAATTGCCAAATCTACCATTTTATTTAAATCTTTATACTTTTTGTGGAACTAATATAAATACTTTTCAAAAATAGCATTTTTAAATGAAAGGAAAAATATGTATTTGGTGCGTTCATTTAAACCCTCCAGTTGCTCACGTTTTGAGAAAACCACAAAAACTATTAGTATTGTGTTAACTTGATAATCTGGTAATTACCAATGTTGTACATTGAATGTATACATCTGGAAGAAAATTCCCATTGATATTTATTTTATCCATACAGTTGACTAATTATTTCATTATTTTGTTTTTCCTCTAATGAATTCAAACTAGGGATGAAGCATTAAAATGCTTTTGATTTAATTCTGCTTTAATCATCATATTATGAGTGAATAAATTCGCAGTGGATATTACACCAGTCATCTAATGCTTTCCTATAGTGAACTGTTACGCAATACCAAGTGTCCCAATAGGAAAGTGTTCGTTAAACTGCATAATCCACTGCATAATAAGTTAACTTGGTTGCAGTTTTTAAGGATGTAGATAGGCATATGTTTTCTGCTGAACAGAATTTAAAGAGCATGATATTTTTTAATGAAAAATCGAAACATTGCTTTGTGACTCAAAGGTAAGAAATGCTTTGAAATGAAACATTTCTCAAAAAATTGTTTTACAGTAAATATGTCCCAAATGTATTTTCAGTGGTGGTTCCCCTTATGGAGTGTCGTGGCCGAGCGGTCTAGCTTACCGGACTCAAGTTCTGGTGTTAGCAGCAGAATGTGGGTTCGAATCCCGGCCGTGACACTTGTGTCCTTGAGCAAGACACTTAACCATAATTGCTTCTCTCCACCCAGGGGTTAAATGGGTACCTGTGAGGGCAGAGTTGGTTGATTAGCCCTATATGCGCTGTAATGGCAGCAATTGAGCTGTATACTCCCCAGGGAGCTGAGATGGTTTCAGGAATGATTTATGAGCCTTATGAGCAGGGGTAATAATATGCGCCTTGAGCACCACTCAGTTGGTGGATACGTGCGCTATATAAGTCCACACATTATTATTATTATTATTAATTCATTTACCCACTTAGATTTTATCTACTGTAAAAACAAGCTTCTGACTATTATTGTGTGAAATATCTCATTTCAAAGTATTTTCCTTTCTATAAGTAAATTATTTATGTTCTGATGAAAACATTGTAAATTAGTGGAAAACACGGGCGATACATTTTAAAGAAAACAACAACATAATTGCAAGTTGTGTTGTCACAAAAATTACAAAGTGAGCTAGCATCCTCTTAAGTATCCTCTATTCTGTCTCTGAGCGTACTCTTTTATAGTTGGCAGTGGGGGAAGGGGGTTGGTGCTGGATTGATCCATTCATCATCAGAATCTGATTCACATGTTGATTCAGAGACTAACTCCTTGGAGTTGATGTGGCTAATATCCTCTCAAGTCACTGCTGAACCAGGGCCGAAAGAAATTCATAATGGGTAAAACAAACAAATATAAACGTATTGCAGTTTCATTATTAAGCGTTTACAGAAATTGTGTAAACCAGTTTAACACGGTTGTTATGTAAAATTGTAATACAGCAAATTGTTGGAAATAGAGTTGCCTGTATTTTGCTGTAAATTTACATGTTTTTTTTATTTTTATTTTTTTATTTTTATTTTTTACAATGCAGGACTTTGGACTCAAATACAGCTGATCCAAAGTATCTGTAATGAAATAAAACAATAAAAAAGCAATACATAAAAATGTATAAGGGGTCATCCAGATTTTGAGTAATTGTTTTAAATTTACAGTGCACAGGCGGCGGTGGGGGTGTTTCTTATTTGTGCATAATGCAGTTATTATTTATACCATGGTTCAACATTTTTATAGAATATGGTTTTAAAATGTCTGTAAATGCATTCACTTTCAGATTATTTCATTCTGTGGTTTACAAGAAAAACGTTAATGCATTCAGAGTTTTAATTTTGATTCCAATGTGTAATTTATGTCTCCAGAAAAAATAATAATGTGGACTTACATGTATATAGCGCACGTATCCACCAAACTGATGTTCAAGGCGCATTACATTATTACCCTGCTCATCAGGCGCATAAATCATTCCTGAAACCATCTCAGATCCTTGGGGAGTATACAGCTCAATTGCTGCCATTTCGGCGCAAATGGGCTAGCTAATCAAACACAACAACCAACTTTGCCCTCACAGGTAATTATAAAGGTAAAAATGTCTTGTTCAAGGACACAAGTACCACGGTCGCGGTAGGGATTCGATCCCACATTCTGACTCAGCCATCAGAACACAATGGTTGATTAAATTTCCTAAAATGATAAAATGATGGCATTTAAACAATTAAATTTTTTGCCACTTGAAAAAATGGATTAAAGCTATTCAGCTATTCACTGATGATTATGTAGACGGTGTCATATTATAGGTTTATCCATGGACTGTACAAACCAGCTCCGCTTTGAAAACATCTGATTTGAAGGCATAGCCAAAATATGTTTTGATATGTAATTACAGTCTACTTAACTATAAAGCTATGAAACATTATTTTGGGAAGTTCAGGAAACCTTTTATGTCCAGCACTTTCTCTGAATGGCTCAGAAAGGCAAAGATGGGAAATAAAAAGCTTTTGGAGATTTTTTACCTTCTCAGCTTTAGACGATGCCGCGTCGATGACACCTTGGCCGGAGAACAAACCCTGAAATATGTTAAAGAAAAGAGGGTCGGTTGGCTCAGCTGGTAGAATGCACTAGTACGATAAACCAACAATGGTGGGTTTGAATCTGACTTCAGTCTTATTAGTTTGCTTATTGTAAATTTAATTTGAAATTACGGATTAATTTTCCCCCTCAGGTACATTGGTCCCCGTTTCACTGGATTGGGCATGCTCCCTCGCAACAGACCATAATGGCAGAGTCGCGTAAAGTGAGAGTTGAGACAAAATATCTGCTAATCTGTGTTAATGGTGCAACTTGTCCTAACTCTCTGTATATACGGCTGAGATATGGTTGTGACTAGCGCCCTAACTAGATAAAGCATAGAGATGGTATAGTCTGAAGATCTGCCGTCACACGTTGAGGCTTGTGTAAGAGGCCAGATACTAGCCTCTCAGTTTTTGGGAGATTCAACTGCGGTTGGTAGCTAGCGCGCGAGCCTTGAAGTGCGACGTCAGATATTTGGCACAATGTATCCAATGAAATCTTTTGAAAGGTACGGCTAGAACATGTCTCTATCCTGGATAGGAGAAATACAGGGGACCAGTCTAAGAGATGGTAGACCATTGGTATGGTCATCCAGAACCCAGTCAGCATTTTCAAATGGGTCCCAGTTGGGCGCTTAATGGCCTACCAATTACAAATAACGATTTCACATTAATTACATATCAAGCACTTACAATTGTGAAAGTTCACACCATGTGGCCGACACTCCTGTATACAATACACTTGTACACGTGTGGTTTATAGACCAAGTTGCCATGTACTTTGCAGTCATGGTCACAGGTTTTATTTAAAAAGAACTGTAATAATTAGTTGCCTTAAAACGAGAAATTTTATTTTAGTGGAATTTGCTAGATCAACGATGAATTACAAATTATAATCACAATATCACAGGAAATCCATCCGATAAATAACATTAAACAATCATTTACTCAATATTGTGGTGGGTTCCTGGATTGTACAATGACAGGACTGCTGAATTTGTAACCAGATTTGGATAAAATGTGTGCATGAAAATCCTGGTGCTCACTGAAAATCCTGGTGCCCCCCCCACGGAACCAACCCTAGTTCTGCCACTGTTAGTTTGTAAATTAGTCTTCGGTCTTTGTGAATCCTTATTTTACTAAACTGTTTAACAATTAACTCTGAATAATAATCTTTTCGTTGTAAAAAGGAAGTAAATAATTCACTTGCATCCAGTGGACATCAGTACAGGTATCCTGGACATCATCTCACCACTTGCATCCAGTGGACATCAGTTCAGGTATCCTGAACATCATTACACCACTTGCATCCAGTGGACATCAGCTCAGGTATTCCGGACATCATCACACCACTTGCATCTGCAGTGGAAATTGGCTCAGGTACCCTAGACATCATCTCACCATTTGCACCCAGTGGACATGAGCTCAGGTATCCTAGACATCATCTCACCACTTGCATCCAGTGGACATCAGCTCAGGTATCCCGGACATCATCTCACCACTTGCATCTGCAGTGGAAATTGGCTCAGGTACCCTAGACATCATCTCACCATTTGCACCCAGTGGACATCAGCTCAGGTATCCTAGACATCATCTCACCATTTGCACCCAGTGGACATGAGCTCAGGTACCCTAGACATCATCTCACCATTTGCACCCAGTGGACATGAGCTCAGGTATCCTAGACATCATCTCACCATTTGCACCCAGTGGACATGAGCTCAGGTATCCTAGACATCATCTCACCACTTGCATCCAGTGGACATCAGCTCAGTTATCCCAGACATCATGTCACCACTTGCATCCAGTGGACATCATCTCACCACTTGCATCCAGTGGACATCAGCTCAGGTATCCCGGACATCATCTCACCACTTGCATCCAGTGGACATCAGCTCAGGTATCCCGGACATCATGTCACCACTTGCATCCAGTGGACATCATCTCACCACTTGCATCCAGTGGACATCAGCTCAGGTATCCCGGACATCATCTCACCACTTGCATCCAGTGGACATCAGCTCAGGTATCCCATACATCATCTCACCACTTGCATCCAGTGGACATCTGCTCAGATATCCCGGACATCATCACACCACTTGCATCTGCAGTGGAAATTGGCGGTGGAGTATTGGCCAAATATGTATTCGTTTGTATTTTCATAAACTATGCATATTTATTTATATTTCATTTGTATGGTGATTTTTTCCTTTTTGCAGAATGGTTATACATTAATTAATTACCAAGACTTTTTACTTTTCAGAATACATGTAATACAATGCTAGGTATACTAACTGGAGCTGTGGCAGTGTCGATTTGTGATGAAACAGCAAAAAACTGTGTTAAATGGAAAGCCATTTGATTCTCTCATTTCTAAACTCATTTTCTGTTGTTTCAACATACCCGTGTTCACAATTCATGTACTGTAACTCCTGAAACATTTCCATCGTTTACAAACATTACACTTATACACTAGTGTAGCTTCCCTTTCGACTGTGTCTCTGCTATTCTGCAGAAGCATATGATGCAAAACATTGATTTAAGGTCATCCTAGCCCAAATATCCTAGCCCAACATAGGTGAAAGTCCAACCTGTGGGCTAGGTTCATCCATTCATTGTGGCGAGGAAAGTGTTATCTTCAGTACGGACTTCCTTGCAGTTTATTGACAACCTATAAAAGAAAAGTAAACAAAAATGGACAAATATCTTAAGAACGTGTGTTGACATAAAATTTACCTTGTTCACATAATAGGGCTGATCGAAGGGGTTGTAGTTGTCACACAGGGTACTCCCCAATGGTACGCAGGCAATCATATAAGTAGAAAGTTAACTTACCTAGGACTGAGATTGCCTAGATACCATTGAGGTTTGAGGAGGGTGACAACAACCCCTTCAGCTACAAAAGGACGCATTATCTGGCTTACTTTCCGAATAACACCAAAATTGGGAAAACACTTAGTGAGCATTGTGCATAATTGCTTGACATTGTGTAAACTTGTGTTCTAAAAACAATACACATGATGTAGGGCTATCCCAGGGACTCCTATACTATGTGTTGCACGACTCTGTATAGGAATACATGCATAATAATAATAATAATAATAATAATAATAATAATAATAATAATAATAATAATAATAATAATAATAATAATAATAATAATAATAATAATAATAATAATAATAATAATAATAATAATAATAATAATAATAATAATAATAATAATAATAATAATAATAATAATAATAATAATAATAATAATAATAATAATAATAATAATAATAATAATAATAATAATAATAATAATAATAATAATAATAATAATAATAATAATAATAATAATAATAATAATAATAATAATAATAATAAAGATTTGTAGCGCGCACATATCCACCCTGCTGGGCGCTCAAGGCACGGAAACAAAGAAAAAACATGAATACAAACAATATACAATGATAGCATAGGGGAAAAAATATGTACTGAGATACATGTACCTACAATGCAATTACAAATATACATCATCTTTGAAGAATTGTGACATAAGATGAGTTTTAAGCACCGACTTAAATCTAGTTATACTATGACAAAATTTGAGTTTAGTTGGAAGATGATTCCAGAGTCTCGGGGCCGCGACAGAAAAAGACCTATCACTCCAGTTGGTTCCTTTAGGAGTGACATGTTGCTGGAGCGCAAATTGCGT
This sequence comes from Zoroaster sp. YZ-2022, assembly GCA_029582265.1. Taxonomy (NCBI): domain Eukaryota; kingdom Metazoa; phylum Echinodermata; class Asteroidea; order Forcipulatida; family Zoroasteridae; genus Zoroaster; species Zoroaster sp. YZ-2022. Next base: position 68,492,433 of record CM055816.1, read on the forward strand.
GATGGAGTGTAGACTTTAAGCAGTTCAGAAATATAAATTGGAGCAATGTTATTAAAAGATTTGTGAACAATTATCATAAGTTTAAAAACAATTTTCTGTGAAACAGGAAGCCAGTGCAGTTCTTTCAAGATTGGCCTGATATGGCATGACTTTCTGGACAAAGTTACAACACGAGCTGCTGTGTTTTGTATGTGCTGAAGACGAGATATTTGATTCTGCGGGAGACCGTAAAGGAGAGCATTCCCGTTATCGAGCCGTGATGTGACAAACGCATGTATAATTTATTCAGCAGCACTTTTATTCAAGTATTTCCTTATTCAGCAAATATTTCTGATATGAAATGATGATATGCGAACAATGTTGGAGATATGAGGTTTTAAAGTCATTGTCGAGTCAAATATAACACCCAAATTACGTGCTTGTGATGAGGGGGTTATCTGCGAGTCACTAATTGTAATAAATGGAAGAGAAACTTTAGATAATTGCTGACGTAATCCAAAGAGAACAAATTCTGTTTTTTCGTCGTTCAATTTCAAGAAATTTTGTCTCATCCAACTACGAATCTCTTGAATACATTTCTCCAGTGTTGTAATGCACGAATCAGCAGGTTCTTGAGAAGATTTAAAAGTAATGTAAAGCTGCGTGTCATCAGCGTAGACATGGTAATATAAATTATACTTCAAAATGATATCACGAACTGGAAAGGTATAAACAGTAAACCACTGTGGGCCGAGCACGAAGCCTTGGGGGTACAGAATAGTCAAGAATAATAGGCTCAGAGATAACATTGCAGCTAACATTGCATTTTGTTCTGCTGACAGAATCTGAGTAAATTCTGGAGCATTTTAATAGTGAATATTATTTTACCCAAGTCAAGCAGCTGACTCAGGTCGTACCTTATATTCAGGCTCATACGTAACATATCCTCATACTTCATCATTTATATCGTTGACACAGGAAGAGTTGACTTGGGTAAGAGTTAATGGGTATGAGTTGACTTGTTTCCATGATTGTCCTAACTCTATTTACAGAATGATAACTTATCAGGATTTTTGCAAACTGCAAGTAAGTTTTGACAAGACTAATAATTGACGAGGTTGGATTTTTTTTCAAATTTCTTCTGAACTTCAAACCAAGTTAGTGAGTTGTGACATTAAACCAGTTTATAGAACGGATCACTCAATCATTGATATTACGCTTGTCATGACCAAAATAGAACGGGGTAGTGGTTATTGTAAATTTAATAATTCCTTGTTGACTGATAATAACTACCCACATTTAGTGAGAACAGTTATTACTGATTTAGTGGAGGAATATGCAGTGTCTCCTTATTTACCTTCCAATCTCAAGAGCATTCATCCAAAAGACATTAATTTTACTATCAACGATTAGATTTTTTTGAGATGCTTCTTATGAAAATTAGATCTAAACCTATCTCCTACTCCATATGGAAAAAGAAAGAGGTTTAATAAACTAGAGGTTTCTCAGGAAAACGATATTTATATTTTGCCTAATAAAGTGGCCGAAGGTGATTTTGAGTCAGTTGATCTTTTAAGTATTAAACAGGCCGATCTTGTGGATCTCCCTAAATCCAAAATGGATGGGGTGTTAATTAGATCTAGAACACGATGGATGGAATGCGGGGTAAAACCATCTAAGTATTTTTTGAATATGGAGAAACGTGGTTTTGTTAGTAAGTCTATCAACTGTGTTATTAACAATGTAAATTCCAGGTTGACTACATCCAACGAAATTGTTTCCAAGACCAAATCTTTGTATTCCCATCGGAATGTTAATGATTCTGTTGATTTAAACTCTATTTTTAAGAAAGCAGACAGTCCAATTCTTTCAGATACAATGCGGGACAAGCTTTAAGAAACAGTAAAAATTGTAAATCCACAGGTTCTGATGGTTTTAGTTTCGAATTTTATAAATTTTTCGTCTGATTTATCGTGGTTTTTGCATATTCAGTCAATCAGAAATATGGTATTATCACTCTGTTGCCAAAAGGGGACAAACCCTGTCAGTGATTGAAATCTTGTCTGCCCCATATTATTAACGAGCGCCAAAAGGGATTTATGGCGGGTCGTTTAATAGGTGAAAATATTTGTCTAATGTATGACTTAGGCCTACTTGATATTAGTGATTCGGATAATGTTCCTGGTCTATTAATTTCTATTGATTTTGAAAAAGCGTTCGACTCAGTCTTACATGAGTTTATCCTTAATATTTTGGATAAATTTAACTTTGGTCCATCTATAAAAAAAAAATTGATCAAAATTATCTACAACCATGGCCTCTTCTTCGATCTTAGTTAACGGTTTCCTCTCTGAATCCTTTAAAATAGAGAGGGGTTGTAGACAAGGTGACGGTCTTAGCCCGTATTTATTTCTTTTGTGTGTAGAGGTTCTTGCTACGATGGTATGTAATGACAAAGACTTAAAAGGTAGCCGGTAAAGAGTTTCGATTATCTCAATATGCTGATGACACTGTTTTATGTCTTGATGGTTCTGACAAATCTATGCAGACTGCATTTAACATTCTTGACTTATTTGCCAATATGTTAGGACTTAAAGTTAATGTTGATAAAACGAATGTGGTTTGGATTGGTTCAAAGAAAAGTAGTGTGGACAAGGTATGTGAGGAGATCAATGCCCACTGGGTGGAACCTTTGGAGACCTTTAAAATACTTGGTGTTGAGTTTTCCACAGATCTACATTCCATGGTTTTACTTAATTACAGTAAGATAACGTATTTATTACGTAATCTGACAACGAGATGGTCTAAACGGAATCTTACAGTTCTTGGCAGAATCACTGTTGTCAAATCTTTACTTCTGTCTAAACTTACTTTTCTTATTATAAGTGTAACAGGTACGAGCGCGGTTAGCTAACTCGACACCAGGACATAATTAATTTTATACAAGGTGACGCTTTGACTTGTATTAAAATTGATAATTTGTTTATTCTTTTCCCGCTACTAGTGAAGGGATACGATTAACGCTGTATATAATATAAGTGGGATAGGTGTTTTTGATAAAACTACCCCAAATAAAATAATAGTACAATGAAAAATTAAATACAATGAAAATATAACAATGAAAATATAACAATGAAAATATAATAAAAATAAAATAAATGAAATGGCCTATCTGGTGTCAAAACTCATATGACGGAATCGGGAATTGGTGATGGTGGCTGGAAGACCGAACGTTGGACGACGGGAAACAGTTCTTGTGGGGAAGGAGGGGCTTGTAGGACTTTAGTTGCAGAGGAGGGTTAAAGACGAAGACACCTGAAGCGAAAACAGCTCCTTATCCTTGATCAGGGGATAGGAGACTGTTTTCGTGAATTATCAATTGATGAACGATGATCTGTCCTGCAGGCTCTTTGTAGATTTGCTCGGCCTAGAGCAGGACAGGGATAAATATATATTTGTAAGTGATGATGTAGGTCGGTTGCAATCCAAATGAAGTTGTCCGACAGAGGTAAAATTTGTTAACGGTGAAGAAAATACGCTCTCCTCTGTCGGTGTCCAGTGGCCAAGTCATATAAAATATTAACTTAATAAAATAAGAACTAAAAATTATACAATAAAAAATATACTACAGCTTAGGCCTAATCTTGAAACAAACAATTAGTCAATAAAAAGTAACCTTGCTTGCGAAATGTGTGTGGTCCTATAGCCACTCCACACTAGTCAGTAAAGTAGTTACAAGGACATTTCAACAAGACCAGTGCCCAAGGCAAAATGACCAGTCATGAGTTGTGATCAAATAATTAGTGTTGCAAAACAGTATACCAAAAACAATTCATTAGACTATTAATACATGAAAATGGCTTTTACTTTTAAGCCATTATTATACATAATGAATTAGTTTAACTTGCCAGTGAATTAAAGAATCAAAGTGAATATCAAAAGATTATGAAGAAAACAATAAAGTAAAATCAAAGAAATGTCAATCATAGCACTAACTATATATCAGCTTGAATAAATGCAGAAATCAATTAAATCAAAGAAACGTAAAATGCAAGAACCAGTCCTTGCCTTTTAATAATACTCAAAAGGAATCATCAAAAAGTCAGATTTGGAATAAAGCTATTTCTAATCCTTGAAACATTGAAACAAATAAATCACGCAACCTAGCAAGGCCGGTTGAGGGTGGAAGATGGACCAAATTGCCCAAGGGGATATTTAACCGTACTTAAATAACATATGGTTCTGGACAAAGCAAGGACAAGTGGTTGTGTATGCAATAACCCAAAAACTGATGTACAAGCTTATTGTTTAATGCTTTGACTCCAAAGTGATTATATGTGACCAGAGAAACACAGTAATGGCATGGTGATGAAATAACTAAAATATACATGTGCACTAAAACATGTGAAAGGAAAATGAAAACCTTGGGAAGAGTTTCAGAACATAATGTAAAAGATGAATGTACCCATTCTCATGGTATTGGGTAATGTAGACATTAAATTAAATCTATTGAAGGAAAATCTAGTTCCAGTGCAGAAGATAAGACAAAATGCAATCTGCATTTTGCAAGCAATCAAAAGTAAAAAGAGCATGGAAAACGCAAGTCACAATTATTATATCAAACAGAGCTTTAAATAAAAACTATTGTTGTTGAACTTAATTAGCCTAATATTAAATCCTAAAAACTAGCATCACACCACAGAAAACGTACAGCAGTTGCTTAAAGTCAATGAAAAACGACATCCGGTCTAAACTTTAGATAAAGAATGGAATCTTAAGCCTAGGAATACAAGTATGAAATAAAGTAAAATCAAACTCACCTAGAGCAGGACAGGGATAAATATATATGTAAGTAGTGATGATGTAGGTCGGGCGCAATCCAAATGAAGTTGTCCGACAGAGGTAAAATTTGTTAACGGTGAAGAAAATACGCTCTCCTCTGTCGGTGTCCAGTGGCCAAGTGCCAGAAAACTTGCTTTGGTCACTGACCTCTGGCCAGCTCTTCCTCAATGCCCTATGATTGGTTGCAAGGCCTGCTACCAATCACCCACTTACCACTCACCAGTCCAGCACCCATCCCTAGACTCGCCCTAGTCCTAGTTGGACATAGGTAAACTAGGAAAAAAATGGGGCCTGCAATTTCATCCCATTACATAAGTATTCCTGATCCGCCTATTAATACTGTCAATGATTTAAATTCAATGTTTTTCAAATTTCAATTCTAGGGCTAATGACCGGGTTAGTAGAAATCAAATGGTTCAATATTATAGCCAAGGAGGGCTACGCATGCACGGATTACCGCACGGGCAAACTGGGCACGTGCCCCGGGCCCAGGAGCCAATAGGGGCCCTTGGTTTTCAAAAAAAAAGAAGAAAAAAAGCATAGTACTAGTAGTATTATGCGCGTGTATGGGCCCGTGGTGAATTTGTGCCCAGGGCCTGTGCTCATGATGATCCGTCCATGGGGCTACGTATGGTAGATATTAGATATTACATGAACACCCTTAAAATCACTTGGCTCCGCAGACTCCTAGTATCTGAAAATAGTTGCGGTTGAGTTTTCCTATACCATAAGATCATGGATATCTCTGGAATGTATCCTTTGGAAGGGGGATTAATTTGTTATTAATTTGTTGTTTCCATATTTATAAGAGGAAAATGATCAAGGAAATACCATCTCTTTCAATTCTCAAAAAAGATCTTTAATAATTACTACTCCATGAAAAAATTTATGTATAGTTGTAATGATAATATGGCGAAATTTTACCGTAAATGGGATTTCTTCTCTGTACTTTGCTAAGACCAATAAGTATTAATTTCCTGTACTGTTGTGATATGTTTCAAATTATTATCTCAGCGTTAAGATATTTCATTTTATCAATTTTATGATCAAATGCTTTATACTCAGCATTCGGTACTCACATTTCCCCCGTATTCTGTCCTGACGCATGTACATGTATGTACATTGCGTACCATGTTGCGTGCGGTGGTAGCCGCGTTTAAGTGTTTGTATGTATACATGTCGTTTCGGTTTGCGGTAACACCATGTGTTTATCTCAACTAACGTGAAGCTGAGATACAGGTTCTGAAAAGAACCGTATCGCACAATCGTATCTCAACCTTCGTTAAGTGAGAAAGGTTCAAGGGAGAACCAATTTCGGGCAACTCGTTTTTCTCTACTGTCGCTAAGTGAGAAATATGGTTCAGGGAGAACCATGGGGACTTCACGGGTTAATATGGTTCAGGGAGAACCAAGGGACTTCACGGGTTATTCTCAACGTTTCGATTAGCCTGCTCTAATCTTCTTCAGGAGAATGAAGAGGTTTGCCGATGCAACTCCTTAAGTAGTATTTGCTGGGATTATGTGTAGAATGGGAAGTGAGATAGTTGAGATAAACACATGGTGTTACCGCAAACCGAAACGATATCGATATTCCACCATGCAAAGCCTCAAAACTTATATGTATACATGCTTTGGGCTTTTTGCTTATGTACTGTCATGGTGTTGACAGTTGGACGCGCTACTTCATTCTGGCAGTTTTGGTGTGTGAAGCTATTTATACTGGTTTGGTGGATCCGCAGGCTACCAATCAGCATAGGCGTTATTTGCTAAGTGGTTTGATTGGTTCATAAGTTGGAACTTGCAGCCAATGAGAGCGCAATAATTGCAGGGCTTTTCTCAATTAGGAAGGAATTTTTTCTGACTTAGCGTCACTTTGTCACAGCTTGTGATTTAAGTCAAAATTTATAACCCGCCACATCCCCTATGGCTCCTCCTTTGTAACATCATTGGGATGGTTGGTATTCAGTTTTCAGGGGTTTTCTCAGAGCTGTTTTGCAGAAAATGACAGAAAAATATTTGAAGTATTATAATTTAATTTTGTAGGTCAAATTGTATTCTACTTGTAAAGGCCAAGGTTATGTAATTTTATTACGATAGTGCCTTCCGGGTTTCGGTCGTGCTATCTTAACTGTCCCCCTCGTTTTCCAACTTGGGGAATTTCTGATGTGTTTGTAGGACTGGGTTACACTTTATCTTTGTTAATTAACGGTATATTTAGGGTGCCCAGCGGTTCCTTCGGGGCCATCCTTTCCCCCTCGTTTTCCAACTTGGGGAATAACAAGTTGTGTATGTTTTAAAATACTTCATTGATAGGTGCACTGTGTGCATAGTTGGATGGTTATGGCAAGGTGTGTTGACAGGTTGTTCACTTGTGGAGGTCGGGTTTTCGACCTGTATCGGGGCATGGAGGAAGGAATTGGACCCCAAGTGTTCATGTGGTGTTGTGTGTGGATACACATGGGCGCGGTAGTCCATTGTGTGGATACACATGGGCTGGTAGTCCATTGTGTGGATACACATGGGCGTGGTAGTCCATTGTGTTTTATGTTGGTAAGGACATGGTTGTCCTTGTGGTGGCCACATGCGATTATGAACGAATGGTTCATAAATTTATGTTGGATGGACGTGGTAGTCCATCTGTTACATGTATGTCCTGTGCGTTTGTCCAAGCCGGTTTGCCCTGTGTCCGCTATCCGGCTCCTTGCCATTTTCAAAATGATTGTCTATTTGTTGTTATTATAATATTATTTGATGTTTAATTTGCAGGTTTGCATTTAATTAAATTGCAGTGTCAAGCTGTGGCGAGAAGTCAAATAGTTGGTCATTGCCCCTGTTTGTTGTCTGAGTATAATTAAATGATTGATTTTGAATTGTTGATAATAAACTGTTAAAGCCCGGGATAAAAAAAATAATAATAATTGACGAGGATCAAGTTGAGTTGGCAAGGCTAGTTATCATGGTTTTAACTTGAATGGTAGAGATACATTGTATAACTTTTATGGAGTGTCGTGGCCGAGCGGTCTAGCGCACCGAACTCAAGTTCTGGTGTTGCCAGCAGCAGGGTGTGGGTTCGAGCCCCGGTCGTGACACTTGTGTCCTTGAGCAAGGTACTTAACCATAATTGCTTCGTCCTTCGGATGGGACGTAAAGCCGTAGGTCCCGTGTGTTGTATAATGCACGTAAAGTGGATTGTCGTGCGGTCTAGCGCACTGAACTCAAGTTCTGGTGTTGCCAGCAGCAGAGTGTGGGTTCGAGCCCCGGCCGTGACACCTGTGTCCTTGAGCAAGACACTTGACCATAATTGCTTCTCTCCACCCAGGGGTTAAATGGGTACCTGTGAAGGCAGAGATGGTTTGCTCTATATGCGCTAGAAATGGCAGCAATTGAGCTGTATACTCCCCAGGGAGCTGAGATGGTTTCAGGAATGATTTATGAGCCTTATGAGCCTTATGAGCAGGGATAATAATATAATGCGCCTTGAGCGCCACTTAGTTGGTGGATACGTGCGCTATATAAATCTATACATTATTATTATTATTATTAATGTCCCCATTGACTAACGTTAGCATTGGCATAGCTGCAGTAACTGTATCTCATATAGGTCTTGTCATTTGGTCGAAACAGACTTTGACTACGAAATGTGGGAGGCCCTCACTCAGGTGAATTTTGGCTGCTTTTCAATATCTCCAAAAAATACTACTATTATTTGAATTTCCTTTATAAAGAATGCACCTCTAATAAGTCAGCTATCTTTTGAATGTATCAGCAACGATCCATACCGATAAAAAATACTGTATTTCTGACTCTTTTTGTCACACCACCTCACTGTGTAAATGAAATACCATGCCTTTGTACGCTGAAGTCAAATTAGACAGATTCCAAAGATTGATTTGTACTATTCCATACGGACTTTAACATAGATTCCAGACTATCGCTAACCTGAGACTCCAGAAAAGTAAAAAAGTATGGATTCTGGGATATCTTATGTAGGCCTATATGCAATAAAGTTGATAATGAGATGATTTTTGGCAACGGCTGTTTCATGTCGGTAAGCACTAAAAGGAGCAAGAAACCACCGTGAAAATTATGCCTGTAATAGGAAATGAAGTGCTTTAATTAGTAAGGGCCGAATTATCGCTTACATATACGGCAAGCACCAGCAGCTTAATTGGGCCCTGCCTAGTACATGTCATTGCATCATGCTTACGATCAGGCCACATTATGTGTGACTGATGTCAACAATGATGATGATGATGATGATGATGATGATGATGATGATGATGATGATGATGATGATGATGATGATGATGATGATGATGATGATGATGATGATGATGATGATGATGATGATGATGATGATGATGATGATGATGATGATGATGATGATGATGATGATGATAATAATAATAATAATACAGAAGATTTATAATGCGCACACATCCACCAAGAAGTGCTCAAGGCGCTTTACATGCAGTAAACAAGATAATCATACAATAGCATAACAATACAATAGCAAATGCAATATAATACTAAACAAAAAGATACAAAATACATATATGAATGTTAGTAGTCCTTATAGGCAATACACGTAAGTTCTTCTTGAAGGAGTCAACAGATTACGATTCACGAATGTACAGAGGTAAATTATTCCAAAGGCGTGGAGCCACAACTTCAAAAGATCTGTCACCCCAAGAATGTTTTGACTTTTGTTCAGCCAGCAAAAATTTTGCACTGGATGCAGATCTTTCAGGATGGGGGTGATATGACATGATTTTTTAGAGAGAGTCACAATACGTGCAGCAGTGTTTTGAATCTTTTGAAGTCGTCGTAGTTGATCCTGTGAAAGTCCATAATGCAGCGAATTTGCCATATCAAGACGAGATGTTATGAAGGAATGAACAGTTTGTTCTGTTGCATCATAATAATTAAGATATTTGCGTAACTTTCCAATGTTCCTCAGGTGAAATGCTGCGGTGCGAGTAACATTTGAAATATGAGGTTTAAGTGTCATGTTTGCATCAAAAATAACTCCAAGGTTCCTTGCTTGAGAAGAAGATTGCACATGAGAGTCCCAATAATGATTCGTATATTCAGATCCGTTCGTCATTGCGGATCCGTTCAATGACATCTATAAAGCTTGAGGGATAAATTCTCTGATTGATATACATATAGATGCCACTGATCATCACTGTGTTTGACTAAGAACTTCAAAATGTCAATATTTGGTTGCATTCATGCACTAAATCCAGCAATCACTAGGCGGGATTTGGGGATATCAAGGATCATGTGTCACATTGTACTTTGCAGCCTACACCGTGGGTTTATGACTTAAAGTCCTGAGCGAGTCAATCAGTCAATGTGGATCTGCTTATACTACTATAAGCCTACACGTGAAGAGACCTCTCTTTGTAAATGACCCTTTTTAAAGAATTTGCGGTGATTTGGAGTCCATCAAAGTTGACCGTTTCTGTCAACATATTATACCAAGAAGGAAGTACTGACCGATTTGTGATTAAGCGTGCCATCTATGAAATTATTTGTTTTTAGACGAATTTATCATGAGCAACAAACCGAATGCAAACTACTTCTGAAACTGGGCCATATTTGTTTGGACTTAAAGGGAAAAGGGCCTATATAAAATAGGCCTATGATTTTGTATTAATTGAAAATATTATTAACAACACTGTATCCATATTGACATCACTTTTTAATCTTTTAATTGCCATGTTTTCATGACCCTTTTTGGTCTGTGCTAATGGATTGCATATTCATGAGCACATCAGTGACATCACAGCAGGATCGTCCTGCAACATCATGCTTGATTTCTACATAAACGTTATTCCTAAAATATTCACCGTGAGTATACAAAATCTTCAAAATACGTAAACAGAAAGATTTCCTTTATGTCCAGAAGCATGCGTATAATATATCCACTTTAAGAAAGTTTTAAAGCGTATTGTCGCACTTAATACTTTTTGTCGCACTTTTTGGTTTATATACCGCACCGGTACCTGGGGTACTTATTGTAAATTGCATATATTCATGAAAATCAGTGATGTGACAGCGGGACTAGATGAAAAAAATAAAAAGACTGATTTGTGTGTAAAAAGTTAACAGGATTCCTCGTTTTTTAAAAGTCAGTTCTCTTATTTTGTTGTATTGTCTTGAAGTAACTATTATACTCTTTTATTGGGCAAGCTTTGGAGTTTTTATTTTGTGTGCTTTCATTGCTACGTGACACTGAGTTCCTGTTATGATCTCACCAAACATCTCCCTCGTGATGGTCAAGGAGAAGCATTAGCGTTTCACAAATTTAATCAATATACTAAATCATCACTTTACGTTAAAAAACCTTTGTTTAAATGGATATTTGATTAAATGATTTGTATCTAGTTACTAGTGATATTGTGGCATGAAGAAAACAGTGGTTTGAATATAAAATGACGCCATCATTAGGCCGTGAACAGTCCGAATTTCGTTGCCATGCAATCTGATAGTGTATATGTTATATGATAGCATATAACGTTAACTACCCACGCGAATAAATTTTTTGTCATTAAGTCCTCTAGGCTTGGACGGGACTTACTTCAGGAGTCAAAAACATTATTACTATTTTAGTGTAGAATCTACGTTTCTAAAGAAAAAGTTAAATTTAAGTTAATACTGCTATAACTTTATAGGATTTGAGGCTTTGCATGGTGGAATTTCGATATCGTTTCGGTTTGGGGTAACACCATGTGTTTATCTCAACTATCATGAAGCTGATGTACAGGTTCTGAAAAGAACCTTATCGCACAACTCGTATCTCAACCTTCGTTATGCCCCAGTCACATTGGAGCTGCGATTGCCTACGACCATGTCAGTCGTGCGACCTAGGGCGGTCTTGGCCCGGTTGTAGGTTTTTTTGCGATGTCGGCCTAGCAGTCACACAATAAGACATGTCCCCGACTGCTCTGCGACTTGTAGCCAACTGATAGCACGACTGGTCGCAAGACCTTGAGGGACTTGTCGTACGATCACCCAAGACTACCTACGATTGTCAAGGATCAGTCGCAAGACTAGTCACGCATAGTCGTGTGACTAGTCGTGCATTGCGCACGACAAGTCGTGCGAATAGTCGTGCATAGTCGTGCGACTGTTGGACGACTGGATAGTCCCACGATGAACCACGACTACGTAAGACCACCCAAGACTTGTAGCACGACCATCGCACGACTATTGAAGACCTACCTACGACCAGCTACGACCAGCTACGACCAGTTTGGTCGCAGCCAGGTTTTTGAACATGATCGAAAACCTCCCCAAGACCGAATTCGGTCTTGCGACTACCCAAGACCACCCGCAACCACCCGGGACTTGTCGCAGGACTTTTCTGCGATTCCTTGTAATTTCCAGTCGCAGACGATCGTAACCTGTTGTAAGTTGTCGTATCCTCCAGTGTGACTGGGGCTTTAAGTGAGAAAGGTTCAAGGGAGAACCAATGTCGGGCAGCTCGTTTTTCTCTTCTGTCGCTAAGTGAGAAATATGGTTCAGGGAGAACCAAAAAAATATAAATAAATGGGGACTTCACGGGTTAATATGGTTCAAGGAGAACGGGTTATTCTCAACGTTTCGATTAGCTCTAATCTTCGTCAGGAGAATGAAGAGGTTTGGAGATGCAGCTCCTTAAGAAGTATTTGCTGGGATTATGTGTAGAATGGGAAGCGTTCCGATTGTTGCTACTGTTGTGTGATGCGTAATGATTGGCTGCCACCGTGGCATTGTGCTTGTTGTGTGGGTTGCCTGCTGTGTGTGAGTTGCCTGCTCGCTGAGGCGTGTCAGTTGACTGTGGGGTGTGAGTGCTGATGGATGGTAGGATTGAATGCCAAATGCTGCTGATGAAAAAGCCGATGTCCTGAGGGACAGTGTCATGTTTATGGATCTCAATAGCCTCTATAACTTTGCGCAAAATAGCCTGTAGTTAAACAAATAGTTGTAGTTAAACAAAATTAGTGCCTTCAATGCACATAGTTCCAGCATCAAGGATTGTCATGTTTCCTAATCAGTCATCGAGACAATGTGAATTACTTGCAGGACATGTACACGATCCTGCCACAATCGTACCGTTGGTTTGTAATTGCTAATTACGAGACGGCAATTTTGTAATAAAGTTATCTGCATAGGGTTTGGGACAAGAAACCTACGTATTGCAGTCATTGCGTCTAGTGATACGCCAGGTGCGTAGCTTTGCACGCACTAGCTCACGTACATCTCTATAGGAAACCTTGTCATTGACATCATCAATTTATAAAATCTGATTGACAATTATAAATACGATATATGATTTTGTCTTACCTTTCAATTATTGTACTTGAAAGGAGTGTTCAATTTGCAATAACGTATTTTTACATGGGTTTAGGCACTGCCATTGTGAGTTTCTTTATGTTTGGCGGAGAAATGCCCCCGCTATTGTCCCAATTGTCTGCCGTTAAGCTGTTGTAGTTGTTTACTTACTCTTGGGACAGCGCCCCCACGAATCAAATAAAACGTTTAAAATCAGACGACTGTTGCATGCTTGAGCTGTATTTATTCCATGGAGATCGATTTACTATGGAGGGCCTGGTTGGTAAAAATCAATATACAGAACAAAAATGCGGTTATCAAACATAACTAAAGCATTCCTTGATATAATTACGTAATGAAACATGTAGATTGACTTGATATCGACTGTTGAATATCGATCCTAGCATTCCTGGATAATTATACGTCATGAAAGAGGCAGAAATGTCATCATATCGACCAAAAGCGAACAAAACCGTATCATTCCTTGATAATTACTTAATAAAACAGGCAGAAATATCGTCATATCGACTATCGAACAATAATCCTTCCATTCCTTCATAATTACCTAATAAAACAGGCAGATTGCACTAACATGGAATTTGTTTTTACACATAAGGCACTCAATAGTTTTATCATTCTACCAACAATCAATCATACAATAGCCGTCTGATGTGCAGTCCAACGAAAGTGAGGCTTTGACCCAAGCTTGGACCCCGACGGATTAGCCTGACGTTATGTTTGACACAATGCATAACAAAGGATGTACAAAAACACGTCTATATATTTAGACAGGTAAGACTTATAGCATATTACAAATATAAAATTTGTGTACATTTATAACAATCACACAATTTTAATAATGGTGTTTCCTTGCGTTAGTATAACCATGGAGGTATTCTACCTCCATGGTATAACATACGAAACGCTAGGATCATCCTAGCTATATGCACGCACACACTTTGGTGGTGGCTGCATGATTATTGTTCTGTGTGTGTTGGGAGGGGGTGACTACCGTGAGCATGAGTATTCGGCAGAAACTCTGGAAGGACTTCTGGGCTCGCTCTAAATTTTCCCCAAGAGAGGGAAGTGCAATAAGGACAGACGTGAGGTATCATGTGGATTATGGATTAAGGATACCTTCCCGAGCACAGCTTGCTAATGGCAATTATTTTAACGCTAATGAAAATTCCTGTCTACTGAAGGAGTGATTAAAATGGTAACGTTTGAGGATGCACTATTTAAACGAAACAGATTTTGACCGAGCACTTTTTTCATTATGATATACACCAAACAGATGAAACGCATTATTTATTTAACTCCAATTATGATATATTTATTTGACAAAGAATACAATTAATACTTTTTGTGTATCAGCTTCAAAGTTACATTCAATAAATATATATATTTATTTACAGGAATATAAATAATTAATATATAAATTTTATTTTGTTCTCATTAAGAAGCTTCGCTATAGTACAAGCTATTATACGTGTTGCTCTCTCGTTTAATTAAAGGACCTTTGAAAAGAGTTTTATAAATTAAAAACTTATATCACTTATTTTTACCTTTTTCTTCAACATTTGCTGGTAATTATGTCATTTACAATTTGCATATTCATAAGCACAGTATTGATGTCAAAGTGGGATCAGATACATGCGTCATGATTGGCTATATGCATGGAATGTACTCTGTTGATAACCTCGTCTTTTCACACTTTTCAGTTCTCTCAAGTGTGTTAAATGAATGTTTGGTTACCTGTCAGCATATACCTTTTGAGGTGAACACTGCCTTCATCATTGGTGTTGGGGTTATGATACAGTATAATCTCATTAAACGGCGCCCTCAGGTGTCAATGATTAGCGTGAACATTTAACAGGCCCATTATTAACTCATGGTAACCCGTTTGTTAATTCCAAATTATAAATGCACAGATTTTGTTGAAAAATCGAATTCAACACTCACTCTAGGACCGGTACATTAAAGTGGCCCGCCTCCAAAGTGTAGGTTGATCACGGTGGATCTGTTTGACAGAAAACAAAGTACTGAATGCTATATGGTTCATACGGTCTAATAAACATTGTACGTATTCAACACTGTAATAACGTACAAAATTACACGTCACACGTTTATCATACGTTTAGTATTTACATACATGATCTGTCCGAGTCTGTTTCACTAACTTCTTATTTTGAGTAAGCTATTCTGCGTCGCCCTCAATGTTTACGACAGTGGAAATAATACTTCAAAACTTCAGTCACTGGCTAAAGTGATACATTAATACCTTCAAAATTATAACAGATTTTAAAGTTCTAATATAGACTTCAATTCAGTCAACCATATACTTTCAGCTGCTTCAATAAGTAAAAATTGTTTTGCATGAAACACTGGCAGGCCTACATAATTGTAGTCCTATAGCTTGAAATTATAGACCATTCACTAGGCACTCTGTTAACTTCGTAAGCTCATTTGCATATTGATCACGTACGGTACGTTGCCCACGTCTCAAAAGTTCGCGATGTTCGTGTCAGCTTTGTTTTGCGACATGGTATATAGCAAGATTTTGAGCTCATTCCATCGAATCCAACCTGTATGAGCAACTGAGGCCATGCCACAAAGTAGGGATTTGCCATAGCAATTGACAATCTCTAATGTGGCTTAGGTTTGCTGGCTTTTGTAGTCAACAATAATAATTTGTGTGAGTCAGTTTTTCGTACTATTATCATTGCACGTGTAGTACACGTACGTGCTCATTGTATTACATTGTACTGACATGTCGTTGACCGAAACTGTCTGTTACAAATTATGATGCCTTGTGATTTGTGCGTTATAGCCTTGTACATTCTCATGAAATCATTCGTGAATGGAATGGTATATGGTCAATAGAAGCTGTTGATCCAGGAGAACAAATTTGTTAGAAAATTCTCCTGAACACTTTGGTCTACAACTGGCCAAGTTTTCTATCAGCATTTAAAGATACATCGCCCTTGTTTGGCTAAGACGACCTACAAAATAGAATAGAAAACAACATCAATTATGAAATTCGAATGTCGGAAACTGTAAATATAAGCGATATTTCAAACGCGCTTGATTCTGATTGACAGCCACGCCCTCAGCCCGTTACATACAATAAATTATGTGGTCACGTGCAAGCTGAGGATTGAAACAGTGGGCCAGCATTTTAATAATTTTTATTTTTTTTATTTTACTGATACTAATCCTTGCTGGATTTTTTTCGTTCAATGTCTCAAATGAAAGCTTATAACTTCCTTAAGCCCAGAAAAATCGCAATTCAACATTAAAATCTATTTTTTTAACCGTAAAATCGGCCCAGATACGGGCGATTTATCTTTAACCAGGTTTCCTTTTTCCCCAAAAATGCACAAGTGACCTATTTATTCCCTACTGGTTTTCCCAGCAGTACGTGTGTATGTTATGAACATTACTACTACTGTACAAGTAAAGTTATTATTGTGCTGAATACAATTTAATTAATAAACAAAATTCGTTTTAAATTAGAGGTTATAAATTAGCTCGAATAAGTTTAGGTATGTCTAATAAAGTTTAGATATGTCTATAATCATGACACATCATCACCGACTACTGAAACATATTTTTGGTGCTTAATATTTAACATCAATTATAATACTATTTATATACAGTACTAATTAAAGATTCATATACATGTAGGCCTATCCCATAACAACATGCAATATTGCACAATAGGATTTTGTTTGTAATTGAACAAAATGTACTGCATACAATGAAAAGACGTAAATATTATACATTTTGGTCCTTTCTGTAAACCAGACATGCATTACACTGTAACACAAATCATCAATCACTAAAAGCCAGTATACGCTTTTGGTAAAATGCATGTACAAGCATCCATACTATCTCATTAGCGAGAAAACAGTGAAAATGCATTCAACTGGTCCAATTTCTGCCTTGGGATATGACATAAGTTCATTTTGGAAAATCTTTCACTAATTTTACTTTGACAGCACCCAAGGCAGAAATATTTCAATGGCTGTAGTGTTTGATACCATCATAAGCTAAGTTTACACCATGTTGACTTAATTAAGTAATTGATTTAATTAATTAATATTTATGCATATTCGCCCCAAACACGGCTAAAAACCTCTCTACATACGGGGCTACAATAGAAGAAAAGTAAAAGAGTTAAAGACTCCTCTTGAAACAACTGCTGTCATTTTGTTTTTCGAGATTACCAATAGTGTGTTGTGGCTTTAAAATAATAAAGAGTGCTCTCAAAGGGACAGTGTGGAACTTAACAGACTTGACGCGTTTACTTAACTAGACTTCACAACTCAGTCAAGTGGACTAGACCTGATAGTCATAGCCTGTCAGTGTATTGAGCGGAACACAAAATAGATAATGTGACGCTTGAGTGCTTGTGGCTCACGTGGAAATGTCAATAACTATACGGTTTATAAATAATGCCCATAGGTCTACAAATATTTGCATACAGAATATCCTAAACATGCTCCAATTTTATGTTAGCTAACAAGACCTCACATCCATTGTAAACATTGACCGGGGGAGGAGAGTCAGCGAGCGCCCAGCACGAATCCAAAGCAGCAAGGAGTCTGGGGCCCGCCCAAGGCGCCGGAAGCTTAAGGGTCCTAGATGCTCTGTTATTCAATCTGGTGCATATTGTTTTTTACATAGGGTACACATAATTGTAAAGGGCACACAGAATTGATGCGAACATACGGCAGAATGTTGTAAATGATGTGGGGGAAATGATTGGGAGGTGCATGGGGTGGGGTGGAGAGATGATTGCATGGTTATCCCCCTTAACATGTCATCTCATCACTTCTGAAAACAAAACTTCTAAACCAAAACAACAAAAATCAACGTCCCACGCATAATGTTTTGCTTTGCTTTAGAACCTTCTGCCCCAACACATCGTGGATCTTAGGTTAATTATCAAGTAAAATGTCAACTTTAAGATAAATAAATAAGCACATCAAATTCCCTGTTTCGTAGGCATTTCACACATAATCAGTACAGCTATATGAGTGTTACCAGAAGTCTATTACCTACATGAAGTGTACCACTAGTGTATTAACCTAGTCCTACGGCATAGTACTCCAAGAACAATGGATTTGGCCCATTCATGACTTCTGATGTAACCTAATTGTCATTGTGAATTAATCAATTATAAATAACTACGAAGAACACGAATTATCAACAATATGCTCAACTAAATTTACTCCTCCCCCACCCAAGAAGCTACTTGTGCCAGAGGTCACACACGTGCAGTTCATCTAGCTATCAAGAAAGTCCATGCTAAGGCATTCAGTGCTCAACCCCAATAAAGTTCCACGGGAAGGTACAGGTTCCTCTTGTTGTCACATATTATTATTCTCTTACCCCCTTACGTCAAATTACCTCCACAGATCAGATCACATCCAACGTGTCATTCCAGTGCTTGCCTTCAGAGTACACCCTCTCACTGTCTCAGTGTAAGGGACCTCATCCGGGCTGGGGTCCTTCTTACTTATGACACTTCGTCCCTAATTTGCCATAGTGACCAATCCCGAATTAAGTTGGCATAGTGACCAACGCGGTATTGGTCACTTTGCCAAATTACAAAAATAGCCAGTTAGAGCATTGGTCATTTGAATGAATGCTCTATCTACAAAACAATAAGGAATACATGCATGTGGATTAGATACAATGGTAGGTCTCTTCCTGAATGTACTAATGTGCGACTTCGGCAACCGAGTACGATTATAGGTTTACTTCCAAGTATGTTACTTGTCAGGAACACGTCAAGGAGTCACACTCATTTAGAAGACACACTACCGAAGCCCACTACAAGATCCAAGGTCACATCACCCGCACCACTTCTAATAAATACACATATCATATCAGTGAGACAAATAAACCCACAAGAAACGGTTCTATTGCCATAGATCGACTGTCCACACCCGTAAGCTTGACACACCTGTGGGCCAATACTTAAATATGCCCAATCATTCCATTTCTGACATGATTCTGCAGGGCATTGAGTCGCCTGGCTACCGCACAGCACCTGTCCATCTCAGCAGAGAGATGTGGATGAGACATCTCCCCATTGTCCACACTCATGGTCTGAACACATTAGAAGGACACTTTCTGTATTTCTTCATCCATTCTCAATTCGTATTTTCTTTTGTTTTTGTTTGGTTTTCAATTCCCCTTTCCCAACTGTCTCTCATCACCCAATCTCTTTCTTTCACCCTTTGTTCACTATTTTCCCCTCTCTAACAGTCTCTTAGCTAAACACCCCCTACTCCCTCTCCTCCCTAAACCCCATCCTCATCTCCTCTGGCCATGCCTCACCATCCTCCTTTGTTCCATTCTAATTGTGTTCTCTTCACACCTGACTAAAATCTGCTAACTCCTACTTTCATGTGTATGTGTGTGTTCAGTCTTGTTGCCTTTTGTAAAGATCCTGCTAGATTCGAAACGTAACGCCATAACCTACAATTCATTTGCAAATAAAATCTTATCAAGAGATGAAGTAAACACATTAAAAGCAATTGACTTACAATAATACATTTTACATATGGACTACACATTTTTTTTTAAAGGGAAGATACAACATTAGTTATGTAGGTGGAACTGCTTTGTGCGAGAATGCTAATGCTCTCTTTGAATGAATATTTACATTGAACAAGTTTTAGCTAATTACACAGTATCAATAACAAGATTTTTCGTACACTCACACAAACGCGACAATTAAAGATGATTACTCATTTCTAGGGAAGATTGATACCATCACCAGTGTTACATCAAAACAATATCATTGAATTACTCTTTCTATATACCTTAATGGTTACATGACGTTTTATTTAAATATTTAGTTGCCAAAAACAATAACACCAAATGATACAAAACTAACAACATTTACCAGTACTGGACATGGAGTTTACAAGTGCACTTTTAGGTAAAATAACTTATATTAGATTTGATATTTTACAAGTTGCTACATTCCGTACTCATGCAGACTTTATCTTCAAAAACATTTTGATTGTCTATTTTTGTCAGGTCAGCAAATTCATGGAATTTAAAAGGAGACATCAATGGGACCAAACTGGCAACACTTATTGAAAGACGAATCAAGAACAGTAAAATAGGGGCCAATGAAGTTAAAGTGCAGAGAGTCATATTTCGCAACTCACGGTAATTAGACTGGCATTTCATCAACCGGAGTTTTCGTTTAATGTTATTTGTTTAATTCCTTATTTTGGTAATCCAACGTAAAACAATTTTCAAAATTTAAATCTACTTAGCAAATTAATGGTTTGTGAAACCATGCTCTCGAAAATAAAACCACTTGTCAATAAAATAGTTATGTAGGCCTATGTACTTTCACAAACCATTTGTTTAATGTATCTTTAAATAAATGGCAAGTAAACAAATTAATTTATTTAATTAATTGAAGATTAAACTGTTGCAATTAATCACCTTTGGCAATTACCTGATTACATAAATAATGAAATATAATCTAAACACTTACTTGATGTGAAGTTGGTGATGATACCAAACATAAATGAGAAGTTATTTCATCTGACGTTTGACAGAACCTTGATATGGACCACGGCTGTGATAAATTTTCCACATTAGAATAAATGGAAACAAATCTAGTATGTATTTTTCACTCTTAATGACCAAAAAACTAAGCTGAAACTTATAAACAAGTATGAACGCATTTATTGAGATTTCACCAATGCTGTGTAAGCCCTTTAAGCACGGTTTAACAATATTTCGGTCAAATATTGTGAAATATCTCATTTCTAAGTAATCCAAAGAGAAAATAAACAGCACTGTTCCGTAAAAAAGAACATAGCTTTTTGAGTGTCGTTGGCTGATATTAAGAAAGTACACGTCCATACAGGATTCAATACCAATGTACATTTGGAATCATCTTTGTTAGTAAGCCTTGATGAGACTCTCATAGCTGTTGTTTTGTCGGTTAACGTCCTTCATGTGCATGCGTGCATGTACAAGTAAATACTGAAAATCGAAATTACTTTGTAGAAACAACATTGGAACCTGTCTAGTCAAACCATGATGCCATCGCTGTCAAATAATTTCTCATTCCGAAGAAGATTGTGGTAAAACTCTCTCTCTCAACAACCTTTATTTACTCTTTAATAAACAATTTCCCTACTGTGTAATTCTGTCAATCACTAGCTAATCACCATCTAAATGTCAGTGACCTCTCTCTCTCTCTCTCTCTCTCTCTCTCTCTCTCTCTCTCTCTCTCTCTCTCTCTCTCTCTCTCTCTCTCTCTCTCTCTCTCTCTCTCTCTCTCTCTCTCTCTCTCTCTCTCTCTTAATTCACTGGAGAATGGTTCCTTATTAGTCATGACAATAGAATGGTTGAAATAAGAGCAACTGGTCAATACATTATTAATCAATATTGATTTTCGAGGTCAGACATTTAGCTTGTACTTAAAAAAATTTGACGATGCCAATCTAAAAGTTTTACTCAATATTATCAAACCTGAAATAAAATTACAACAGCGTCCTCTCTCGTCCCTCTTAAGCCATTATCTCGTTCACTCACGCACCATTATTCTGAAATAAATATTAGCGCAGCAGCGTCTTCTGTTGTAATACTTCTCGATCACACACTCACTTGTCCTCCATCTCATGAATTTACCGCCGCAGACGGCACGAGGTAAATGTAGAAAAATCGATAGCCTCTACTCGAGAGGAAGTTTCTCCGCTCTCAATTTGGGTCTGCGATCGAACCCTCTTTGATTAAATACCCTAGAGCTCTGAAGCGTGCTTTGGCAAGAAAATACAAGACTTTTGATTCGCATCACTTTAGATGTAGTGCCTGATAATTTTCTGTATCCCTGGGGTCGCCCGTAAAAATATAGCCTACTTGATCGTTGATCTTGTGGTCTAGATATTAAAACGAGCGGATTAGATCGACTCTAAAAACGTATCAGGTCGCGGGCAGGTGAAAACGTGTTTCTTTCTGGATTTTGAAATTCTCCTGAGTAGAAGTTTCAGTTTTTCTGAGCAGTTTCAAGGCAAGGGTTTTGTGTTTCAGGAGACGATAAGCCGATGTTTTTACTGGTGACGTTTTCAACGAAAGGCAAGAGATTTATACTGTGTACTTGTCACACCTTTTTCGTTATCAAAAACAAAAATATATTATACATTTCCCCCTTTTTACAACCAGAGATTTTATATAACAGACTTTGTACTTTGTACAAAAAATAGGGTGTTAAAATAACACCAATGGTGTCAACTTTATCCTTCCACGGTGTTCATATTGTGCGAGTTGCTCAGTTTAAATACATGACTGGTGAATATATGGATGAGATTCTTGTAATTGATTGAATGTATGCTTATCACCGATGTATCTAGTGAAGCTCTATATCTATATACTCAGTGCTTTCTGAGTGACTGCGGCAAAAAAAAAAAAAAAAATCACACGGACATATCGGAATCAAAACCAGGAATTCCTGTTTACTAGTACCATACGTCTTAACCTCTCGACCACCGAGCTTGTCCGATGACCACAAGCCGGCTAGAATCATATAATAGCAGCAAGAGCAGCCACCAGTCTAGCTTTTAAAAGGCCAGATTTTGCATTCAAATTTCTGTTGTGGTACAATCAGCCTCTATGAAGATGTTTAGCTATTCTTCATTTTAAATTGGCTAAAAATATTAAATAAGGTACGAAATACATATTTTCTGGTATGTCTTTAATATTAACCTCGTAATAACCTTTTACGTGGCACCATAATACAGGCTGCATACATCTCAACCTCTGTATAATCTAACCGCTGCGTCCCGAAGGCGCGTTACTTGAGGGTACAGACGGCTCTCTCCTGACCGCTAGACGAGAGATGTTGGTAGAATGTGATCGGGCGAAACTTGAGCGGATAGAGCTCCTCAGCCCGTGGGAGTTGGACATCAGAGGGTACCAGTATCGCCTCCCTGATTTGGAGCGGTTGTACTGGGAATTATTCCTCATCTTACGGCATGATTCTGGGATCTGTCGGACGTACTTCCGGAAGTTGGCGTTGAAAACGATGTAGATTAGCGTGTTGAACATACTGTTGCTCATGGCCAGAGCCTCAACAAAGTAGTACGCATTCTCGAAGACACCGAACATCTTCAAGGCGAACGACGGATAGATGAAGTCACGGATGATAGTATAAGCGTAGAAAGGCGCCCAACAGAATGCAAAGAGCGCCACCACAATGATGAGCATGCGCATGGTTTTTCGTTTCGATGACTCTGCAGCTAGCTCTTGCTGTACGGTCACGTGTCCCCCTGGTACCTCGCGAAACCATAGCTTCTTGGCTATGATCACGTAAACCACTGACATGATCGTCAATGGAAGCAGAAATTCCACCACGGCCAAAAACATCGTGTACGCCTTCATCAGGTAAAGGTTATACCAGTAGTCTCCACATCGCTCGGTTATCTCGCCCCACTCGTTGCTGATTGTGTGCGTTGTGCTGAACACTGCCATAGGGATGACGACTATCATGGAGACTATCCATATGAAAACCAGTACAATGCTGGCGGTACATTTGGTCATACGGGGTTTCAGAGGGTGCATAATGATCACGTACCTAAAATGTACAGACAAAAAAATCAATCAAAGAGCATGTTAAGCTTTAAGGATTATGGCAAAGGTTACAGCATACATTTAACTCAAATCCTGACCCAAGAATCGTTTTGTGGGATACTTAGAGTGATTTCCCAAAGTGAAATGCTTTCCCTTTAATCTGTGCAAAATGAGTGGATTCCTTTCAGAAGGTCTTTCAATTTGCAGTATAGATTTTCCCCGAGACACACACTTACATCCTAGTATTTTTTTGCCGGGGGGGGGGACCTTCATACGTAGGATATACCCACTTGCTAATGACTTTTTTGTTAGAAGAAAGGTAAGTATACAAGCGGAATTGTTTCCACCCTGGATAAGTGTCAATATTGCCGAGGTTATAATCATAAGAAGTGACTTAAGAGTTTTATAAAGTATAAGATATAAAAACGTTAAGCTGATGATGGTAGGATTCTTTCATATAAATTTGCGTGAGGTGCTGTCAATTTTAAGAAAAGTGAAATAATTTCCAGTCTAAATTTAGGAAAGAGACTATTTCCTAAATTCCACACGAGAATGAATATAAACAAATAAGAATGCATTTCACCATTTTCTCGCGGTGAACAACACAACGTAACATGCATACATGCTGAACCTTTCACAGGTTGGTTACCGGTATTTAATGTATCTTGATTCAAAGGGCGTGAGTAAACTCACTTAGAACTAGTTTTGCCAACATTAGCAACGTTGTACCTTGCCTTTAGAAACAAGATATCGAAATACACAATAATTGACTCATGATGAGATTCATAAATGCCTAAGACAGTTAAGACAATCTGATTGGACAAAACGTAATCACGTGGGGTGTATTAACGGATGGTAAAGACATGGCTTATCAAAATCAGAGCAGCGAGTATATGTGCCAGCTGTTCGCCAGTTGTATTGTGCGACGCTTCGGCTCGGTCCTTATCGACCGTGACCACGCCCAATACTGGGGCCAATTTCATAGAGCTGCTAAGCAGATAATTTTGCTGAGCAATATAAAACACTACCAGTCAAAATACACACATTTTATATGGAAGTTTGGCTGGTAACCAAAATAATCTGCTGAGCAAATATTTCCTGTCAGCAATTTTATCTGCATAGCAGCTCCATGAAATTGGCCCCACCTGCGGTGTGAAGACAAACTGCACACAAACCGAGGACTTAAGACAAAGGGAACAATAGGTCCTAGGTCACCGGTTCTTTGTTGTCAGAGGACGTCGTGTACAAAACCAATGGAGATTGCTTCAAAAAGTTTAGTCCAAACACAATGGGAACAATAGAAGGGAACAATAGAGGTCCTCAGTCGTCTTGAAAAGCACGACGGGGGGTGTGTGTGTGTGTGTGTGTGTGTGAACGTGTACACCATTCGTTGTGGGGTCCAAAACACAATGGAACAATTGGACCCCACAAGGTAACTATAGAAAATCTTGTACCCCACAGGAGAATTATAAGGAAAAGGGATAATAGAACGAACAAAGGAATACCCCACAAATCAATGTGCGTGAGGGTGAACGTACACACCATTCGTTGTGGGGTCCAAAACACAATAGAACAATTGGACCCCACAAGGTAACTATTGAAAATCTTGTACCCCACAGGAGAATTATATAGAAAAGGGATAATAGAACGAACAAAGGAATACCCCACAAATCAATGTGCGTGAGGGTGTGTGTGTGTGTGTGTGTGTGTGTGTGAGCGCATTCAAACCGGGGACGTATAACAAAAGGGACAATGGTCCCCGGTTGCTCTCACAATGGAGAACAATGCGTCCCCGTATTTTTGGACAAAGGAATTTGACAAAGGAAGTCCCCGATTGCAGGTGTTTACACACGTGTGTGTGTGTGTACGTGTTTATGGTGTAAACCGAGGACATATAACAAAAGGGAACAATATGTCCTCGGTTTGCGCAAGTGTCCTCGGTATGTAAACGTGTACAAATCTAATGGGAGAAGCCTCAAAAAGTTAAAGTCCAACAACAAATGGAACAAAAGAGGGGAACAATAGGGTGTCAAACGGCGTCCTCGGTTTACACCATACACAAGACTGTGTGTGTGTGTGTGTGTGTCGCAATCCCTATACCGTCTCATAATCGTAACAAGAGTCACCGCCACTGCGTGAATGTCAAATAATCGTATAATTACTTGTGATAGCCCTACGTGACATATAAATATAAGAATGACGTCATGAATGTCTTGAATTGGTCTTTTATCAAATTAAACATCGTCTCTTCTCTACAATAACTATCCACACACAAAGACATGAGTAGAATATATACAAAATAACTATCCACACACAAAGACATAAGTAGGATATATACAAAATAACTATCCACACACAAAGACATAAGTAGGATAAATACCAAATAACTATCCACACACAAAGACATAAGTAGGATATATACAAAATAACTATCCACACACAAAGACATAAGTAGGATATATACAAAATAACTATCCACACACAAAGACATGAGTAGGATATATACAAAATAACTATCCACACACGAAGACATGAGTAGGATATATACAAAATAACTATCCACACACAAAGACATGAGTAGGATATACACAAAATAACTATCCACACTCACAGACATAAGTAGGCTATATACAAAATAACTATCCACACTCAAAGACATAAGTAGGATAAATACAAAATAACTATCCACACTCGAAGACATAAGTAGGATATATACAAAATAACTATCAACACACAAAGACATGAGTAGGATATATACAAAATAACTATCCACACTTGAAGACATGAGTAGGATATATACAAAATAACTATCCACACACAAAGACATGAGTAGGATATATACAAAATAACTATCCACACACAAAGACATGAGTAGGACATATACAAAATAACTATCCACACTCAAAGACATAAGTAGGATATACTCTTCAAAAAAAGAAACGCAAAATGGATAAAATCGGTAATAAAAAGCAGAATAGTCGACTGAGCGCTACAAGATTTGTGAATATAATGTCATTCGGGGTCCCAAACACATCCCCATTGTAACAGTCGCATAAACGCATAAACGCATACACCTGAAAATGCTAATCAAAAACATGCAAAATCGCCAAAACGCGGCCAGGTGCAAACCATGTGGTCAATGCATGTGCGTTTGATACACGTGCAACATGGACACCACCAGTATAAAATTGCGGGGTTTTCGATTGCCTGACCTCAATACCTAGCCGACTGCAGAACCAGAAAGAAATGCCCCGACTCAATGAAGCACAGAGGAACAACGCCATCGGCCGCTTGCAAGCAGGTGAAGCCAGGTTGGCCGTAGCCAGGGCGTTCAATGTATCCCCAAGCACGATCACAAGACTGTGGGACCGATACCAACAACATGGGTCAACACGTGATCGTCCCAGATCCGGCAGACCACGTGTGACCACCGCCGCTCAGGACCGGTACATACGGGTACGCCACCTACGGGACAGGACGACAACAGCAACCTCCACAGCAACAGCGTTACCAGGTGTGCGTGGAATATCGGACCAGACCGTGCGAAACCGCCTACGTGAGGCAGGCGTTCGAGCCAGACGGCCTGTCCGAGGTGTCATTTTGACACAACAACATCGTCTACGACGACGTCAGTGGTGCCAGGTGCGTAGAGTATGGCCTCAACAGCGTTGGAGATGTGTCTGGTTTAGCGACGAGTCAAGATTTTTGCTCCGTCGTCACGATGGCAGATGTCGTGTGTATAGACGCCGTAATGAACGTTTTGCTGCCAACTGCGTACGGGAGGTTGACAGATTTGGCGGTGGCAGCGTCATGATGTGGGCAGCCATATCCTACACTGGCATAACCAACTTGGTACACGTTCAAGGCAACCTGACTGCTCAGCGCTACATTGATGCCATTCTGCAGCCACACGTGGTTCCCGTTATGGCCAACGCCAACGCCGTATACCAGCATGACAATGCCAGGCCTCACACTGCAAGACTAACGACAGCCTACCTGCAGAACAACAACATTGATGTCCTCCCTTGGCCATCAAAATCGCCGGATTTGAACCCTATCGAACATTTATGGGACGAGTTGGACAGACGCCTGCGACAGCGACAACCACAACCACAGACCCTGCCACAGCTGGCACTAGCATTGCAGGCTGAGTGGGCCACCATTCCCCAGGGTCTGATCCGTACTCTGATTGCTTCCATGGGCAGGAGGTGTCAAGCAGTTCTCAACTCACATGGAGGACACACACGCTATTGACTGTAGGTGACCATGACCTTTGACCTGTGACCTGTCATTTTTGCAAGAGCGACTTCGGTCACCTTTGACCGACTGCGCAAAATTTAGATATTCTCGGACCTACCATACAGCTATTAAAATTATCTTACCAATGTCACCAAAATGTGGTTTTGCGTTTCTTTTTTTGAAGAGTATATATACAAAATAACTATCCACACACAAAGACATAAGTAGGATATATACAAAATAACTATCCACACACAAAGATATAAGTATGATATATACAAAATAACTATCCACACACAAAGATATAAGTAGGATATATACAAAATACACGTTTTGTATTTCATTTGTGTCATTTATAAGCAATTGCTGTAACATAACATGACATGCATACGGTCAGCACACCTGTGGCCTAGTTTACGCAGTGCCTAAGTATCGTTTTTCAACTGACATTTACTGCTATTTTTGTTGAATGGAAACAGCGCAATAGAATTTTTTGTAAAAATTTACTATTCATACTACACGTGCCAATCACCATTGATACTAACAATCTTACAGATCTGAAACGTCACACAGCTAATGTTTAAAGGAGAAGTATTGTCACAATCAGTGCAGACTTTAAACAGGGCATGGAATCGGTGTCCTTGTTTAAGATGAACACAGTGACTGAAAATTACTGGCTCATATGCAGCAGCAACGGTAATATGACCTTATCATGTAGGGGTATTGTTTCCAGTCACTGAGTTAATCTAAAACTAGCAGTTCGATTCCATGCCCTGTTGATAGTGACGATATTGTCCCTTTTAACTGCAGACATCAAGTAAGTCAGACCTCATGAAAACCATTTCAGTGTTATTTGATTCTCTGATGACATTTTTGGAGGGATATCCGATCAGAAATACGCAGTCCAACCTTGTTTGGAAGGTGCAACATTAATATATACCCAAACTACCGAAGTTTAATCGGAATGCTAACTTCGGAATGCTAAATTCTCTGCTTTCGTTGTGAATGTTTCAGAGGGGGAGCACCTAGAGTAAAACAAGTCCGTAAATTCAGATTCGTCTTTTTTTTTTACAGTACTATTCAGTGGCGTAGCTAAGACTGTTACCCAGGGCGGGGGAGGGGCAAGAGTCGGCCTTCAAAATGTCAGACTTAAAAAACACGATTGCGCCATCAGAAAAGGGTTCACTCAAGGTTTGTTTGGCAAAAGTTCCATCTTCACCTGGCAATGGTATAATTAAATTACCACATTATGTCAGAGTTATACGCCACAGTGGTTTGTGGAACATTATTGAGAGGTGCGTGTGGGTGTCTATCACTATACTTGTGACCAGTGTAGTGTTGGAGTCAAGACCTCAAAGTCCGAGACCGAGACCGAGACCGAGACCGAGACCTCGTAGTCCGAGACTGAGACCAAGACCGAGACCTCCCCATCCGAGACCGAGACCAAGACCTCATTAAAAAAAAACACCCCAAAACAACAACAACACACACACACACACACTAAGTAGCAAGTAGTGCCTGGTAGGTGATGTGATTTGACCGAAACAATTCAGGTGGCCGAATGTTTTCGCTTTCCTGTTGTGCCGTCCACAAACTCTTTATGCTCCTTAAAAGCAAATTTGATGATCAAGGAGTTACTTGACATTACTTCTGATTGTCGACAAGACTGCAATTTATAAAGATTAAACGTAAACTTGTTTTATTAAAATTATTTCTAAAATATTTAGAAATAATACAATATGTCATACACGTCGCCAGTCATGCACGCATGTCGCATGACACGCGGTTTGTTTGACGGATTACGACACACAGTTCATACTGCTGCGATACGCTAGCGAGCTGTCCCTGTGGAAATTCTTTTGACATTCACTACGCGTTATGAATTGCCTGGTGATACAGGATTGACTCCAAAAGCGGTTAATCGAATAATCGAATTCAAACATTCTGGAGTATTTAACATGTCTCGTCAAGGTCTTGACTCCGAGACTAATCGAGACCCAAGTCCGAGAGCGAGACAAGACCAAGACCTCAATATTTCGAGACCTCAAAATCGTCGAGACCTGAAAAATATGGTCTCGAGACTAGTCTCGAGACCAAGACCTCGGCCGAGACCTCCTCCAACACTACTTGTGACCAAGCATTCCGCAGAAACAAATCGTAGAAAAGGACATTGCTGGTTATAGCCACATGCATGTCAAATGAGTTAAGTCCTGGTGATAACCACCGATCAACAAGGAGGCCCGTGACTTTTCTCAAAATAGGCCATCGGTTTGTTTGTTTGTTTAAGTCTATGTTTTGGATATTTAGCATGTGGTGGATACATCAGGGTAACGAAAAAAGGGCGGGGCACATGGCAAAAAAGTGGGCGCATGCACTGACAAAAAGGGGGTGGGCACACACAAAAATATATGATAAATTCACATGCATGATGATAAAAAGGGGTACATTCTCTCCTTTGACCCACTTGGGCTCGACAGTGCATTTAGCAACACACCTCTCTCTATAATAAAGTAGGGTCGAATACATCAATATGCATTCAAATTCAAATAAAATATTTGAATACAGTCACGAATACAAATAACAGTTTGCCTATTCAAATATGTATCCAGCAGAGAATACGATTACGAGTATTCATATTGTTTATGAATAAATTCAGTTTTACTCAACCCCATATCTGCCAGGGGTTACCCTGGTGGTTTAAAGTGGTTTCTCGTCTCTGTGTTGACAGTTTTCTCTGCTTCTTCCGTTGTCGATGATTCAAGATTTAACCCGAGGTTGCTACTCGACAGGTATTACTCGAGTGGTAACATATACGGGTAATGAAAACTGCCTTTGGTATTTCAAATTTAAAGACCTGTAGAAGCCGACGTTGGATACCATTATGCCCTTAAAGGTACAGATGTGTATATGAGGTGAAGATATCGTTTCAGAAGTGTCATAGCCTATATAGGGAAGTCTAAATGCGGTATATCCTATTACATACATATCCCGTTTAATAGTGTGCCTGAATCGATAAACAAATGACTACATTACTGATAGACCCATTTTATGGGAGGTACGACATCGGCAATTACCAGAATGATTATCTAAATGCCTAATGTAAAGTTGGTACTCTATCAATTATACTGAGAATTTGTTTCGTCTGAGAGCCTGTCATCTTAAAGAACATATGAATTGTTCTGTAAAATTTTCAAACATTTTCCGCCTGACATCTTAAAAACAAATAAATAAAAACATTTAATAGTTGTTCGTCGTTTCTCGTAAATGCGAGCATCTACACTGCGTTTGAGCAGACTTTCAACAGGGCATAGAATTGGTGTCCTAGTTTAAGTTGAACACAGTGACTGAAAATTACTGGGTCAGTTATATACAGCAGCAACAGTAATATGACCTTATCATGTGGGGTATTATTTTCAGTCACCCAGTTAATCTAAAACTAGCACTCCAATTCCATGCCCTGTTGATCGTTACGATATTATCCCTTTAAAGAGAAGTTTCATCATTTGGAGTGTTGTCTAAACTGATCATAGGAGCATCCATAGTCAAGATAAACATTATACAACTCATTGGCGGATCCAGGGGGGGGGGGCTAAAGAGGCTGTAGCCCCCCCTAAAATCGTTTTTAAAAAAAAAATTAAAAAAATTAAAAAAAAGGGAGAGAGAGAGAGAGAGAGAGAGAGAGAGAGAGAGAGAGAGAGAGAGGGGAGGGGAGAATGCACTCCCATTCCCACAGTGTGCGGGATAAACATAAGGAGGTGACCTACTTAGTACTGTACTAACCGTTGCGCATAGGAAGTGGCGGCACCCTTTGTGTACTACTGAAAAATAATTGTTTTTGATTCTCAGCCCCCCCTAAAAATGTTCTGGATCCGCCCATGCAACTGTGAACGTTTCGAGAAAATGGTGAAATGCATTCAGAGTTATTTTATATGAATTCCAACACGGAGTAATCTTTCCTGAATTCGAACTGGAAAACATTCACTTTTCTTCGAAGTGGCTGCACCTCAGGCAAACTTATTTATAGGCAAGATTGTTACCATCTTCAGCTTGACACCATGAAAGTTTAACATTATAATTCAAAATTGTTGTTACTTTTGAATGTCTAAATCTGCTACGGTAATAATGAAGGCAAACAGTCTCCGGTTTCTGGTCATAGGTCGGCTTCAACATCGGTGTGGTGACCAGTGAACTACGTGATACATGTATACGGGGTTATTGGAACCAGACCAAATTTCCCATACACAAAGTATGGTGGGTAAGAGAGGCCTCACAAATCGGGCAAACGTCCATACCCCTATGTGAAAAAGTCGTTTAAAACACAGCACGGCAGAATTTCAATCGATGCAGCAATTTTGGCTGCAATTGGACATCGTTTCATAGCAAAACAAAGACAACTAAAAATGCCGACGAGCGGGTCTGAGGCGACGCGCACGGAGACCAGAAACCCGAGACTTTGTTTGGCCTAAAAGAGAAAATTGATGTCTTACCTGTCTATGGCGATTGCCAGGAGTGAGTTAGTGGATACATATAGCGAAGTAAACTTCAGGTAGTTGGTTATAATACACATGGCCTTTCCAAATGGCCAGTGCTGATACATGTACTGGTAGAAGCTTAAAGGTGCACAAATAACAGCCACAAGAAAATCAGACAGGGCCAGGTTACCGATAAGCAAGTTGGTTGTGGTGCGCATGCGTCTGAAGCGGTAGATGACGTAACAGAGGAGAAGGTTACCAATGCTGCAGACACCCATCATGAGGGCGTAGCTTGTGCAGAGGAGGATCTTGGCCACAACGTGAATATGAGGGTAGATCAAGATCCCCTCTACATCATCCTTGTTGGAGTAATCATAGGGATTATCGAACGGGGCACTGTGTCCATTCTTATCTTGGATTGGCCCCGCGGTCAGATTGCCATACTCGGTTCCCGTGTTGTTCGCCACGGTAGGATATATCATCGGATCATTGTTGAACACCATGTTGACAGTGTTTCAGTACGAAATGAATGAAGACTGCAGTTGATCACGTTTTAATAATGTATTCCATAAATCTCCAACACCGTTCCTCTTGTTGAGACAAATTGTCAGACTTTATAGTACTTGGCACAAAACGGTCGTTTATAAGTGTCAGCTAATGTAATACACCACGTCTGAAGACGGCAAGTGGAACTTTCTTGATTCCTATGATTTCAGGCTAAGCACTGTAGCCCTCTTCACCAGACACCAAATCTGTACTTTTCATCCCCTCAACATAGAACTGATGGAGAAAACAAAACATGCAAATATAAATTTCCTCTAACCTGATGCCCTTGAGGCTCAATTTATCATGGAGATTTCCATCAAATTCGGGAGGTTTTACTGTTAATGCCAAAAATTATAGTGATACAGTATCTGTTGAATATATTGTTATATAGTAAAGTGCTGTATATGTTGATGCCAATGGTCAGAAATCACGGGGTTACCGGTTGGATTCAACTTTAATAACCTGACGGGTAAACAGTTGAGGTGTTTGAAGCACACAAACAATCTTACTTGGCCACGAACTTGGCAATCCTGAATGTAATCAATATCAGCTTTGTTTTGAAGCTGTAGAAATTATATGCCTACGCACAAAGATAATGACGAGTCGGTGATAATAGGTTTTGAACCATCTGTTGCATCAGCGGCGTAGCCAGGACTTTTTCAGTGGGTGGGGGGGGGGGGACAGGGGGCATTGCTTTTCAGTGGGGGGGCCCAGGGGGTATGGGTTTTTTCCCTTTTCTTTTTCTTTTATGTTTTTGGGGCACTATGAGGATTTTTCGTGGGGGGGCACTGGAAATTTGTCGGGGGCACGTGCCCCGCCCCGTGGCTACGCCGCTGTGTTGCATAGCCTAGGTCATTTTAAATCATACACAAATCTCCTTTATTAAACACCCAGGGTTAGTCTACATAACGTCTGAGACCTATTTTGAGTTAGTGACAGATTGTCTCTTAAATATTTCCCCCAACTCACCGTACGAACGTTCCAATAGTTCTCCAAACAGCTTCTACACTGGATGTTGTTATAATGATTGACTTGTAAATGTCATTTTTACGTTGCTCGGTTGACTTGAGTGTAGCGCTCTCTCTCTCTCTCTCTCTCTCTCTCTCTCTCTCTCTCTCTCTCTCTCTCTCTCTCTCTCTCTCTCTCTCTCTCTCTCTCTCTCTCTCTCTCTCTCTCTCTCTCTCTCTCTCTCTCTCTCTCTCTCTCTCTCTCTCTCTCTCTCTCTCTCTCTCTCTCTCTCTCTCTCTCGACAAACTTATATCACGTAGAAGATCTGTGCAGAGATGCTGAGCGAACACACTGGACTGTGTATTAAGCCTAGGACAAGAAAGAAAGAAAAGTGCCCGTTACTTTCTCGAAACACAAAGTCGGCATGACAATTATCCCCATGGGCTTTTAAGGAAAACCATCCAATACTTACGTCGGTACAAGCCAGACGAGGTCCTTACTGCGAAACTCGACTGCGCAGGAATTACTACTCATGCACGTGCTTGGACTGAGAAAGTGACATTTAACATAATACTGTGAATATAAGGGAATTATATCAGAAGGGATTAAAGCTGTTTAAGGCAATACAGCTTTGGCTTGCCACAATCTATCATCGATTTTTAAAAACAGAATGAAAGACATGGACGGTCAAATGACTGAATATTAACATTGAGTCTAAGAGAATTAACCATTCACTATGTCACTCTGACAGGGCTATTATAAAAATACTTCTGGCAAAATGGGGAAAAGGCGTTAAATTTGTTATTGTCTTGCAAAAGAACATTTAGTGTTAATACATACTTTTGGTCACCTGTGATCAAAAGAATTGCACAACTAATTAAAGGAGCACGTTCAGAAAGACAATGATGTCGGGCTAGTTTAATTTGTGTCATAACAAACAATACCAAAAAAAAAGAAAATTAAAAAATCCTACAAGCATTTATACACATACCCTTCAAGGGTTGAAGGGTTTATTTATTTCCATAGTAAAACAAATTAATACATAATAAATTCAAGATACATATTTAAGAAAAGGACATGTTCAATTTACTTGGTGAAAAGCACTCAAAAAATTATTATTATATGTTTTTTTCGGAAAGAGTACTCTTTCCTAAATTCCAATTCCATATATGCAAAATCTGAATGCATTTTTGCTATTTTCTCGTTAATGATAATTATAACGTAATAAGTTGAGAAGGTTGCTAGTTTAAAGGGGAGGTACAACATTAGTATTTGGTAATGTACAATCGTTTCTCGAGTTTTCGAAAGTTTCACGTATTTGTGAAAACAATGGAAATATTAATGTTAAACAAAAAATTGCTAGACAGATTTTCTCGTTTTAAATTTCGACAAAACAATTTTTCCTTAGTTTTAGATTAACTCAGTGACTGAAAATACTACCCCACATGATAAAGTCATATTACTGTTGCTGCTGCATAAATGGGCCAGTAATTTTAAATTAGGGCACCAATTCCATGCCCTGTTGAAAGTCTGCTCTGATCGTGACGACACTGTCCCTTTAATGCAGACCTAATACTTTATTCAAAGAACCTTACCTTTATGAGAAAAAACAACAAAACAAATGTGACGTTGAGAAAGGGGATAGATTGTTAATAATTACATTCTCCTGAAGACAATAAGAGAATACTGTGCTATATATACCGCAAACCTTACTAGTAAGAATCACATTATTTTGGTTGGGCCTTATTGAATTGACCGCGTCAAGTTTTCGGATTCAAGTCATTATGGCCCTGTCACACTGTTGCGTATCGTACTAGCGTATGCCAGCGTATGAAAATTATCACTCATACGCTGGTATACGCTGACATACGCTAGGGGTACGTTAGGCATAGGTTGTATACGTTTCAAGCACGGTGGCATACGCTGGCATACGCTGACATACGCTGAGGCAGAAATACATTTTTAAGCATGCTTAAAAATTTTGTGCGTATGCGGACGTATGGTTAATACGCTAAGCATACGCTAGGCATACGCTGAATACGCTAGAGGTACGATATAGGTACGTTACTCATAGGTCGAGTACGCTGGACATAAGTTGCCATACGTTGTGGAAAGGCCGCCGATTATATAGGCACTTTGTCACGTGATAGGCGGATAGGCGTACGGTACGCTGGGCATGCGCAGTTCATACGCTACTCATACGCTAGCCATACGCAGAGAACGCTGGCCATACGCTGGTCATACGCTGTTCATACGCTGACATACGCTGGTCATACGCTGACATTTGCTGACATTCGCTGTCCATACGCTGTCAATACGCTTGCCATACGCTACTCATACGCTACTCATAGGTTCAATACGGTAAGTATACGCACAATTCTGTATTTTCAAGGGCTTTTTGTGCGTATGAAAATTATATTATGAATTTTCATACGCAACTCTTACGTTTCTCTCATACGCAACAGTGTGACAGGGCCATTAGAAGGCCTCATCTTCTGTATTACATCTGTCCTCACATGTTAATTTTGACACGCAAGCAACATTAAATCCTTATTCATGCAACGTCAACTCATAGATCACAAACCACATGTTGTTGTTTTTAGCTCAAACCTACGATAAATCTCGAGTTGAATGTTTTTTATCCAAATAAAAAACGGCTCAAGCTGCTGGTTGAGCGTTTGTATAGCGCTTTCAAGAACTCGAACATTTGTAGCTTTTGATTAATCGAAAGGGATAGATTGATTTCATGGTTTGAATTTCAATGTAAAATTTATTACATGTCTATTATTTCTGACAACATTTCACAATAGTTAATTATAGGCTAACACTAAATTTAAAAGTATACTCAAATAATATCTTTTCAATCGTCCTGAGAAATAATTTTCTTTAATGCTTTCATCATGGATAATTTTTTTTCGAATTAAAAACAAATGTCGTCCGACAACGTTTTTGTAAAACATAAAACATGTTACTGGTTTTCGTTGTTTTCTCAAACCGCGCCTATTGTGATAAATATTTTATGAAAAATTTCTTGAAAACCAGAGGGTAAAATAATAATAATGATAATAAGTGTCTTGTGAACAATTTGTGAAAAATGAGCAAAAAGGGTGGTTTGTTTAAACACAGAAGTTTAAATATTTTTAGTTTCTTTGTTGTGTCCGTTTGGGTGTCATCTTTATTATAGCCGTGGGATTATGATTGGATGCGCGCTGCATATAAAGGTACTGTACATCACTTTGTATAGTAAACTGTCAATCAATGCTTCATACTTTATACGAATGAAGATTTATGTAAGAAAACCTACGCAAGTTTCAGCTGAATCTGTTGTGTCGTTAAAGAGAAATAGTAAAAATGCCTATGTATTATAATGTGGAAAGTATGGCTTTTAGATAATAATTCGTGTTTTCGGGGGTTATTCCCAATGGTGTACACTTAAAACTGCAGTGTAAAAATAATAACAAAATCGATGCCTTTCTGTTTTGTTTGATGTTCATTGTAAGCTTGCCATCTTGTGAAAACTCCTCATGATCAGAAAAGGACTTCAACTAGCTATGTTGCAAGTCTTTGAGGATCTTAATGAAAATGAGGCGACTGCAGCTGACGGGAATTCGTCGACAAGTCGACATGTACATCAGTGTACTGTACAGCACTTTATAAAAACAGACCGGATGATGTAGGAACAAATTAACAAAGAAGATCAACATATACTTGAACAAGTTTAGTGCACTTAAGTTATAAGAGATATTGATTTAGCATTGAGTATACAGTACTCCATACATACGTCGAAGTTGACAAACTTGGTTGCCACTGAAATTTGGAGCCGGATGGAAATTTCCCCGTGTTTTTTTGCCAAAAAAGGTTTTCACAGGTTTTTTTCCCTTCTCGTACTCAGCAAATTGATGCATTGCCTTGATGTAGTATTTTAAACCTTACACTAAAATGTAAATATCATTTGTTTGTGTTCGTTTAACCAAAGATTTCAAAGTAAGTATATAATTTCATATTTTAAGCGATGTTGTATAATTGTTTGGGCATACCCTCGTAGGTAGGTAGGTAGGTATACGGTAGGTAATGGCAAAAATAATGGCAACAATCCAATCAATTGATTTAAAATCAATACAGAATTTACAGGGTGGACAGGCTAACTGAAGAGCCCACAAATGTGGATTATCTACATGAAGAGGGATTTAATGCCCCCAGTCCGAGTAATAAACCACTACATTTTGAGACTCGAGTGGGTCGAGTCATTCGCATGCCAAAATCAAGATGAGTCGAGTCGAAAAACAAATTAAACATTTTTAAGATTCCAAATAGTTGTTTACACATACGTTATCGCATCAGACTT
Organism: Zoroaster sp. YZ-2022; assembly: GCA_029582265.1. NCBI lineage: Eukaryota > Metazoa > Echinodermata > Asteroidea > Forcipulatida > Zoroasteridae > Zoroaster > Zoroaster sp. YZ-2022. The sequence continues at coordinate 68,530,740 of CM055816.1, forward strand.
GTGTTCTGATGGCTGAGTCGTCAGAATATGGGTTCGAATCCTAGCCCCGACCATGGTACTTGTGTCCTTGAGCAAGACACTTTACTGTGCAGTGCTCCTCTTCACTCAGAAGTATAAATGGGTACCTGTGAGGGTAGAGGTTGACGTGGTTGAAAAAGCTTCCGATGCACTACCGGTATACGGTAGCTCGGGGCCACGGTATACTCCCCAGGGAGCTGAGAAAGTTTAAGGATTGATATTGGCCCAGTGACCAGGGATAATAATGTAAAGGCGCCTTGTATCCTTTGGCAATTTGGCGCTCTATAAATCCAGTTATTATTATTATTATTAGTAGTAGTAGTAGTAGTAGTAATTTGAAAGAAAGAAAAAACTCATTACGGAAAATTATGGCATTACTTGGTGAGTTAGGAAGAACGTTAAATATGGGTACTGCCTTTGTACCGGTATACCTCAACATATCTATATGAAGTCAAGTCTATGAGCTAAATCTTTGTGGGAAAAACTCGAGTGAGTTTAGTCTTACAGTGCAAGTCTAATACCTCAAGTCGAGTTCAGTTACCAAAAGGTGATTGACTCAAGTCATGACAACTCCGCCTTCAGAACTGACCGACATTTACAGCATTGCGTTGCCATTCTCTACCCGAACATCACGGCCAGTTCAGGAAACCTTGGCTGAATGAAAGACACATGATGAATGATTATAAAGATTGGTTTCAGACGAACGACTGCGTGAAGAGCAATGAAGGCGTATGAGTGCAATCCGATAACTTAATTAATTTTTTTAACACAGTTGAGTTAAAAAGTTAAGTGTTGATAGATTTTTTGTCTCATTAAGTCAGAGCGCATTGGGACGTAGCTTGTATGAAATTTGCTATGTAAGAATGATTTTCTTGTAATACCGGTAATTATCAGTAAAAGTCAATAAGTTCGTTGACCCTTAGTAAAAATAGTACTTCAACATTTATATTAACTTTCAAAGGCTGAAAGAACACCTAGGCCTACTCCCCTTTTAAAGGGCAAAATATGGTCAAATATTTCGCTGTTTCATATAAAATAAGTACAAACGTATAAACGTATAAACGTATAAACGTATAAACGTATAAACGTATAAACGTATAAACGTATAAACGTATAAACGTATAAACGTATAAACGTATAAACGTATAAACGTATAAACGTATAAACGTATAAACGTATAAACGTATAAACGTATAAACGTATAAACGTATAAACGTATAAACGTATAAACGTATAAACGTATAAACGTATAAACGTATAAACGTATAAACGTATAAACGTATAAACGTATAAACGTATAAACGTATAAACGCATAAACGCACCTGTGAGACTCATCTAATATATTTCGAATTCTTATTCTTATGAGTACCGGCTCGTATGAGAATGTTAGAGCTACTCTGATCCAAACAGCAAATGTACATGTTTTTACTATAGGTAGTAAATGAAGAAGCTTCACAGGGAATATGAAAAGGATTGTCACGACTCTAAATATGTCAAGATGGATCATTTCATACCTAGACAGGTGTTAAGATGGTGAATAACGCCAGAGTAGGGACGATTTGACAGTGATTAGAATTAGTGTACTAAATTCTAGAAATGCTGATATACTTCGAACTCCAGAATTGACCACTTATGCAGTGATCACATCTCAATTGAACACTCTTTAACACTTAAGAGTAATATAATTCTCTTCTTTATAGCAACGTGTTTATAGCAACGGAGGTCCTGAATCAGGATTTTAGGACCGAGTGATGTTTAATTAAATCCGTATGGAGGCCAAGTGCTCTTTTGATATTGCTCTTCCCATAAGTGATTCGGTTATTTTCGGAAAACCTGAGTTTTATAAAATAAAATGAAGGTTTTTGGGTCAATAGGATCTCAGATTTCTCAGAAATTCATCAAAACATGTTCACGCGAGGATACAGAATATATATAGGCCTAATTGATTTTTCTAGAAAATCCCTCAGAAAAAATGGAGTGTGGAGTGGAAACTAAAGAAAATTTATATAAAATTTAATGAACTGTAATATACCGGGGGGTAATATATCAAAATTTTAAGAGAAACAAAACTATAGCAAAACTTAAAAGCATGGCAAAAACCTAAGATTATGGGCTCCTTTACTAGAGAATGAGAATCCTTTCATACCAATCGATGGAAAATAACAAGTTTTGAAACCTGAAATTAAACACAAAAACACTGTACACGATTGGTAATCTTGAAAAACACAAATATTAACAGTTTTACACAGTACCGGTAGCGTAACTACAGGGGGGCACGGGGGGGGGGGGAGGGGACGTTCCCCCAGCTGAGGTCTGTGTCCCCCCCGGTGCCCCCATTCAGAATTTTGAAAACAAAAATAGGTCCCCATTTGAGGCTGCAGAATACAACATTTTCAAGTATTGTGTATCACTGTACACGTACGTAGGATGAAGGCCCTGAACTTTACCAATATTGAGAAATAAATTGAAAGTTGTACAGCGTCCACAATTATTTAAAGAACACGTGCATTCAATTCAAGTTTCAATGCGTATGCACAAATAAAACGAAAACCATGAGCAGCAAAGCTCCTTGATAATCGAGAGTTCCACATGCACGTAGGTAGGTTGTCAAATATGGTCATCATAAGTACAGTGGACTGTTATTGCAGCACTGTGCACACATCACACCAATGTACTACAACACTCTAGGCACTCCATGCGAGCATCAGCCTTACCCGGATGAGTGCAGCGGCGTAGCTGGGGGCTGGGGAACGTGCCCCCAACAAATTTCCAGGTGCCCCCACGAAAAATCCCGATAGTGCCCCAAAAAAAGAAAAGAAAAAGAAAATCGAAAAACCCATACCCCTGGGCCCCCCACTGAAAAGCAGTGATCCCCTGTGCCCTCCCCACTGAAAAAGTCCTGGCCCCGCCGCTGGATGATTGGCCATAATATCACATAATTTCAGGATAATTTCCCCTAAAAACAAATTAAAAAACCCAGGCCTGATGTACATAATAATTATGCCTTGTATACCCCATTAAGGATACCCCATTACAAAACATATAATAATCCGTATGGTAATCTCTCTGATTAGTAAAACTGACATTTTTATCTACCATCAAACATTGCCTAAAAGTGCATGAATCAAACGCTGTTTGTAAAACCTTTTTGAATTTCTCGCAAATAATTAAAGTCTTGGTGAGCCTTCGGTTCAATTTGTAAAACCATTTAAAAAACATTCATACAAGTGGATATAATTTATATGTATTATTGTTTCATGTTTTTGGCATGCCCCCTAGAAAAAGTGGTGCACCCCTAGTGCCCCCTCAAAATTGCACTCTAGTTACGCCACTGGTTTCACATAAAACTTATTTGGTGTCAAGTTGATGATGGTATCGAACATCACTGTTTAATATCTATCCTTTAATAGTGAAATTATTTCCCCATTTTGTTATCCGACAGAATTTCAACATTGGAATGAATACCATTGATCTGAATGCATTATAATCTTTCAAAGTTTAATCTTTCAAAGGTTAATCTTTTAAAGGTGACAATCAAATAATATGACTTCTTCTCAACCTTGGGAAATAAACACAAAAGTGAGCCGACGGAAGCAGCTGTCGTTATTAATTCTTCAATCAAATAAAAGAGAATCACAACAACTGATTTAGACCTCGAGAAAAAAGACATTCAAAGATAATCGAATACGAATAGATTTGAAAATAGAATTCATAGATACTAATATTGATTGTGTTCGTATTCAAAATGATCACAGTTTTACATGAAACGTCTGAACTGTAAAATTATCGTTTCGGTTTGCGGTATTAAACACCATGTGTGTATCTCAACTATCGCTAAGTGAGGTACAAGGTTCTGAAAAGAACCTTTTTCGGGCAACTCATATTGTCGCTAAGTGAAATTATCTTTCGGGGAGAACCAATATCGGGCTACTCGTTTCTCAACTATTGCTAAGTGAGAGCGTGGTTCAGGGAGAACCATGGGGACTTCACGGGGTCTTCTCTACGTTTCGATTAGTATGCTCTAACCATCGTCAGCAGGGTGAAGAGGGTTGGAGATGCAGCTCCTTAAGTAGACGTATTTTTTAGGTTCAAGTGTTGAATGGAAATTGTTCTTATTCGTGCTTAGTGGAGTGTGTCAGTTACTATCACTGTTGCGTGATGTGTTGTGATCGGTTCTCACAGGAGCATTGTGTTTGTGTGGGCTGTGTAAAACTTGTAGCTTTGCATAGTGAAGAGGATAAGTGAGACTAATTGCGGTGACACCATGTGTGTGTGACTGCTGGATGCCTGCTGTGTGTGTGTTCATGATGGCATTAAACATCCCTTGAAATATTTCTTTCTGAGGTGCTATTAATTTTTAGCAAAGTTAATCACATTATTTTGCGCATTAACTTCTGTCCTCTTGAGATTATAAATTCCACGTTGGCATGAATATGACAATCTGAATGCATTTTCGCTATATCCTCGGAAATAACACAATGAAATGTGACGCCGTAGGCCTATGTCAAAACCAGGCACAATTGGGCAAGAGGTCAATTTTGAGTTATTGAAATATTAGTAAAATATAGACCTTGCACTTTACAATGCCGCTTTCTTTTTTCAAATCGGATATTCCATAGCGAAGTTATTAAGATTTGAAATCGGACTGTCCTAAACATCGAAACTGAGATAATAGCCCGAACAAGGCATCATTTTGTGAAATTACATGTATAATGCCTCTCTAAAAGTATTTAAAAAATAATTTGTCGATGAAATTTCAGTTAGAAACTTTTACAGAAAATTTTAAACATTTGTAGCATCATAAATTTCCACAAATCTCAAAATCGCAAAAAATCACCCCCAAGGCATTTTGCAGCTGTTCCTCCGTTCGTAGCTCTGCCCAATTCCGCCTGGTTTTGACATACCGCGTCACAAATAAGCTGAAACTTTCACAGGTTGGTTTTTTATACATCTCTTGATTCTTATAAAGTATGGATATAATTTAAACATATTTTTCCAAAAGTGTATACAGGCTTTAATGGGAAATGGCAGCATTGGCAAGGAAAAACAAAAATATCTCTGGTTTCCGCGAGTCGGCATTTTCCCTATGAAACGATGTCAAATTGAAGCCAACATTGCTGGATTGATTGAAATTCTGCCGTGCTGTGTTTTAAATGACTTTTCACGTAGGAGTATGAACGTTTGCCTAATCCTACATGCGCATATATTTTAATGTTTGAAACGTAATCCTTGTTTACATTTCAGATATTGTAATGTCTGAAACCTAATCCATGTTTACATTTCAGACATTTTAATGTCTGAAACGTAAACTGAAATGTTATAGCCAATGTACCAATTTCGACCCAGAAATTGTTCCTGACCCATAAAGTGGAAAGTGGACAATCAAATAACATGAATTCTATGCCACACACTCAATACAGAAGTATAGACATCAAAGTCATATACTTTGAGAGCCGACGAAAGCAGCAGTCGTAATTAACTTAACAATCAAATAAAACAAATATCAGCATAACAGCTGATTCAGACCTTGAGAAAAAAACACACATTCAAACACATCCCATAATCGAATATAAATTGATTTGAAAACAGAATGTATAGATAAGAATATTCGTTGTGTTCGTATTCATGATTAAAGTCACTATCACGTTTAACCAACACAGGCCCAAAAAAGGTCTCCGGTTTCTGGTCACAGGTCAGCTTCAACATCGGTGCGGTGACGTAGTTTTTTGTTGTTGTTTGTTTGTTTGTTTGTTTGTTTTTTGGGTAAGCTTCATTTGCCAACGTGATACTTGTATACGCGGTTATTGGAAGCAGACCAAATTTCCCATACACAAAGTATGGTGGCAAAGAGAGGCCGCACAAATCAGTCAAATGTTTATGCCCAATTCGTTTAAAATACAGCGTTGCAGAATTCCAATCGATTCAGCAATTTTAGTTGCAATTGGACATCGTTTCATAGGGGAAAAAAATAAACTAAAAATGCCGACTCCGGGTCTGAGACGACGCCTGCGGAAACCAGAAACCGGAGACTTTTTTGTTTGCCTAAATGATCACTTTTTTTTTTTTTTTTACATAAAAAGATAGGTCTTATTCGGTCTATGTGATGTAAAGTTGATGCTGGAATCAAACGAGAGGGTGCGGGTGGGGGTTTGGGCATGTACCACTTTGACCCACTGGCTACGTTTACTGATTTTACGAGTATTTTTTTTGAATCAAGACCTGTCACAGTTTGAACTTATTACGTTGTGTCGCTATTCGTGAAAACAGTGAAAATGTATTAATATTATTCGGTTTCATTGTAGCATGGAGCTAAGGAAAGAGTTCTCGTTTGAACGGCACATTGTTTCACTGTTAAAACAGCACCTTTAAGAGAAACATTTTTCCATATCATAATAGCTTCACACAAAATATTCCACATTCCATTTCGAACAATTGGTTATTTTTAAATCACCAATCTCATATCTTACCTTTCAAGGAAAGATACAACTTTGGTTATCACCAGATGATCATACGAATTATCTTCAAAAAATGTACTTGGTGTAAAGTTGGTTCGCATACCGTATCAATCATCCTGAGAAATGATTTCGTCTGAATTAGTACCTTCATCTTAGAGAATATAGGAATGTATCTTTGCTTTCTCAAAAACGTGAACACAGTTTTATAATATATTTCTTGAAAACTAAAGGGTTAAAATGAACGTATACGTTACCAAACTATGTACCAATGTTGTGCTTTCCCTTTAAAGTACAATGGTTATTACCAGAAGTCTATTACCTAAAGATAGACTTGTGTTAAATTCGAAAACGATACCGATTATATACAATGAAATGTCTTCGTCCATCAGCGAATGAATAAGTATGGGGGACCAAGGGTCTCACATGAACCCAACATTAAATGTCTTGCAGCTATTACGGCATTTCTACGCTGGGTTCATTAGAGTTTATTCGGTAGGTCTACAAGGAAGAAGCTATTTGTCTTCTTTTTTTGAATGGGGATTTCCCATGTTTCCGTTTTTGGTGGATAAATCAACATCTTCGCTACCTTAGCAAAGGCCTAGCTGTAAATTAACTTTCGCTGCTGTGAGGAAGCTAGGGTTATGGTAGCTCTAGGGGACACAATTTGACATCATCAATTTGACGTATACACTAATTGTTATGTTCCTTTGGAGTATTAGTTGGCGATTGCTAGTGACAACATGTACAGGGATAGCTTATTTACATGAATGCGCGCACGTCAACCTTCATCAAGGTAGCGTACATATGAATATAGACAGCCAGTGGTGTCGATTTACTGTGTTTACGTTTTGTTAGACTGAGTTCTAGGCGGGGGCAGGGGTACTGCACCGCACCCTTACCCACACCACCCTTGGTCCAACAGCCACCCCAAGTTCTACTGCGAGGTTTGAAACTTTGCCGTTATAAGTTACCGTATGTGTTTTATTTCTTCTTTCTTTCTTTCTTTCTTTTATTTTGTATTTAATTTTTTTTTTAAACGCATGTCCCCTCTGGACATTTACAGTGCTACAACACTGGAGGTAATAAAGGGGGCAGGGGAGGTACTTAAAGATATATCTCCCATGTTTCGCTAAGACGACCCACAAAATAGAATTTTATAAAGCGAACGTATTTGGAAAGATAATAGCGTCGTTAAACGTAAACAACAACAATTATGAAATTCACAAGTTTTTCTGTCAGCATTTAGAATATATCACCCGTGTTTGCCTCAGACGACCCACGAATTTGGAAAGATAATAACACTGTTAAACGTAAACAACAACAATTATGAAATTCGAATGTCGGAAACTGTACATCAAAGTGATATTTCAAACACGTTTGATTCTGAATGACAGCCGCGCTGGCCAATTGGAAGACTGCCTACTGATCCCCTCAGCCCGTTACATACAATAAATAATGTGGTCACATGCAAGCTGAGGATTATTGAAACAGTGGGCCAGTATTTTATTAATTTAAGTTTTTAATTTATTGGTGCTAATCCTTGACAGATTTTGTTCGTTCAATATCGCAAATAAAAGCTTATAACCGCAAATAAGAGCTTATAGGCTCTTATCCGTAGAAATTCAACATTTACATCTATTTTTCAAATCGGCCCAAACACGGGCGATATATCTTTAACAATAGGCTAATGGTCGTGTCTATACTCAAAATGTGATTGATACAGTGGCGTAACTATGGGGCCGGGTGGGTATGGGAGACACGTACGTTCCACCCACCCAGGGGCGTGTCATAGCTCAGAATTGGAATCCCTTATAGATAAGGGCCTGTAAAATAAAGTGCGGCCTCCCTACTGAATCAATCCTAGTTTATACGTCGCTAATAGTTTGTGGTCTCTCCCTAACATTATTTGGGGACAGTGATGTTACCGTTGCCCCGCCATTAATATGGGGAAGGGTTGACACGTTCCCCGTCTCCTGATTGCTTGCTGGCTCACACGCAGCATCATTTCACTTTACGTGTAAGGAATATGTTCTCGAAATATGTATTATGATTACATTATAAGACTACATTGTATATAAGCAGTTTAATGTTTGACATTAGTAAACTATAAGTTCAGAGGGCAAAGGTCAAGACTGGCTAATAACAATATCAATCTCTATATAAACTACAAATAGCTGCCCAAATGGTAACAGTCAATGGTAATGCACACATACCAAATCTTAAACAAAATTCATGTAGGCCTAGTCCTATATGTCTATGCAACAAAAATGCCGATTTTGAGTTTATTCAAAGAGGTCCATCACCACTTTCACATCAAGTATGTTTTCAGATTAGGATTCAGTAATTGTGTAATCGGGTAATTATCATGAAACTATGTTCTCCAGTTAAATTTCAGCATGTTATCTACACAAACATTAAACGTGAAGCATGTGACATTAAGATATCATTTAAATTGATACGAAGTATAGGGAATAGGCTTAATTTCACCAGCCCAACGGAATAGAATTGGGACAGCATTTCCAACACAATAAACTCATAACATATAGTCATAAATCTCGTGATAGCAGTACTTAAAGGGGGACTGACATGGATTTAAATCAAACAGTTAAATATGTGATCGTTTTATTCTTTTATATCAGTAAAAGATCAATACAATTTTTGTTTTGTGTTTTTATTGTTTTAGAGAGTGTTATTTTCCATTGTAAAAATGCCCCCCACTTTTACGCCCTGCACGGAGGAGCTGTTCGTGACGTCATGTCGGGAAGAGAAATTCGGCTCAAAACTCGGCTCAAAATGATCGCTGCACAAAACTATGTGAGCCGATGGACCTGACCACTTTACTCTTGTCAGTCGAACTTTGCTCGTCCAAATACGGCGATTTTTGGGTCACTTGGGAACAGATGAAGGCTAACACCGTCTTTGGTGGTGTTGCTGCATCCTGCAGAAAGACATCTTCCCGGCATTTTATTAGTTCCGGAAACAAAAATCACGGAAGAAATGAAATCGACGCTACGTGTGAGAAACGTTTGTATGTATATGTACATCATGTACACATCGGATCTTCCCGACCTTACGTCACATATCTTATGCAAATGCAGCTTCCACCAAACACTTCAAACATTGTTTTAAAATACTTGTACTCATAAATCAATGATTAAATAGACACAGGTGGGTCTCAAAAACAATATTTTATTACAAAACGCCTTAAGTACACACACAATAAAGGATGTCAGTCCCCCTTTAAGTCCTCTGGCTACGAGTTCAAAATTAAGATCACTTCCGCATGCCTTATCGTTGATTAAGCAATTTTCAGAAAACAACAAGAGATTGGTGCGTTGGGACACGCCTGTCCGTTTCAATTTCCTGATATCGACAATGATTATTAAAAGCCCTAAGCAATACCAAAACTGTTTAAGGCTTAACATTTGAAGTTGCTTCGTAAGTTAATGAAGGCTCTTTAGGACGGATCAAAATAGGAAATCTAATTACATTGGGAAAATAAACATCGTGTCACTACAAATCGTCATATCGTACATTATTCATATACAGACAAAGTAAATCTAAAATGGCACGGTGAACAGTTGTGCAACTAGGGTTAGTTTAGCAGGGAAGGCAACTAGGATTTTCAGGGGTGTAATGAGGCACCTTTGCTTTGTTTAATGGCATTCATGATTGTCTCAGGGATCCAAATTTTGAGCGAGGGGAAACGGCCTTAGGCAGGTGGTGGGCAGTGACGTAACTATTGGGGAGTATGAGGGCACGTTCCCCCAGCCAAGGTCTGTGCCCCTGGGTGCCCCCAAGAATTAAAATATTGCGCATCATGCACAGTACAGTGTACACGCAAGATGAAGAACCTGAGCTTTGCCAATTTAGAAATAAATCGAACATTGTATAACATCCGCAATAAATGTATTTTAAGGAAAGGACACGTACATTGAGGTTGCCAAAAATATGGTTATGAAGTTCAGTGAGCTGTTATCGCAGCACTGTACTGTACACAGATACAAACCAGCATAACACAACACTCCATATGCGGGCACCAGCCTAACCCAGATGATCAAGTAGCCGTAATTTCAGCATAATCTCCCCTGAAAACAAAGTAAGATACCCGGGTCTGATGTACAATATGCCCTTGGTAAAAGGTACCCCATTAATCAATGTGATACCAAAACCAAGTGTAATGTGCTAACTCACTAGCTCAGTCCTATAAGGCGCGATGACCAAATTAGAATAGCGAATATAGATAACATGTTTGTGAAGAATCAATATTACATCTTCATCCTATGGTATAGTCTTTACATTAAAAAACTAAGTTCATATACCACTAAAACACATATGTGTGCACCTACTAAATAAACACCATGCATATAACACATTGCTGAAGACATAAAATCATTAAAAAAAATACTTTGAAATCTCAAAATGTTTAAATTTAAAAAAGTAAATATTGATTGCTCTCTACCTCTTATTTTCAATTTAATGTGGATAGTCCAGAGGCCCATCGAGTTATTCTCGTCCCAAAGGAAGCCAACCAACGTGACTTGCAATCATCCGTTTTGGAAAGAGGCCCATACACTTGAAAGCAAATTAGGACCACTTTTTCAGGGCCTAGTGTATCTAAAATACTGAAAGTTGGAAGTCAAGGACACCAGGTCATGATATTGGACCATTTTTGCACAATCCCTCAAAAGATTGTATGGACCTCGAATTTATGTTTGGTAATCTCCCAGATTAGTAAAAATATTATTTATTTATACAATCATACATTACCTAAAAGGGCATTAGTTCAGCGCTATTGTTTGTACACTGTTTTCCTGCAAATAAATAAAGTCTCGGTGAAGCTTCGGATTATTTTTAAAAACCATTTTAGAGGGTTAAAGTTTCAAAGTTAAAGTTTCGATCTTTATTAGACTCTAGACATTCATTCGAGTAGACATGTATTATTGAAACTATTTCCTCTATTTGAAATGCATCCTAGTACCCCTATAAATTTGACCCTAGTTGCGCCACTGGGGGGGGGGGCGTGCCCCGATAGTTACGCCACTCCTTTGGAATAAATAATCTTAATTAAATAACTTATAACCAAGGGTTATGCCTGTCTACAATAATGTCGTGTTTCTAATCCACACGTGGACAGATATCATTCTAAACCAACAGTAAAGGTCGACATATTGACGTTTCGATCGGCAAGGCCTTACTGTGTATAGATTGAGATTCACGATTCAAAAATCGGATGTAAGATGACCACTCCAGCGGCTGAGTCTGATATTAGAAGTCTTCACCTGCCTTACCTAGAATCCCAAGGAGCGTAGCTAACCGACCGGCGTGGGTTACGTAGGCAGGTGCTCTGGATGCGGGTAGAAGTAGACCACCGGGTCGCCTGAAGTGAATTTTATGACAATGCAATCATGTTGGGCAAGCTCCACGTCAAATATATTTTCATTCGTTTCTGCATCCTTGGTTATGAAGAACTATCGCTAGAAGCACTGCCGTCTTGTCTCAATGAAACAAGTGAAAGTATATATAATCAGTATTAGGAAATATACGATGTTATAAAATCAGATAATAATGGCTAAAATACATGTCATAAGTGTAGGCTAGACCACTTCACAAGAGAAAAAGGGCTGAGGTTGAAGACTGTAGTACTTATACATAAATATACCTGTTTGTAGCTTATGAATGTCAGAAAGTGTTCACGATCAACAGGGCATGGAATCGGAGTGCTATAGTTTTAGATTAACTCAGATTAACTGAAAACAACAAACAAATGATAAGGTCATATTCCGTTTCTGCTGTAGAAATGAGCCAGCGATTTTCAGTCACTGTCTTCATATTAAACTAGGACACCGATCCCATGCCCTGTTTAAAGTCTGCTCTGATCGTGACGATACTTTCTCTCTAAAGCGAAGAGAGGTTGATCCCCCAGTGATGTGGAAGGGTGTGAATATGATATTGTAAGTGAATGAAGTTGATTGTTGCTAAAAACGTGAATAGTGGGATGCTAAAACAAAACGTGAACAGATTAAAGGGCCTATGAAATGCAACTTTATGTAGATACATGTTTTAGCAAATATCGATACTTCTGAACAGTTTAAACAAAATGGGAAGTCTATTTTTAACATAAAGATTGAGTGTATTGTTTAAACTTATTAAAATGTTCATGCTTATACATGACACAGCAGCAGTGGAAGGGCAGAGAATCAAATCCCCAAAACCTTGCCCAAGAAAATAATGGTTATCTCAAAAGGTTTACTGATTGGTAACCAAACACTCAAGTTAACAAGACAAGACAAAACATTCAGAGAAGACTATTGAAAAGACGAGGAATAAATCTATACACAAATCATGATGTTGCACCTGATTCCCGCTGTGACATCCCTGATTTGCTCATGAATATGCAAATTGTCATTAACATAAAGACTCAAAAGTGCACACAGAGCGTTTCAAAACAAAAGTGATGTCAACATGGAAGTAGAGTTGTGCATAAGTTATTTAATTTAAATTTCACAGGTCCTTTAAACAAAACTCCGGCAATAGGCCTACTCATTTTAAGCCACCTGCAGAATGTATTAGCGCCGAGTGTCTGCGCCTAAATTAGGCCCGACTGAAGATTATGTTGACTGAGCTAACGATAATGCATGAAGATTGGTCATATCTAGGGGGCAAATTGATGTATGGTCACGATAAAACTAGTCATTCATTAAACGAGTGTTTACTGATCATGCAGAAGAACGAAAAACGCGCCAAGCAAAAATGTTAGAAGTAACCGGCCTTCATCGCCCATGTACCTACTACTTTAAGCTTTGGTCATGCACATACATGTATTACTGGCTAATTGGTAACGGATAATTCCCTTAATGTTCCCTCTGGGAGAGGACTGTCAAGATGTTTCTGCATGAACATGAACTTTAAAACTTCTTCAAATGGATGACCTTAAGATAGGTCTAATTGTGATACTTCTTAGCCTTTGACGTTTACATTTGTTGTGCATATGATGTGCATAGGCCTATACGAAAATGCTTCTTTAAGTTGAGGTACACTGAAAAACAAGTGTAGACATTTTGACGAAAACGTAAAAAAGTACCGTTACTGTCCATTTTAAGGATACAAATCCTAAGTTGGTAATAACAGTATTAACATGTAACAATCTCATAAACGTCCACTAATTTTCTTTCGATCCTGTCGTTAAAGGCCTATATAAACACAGTTACAGTGAAGTTAGAAGCTTGGGAGTGAAGAGTTTTCCTATTCTTTTCAAAGCAGGAATTTCCCTTCATATTTTCATATCTTTTAACAATTTCCCTTCTGGAAAGCATTCCATTCCCTACTGACTGAATGATTTGCAATATCCTAGAGACATCGCCGTTAGAAATTGGGTGGGATCACAAACATTGGCTGTAATCATATTTTAGATTAAGGTGTTTATCAGATTTTAGCAGAGGTTTGTCAAAGTACTCCACAAAAAAACAGACTCCGGAAATTCATTTCATCCTCCCCGGAGGAGTTGAAACCATGGATGTCAAAACATCTAGAGACGTCCGGAACTTTCCACGCGACACCCTCCATTCGCAAACGCAAGTCAAGCCATTCACCCCACAACACGCACTTCTTAAGTATCTTCTGAATATTTTAGATCTATGAGTTAAAAAAGGTTCACACGTAATGTGTGCACACTGGCGAGCAAAACCACCAAAAGTACATCGTCTGGGTGCTGTCCCGTTCACATTTCGTGCGACGAGGGGCCTTTACGAAACCATGTTCAATTTGCCGAGGTGTCTGAGAGTGCCTGTGACTTCCGAAAGAAGCGTTGAACCGGTTAAAAGGAAGCTTTTAAAACACTTTGACTAGACACTTCGATGTTATTTGCAGTTGTGATGACAAAATGGTCAAGCTAGGGTGAAACGATGAGGTCTGAACGAATGTGTGACCAACATTTCAATTATCGTCTTTTAAGTATTGATGGGGATTTGGGCCCTATAATTGTTCCTCTATCCATCACGCGTACACTATTATTGATAGTCAACGGGAGTTTCTTCTCATCTTCATCATCGTTTAAAATTAAGGCACAACAAATGTAGCCGTTGAGCAACTGTAAAACATCAGAACATAAACAAATGTGTAAGAGTTTTACATCATTTTCTCAAAAACGTGAACACCTATTGTAACAAAACTTTCACATGTTAATGTTATAATATATTTCTTTAAAACTACGGGTTGAAATTAACATACATGTACAATGCCAAAAATCGATGTTGTACCTTCCCCTTAAAATTCGTTAACATTACTACATTCTTCCTTCATGAGTTTTATTTCATGCCATATTTTTGCTAATAATTTATATTGGATGCAGAGAATTTAACAAATTACAGAAGACCCACATCATAATGGTGCTTCTTCTTCTTCGGTCAAATACTTTGGAGCGTATAGGGCTATCAATTATACAGCGTGTACTGTAATGTTATTGATGGTCTACACGGCTTTAAAGTTTACGTGTAAACACGAAACGTGCATCGCTGTGTGAGAATTTACCGTCACAGTAGATAACGTGGTCTTCAACACCAATTGGATATATCATTTAATACTGTTACACGCTTGGAAGAATGAGCGATCTATCTTGTTATATCTCAACCGATCGTTCTACACAATCAGTATGCATAATGCTGAACTGTTGTTAACAGAAAATAGTCACATATAGACGAAACAGCAGCTGAATAAAACGATCGATAACGACAAATCTCGGTGTGGTATAAATCTGCAGTCGGTTCATAGCAACTTAATCTATCGTAATGTCGGACCTCAATTGTTTGCCAGTGACATTTATTTGACATGATTATAACTACGAGAAGCACTCTAGAAATTGACGTGACATTTTAGATATTGTTTAAACCATGTAACTGAAATATACACTTTGATTAGTGAACAGTACATTCAAATGCTGCTCATTCAATTTATTTACAGGACAGGCTATTAAAACAATCTCTCTTAATTTGTCAATGCAAATAAGAAAACGAAATGTTTCTGTCATTTTGTGAATGTTATTGCATTCATCTCCCCGAAAGTGCACAAGGGAACATAAATATTTACCCCTGAATATAGACTTAATGATTGAACTATGGACATGGAGTGTACCCATGTAATTGCCGTCATTTGGGATTTAATATTTGAAATAGGGAGAGTAACCGGATACCATCGCCAATCAAACTTAATGCAGGTATACGTCGAATTCCAATAAATATTTCCTATATACGACTCTCACTGAGCTAAACTTCCGCGACATAACTCAGAGCCAATTTCCCATCCGATACATATGTCCGTGCAAAGTGATCCGCTGTGATGTCACTAAGTCGAAAACATCGGGATTTGCTCGGACTTGGTGGGATATCCGTTTCCCGCCAAATTCACGAGCGAACGATCGCCTGCTCATCTGCTCCAATCAAATCGACTTTTGATACCTAGGGGAAAACAATGTGTTTGCACTCAAAAGTTTCATCTCAAAACAATTTAAATCTATGTAAACAAATCAAAATAGCTTAAGGTAAGCAATAAGCATGAATAGTTGCTGAGCAGAACTAATTACAATTGCGGATGGAGATTCGAAAGCCGGGGGGGGGGGGCACATCAATTATTTGTTGATATGTTGAAAGCGATGGCCGTCCTTGTGTGGAATTATGAAGGATCAACAATTTCCAACACATATTTTCACTATTTTGACAGTCAAAAAGCAAATTTAACGTGAAAAAATGATTTTCTACTTTTTCCTTGTCAGAATTAAACGTTTGGTATAACCCATTTTTCCAATTGTCTATATTTCGGCTGTCAGAGAAATGCTGCTTTTATTTTGTTTCATTCTCTGGTGTCCTATACCCAGATAGGGAGATAAAACATTTTGGTATAATTCAATTTAAATTTCCACTTCTGTACTAGTATAGGCCTACCCGAAAAGCAGATCGAACGTTTTGGACAAACCCAATGTTCTACTATAGCTGAAAAGCAGAGTGAACATTTTGTTAAAGGTGACCTGGAATTTGACATAATTATGCTGTTTACCCTATATTACTGGTCTCGAAAAAGGGGTGGGGCACACTAAAAACGTATGGTAGATAAACACGCACAGCGATGCTATATTCCTTTAGATGTCCAATAGCTGAAACATGTTTTTCAGAAAATCATAATGGCTTCCATTCAAGGTACCGGTAGTTTTTATGTCCCTCTTCGAGATCCCTATCTCCTCACGCTGTACTCAACAATTCTGACAATTCTGACAACACTGCCTCTGCTTTTTGGTCAATAATGGTTGAGAGTTTATTTTAAGAATTTAATGAATCATCACCCGAGAGACCACATACCAGAATCATATGAAAACGAACCGGAAGCCTGCCTTGAAAATCGGCAGTTTATTAAAGTGAGGTCAATAGTTTCCGCAGTTTTAGAGAAGTTTGTCATTATGAAACTAAACATCAGTTTGATTATCCTAACCCAATGTAAAATATTGTAATACGTCATTTTGTACGAACCCATTTTGTCTCGAATTTAGGAAAGCCTGACATCCAACCGGAGTAAAACAATTTATCCCTCTTACGTTGACACTTCAAACAATACCAATATTTTGGGTGTTAAGGAGTGACTTTGCAGGGGCGACATCATGCATCAGGAAGGCGATTTGTAATAGAAAAAGGTGTTTTATCACAGTAGACCTTATACATTTCTGAATTACAGACAAAAGGGGTTTGGAGAAAGTTACTTTTTACAATGTTTTACCTTGATATTGGATAATGAAACTTACGTTGTTTAGTTTCCTTAATACGACATAACCTCTCTTAAAACGAAAAAGGTAAATTATTAACATTTGCTTAGAGTTCCACGGGCATGGGTTAAAGCAAATGCATACTGTATCCTCCTGGGAAATAGTTACTTTTTAATCCACCGTTACAGTAGCTAAAGCACAGATGTATATAGAGTTGCCATGTCTAGAATCGCAATTTTACATTTCCACAACTACTTGACTGGACAAGATTCCCTCGCTGCAAAGACTCGACTCCTCTCGAAACAAGACCTCCGCAGACCGCAGATACTCGATTCCTTTACTACTCAACACCGGATAAGTGTTGATACATTGACCTGACGTCAAATCGCACGATATTAAACCACGCACAGCCAATATTCCACGTTCATGCTATAATTTGCCACATCGCAGACTCATTTACATCAATGTCGACAACTAAAAACACGTTGTTAACAGAACCTTCAGAATTTAACTTACTAGACTTTACCAGAGGGGTTTAAGGTTGGTAAAAGGCCTCGTCAGTGTTGCATGTAGTGTCTCCAAGCATGCTTCGCAAATACTGAGTAAGGTCTACCGTTATACACAGGCTCTGCCAGCAAAGTTATATGTCACGCGTCCACGCCGCAACCCTGGTAATACCTTAATGGTAGCTGAGTGGTAATGGCGAAAGACGAGTTCCAGCGCCTTTGAAATAACTGGTATAAGAGGCTAAGCGAAGGCAACCCCGACAGAATACCACCGGTCATCCAGGTTGGGTTTTTTTTGCAGGGCTAATCACCCAGCAATGTAGAAAAACTTTGATGACGGAAACCCAAGATGCAACAGAGTGGAGCAGTCCATCACCTATGTGTAACCAAACCGTGTCGGACAGAATGACACCGGTGGGTCAAAGCCCAAGGGAAGTTTATCGGTCGACGTCCATACACACCAAAAGAGAGTGTTCGTCGGTTGTTGGAACATTAGGACCATGTATGCTGTAAGTAAGACAACACAAGTAACTTAGACATCCCCTGATGATAGAAATGAGAATCAGATAGATCACGTGCTAGCCTCATAACAACACCGAACATCAGTGCTGGATACTAGATCAATGAGAGGAGCAGATGCGTCGACTGATCATGAGCTGGTAAGATGCAGGATACGTTTCAAGCTAAAAAGACATAAACAGGCAAAGGATAATAAGAGGAGGAAATACGACACCACCAAACTTCATAAAAGTGAAGACAGAAAAGGTCTCATCAGGTGAAAGTGCAAAAGATCTGGAAACACTTAGAAAAAACATACAACAGTGTAGCAGAGGAGATATTGGGATTCAAGAAAAAGGGGCAAAGCCATGGATTAGTGAAGATTCTTGGAGGTTGGTAAAGGAAAGGAAGGAGATGAAGAGGAAGATAGAAATAAGTAGATCAAATAGAATCAATGTCAGACTGAAAGCACAATATTCAGAGAAGGATAGAGAGATGAAGACCAGTATGAGGAGAGATCGAAGGAAATGGACATACAATAAGATAGAAGAGGCAGAAAGAGCAGCCAACAACGGGAGAATGAAAACAGTGTATGAAGTAACAAGAACACTGAGTAATCAAAAGAGAAGAAAATCGACTGTAATAAAGGACAGAGGGGGTAACATCGTGAGTAGTGAAGAGGAATGTAAAAATAGATGGAGAGAGCATTTCGAAGAGGTCCTAAATAGGCAAATCCGATTGCCACCGTAGAGGGAAGGGAAACATTCGAAAACATAGATACACATGCCCAATGACCAAAGAAGAGATCGCGCAAGCACTGAAGAGTTTGAAAAACGGGAAGTCTGGAGGGAACGATGGTATTACAGCGGAGTTACTTAGAGCAGACACAGTAACAACTGTAAAGTACTTAGATAGACTGTTCAAAGTTATATGGGAATACGAGGTGCCATCAGATTGAAATATAAAGGCCTTATAATCAAAATCCCCCAAAAGGAGACCTTTCAGTGTATGACAACTACAGGGGAATAACGCTGTTGTCAGTACCAAGCAAGATCCTTGGCAAAGTGCTAATTGGAAGAATACGTGATGGAGATGATGCATTGCTGAGAGAGGAACAAGCTGGATTCCGCAGAGGGAGAAGTGCAGCTCAGCAACTGTTTACATTAAGAAACATCATTGATGAGCAGTGTGATGAATGGAATTCACCCTTGTACATTAAGTTCGTGGACTTTGAGAAAGAATTTGACTCTGTACACAGAGAAAGCCTTTGGAAAATATTGAAAACGTACGGGATAGATACCAGACAAACTGATTCGCATGGTCCAACTTATGTATGTGAATAATGTATGCACTATAAATAGAAAATGGTGAGGAATCAGAATGGTTTGAGGTACGAACCGGTGGAAAGCAGGGCTGTGTAATGTCCGGATGTTTGTTCCTGATGACCATCGACTGGGTTATGAAAAACACAACAAGCGGGACACCAACAGGAATAAGATGGAACTTCACCTCCAAGTCAGAAGACTTAGATTTTGCAAGACGATTCAGCCCTCCTGTCGTCAAAATACCAAGACCTCCAAAGCAAGACCATCCTTAAGATGCGGAAAAAGTGGGCCTCAACATCAATGCCAGAAAGACTAAAGTACTGAGGATGAATGCAATGAGAGTATAAATTTGGGTGAAGAGGACATAGAAGATGCGGACTCTTTCACGTATTTGGGAGGGATAGTCAGTAAAAGAGGAGGCTGTGATGAGGACATCAAAAGTAGGACCAGCAAAGCAAGGGCACAGTTCCATAGACTCAGGAGGCTATTTAACACCTTCGTCACCTCAGTCCTACTACATGTATATGGATGCGAAACATGGAAATTTAATAAAAGCGACAAGAAGAAATTAGACACATTTCAGAATATGTGCTTGAGAAAGATTTTGCGAATAAGATGGCCACAAAGGATATCCAATGTTGAGTTACATCAAAGAACTGGCATAACAAAAATGAGTGAGGCAGTTACAAAGAGAAGATGGGCATGGATTGGAAATATTTTAAGGATGGATAACAATAGGATTTGCGCAACATCTCTGACCTGGCAACCTGAAGAAAAACGACGTGTAGGAAGGCCAAAAAACAACCTGGAGAATGACTGCAGAAAACGAAAGGGACAAACTGGGATGGAGAGGTTGGGGGTACGGCGAGGACGGTGGCGAAAAACAGGGGTAGGTGGAATGAGTGCATCAGGGCCTTATGTGCCAACGGGCACGAAGAGGATAGGTGAGGCGAGGTGAGACTTTACCACAGCATGATATTAAGTAACTCGAACCAAGCACACCTTGTGACTCGAACCAAGCATACCTTGTGACTCGAACCAAACACACTTTGTGACTCGAACCAAGTGGACTTTGTGACTCGAACCAAGCGCACTTTGTGACTCGACTCGACTCAACACATAGACCTTTCTCAAAAAAGGGTGACAAACTATTTTTCATTCCAGTCTCGGTTTGGTTATATTGATTTGAATGGAAGAAAAACAAGATGACTCGAGTCTCAATACTACAGTGACTATTTACAACTCTACATGTAAACATAACCAGACAGCCAAGGAAAATCACAAAACGAAGAACGTCATATTTAGAAGAACAAACTGTTTTTTGGTTAAAAGTGGGGTCCTTATATCACCAGCAGGTGCCTAAGAGTTATAAGCAATCTGAAGACAGTTTTGGAATCCTTAGAGGGCGAACATTAAGGATTCACATGCTTCCAGAAAATGTTGGGAAACGTTCATTTTGGCGACCATTTTGAAAAAAGCGGGAAAATGCATACATTTTGTCTGAAACATTGGCTGGTAACCAAAGATATTTGCTAAGCAAATTGTTCTGGTAAGCATTTTTTTTCCTGCTTAGCGGCCCTATGAAATTGGCCCCTGTATGAATACAACTAATCTGGCCCCTGTATGAATACAACTAATCTGGCCCCTGTATGAATGCAACTAATCTGGCCCCTGTATGAATACAACTAATCTGGCCCCTGTATGAATGCAACTAATCTGGCCCCTGTATGAATGCAACTAATCTGGCCCCTGTATGAATGCAACTAATCTGGCCCCTGTATGAATGCAACTAATCTGGCCCCTGTATGAATGCAACTAATCTGGCCCCTGTATGAATGCAACTAATCTGGCCCCTGTATGAATGCAACTAATCTGGCCCCTGTATGAATGCAACTAATCTGGCCCCTGTATGAATGCAACTAATCTGGCCCCTGTATGAATGCAACTAATCTGGCCCCTGTATGAATGCAACTAATCTGGCCCCTGTATGAATGCAACTAATCTGGCCCCTGTATGAATGCAACTAATCTGGCCCCTGTATGAATGCAACTAATCTGGCTCCTGTATGAATGCAACTAATCTGGCTCCTGTATGAATGCAACTAATCTGGCCCCTGTATGAATACAACTAATGTGGCTCCTGTATGAATGCAACTAATCTGGCCCCTGTATGAATACAACTAATCTGGCCCCTGTATGAATGCAACTAATCTGGCCCCTGTATGAATGCAACTAATCTGGCCCCTGTATGAATGCAACTAATCTGGCCCCTGTATGAATGCAACTAATCTGGCCCCTGTATGAATGCAACTAATCTGGCCCCTGTATGAATGCAACTAATTCCCTGTATGAATGCAACTAATCTGGCCCCTGTATGAATGCAACTAATCTGGCCCCTGTATGAATGCAACTAATCTGGCCCCTGTATGAATGCAACTAATCTGGCCCCTGTATGAATGCAACTAATCTGGCCCCTGTATGAATGCAACTAATCTGGCCCCTGTATGAATGCAACTAATTCCCTGTATGAATGCAACTAATCTGGCCCCTGTATGAATGCAACTAATCTGGCCCCTGTATGAATGCAACTAATCTGGCCCCTGTATGAATGCAACTAATCTGGCCCCTGTATGAATGCAACTAATCTGGCCCCTGTATGAATGCAACTAATCTGGCCCCTGTATGAATGCAACTAATCTGGCCCTGTATGCAACTAATCTGGCCCCTGTATGTAATCTGGCCCCTGTATGAATGCAACTAATCTGGCCCCTGTATGAATGCAACTAATCTGGCCCCTGTATGAATGCAACTAATTCCCTGTATGAATGCAACTAATCTGAATGATTTTTCACGATTTTCTCCTTCAAGGGAAGGAACAACGTTGGTTTTAGGCAACCTATAGCCGTTCATTTCAATTCTCTAGTTTTCAAGAAAGATAGCATCAAACGAACATTTTGTTTGGAGTGAAAAAAAGTTACTAGAACGGGACCTGCCACTTCTGGGTTAACGTGCCGGCACTCTACCAACTGATCCATCTTGCCCTATGATGGCATCTCTCTATTTTGTCAATATCTTTGTTTGGGACGCTACAGTCAGTGAACCAAAGCGTGTACTTGGGGATCGCTGCACTCCCCACGTTTTGATACAACAAAAGTGGCAGTCTGGAGATCACCAGAAGAAGATGTATCTTTTTATATTATTTTAAAAGAAAACCACAAGGGAAACTGGCTATAACAAACAAACAAAAGACTAGAGCGGGATTGGAACCTGCGACATGTGAACGTTTTATCAATAGGTGCTAACATTCTTTAGAAAACGACAAACTGTTTCATGTTTTAGTATGTTTTTACGATAATTCAATATAATAATTCCCCTTTTCTCTAAGATGAGCACTTCACACGGAATTATTTCTCAGGATTTTTGATATTTCGATTCAACATATTGCATAGTATACTGTTAAAATGGTGTTTAGAATCCAAACACATTTCTAAACACATAGCTTGTACTCACTTTTTTCACCTGTTTAGCCTAAAACATGTTTAGAATGTGCTTTTCTGTTATGTGTGTTTGAACGCTAAATACCATATGAATAGGTGTCAAAAAGCTAAGCACGTTTAGCTGTGACATGTACAGTGGATGACCGTTCAGCATTTAAACGCATTTATTGTAAACGGTTTTGCATGTGTTTAAATTCTAAACACCATTTTTACAGTTAGGTCTACGTGCACCAGCTTTACACGAAGTACCATCTTAAGATAATGGGTCGTATGTATAAAAACTAGCATTTGCTTTTACTACCAATTTTTAAGCATTTACTCGCATCTGTATGAATAAAAATGAAGCAAATGCTTTTACTGGAAGCATTTGCTAAACACTGAAAGTATTTACTTTTACTTTTGTAGTTTTTGCTAGACTATTAGCATTTGCTTCGTTTGGTATGAATAAAACGGAGTAAATGCTTCAGATTTGGAGTATTTACTAGTCAATTTTCAAGGCTGGGTCGAGGCAACCCTGAAAAGGATGAACCAAAAACTAGTTTACAAAATGGCAGCGTTTATGAATGTCGTTCGGCAGGAAAAGGTTTACGCTCAGAGAAGGGAGTGTCGGAAGTCAAAATACAAGCAGCTGTACCGGTTTGAGGAACCAAATGTAACATGGATGGCCGACCATTTCTTGGAACATTCTGGGGAACGAAGAGGGGGAGCACTGACTGCAAAGCAGCAACTTGAGGTTCTACTAAGGTATGTTGGTGACCCAGGTTTTCAAGTTGGCGTCGGAGAAGATGCTGGGATTCATCAGAGCACCGTGTCCACTACGATTACGCTTGTTCTCAAACAAATGATGAGAAACGCAGAGCTGTGGATCAAGTTCCCCAAAACTGCAGCTGACATACAATCTGCACAGGAAATGTGGCAGGCAAGGGGGCCATTTCAGATTCCATTTGTCATTGGAGCAGTTGACTGTATGCACGTGCAAATCAACAAGCCATCTGCACCAGAAGGGGATGAGTACGTCAACAGGAAAGGACAGGCAACTATAAATGTGCAAGCAACGTACATGCAATGCAAATGAGATGTTCACAAGCGTAGATGCAACCTGGCCTGGCTCTGTTCATGACAGTAGGATTTGGAGAAACTCTCCTGTGGCTGCGCACTTGAAACAATCTGGAAGTGATGCAGTTCTCTTAGCCGATAAAAGCTACGGTATTGCTCCCTGGCTTATGCTCCCTGGCTTATTTCCCATCATGCAGTACAAAGTGCGACTTTCTCTGGAGAAAGCTCCAGCTATAATTGTCGCTTCATGCTTCACAATGTTGCCAAATATCTGGATGATGAATTTGACTTCCCAGTAATGGAATATCCAGAAGATGACATCGATGTGGTAGGTGGTCATGAAGATGATAATGAAAATCGCACAAGAAGGAGGGGTCAACGGAAGAGGAGAGCCATCTCAGAAATGCTCTATGAGAACGCTTAGAAAAAGAATTACACAATTACCATTTTACGTATTTCTTTTGGTTGATTATGTTATAGCAAAATCAAAGAAGGTCACTACAAGTCCCAAGCAAAACTACAAAGTTTATATCCATTTCCCAAATTACGAAATAACATTATTATAACATGTTATAAGTTTGTTTTATTATGATTTTCAGACAAGCATTTAAGCTGAGAAGAAAACAATTTGGTCAAGTGTTAAAGTACAGCTAATAAATAATATTTATTTTCAGTCACATTTAAACAATCAAGAACATCTTTTCTGTTTCGCAAATTAAAGGAAAAACAAGTAATTGACCCATAAAACGTGAATTAAATGGAGTATTCTGTTCACCTTCTTTTGTCGTTTTCTTTTTTTAAACCGTGTGCCTACATATTTATACCTTCTTTCTATTAAATGTAATATTTTGTAAATGTCTTGGCATTTATTAAAAGCAATACGTTGGCGATTAAAATAAAGAATGTGTACAATAAATTCTCTCAGAATATCTCCTTTAAAAAAAAAAAATAAGTGACAGGTTTTCTTCGAAATATATTACAAGAAATGTTCAATCATCACTGTCTGAATCCGATAGGCCTATCTGCTGTTGCTGCATTCGTATCAGTTTCAGCTGCTCCAATAAAACCAGTCTCTGTAGCTCAGCTGTCGAGAGTCCCTCAGTTTCCTCTGTTTCTGGAAGAGATGATGTTTTTCTCTTTTTCACGGGCCTTCAAGGAATCACATCAGTTTCCTTCTCTGTCATGTGACTATGAGGCGGAGACTTCATAAGCGTCTTGGATGTGGATGGACCGGGCAAATCTGGTGTAGAGGCGTTACCTAAGCCAACACGTATGGCACCTGAAAGAATGGCAAATCTCTTCAGTCAAATAGTAACAAATAATTCCAGCATACAAAATTACATTTAATTCCAGGCCAAATTATAGGCCGAATATACAAGTTATAGCCCCCCTTTTTTATATTTTTTATATTTTTATTTTTTTTAAATAATTGGTCATTTACATTTTACTCCACTTATCACCGAACAACTTGCGTCTGCATCAAGTCCAGCAGCAATTTCTCCCACTCCTTCAGTTTTATTGGTTTGTTTCCTGTCTTTGACACATCAGACTTCAGTTTCACATCGCTCTTCATGTTGTTCAGCTTTTTCATGATTTGCTTGTCTGTCAGGGAGATGCCAGTTGCGCGCTGATACTCAACCGCCATTTTATTGAGTGCACACTCTTTCTCTGCTTTTACTTTAGGTAACTGGGACTTCGCAAGAAGCACCTTGTATCGTTTTACAAGTTTCACAAAAAGATTTTGCTTGCAATTTGCAGGTGCAGATAAGTTGTCTTCATCGTGCAGATTTTCAGGGTCAGAATCACTATTGCTATACATATCAGCCATGATGAGATTTCATTAAACCACCCCTGCTTACGGTTTGCTCTGTTTGGGTCTCTTCGTACACACAATGGAGTCCCTATTGTTATAAACTATTCGGCTATGCATTCAACCACAAGTGTGAAGCATTTACTACGATTTCAATTAGCAAATGCTGAACAGTAAAACCTAATTTTTATTCATACGAATTCAAGCATTTGCTTTTCCTTAATGCTTTTACTCCAAAGTAAATGCTTTTACTGTTTGCTTAAACTTCCTAGCATTTACTAGTTTTTATCCATACGACCCATTGGGTCGTTAATTTGATAATCTATTTTTTTTTAACCAATGTTATCCCTTCAAAGATAAGAACAACTATTTGTTATTCAAGTACAACCAAATTATCACATTTAAATGCAAAACATTCCTGGTGTAAATATGACGATCGTATCAGTCCTCTTTGGAAATAATGGTGCCGTCGTAATTTTAAAGAAAAGTTAAAATTTTGCCATTAGGTTTATCAGAATTGTTTTTTCTCCCCTTTTCCATTAGAACACTGACTATTTCCTTTCAGAACAGGGTTTTTGAAATGAGATATATCACAAAATAGTTGTAAGAAGCTTGGTTTAACAGTACAAAGTACACAAATTAATATTTGACGGAACCCACTATAAATTAATTTCCCTTTCACAAGTAAAATAACAACGATCCGATGAAAAAGAACATATTGCCAGAAATACCCGTTGAAATAGCCACAAACACGGGCGATACATATTGAATGTATACAGTGGCGGGGGTTAAACTTTACTGACACAAAACTCAAATGAACCGACAAATTATGTCAATTAGAAATACCAACAAGTGTGTGAAGTTACCGACATACACTATTTTGCAAACAAGTGGGGCACCTGCCACCCTTGGCTACGCCAATAATCGTGGAATTAATGTTGTATGGTACAATCCCTTGAACGACAAAACGAAATAAAGCAGGTCGGTTTTACACATATCTATTGATTCATGTAAAGTAACATACATTGTAAGGTTTACTTTGGCCATATCATGATTTCTAGGATTATTAGAAAAAATGCCCCAAGTTTCAAGGTGATAAGAAGCACAGGGTTTAGGAGATTAAATAAAGTATTGGTGCAGTTAGGCATATTAAAGCAGTCAGGGCGTGGCATATAGGCTACCGTGCATTATAAGTGGGCGTGCAGGCGTAGTTTTCACTATTTCAATGCTGTATTTGTAATCATGGACCCTCAAAACATAGGTAAAACTGCAAAACATGTAACTGTAGCATCTTCACTTGTAACGTTATAGGCCAAATTATGTATTTTGGCTGATAGTCTGTTTTATATTGCTTAGTAAAAATATTTGCTTAGCAAAATTCTCCGCTTAGCAGCTATATGAACTTGTAATTGTGGTGCTCCATTTTAATTGTTATTCACGTTTTCTCGAAAACGACAAGATGTCAGACGGAATATCTTCGCAGGATGATGTTTGGTCTTATTACCATCTATTTAGTGGGTAATTTAGACTCAGTTTCCGACTTAATTCACATGGATCATCAGATTTGTAACCTGATGGTAGATATAATTTGACGCCACTCATGCTAAATAAAGATCCGTAGCAATGATTACAGCACATTACTGAAACATAAACACGATTTGGTATAGGAATTAGAGAATGGTTTCAACACCCCCAGGTAGACATTATCAAACAGCTATGGGTAGGAAGAAAATATTCCACGGCCTATTTAGATAAGTTTAAGTTCTATATTAGTATCGTGACCCTCTGGCAAAACTCAAAATGAGTTGCAATTAAAACAGCTGACATCAGAAGAATAAAACACAAAACTTGTAATGTGATAAAGCTAGATGCACATAACCTACTTTGTTCTCCGCTACATCTGCCAATGAAACATACTATACAAAAATTTAATAAAATTATTGGCGGAAACACAGATTTTTAAACATAAACTTACAGGTAGGGTGAGGCATTGGTAATGTTGGCAAACTGCTTCTAAGCAGGGCCACACCTTCAACATTGCTGGACGACGGGGGTAGGCGGGAACATGTTTAAGTAGGAGTAGGTCTTTTTGAGGAGAGGGGGGGGGGGGTAAGCATGATACTTTTCTGAGGGGGGGGGGTAGGTGTGAAAAAATACCCCGAAGAATCGCCCAACGAGGGTGAGGTTGTAGGCGTTTCCTGCAGTAAATACATCACCTCGAGCAAAACAAAAATACAAGCCTAGTTCGATGGTTTAATTTGGTGGTTTATTTACTGACTGATGCTCAGTTTTGCTGAATCTATTTAAATCAATAGGCCTAAATAAATTAAACAAAAATATCCAAGTGATGAAGTTTCAGCTTATTATGTTACGTTGCTCACGAAAACAAAAGCGAAAATGTATCCACTCAAGTTCTCTTCCTTAAGTTCGAACTGGAAATGATTTCACTTTCTTAAAAATGAACCTTAGACAACAATATTTCTGTACCTTAAGTGTATTCATCTTAGATAAAACAAGAATTGTTATGTCGTATTAAAAGAAATTGCTGCATTTTTGTGAAACATAACAACATAAAAGCATGTAAAAATGGTTCGTCGTTTTCTCTAGAATGTGCACACCTATTGTGATGGAATTTTCACAGCTTAGTTTGTGAAAGATTTCTTGAAAACTAGATTGGTTGAAATAACGTGAGTTACCAAATACTAATATTGTACAATCCCTTAATATACCTTTATGTAACAACATTCTAGTTTGAGATTCTAGTATGCTTATCTTAACCCAGTTAGGCCTATATGTCTTTAGTCAAATGTCTTCGTCAAATTGATTGTCCCAGTAGACTATCAATAATCTGACAAAATGTCTTTCGAGATAAAGTTGATGAGTCTTAAATAGCGATGATGTATTCAGATATATCTCTAGGGCTGATACGATATTCACAAAGCTCCCCGTAGATCTTTGTTTTTATCAGAAACTATCGGTCATAAAATGTGTAGCATAGTCAAAAGAAGTGTACGAAAATAATTGTTTCTCGTCCTTCACTGTTAGTAGTGCAATTATTACGATTCCATGATGTTCTGGGAAAACAGGGAAAATACCAGCGAACATTGTAATTGATTTGTCAAAGTATGTGTATGATTGGAAACATAACGACGGTTAACGTTGCACTGTTGGTCTAGTTTCATTACAATTAGTTAAGGCTTTCCTTTACAGTAACACCGTTTACTTACTCGTTTTGTTCTCATTTCTGAAGCTACCTACACCTACCTCGTCAAATGTTATTTCAGACTGTTTACTTCGGTATGGATCCCCAATGTGACAGTATGTGATATACGGTATTACGTCTCCTCACAGGTCATGTCAAAATCATGTAGGATTTTATTCAAAACTAATGTATTTTGACATCCAAATTACACCCAGTACTGTTGTCAAAAATAGTTTGTTAGATTTGAAGTAAAATGGCAAAAACTGTATTTTGCAGAAATTTCATCCGATTACAGACATCCGATTACAGAATGTAATCGTTCAAAACTAATCACGATTGGATTCACGATTGGAACAATCCTTGGTTCACTCTTTCTTCACCGGCAAGATGTGCTGTTAAGCTCAAAGCAATTACTGACAGGACGTACTGTTCGCATTTCTATATCCAAGGAAGCATGACTATGCATAATGATGACCAAACTGCAAGTTTCAATCGTATTTTTGTAATATTTCAGACCTGTAGGCCAGTTAGAAATAATGGAGAACTCTTCTGGGCAAAGTGAAACTAAAATCGTCAACAACAGTGCACGCCACCTTTGTCACTTTAGATTTGACATGCATTATCAGAGTATTCAACGGGAAACCTATGTAAGTGTCATCGACCGTCCCTCTGGGAAGGGGTACGATCACTCTCCCAGAAACACCCACATTGACGCCTTCGGCCCTGAAGGATGGATTAAATGGCGTTGTAGGCTTCTTCAGGACAAATTTATTTTCTTTCTTTGCACTTTCCATACGAATGTAAATCGTGAAGTTTGACACCTTCGATCAATTAGATCTGCTTGGTGTAAGCGTGGGTATCGACTGTTTCTCCAAATTGGGAGACAGACACATACAAACCAAACCATCCAAAATTAAAATAACCTCATATATTTGCTCGTTTTTTCTATTTAGTTGCTCCTTGCCTGCCTGTTTGTTTGACGGCTTGCTTGATTAATATTATTGTTTACTCTAATTGTTTCCCTTTATTAATTCCCATATACATTGCGAGACAGTTTTCATAACTCCACTCGACACATCAACCTCATGAACGTAAATGTTGCCTGTAATAGGAAGTAACATAATGTGGACCACATAATTCAGTGACCGTATGTGCGTTGTGTTGTTAATAATATACTTAAAAACTAATCAGGGTTCAATATATCACATGTAATGACAGTCCCATATTCAAAAGGTAACTGCGTTAAACGCTAAAAGGATACATTAATCATCAATCAGCTTACAATATAATGACACTTAACATGTGATGATAGTCTAAACGGTACATACACGCCTGTTGGAATTTATAAACAAGTAATCTTTACTAATTCAAATTATTAATTATTAATTTTTTCTTAGAAGTGACTGTATACTTCAGAAATTGTTTTCAGGTGAAGATTGATGCCGTCGTCAGTTTTAGTATCCATTACAATTCGACAAGCTTGATATTTTTGAATTTTGAATAATATGCCTAAATGTCAAACATTCATTGACTAAATATTTGTTGTTGTTGTTGTTGTTGTTGCTGCTGTTGTTGGTGTTGTTGTTGTTGTTATTGTTTTTGTTGTTGATAGAAGGGCAACTAGATGAGCAAAATGAACATGATGAAAATGACTACGAGTAAGTATAAGTATGAGAATGAGAATGAGTAAAAGGGGAGCATGCAGGTTATGCCAGAACAACAACAACAATATTATGTCGGGGACAACAAATTACTGTTGCTCGGAAGCATGTTATTCCACGATGTTATGCTATCCCATTTTGACAGAGAGTTGTTGGAAAGATCAAAGAAAAATGTTCAAAACATGTCTGTTTATGTGAAACATAGCCTCCAACTATAAAGCCAGCTCAAGCAACAAATCCTCCACCTACGAAAACAGTGTTGCTTGTATAATCTGGAAATGGATATTCGGGTAATTTAATAATGTCTTTTTGATGTTTGCTTAAACATGGTAAAAGCTACAAACCTTTCTTTGTAAAGAGGAAGTATATACAATTATGATCCAGCCAAGTCAAAACGGAGTGAGTTCCTGTTCACAACGATCGCAAAATAGAGATCAATGACATATCATGATATAGAGAGATTGACGATTATATTGTTCATCGGAAAGGGTAGCCTGTAGTCAAGGCCTAACCGCGGTGACCCGGAACACAACACATGAACCCCCCCCCCCCCAAAAAAAACAACAACAAACAAACAAACAAACAAACAAACAAAAAGTCTACGCACGCGAGTGACTTACGCCTCGAGGGCCTTCTATCGTGTTATGTTTTCTTCATATTTCTCTACCGATTTGGTAGAGAAATGTTAATACATAATGCATTAGGTAACTAATTTGTTAAGGTATCACTTATTTAAAAGGACAGTATCGTCACGATCAGAGCCGACTTTCAACAGGGCATGGAATCAGTGTCCTAGTTTATGATGAACACAGTGACTGAAAATTACTGGCTCATTTATGCAGCAGCAACGGTAATATGACCTAGTCACGTAGGGTATTATTTCACTGAGTTAATCTAAAACTAGCACTCTGGTCCCAAGCCATGTTGATCGTGACGACATGTTGTCCCTTTAAATACAGACGAGCCAAACATTTTGCTTATGATTTGATTGGTTTATATAAATGTGCATACATAAATTAGGTGGAGTGTCGTGGCCGAGCGGTCTAGCTTACCGGACTCAAGTTCTGGTGTTAGCAGCAGAATGTGGGTTCGAATCCCGGCCGTGACACTTGTGTCCTTGACACTTAACCATAATTGCTTCTCTCCACCCAGGGGTTAAATGGGTACCTGTGAGTGCAGAGTTGGTTGATTAGCCCTATATGCGCTGTAATGGCAGCAATTGAGCTGTATACTCCCCAGGGAGCTGAGATGGTTTCAGGAATGATTTATGAGCCTTATGAGCAGGGGTAATAATACAATGCGCCTTGAGCACCACTCAGTTGGTGGATACGTGCGCTATATAAGTCCACACATTATTATTATTATTATTATTATTATAAATTTGCTGGAGATTTATGAATAATTTAGTAGTAGAATCCTCGGAACGGACTGGTAAAGGCGCTAGCGGTTTGGTTTACAAGTATCATTTAGTTATAACATACATTAAAATTACAATTACGAGAGTTATTTAAAAGACATTTTAAAAGAATGTTGCACTTGATTTCAAATTTGTGCATGTTTTTGTTATTCTTTGCAATCTGTTTTTTAAGATGAACATTATTAAATTTAATTAAATTGATAAAATACGAAAAACATGCATTGTATTGTGTCTCTGAATCTACAATATTGTAAATTGCTTTCGTTACCAACAAATTTAAAATACACAAGTTAAAAAGAAATAGATAATTAGCTGTTGCAAACTGCTTACCAACCTAAAGGACCTGTAGCATAAATGCTAATGAAGTTACAAAGAAGATCTGGAAGATCTGGATTTCTTACCTCAAAACCAAAAGAACTGATTTTGCATTTAAAGGCCTTTTCCACCAGATTTCATATTAAAGACACATGTTTTTAGCAAAATCACAATTTTAATTTTAAAAGCCTACTATTTAAAATCAAGTTACCACCAGGGGCTATGAAATTATTGAAAAGATAAAACCAGGCAGTATCCTTATTATTTATATACTTTTGAATCCACTTAATTTGTAATGCTTGAAACACACTCTTAATATCAATCATTTTAAAGCCACAGGCTTCAATATTACCAATCAAAGTGTTCCTTTTAATCCTTGACCAAGGTATGCGCCTTGACTAGGCAAAGGCTAGGCAAAGGGTGTAGCTATATACTTCATATGACACTGCAATGGCATTGACCAAACCCTGAAAACCAATCTCTTCGTGGGAAGGTTTAAGAACTTCCATAAACAATTGTATCCATTGTTGGATCCCAGGGGAGGGGGCATCGTGCATCCACTTTTTTATCGCTTTGCACGTAAATTTACCATACGATTTTTAGTATGTCCCATTTTTGGCAGTGTTCTCCCTTTCTGCCGTGTGCCCCAATTTCCTGACCCTGGATCTACCCCTGATAATATCTTCCAGTATGTAACAGAGTTGCTTTTTACATTTCTGTATTGAATCTACTTTCTCTTTACAACCAGTTAGTTCTATTCTTAAAGTCTTTCCAATACAATTTCCACTTGGCCTTACTTGTTTATTATGCTCCATTTGTTTTTCTAAAACTTAAGTAAAACAGTTCATTCCGTTTCATTAGTTGTTAAAGGCACTCCATACAACCATGGTGTATGAGGACAGATTTACATAAAACTTACTTGGTGCAAAGTTGATGGAGGTATCAAACATCCCTTCAAATATTTCTGCCGGAGGTGCTATCATTTTTAGAACAATATTAATCAAATTATTTTGCAGAAAAAAATGTGTCTTTCGGAAACATTACTTCCGCGTTCAACATGGTTGGAATGAGTACGACAAATCTGCGTGCATTTGATTATGTATAGATTGCCAGTCGATTCAGTAGGTGAGATTTCTTGACTGGTGCTCAAATACAATCGCTCGCCTTCAACATGTTACACTTTTCAGTTCTTACATACAGTGCTTCTTGAACAACCGATGTATTTTCACCAGCCACTCAGAGAGGGGATACCCGTCTAATACTGAAGTTGATAAGTGGTTCTACTGAACTATCAAGTAGCAATGCTTACGTGCGACGAAAGCAGTTGAAGGGAAGCTACATCATTGGTAATTACATCACAGATTATCAAATTAACAAATTAGTGTCAACAGTTTTATTTTGTGTAAAGTACGACGGCTGTTTCAGGAAGTGACGTATATTGTGACCCAACAGCAGTTTATATTTTCTAACATTATATGTACAATGGTACCGGTATAACCTCGCAGAGCGCATTGCATCATTGTATGTATAGATTTGGGGTCAGTTGTTGCCGTCAGATTTTAGCCCTCTACAGTCGTGATAGAAATATAGTTAGTTTGCACAGTCGTAAAAAAGTGGTAAAAGAGATCATACGTTCAAGTCATAATCCCAAGGGTGTAGTGGTATATAAGTGGTAAGTCCAGGAGCATTGTACATTGTGCATGTGTTGTACTTAATACTTTGTAAGGTGGCTTACTGTCGAAGAATTTGTGGGTTTTCCTGTGTGCCGTGAATCCGTTGAACGTGTTTTGAGGTGTCGTGAGGGGCTAGGTGTCACCTCACTGGGGCTTGCATATCGGTTATCTAGTCGAGCTGTTGTATGTGTTATAATTACCAGAGGAACTTTAAGGGTTGCATTTGTTGCATAAACTATTAATTTAGACTTGTGAAACATACGAGCAGTGGTTCCTCAGGCCGAGGGGCCCCATCGTATGCGAATTGGGTTGCAGGAGTCGGCGCAGGGTGTCTGCCCCTCCTTTGTAAATTCATTGGCCTGTGGTGCCTGTTGCTGTGCACCTCCAGTACAAAGACAGTAAACCCCTTAAATTTATCTGGACTATCACATAGCTTTAAGAATTGTGTACTTGCGGTGACACCTCAGGCGAGATGTGCCATAGGTGCACATGTGGTGTTAAGTTCCCCTCCACCGTGAGGTATCATAGCGGTGTGCCAGTGACCTCTCATCGAGGTGCCATAGATTTTCATATTAGTCATAAGGATTTGCTGTATTGATTATTGTTATTCTTGTGATTTGAGGACTCGGTCACCTCCAGGTGAGGTGTTCCTTATTGTTTGCGAATAAACCAGTATATTTATTATACACATACACAGCAACTTGTATCCTGGTGATCTTTTTCATAGGGTGATCTCAGAGCAATTGTATTCATTCATCGGGACGGCATACTGCCATCCCAACGGATACGTTCCTAACCGCTCGGGGACTTTTCCGTTTGTACAAACGATACGTCACTTTGTGAAATACTTTTCATACAGGCCATGTCACTTCGTGGTGCGTCAATTATATCAGCCCTGCGAAGCAGGCTGATATATTGTAATGCAAAAATTATTTCTTTCTTCGGGCAAACGGTCACATGACCAAAATAAAAATGCCATAACTCCTAAACTATTTGGCTGATTTTAAACAAACTTAGTCAAATTAAACCTTGATACCTGCCCTATCTAGAGATGGTCATAACATTTGGTCAATGGTCATCTGGTGGTTAGTAGTGGTCATTTCATGAATATTTACAAAATGCTTCTTCTCCCACATTCTTTAGCCGATTGCAGCCTAACTTGGTCCAATGCTTCATTGACTCGAGCCCCATTTGGGGTGTACACATATTTCGGCCAGTGGTCACCTATCGGTCAGCAGTGGTCATTTCATGAATATTTACAAAATGCTTCTTCTCCCACATTCTTTAGCCGATTGCAGCCTAACTTGGTCCAATGCTTCATTGAATCGAGCCCCATTTGGGGTGTACACAGATTTCGGCCAGTGGTCACCTATTGGTCAGCAGTGGTCATTTTGTTTTAAAAAAATATATAAAAACGTTGTTTTTACATTTTAAATGTATTTCATCTATCTGGGGATTTTCATAAAGTTTGGCCGATGGTCATCTAGTGGTCAGTAGTGGTCATTTAATCAATATTTACAAAATGCTTCTACTCCCATATCCCATGCTATTTTTAAATGATAGCTTGGTCATTATACATTAAAAAAACTTGTTCAGCTGCTTACCAAAAGGGAGTTCATGAAAAAATGCTAAGCGGCTGATATTCGTGCTTCTTGAAGCACATTAGCTCTAGTTTCTGTTTTTGTAGCTATCGTTGGGCGCCTGCGTGACGTCACTATGGAAAAATAGCGTGCATTTTATTTTACGAAGTGGCGTATCCGTATCGGTCACTTCGAATTCGTGGTACATCTTTTCGCCATACACACACGTGTAAACCATCTTTCCCAATTAGCATTTTTGTTCATTGTAAGTTAATAACACATCGAATGTGTTTAAAATTTGTCAAAATTAAAGATAATATGGGCCCTGTACATCTTTTAGATTGTACACTTCGTGGTTCAGTCGTCGAGTTGAAACACGTAGGCTACCAATCAGTTGGAGAACATATTTCGTTTGTGCATTCATCTTTAGAAAAAGTTGGCAACTTTTTGTAAAACCAAATAACATAAAAAACACGTTTTTCGTTGTTTTCTTTAAAACGTTGAGCACCTTTTGTGAGGAAACTCTCATAGGTTCATTTATAGTACGTAAACGAGGGTGCTTGCAATGTGAACCAGAAACACCGGTGTAATTAACCCATACTCTTCCACGAGAGGTGTTCTGGGTTCTTTTTACGTGTATTACGCGGGACCTGCGGCTTAACGTCCCATCCTAAGGACGAAGCAATTATGGTTAAGTGTCTTGATCAAGGACACAATCGCCGCAACCAGCCAGACTGGGATTCGAACCCACATTTTGACACCAGAACTTGAGTCCGATGCACTAGACAGCTCGGCCACGACTTCCGGACGGACTGAATTATAAACCCATCCAATCCACCTTATACATTTTAATATTTTTTTTCATTATTTTACTATGTGAATGCATTATTGTATAATAGTTAAATGACCCTGTCTTCTGTAATTCTGTTCCGTCTGGTCTTGTCCGTCCCCAGATGTATGTCCTTTGTCTAAGGTTGTTCCCCACAAGCCCTGGCTTACACAAACAGCCTCCATACTCTGTGTTGTCATGTACGGCGTGTAAATAGTTTGATATTGTCTGCTTTCATATTATCTATCCAGTTGTCTAATTACTATCTTTCTTTGTACTAAGTTTGTATACCACCTTTTGTGTAACCATTTTTCTCATGTGATTATGGAAATAAATTATATTGAATTGAATTACTGCCCTAAGCCCTGCCCATCAAAAAACTCGGTTGCATGAGCTTTGTTAAATCAAAGGGCTTGACCTACTTAACAACAATAGTCGTGAAAAGGCTTACTCTCATTGGTACCCCATACCGTTCGATTGACATGCTGGATGGGTTTATATTAGTGGTTCAACTTTTATGACCGGATAACAGTCAGCATCGTAGGTAAGGAAATGAATGAAACTTAGCTGATGCAGTACTGATTGCCGGAGAAAGACAACATAAAGAAAGAGCAGAAACGCAAATAATCGGAGAAGAAAGACACGAACTGAGAGAACACGAGTTGGGCATTGTGCAAGAGAAGAATAAAATACATGAAGACTCAAGTAGTGATGGTAAAGACAATTCAGTAAAGTGTCCAGGTAATGGCTAAATCCTAATATTATGATGCCACAATTCAATGAGAAAAAATGGGTAATATTGACGCACAGGCGCACAGGTAGATTTGAGAGACGTGGCCTCTCAATGTAGGTGAAGCCGCTTGAGGTTATGTTTATTCACGCCTTCCTGATGACCTTGCAAATTATAGTTACACTGTGATCTAAAAACTCCTCTACTCCACAGATAATGAACTAAGATTTAGAGAACAAAATGTTGTTTAGTAACAAACGTTAATTTGAACACTCTGGTTTTCTAGAAATATATATCATTAAATTAACCTGTAAAGGTTTCCTCACAATAAGAGCTCACGTTTTTAAGAAAACGATGAAAAACTGTATCGCCCGATTTGATGATAAAATAGATTTAAATGTTAAATTGCTATTTTTCTGGGGTTAAGGAAGCTATAAGCTTTAATTTGAGACATTGAACGAAAAAAATCCATTAAAAAAAATGCTGGCCCACCGTTTTAATCCTCAGCTCGCACGTGACCACACAATTTATTGTACATAACGACCGAGGGCGTGTACAGTCTTCCGATTGACCGGCGCGGCTGTCAATCAGAATGAAGCGCGTTTTAAATATTGCTTTTATTTCCGAGTTTCCGAATTTCATTTTTTTTGTTCGTTTAATAACGATATTATCTTTCAAAATTCGTTCGATTCTTAAATTCAATTTTTTGGGTCTCTACTCTCTTGAGCCAAACAGGGGCGATATATCTTTAATGTTTTTATGATTTACAACAAGTTGTTCTCATGCAACGTTTTGTAAATTCTACACCTAAATTCTTCTCCTGAAGATGATCAGAGTATACCGATCGAAACGTCGAGTTGTAACCTCCAGTTCTTTCAGAACTAATTACTATTCAATTTGAGAATTTCACTTGGTGTCACCGCTTATCCTTTTCACCATGCTAAGCTACAAATATTACTTAAATTCTAGTCTTGTTTTCTCTACGATAAACAATTCTTTAACCTGATCACTTCCAATGTTATACATTCATAAACAGAAACATAAACGCAGTTTTCCGGGCGCTTTATACAAATACAACATGTTGAGGTGAATTTATTTTTAAGTAGACACAAACTTTGACGATTTCGGTCAACTGATTTATGAGAGAACAACATAGCAAGGAGATGAATGTGTTCTTAAAAGGACGAAAACCTTGTATATTGTCTAAGATGACAAAGATGGGCATATGGATTTCAGGAAGTACATAATAATACAATATAAAGTCTATAATGCTTGGGTTTAACGACAGAAATAAAACAAGATAAGATGCCCTGCTAAGCCATTCGATAGTAGAGGAAACAAGGAAAATGGAAACGACGGATCAAATAGGGAACCAAATCCCATCATGATCGTGAATTATATTAATGTGGTAAAATAGAACACATAGCTATGAACTGCCTGTATCAACACAAGATCGTTTTCGAAACATTCCTTGCAAAGACTGTGGTGTTAAAAACTACACTCATTGGTGTTCACTTTGGGCAATATGATCATCAAAGTTGACAACACTGGTATTATTTGAACTACTCTGTGATTGCAGGGTACGTGCTTAAGACAGAGATATCATGAAACAGGTTTTTTCATACACTGAGTTCTGATGCAGCATTAGAGTAAACATGTATAGTTTTATGGATGCAGCGACGGCTAGTTTTATTACAAAATTTCATTTAGGCCTATACTATTTAAAACTATACACTGTTGGTAATCTCGAAAATCATTAAACGATCAGAATCTCAACCCCCCATTTGACAATGGGGGCACACCATTCCAAAAGGGCCTTGTTTGAAATGGGGGTCACGTTAAAGAATTGGGGCGTATTGCTAAATACTTGTCATTATTGATAAACAGACAACAAATTACATCCCGAACGGAATCCATCGCCTCATTAATGATTTGATTTAATTAGATTTGATCTATTTGCAATGATCCATAGCAGGCGCGTATCAAGAGACTATTTACGGGGTTGTATTTTTGCTTTCCGCCAAAGCAATCAGAAATGGATTAAGAAGGAATCGTACATAATGACACAGGAAGAACAGCAGCGGCGCCAGACCTGTTAAACTGGGGGGGGGGGGCAAGAGGGGGGGGGGCAAGCTTAAATTTAAGGGGGGTAAACATTCATCTTTAATGTAATTTTGTACTGCTGAAAAAGCATTGACTTAACATCGGGGAAAAAATGGGGGGGGGCAAATTGGGGGGGAGCAAAGAAAGTAACCGGGGGCATTTGCCCCCCCCCCCCGTAGCGCCGCCGCTGAGGAAGAAAGGTCGGACGGAAAACTAAAGACAGTAATGAACCGAATAATTTAAGAACTGATGAAAACTGACGGAGAATGAACATTAGAAGAAGAAAAACGTATACACTGCGGGGGGAGGGGGTGTATTTTTGTTTTCCGCCAAAATGGAGGATCTCAAGGGGTGGTGGTAGATGTGCCAGTTACATTTGTGAGCTCAATTCGTGCATGCATGCCCGGGTGAGGGTAATCCCCCCGAAGCTTAGTACAGTGTCAATTGCAAGATCTTCTTAAACTCATTCCTTATATATACATCTATTTATTTTTGTACAGCTTCCAGCCAGTAGCCGACCGACTTAGTGAACCAATTGATAGGACAGTTGCAGGTCAATCAACTGCAACCGATTACACAAACCAAGGTGAAGTAGGACGAGAAGTAACTTTTGTTTAAAGAGGGGCTGACCTGAAGCAAATATCAATAATAGACCTTTTCCCCATTTTTTAGAGAGGTCATGTCATAACTAAAATAAACTACATCAATTTTATTATCTCAAAAAACATTGTAAAAAGTAATTTTGTCTGATTTCCTCGAATTTAGAAATGCCTAATGTCTAATTGGGAAAACAAATGACCCTCTTACGTTAACATGTACAATAGTGCCTATATTTTGGGTGATATTTGCAGGAGCGACATAAGGAAAGCGATTATTGTATAAATAGGGTCATTTGTTTCTCCCTGTAGAGTATTCAAGGCTAATGGGGTTCAGAGAAAGTGACTTTTACAAAGAAATCCATGGGGTTTAGATAATAAAACGTTTCATTTATGTTAAGGCATAACCTCTCTTCGAAATAGGGAAAGGTCAATTATTAATATTTGCACAGAAGCCTCTTCAAATACAACGAGAACACACTTCAAAAATTCCAATTCAATTCCCTTGACTTCCACAAAGTGAAACAAAACAGATTCATTTAAATAACAATAGATGAGTTTAGGAGGACACAACAAGTAGATGTTAAGTAAATAAACATAGAGATGAACATTATAAAAACAGAGGCCTCTTATTGCACTGTATTGTGTATAGGACCCGGATGAAGAAAGAACAAAGGTTGGAAACTGGCTAAAAAACAGCGCAAATAGTTAAATGGATACAACATATTTAGAACATCAAAAAAGTATAAACACATACAAAACAAGAATGTATCAGCAACAGGAAATGAATTAAGCGGGAGTCGTACAAAATGACACAGACCAAGGAAAGCAAGGCGGAAAACTGAAGACGGAATGGACAGAATAATTGAAGAACTGATGAAAACTGACGGGGAAGGAACATTAAACGAATTAGAGGAAAACTCTAGAAAGAGAATAACAACCAGTTAGGCACACTACGAAACAGATTAAAACAAATGTGCTTTTAGTTTATTCTTGAATTGGTTGAGATAAGTGATTTCACGAATGTTGTATTTTGTAAAGAATTCCTGGATCTGGAACCATAAACTGAGAAGGCTCGGTCCCATGCATTTTTGCAGGTGCATGGGAGTATGCTTGCTAATTATTAAAGTGGATTGTGTATTCCAAAGTGCTCTGTGCATGCTAACTGATGTCTTGATGTGTTGTCTTACTCCATGCCTTAACCAATGTAATTCTTGAAGACGTGATGAGACGTGCGTTTATTTGGGTTTGTATAGAAAGCAAGCGGCATTGTAAATTGGGAATTATTTCTAACATAATCATTTCTCAGAAGATTGATACCTCCATCAGCTTAACATATCTGACATCTGACCATTCGGTTATTTTTGGATTACCGATCCTATACCTTATAAAATTACCTTAAAACATTTTAAAACGGATGTTTGTTGTCGAAATTACGCACGTTTGTCCTGAAAAAGAGTCCTCAAGACAGTCGTCTGCACTTACCCCTTGTGGTTTGACGGTTTACACATAGCAATCAAAGCAAACCCTCCCACAGCTCGCTTAAATGTTGACTATTATGAATAATCCGTGCGCCTAACTCAATTCCTTTTAGGCTTTCACACTATAATGTGCTAAAAATGTCATGACGTATATCAGATATGAGATACTGGGTCACCTATATTACGATAACACGAAACCCGAGTAAGAAACAACAGCAGCCGTGCATCAAGGGAAGTTATACATCCGTCATAATTTGTAATAAAACAAACTTTTGAATAAGGAAATGTTTTGAGAGCTGAGGTAAATATTAAACTGCGAGAAGATGAATCTTTCAAAAAGAGAAGCTTGGAGATATTACTGACACCAGCATGAGACATCACGTCAGACATATAGCCTACACTATAGCCTATATCAATATATAGTATGGAGGGGACGGTTACTTTTCCAGACAGCTGGTAACAATACTGATCCATAACTCAAGAGGGATCAAACAACATTTCAGCGACGTCCGCAACTGAATAAATAAAATGTAATCTGTCACTGCTGGGCCAACTGATATTCACTATAGGCTGATATAACTATGAATTTTCCTTAAAGCCCATTTGTACACATTTGTTCGATGGAAAAGGAAAACAAACATTTAGGCTAGTCTTTAGTCAAATTAATGCATAAATAAATTGTTTCCCTCCGGAGACGTATCTGCCACTGTGAAGTAGATACCGTTTGAATGCATTTTCACGTTAACCATGAAAATGTTGGTTTATTTATGTATGGATGCATTTTACATAAGTTTCTCCTGAGGACGATCACAGCATACTGATCGAAACGTCGAGTTGTACCCCCAGTTCTTTTCAGAACTAATTACTACTCAATTGAGATTCCACATGGTGTCACCGCAATTAGTCTTACTTATCATCCTCACCATGCAAAGCTACAAGTTTTACCTATAAGTTTTATCATTTACCCATAAGTGTACACATAAGTTTTAATCAAGCACTGCGAGGAAGTAATAGGACAGTTGGGGGTAGACAGGGAACTTTTGTCTATCATCAAGATGAGGCAACTACAATATTTCGACCATGTAAAGAGACACAACTGCATTAAAAACACATTGCTTGAGGGACGCATGGAAGGGAAACGTGCCCGTGGACGTCAGCGAAGGAAATGGGAAGACAACGTCAAACAGTGGACCAATCAGAGTTTATATGAGTGCACCCGATTGGCACAGGTATGGCCATGGCGGTCCACTACAGTCACTATTGCAGAGACGGCACCAATGAATGAATGAATGAATGAATGAATGAATGAATGAATGATCATAAAAGGTTTTTCTGAAACTGCATGGTATATAATTTTCTTTCAAGTAATTAATGTTACATCTCTGTGTTAAAAAGAATGCAAACATGTATCAGTATACCGAATATGTCGCTCAAAGCGTTTCACAGCTTTCAACATCGAAGCATTACGAACCAGTCGAGGGTGGATTCAGGGTCTCAAAAAGTGGTTACTCGACAACAAGAAAAGGGGGCACACGAAATCGAACAACCGACATAAATGATTTATTTTATTTTCAAAAAATAGGAAAAAACATGACATCTAAATGATGATATATCTAACATCTGTTTTAGACTAGCCGCATTAAACAGTTCAAGTTGCGTAAACAAGTTTTAAACATATTCTTCAATTTTGACAGGTCATCTTATTCTGTTATGAAATTATTCCACTGTTGTACAATCACCACAGAAACTAAATTGTTTTACATTTTGAGATGTAACAAAGAGTATCCATTAGGCCTATATAAAACCTTTCCAAAAATATTACAAGTTAATGTATCATACACGTACGATTTTAATGATCCAGTTTTTGTCTGTCATCTCATCTGCATTCTTAAAATAAGAAACATGAGTTACGAACAATCGACTTCAACATTCTTACCTGAGGATTGGTGTCTTAAGCCCCAAGCTTTGCCATCCTCAGTCGTCACATTCCAACTGGATCGAAATGCCGTTATAGTCACGTACAGGGAAAAATCTATTCTAACAGCGAGCTTCGGAGGCCCCAATTCTGTCTGGCTAGGAAACAATTTCTGACACAAGTGCTTCGCTCTTCTGCACAACCCAAGAACTCGCGCTTCCGTAAAATGATCTATACGTATGTAAAAGGATATATCGGGCCTCTAGGTACGACCTTTCGCTGGGGATCACGTTGTATTAGTGACTATTGCCCATGCGCGGTTTGAGTGATGTTATGTGAGCATGCGCTGAGGATAAAACTTTGCCACTCAAGTTATTTCATTTGCTCTGGCGATAGAAATGAACTAAATGAAGAAAAAAGTGAGACATTCTCCATTACATTTAAATATAAGAAGACAGTGTTATGGAGGAGAATTGAGAGAGAATTGTGGCAGTCATTTAGGGAGACGTTGAATAGTTTTACTATCTAACATGACGATCAACTATTCATTCCCAACCAATTTACATTATGATCTAACAATCACATATTATGAATCCAACCAATGAACTATAACATCAATTTTAACCGAATAAGAACATAGAAGAAAACTGCTTTTAATTTGTACAGCATGTTGATGCAGCTGGCGTATTTGAAAGAAAAAAAACACAGCAGCTGTTCTCAAGTTCTCAACATATAGACTAAAGTTTGCATGTATATTATTATAGGCCTAGACCTACACCGAGTTACCCACTATTTGATATGACAACCCTTCCGCTTATACTACAGTGAAGTTGTGTATTTATGAAAAACTAATTTTAATGTTAGGCCTTTAGTTTTTAGCAATGTAAGCCATATATACTTCCTTAAATTTTTATATTTTATATTCGAGGAAAAGTTGTATTATTATTCTTATTGGTGGTTTATTAAAAATTATTGATGGTTTATCTCGAACTGAATAAAAAAAAGGCAAAATGAATTACAG
Source organism: Zoroaster sp. YZ-2022 (assembly GCA_029582265.1). Classification (NCBI taxonomy): domain Eukaryota; kingdom Metazoa; phylum Echinodermata; class Asteroidea; order Forcipulatida; family Zoroasteridae; genus Zoroaster; species Zoroaster sp. YZ-2022. The sequence continues at coordinate 68,575,172 of CM055816.1, forward strand.
GCACAAATTTACAGAAAATAACAATGAACGTCACCATCAATACAAAAACGTCGATAAAAACAACTGCTCAAACGAATCCATAGATGAACAGATACATACGACCATCATACGATCATCAACAAACTGACATTATCATCAATGTCCTAAGCCATTCCCCACGTCATCTGATTTATGAGGGATTAGTATCATACTATTAAAATTGTCCATACATTTCCCCCCTGATTCTCAACATAATACTACATAGACAAGGCGAAAATACTCAGATTGAAATTGATGGAAACAAATTAATTCGGATTATTCTTTGAATTTGCCCTGGTTTTGAACAACGGGGATTCGATGCGTACAGAAGCAGAAGGCTTAAATTGACGAGTATTGTTTGCAAAAGATAATTTCCCAGTAGAATATATCAAGAATATCTCACATTTCTACTACATCCTTCCACATTACGAAATAAACCCATGTTTTATTAAAGTTCACTCTGCCGATTGAAAACGTCATCAAACTTCCATAGATTCGTTCTTTGTTTTTCAAACGGTACGACCGCATTTAAAAAAATAATAATAATAATAAAAAGGCATTCAAGGTCTATTTTTGTTCAAGAGGAAATTCAAACATATGTTTTGAGTAAATATCACGGTATTTAATATCTTTATTATTTTTATAAAAGGCCTTTGAAATCATTCTTGCAATCCGTTGCTGGTTGCTCTAATCTTGTTATGCATTTACAATTAGTCTAAGTGCTTTGACTATTGGTGTTGTCCTGTTTCATGTTTGTGTAACGTCTTTTTGTATTAATTTAAGCAACTTTTATTTTCAAATTATCACAATACATTTCTTAATATATGACGTCAATGTAACCACTGTTTTGACCTAAATGTCTGAATTTTTTTCGTAATGTGTTTTTGTAAACCAGTACAAAACTCCTTTGTCACAGATTAAAGATCAGCTATAGTTTAACTTTAATTCATGAGTATTTTCTTAAACAATAGAAAAATTAAATAATTCCCAATTTGAATTTAAACAAAATTACACAAGCTGAAAATTTCACAGGTTGGTTGTTTAATAAATAATTATCTTCGATTCAAAGAAAGTAAACGCATATTTGTAGAGACAGTTACAAACGCTGTACCTTCCCTAACCTGGGAAATGAACAGGAACAACATCATAGGGCTATACTGACAACATATCCGTGTGTATATAGACATCACAGTGCATTGTCAAAATGCAAGCAAACTGCAAGCAAAATTAAATGCAAGCAAAATTAACGAATGCATATATGGACAAAGAAATGAAAAGGGGTTTCGTAGCCGCCAAGACAGACGTCTTGTACAGACAATGGCTCAAAATCCATTGTGAACATTGGGGGTGGGGCCAGAAGGATGAAATCTGGCAAGCGCAGTGCGAAGCTTTACACGGCGTGCAGGGAATCTTTATGGTTATAAATGTTGCGTGATGCAATATTGGGCATATTTTTAATAACATCAAATCATGCACTATTTTGTAATAGGCCTTAAGTGAGGAAAATATTGGAGTGAATGATTGCGTTGGTCATGCTCCCTCTAAAATGATTGGGAGTATATAATAACCTACCTCTCATCCCCTGAGATTCCATGTGAAAGTTTCAGCCTACGTATCATTATCGAGAAAATAAATATTTATTTATTCTAAAGTGGACTTTTTGTGTCCTGAAAATTCATTTGGGAAAGTTATTTTACAATAATTATTACTATTTTGTGGAAAATACAAACTGCTTGGACTTTTTAAGCGCGTAGGCCCTTATGATGCCCTTATGACGAACGTACGTAGGTCCAACGGACAATATTTTTGTATACTAATGGCACAGGAAGCCAACTAAGGTTGCCAACCTTTCCGTGCACTCATAACCCACAGTGATGAAAATGCACCATTCTAACGAGTCAGGGAACTACGCAGAGCCATTATATGAAATTGGAGTACTTCTAAAGCGGAAGCCCTTTCCTGCCTGGTAACCGTGAACAACGTATTTGTAAAATGGAGTCAAAAAATAATGCTTACCAGCGAAATTATGAAGCCATATCGTCTTTCAAGTTGCTGTTTGCACAGAGACGACCGCACAGCCACTGAGGCATGGATGTTATCAGGTGATTCAGTGATTTGCAGACGAATTTGAAGTTCGTGAGCATTGCCTAGATATCCAAGACAGTTTACACCATTAATATAAAGTGCATTATAAAATTTGATACACTATGTGCATCGTACTGACATCTTTATACCAGAATAATAGTACAGCTGGTTCATTCCTACCGTACTTTGTAAGTAGAATTTATTAAAACATTGCAGTAACAATATGCGTTCGTAAGACTGGGTCCGTGTCGAGTCCCGGGTTCGCGACCGTTGAGTTCAATACCCGGTTCCTTCTTCTTCTTCTTCTTCATTATACATTTCTAGTAATGAAACTAAGGATGCCTCAAAAGCACACTTAAACACTGTAGCTCGGAAGCCTGAGGAAACCTGGGTAAACCTGCTATGTGAACCAGAAAGACCGGGGTAAACCCATACTCTTCCACGATAAGTGTTCTGGGTTCTTTTACGTGCATTACTTTAATAACCTAGTACACGGTAAAGGACGACGCAATTATGTCTTACTTAGGGACACAAGTGACCAACCAGGCCGGGATTCGAACCCACATTCTGACAACACCAACACTTGAATCAGATGCACTAGACCGTTCGGCCACGACACTTGGGTACCCGGAACCCACTTCATAAAATCTGATGTAACATGAACGAACAAATGGAAATGAATGCCACTGTCTTGTGCTGCGTTAGGCCTATAGGCATCGCACGAGAATTTATCGACGTTCCAGGTTTCATTTAATAAATTTCATAAAGAATACCGTAATATATTACTTTTTTGGGTGATATTTTGTGTTATTATTATTTTTCTATGAACGTAATGGTAATGAACAAATGGAAACTGAATGCCACTGTATGTCTGCTACGTTATGCCTATGCATCGCCCAAAGAATTATCGAAAAGTCCAGGTACGGGAACCTCGGAACCGGTACATTACGGCGGCCGGGCACTCGGTTCCAAATTACCCGTGGATGCACAGCACTTCCTGACCCGAAGTTTTGATGTTATACACATAATATAACTGTATATAATGTGATATATAGGCCAAATAACCATATGCACAACCACAAGAGGGCACTGTATAGACTACCTTTTTGAATAAGAGATATGAAGTAATGACTGTATTTCGATTACCTTTGACAACAAGTTTACGCAAATGCATTCTGCGGGTATCCTGTTCGTTAAGTGTGATGTATTTCCAACGTAAACCACGCCAACTTTACACGTGCTGGATCCAGCGATCATCAGATGCCGTCAGGTAACATTTTGTAAAACATACAAACAGATTTTCTTCGTTTTCTCAGAAACAAATTCTTGGAAATTAAAGGATTGAAATTAACTACGTTTCCAAATACCAATGTTTAACCGTCCTTTTAAAACTTTACTTGGTATATCAAAAGGGAACGTACAACATTGAGTAATGTGGGCAAAACTGTTTTATGAGTAGGCCTAAAGTGTTTGAATCAAGATAAACATTAGACAACCAACTTCTAATATAATTTATAGAAAAGACTGATACCACCACAAGCTTCATATAACGTCAGTTTCACTTCACAATTCTCTACCATTTAGCTATTTTGAACCAATCATTACCGTAATGTAAACATATTAGATAAAAAATATGATAAACATGCTAAACTATTACGCTAATAGCGGGGCATTTTGTATCTGTACAGACTTTTGACATTTGAATCTTGTTTTATCATCCAAGCTGTATAATAGTACCTTTCGGTAAAAAAATTAAGAATAATGCATGATTGGACGTAGTTACATGATCAAGTTTGCTGTAGAATTGGGGCATGCCTCTTGTTCGGTCTTACTTGCAAAATGATTCCAAAATATGCAGGTTTAAATTGACCTAAATGCAACAAGGTCGTGATAAATAAATATTGACCTATAAGTCGGTTTTCTCGCCTGGACAGCCATGTTTGCATTTCAATCTATGTAAAGTGGTCCAAATATATGCCCTAAGGAAGATAAATCTGGATGAAGTTATGCAGTCCCTTTAAAAAGGAAATCATTTGCATTTGGGCGAGTCGTATAGCCCAGTTTAAAAATGACGGAGGGAATGTTTTATAATGTACTTCAAAGAATGCTCAGGGCAGCCATGTTATTATTGTGCAATAGTTAATGCTTTTTTAAAGCCACTACACTAAGGCCTAAATGATCACATTTTTACATACAATTTAGTGTGTGCTTGATGTGGAATTAGAATTGGAATTGGAATTACTTTAAAACTTTTTACAATTTTCTTTGGGAGGGAATTTCTAAAAATGTTTAGTTATTTAGGAAGATTAACAACAATGATATCACTAAATCATTTTCAAATGTTATTATTGAGAAGCTTATACAACAATTAAAATTTATTATTTTTTTACCTGGGCTCAATAAGTGGGGTGATTATTTGTGCCGCCCCTAAAAAAGAGAGAAGTATATAATTAATCACTCCCCGTGATTTACCCACATTAGCAATGCTAAGTATGTAGCATAACGCCATCATTTGAAACCACAGCCCCATGAAACCACAGCACCATGGAACCACAGCACCATGAAATTTAACAAAACACAGCAGAAGGTAGACGTTAAAATGAAGAGGGCCTGTCACTTTTCCACACAACATTGATCAAATAACTAACGTACGTTAGTGTGCGTACATTATAAAATAGCCACTTGAGGGTGCTCCCCACTAAATCGGATAAATTCATGCGCCGAGCTGTTCAACATAATTTGTATGTCCTCAAATGTTCTTTTAAAACATTAAATTTTGTTGTTGAGGTCCATACATTTGACTTCCAACTTTTTTGGACACACTAGTATTTTGGACACACTAGGCCATGAGAAAGTCCTAATTTGCTTCCAAACGTAGGACCAGTATGGTGACACCATGTGAAATTGTCTATTGAGTAGTAATTAGTTCTGAAAAGAACTGGAGGTTACAACTCGACGTTTCGAACAGTATGCTCTGATTAGCTCTTTTCTTTTCAGAAGTAATTACTACTCAATAGAGAATTCCACATGTTGTCACCGGAATTAGTCTTACTTATCCTCTTCACCGTGCAAAGATAAAAGTTTTAGCAAACGTAGGACCCTTTTTCCAAAATGCAAGCTTGCCAGTGTGGGCGCTTTCACTGGTGTAGAGGGTGCACGGTTTCCTTTGTGATGAGGATAACTCGACGGGCCTCTGGACTATCCACATTAAATTGAGAATAAAATAAGGTTATACATCAATCAATATTTTGTTTATAATTTGTAAGATTTCTTTTCAGTATTTTTTAAGCATCTGTTGCTATGGGAGTTTATTTAGTGGGATGCAACCTTGGAGGAATAAAGATGGCCAACAAACTGGCTTCAAGGTCAGTCAATGCTGACTTCCAATCCAGTGGATAAAACTCATTACTTCTCCCTGCCGGTTAACATCCTATAAGATTACAGCATATTGCGACCTTTTTCGAGCACATTCAAATGGCCATCAGCAAATCATGATTCAACGGAAAACGTGAAATGTATTGATATGGAACACGACCGTGACACATTTTTCACATATTATTTGTCACTATTTTCTCGTTTATGACACGATTAAATGAGCTGAAATTTTTACAAGATGGTTTCTGCACATCTCTCATTATAAAGAAGCTCTTGAATTTTACAGAAATTTTACCAATGGTGTATAATAAAAAAAAAAATCCCTCCTTCTACGGATCAACAACCCAGACCTTAACACAATCAAGACTCTGAATCATTGTGTACCAAGAATGGCCTGACGAAAATTACTGAGATTTGCCGAAACCCCTTCACGATTTTAATCGAGATATTCTGGTCACGTTCGGACGCACCTTGCTGAGCTTTCCCTCATCTTCATTATATAGAACCTGCTGCAAAGGTATCAACATAAAGTCAGGTAATCACATCGGACAAATCTCTCTACAATCCCCTTCCATCTTGAGATTATTGGCTTCCCCGTATATACGTGCTCGGTGGTATGGGATCCACAGGGGATGTGCAAATAACAGGCATCCACACCCGGATGCTTACAGCCATAGTTAGCTGATGTCTATGAACAATTAACTAGAGGGATATACGCTAGTTGTTTTATGGAGATGATGTTTAGTTTGGAATCACGTCCAATCAAAACAGTCTTTTCGAATATTTTATGAGAAACCTGTATCTATGTAGCAAAGTAATGTTAAGGCGTAAATCCAGACAAATATAGGCTTGTCGTCGCAATCAAACTTTAATTTACCGAAACGATGAAGTTGTTGACATTCTTCCAAATGGGAAAATATCAGCAGGTAACCGGAGAACTGCTAATTATCTTGCTCTAATCCGTTGTGTAGCAACGTGACATCTTCGACTCCAAGATGCGCACTTGTTGCTTTTTTGCGGTATCAATTGTGAATTGTTTCCATGCAATCGTTTGATAAGTACACTGCAAAAACCGGGGTGGTTAAAATACACTAGTGGGCAACATTATGGGCAACATTATGGGCAGCTCTGTGGCCAGCTCTGTGGCCAGTTCTGTGGCCAGCTCTGTGGTCAGCTCTGTGGGCAACAGGCAACTCGGGGCAACTCGGGGCATGTTCTACGTTTCAAGATGGGTATACATGCCTAAATTCAGTGGATGGAATCTATAAGGGATTGGATTATATCCCATGTACTTCTTGATCTATCAACGTTAAGGGTTTGTGCCTACAGGATTGATTAGTACCGGCTCCCAAGAAAAGGTCACATGATCGAGCTGCGCAATGCATTTGCACGTAATTCGTTCTCTCCGGACCCATTCATCATAAACTCTCAGGACTCTGAAAAAATAATTTAACAGCGTGGAGACATATGCACAAATAAAACCGTATGTCATCGCCTTTCCAACTATTATATACAAATCTAAATTGAAATGTTGCAACTTATGTAACCTTATCTCAGAGCGAGTCACATGTCAGTGAGAGCCTTGACAGCCATGTTTTAAAGACAATATATACTTTTGGTAAAATACGAATGTCAGCTTCTTTTGTTGTGTGTTGTGTAGAAACAAAGTGAAAATGTATTAAGTTTATTTGTGTTCATTCTAATGTGGAGATGAATCATCAGCTTATGATCCATTTTAGATTTGAAGTTTTATTCACGTTATACATTTTTTAAATAATTTATTTTTTCAGTTTCTTTTTGGGTATAATTACCAGTGGTGTACACCCATTTAAATGGTGTTTGAAACTTCATTCAAGCGAAATTGAACTCGAAGCGAATACTTGTCACAATTCGTGTTGAATGATAATTCGGAAACATGAAGTTCAACTCATCAAATCATTCCCACTATTGCTCAAGGTTGGACGTCTCATGGTAATGCACTTCGCATTATCGTGAAGGATGAACTGTCATTACGGCTACATGAACGAACGCACGTCCTCTGATTACTTAGGTATACCAGTACCCCCAGTAAGAGCTGTCTTGACATGGATTTTCATTTACTCAAGGAATAGGAATGTAGTCAGTTTGATCTAGGAACATGCAATAATAATCCCTTCACTGGCTATTAAAGTACTTCATGTAAAACACAGCTTGCATCACTACAATAATATGAATGCGATAGCAGTTTAGTTTCTACAGGCACCCAGTTTTTTTACATGAATGACAACGGCAAGTGGCGTGAAGTTGCCTGCTGGGAATGATGTACGTAGGGCATATTAAAGTGAATCCATTACACTACAAGTTCGCCCGGATGCGTCACCGCACACTAGCCTTGTAAAAACCTGACAACACTGCAAATATCATCGCAGACAGTCGGCAAACAATTTTTAACCCGGTCTGCTTCTATGGGACAAACTGAAACGTATGTTGTGATATATAGTGATGACGCCATTTTTAATAAATTACAAGATGCAACAGGCATAGGCCTATAACGGCATGAAATTCACAACGAAATTACCAACATGAATTCACATGGTGATCTTGCCTTAATCCTTAACAAATAAGGTGGGTAAAGGGAGGGGGTGTAAAAGTGCTATATAGTATACAAATATAACATGGTTTGAGGGTGGTCAGTCGATATTAGCTCCCCGAGGTATTGGAAGTTGACAAACTAGTTCCCGAGGGAACTAGTTTGTCAACTTCCAATACCGAGGGTAGCTAATATCGACTGTCCACCCGAAATAAATCATGTTATATTTGTTTTACTATACCTCATACATATTCAGTTTCCATTACAATAATAAGGAGCTCGGGAAAACGCGAATTGACATTTACGTGTGCCGCCATCTTTTCATGTGTATTATACAAATAGCTAGGGCGATGTTCGCGCGTGCGTACTACACCCGTGCGACTGTTCCCCGCCGCGCCGCGACTGTTCCCCGGCCCGCCGGGACGCGAATTTTGTTTTCCCAGCGCGGTAAAGGCCATTATTTGCATTTTCGCTTCCTATTGGTTAGGTCTCGTCGTGTACGCTATGGTGAATTACCATACGACTACAGTACTAGTATTACTGTAGGACTGGCTGTAAAGCGCACAGTAGGCCTGTCACTGCATGAGTTTCTAGTGTACATGTGGAGGCTTGCAAACATAAATGTCACCCATCGGTAAGGCAGCTTCGTGTTCAAATTAATCAAAGTTACCTTATAATTTATATATTAATGAGCTTCTTTAGTTTTGCATTATGAACTTAAATTAAGCAATTCTTACCTTCAAATAAGGGCAGTCATCTACCGTGAGACGTGCACACTCACAGTCCATGATAATATAGTATTTACTAGTATACTATTTAATTCCGTATTGTTTTAGATTCACCATGCATGCAGGGCAGTGCATAAGACGCGCTTACTCTCACAAGTGCACGTCAGCAGCATGCACAAAACTGCATTGAACACAAAGTTCTTGCAAGCACATCCATGTAATGAATTATTCATCATTATGGACGAGACCTAACCAATAGGAAGCGAAAATGCAAATAATGGCCTTTACCGCGCTGGGGAAAAAAAATTCGCCGCCGGCACTGTTCCCCGATGCGACAGTCTACTACGCACTACTACGCATGCGTATTTACCCCGTGCGTGATACTCGCGGGCGCTTGGTAAACAGCCAAAATAGCATCTGACACGTGATGGTGAACGGACCAGTGAGAATTCGGCTCTCGATCATGAATATGTATGAGGTATAGTAATAGCCAATGTTTCCCCCTCATTTTAACCTCTGTAGCCTATTTGTTTTATTTGTATATAAAATGTAAAATGTAGTATTTATGTTTGTTGTCTCCACCCTGCCTATTGATTTTTAATAATTGTATATTATTTCAAAATATGGTAATTCAAAAATAAACGAACGTGAATCTTGCTTGCAGTAATGCTGAATACGGTATCAATCTTTTCTAGTATTGATTTTGTCTAAATTTGTTGTAAATTTTAAGAAAAGTAAAATAATTTCCAGTTGTAATTTAGAAAAGAGGACTCTTTCCTTAGGTGTAGGTGGTACCTACATTCTGCGTCAAGTGTTCGTTTTCTACGCAGTCCAGTACTTCTTTGACCAATCTGTGCACACAATGTGATGAAACGCTATAGTGTACCGCGTATTTAAGAATATGTGTGACGCGCGCGTACAGATGTAGTACCACCTCATATGGCGGAAAACAGTGGTTCCCGGATTAGTCTATTCCACTGATCTCTATTATACTGACAGTATAATAGAGATCAGTATAATAGAGATCAGTGGTCTATTCACACCGTGCATGAGCTGTTGAGGGCACATGTCATTGGATCACTGTGGGCGAAAGGGCAGCGATATTGTGTCGCGTTTGGCGTATTTTGCAGTTGATGTGCGTACAGTTCAGTTCAGTTCTTTAATATTTCCACACTTATCAAAATATACATTATGGATATAAGTAAACATACAATAATCTTATAAGGGTTATAGCAATAATAATAGATGGATAGTAATAATAAATAGTAATAAGATATAGAGAAATTAAATGCAAGTGGAAGGAGGCCCTTAAGAAGCAATGCTTGTCTAGTAAGGACCCCCCAGATAAGTATAATAAACAAGACGAGTGAACAATTTTATGTGTAGTGAAATATAAACATACAAAACAAAACAAAAACAATCCCATGCATGTCGTTATTAAAGCCCAAGCCAAACCCTAGAGTCAGTTAACCACTTACAGGTATTTACTCAACAAAAAGTCCTTAAATTTACGTTTGAAGAATATTAATGTAGGAGTACTTTTTAGATTACTATCTAGTGAATACCACAGCCTGGGACCTTCATGCTTAATCGTTCTATAAGAAAGTGTCGTACGGGCAAATGATTGATGAAATTCATTACATTGCCTTGTAAAATGATCGTGAACATTTTGATTTTTTGTAAACAAGGAACAAATTGAATGAGGAAGATTATTAGAATTAAGTTTATACATGAAAATCCCAAGCTGTAGATATAGAAGATAAATGTCACTGATCTTAAGACTATTATGTTTGTAAAATAGAGGGTCACAGTGAGCTAAGTAATCAGTATGATTAATAATTCTAAAAGCTTTTTTTGAAGGATCAGTAACCTATTGATTTGAACTATTCCTGAATTTCCCCATGCTGGAATGCCATAATTAATATAGGGCAAAATAAGTGCATTGTAGAGTGTAACCAGAACCTCCCCTGGGAAAAAATGCTTAAGCTTATTAATAATTCCAACATTTCTAGAAATAATTTTACATAAGTAATTAACATGTTGTTTCCAAGAGAGGTCTTGATCAATATACAGATCTAAAATTTAATACAATCAGTTCTAGGAATTTGATTATCGTCTATATAGATAGTCTGAAGGGGATGAGTTACTTTCTTGCTGAATAACATAAAGTTAGTTTTTTTTTAAATATTGAGTGATAACTTGTTGGTCTTAATCCAACTAGAGATATTATTGAGTTCTGAATTAACAGTATCAAAGAGTACATTCAAATTAGAATGAGTATAAAATTAATTACTGTCATCAGCAAAAAGAATAAATGATAGTAAGTTAGAGGATTTGTCAAAATCATTAATATAAATTGAAAATAACAGGGGTCCGAGGATTGATCCTTGTGGAACACCGTGGGAAATTTCTGCAAGAGAGGAGACACAACCATTAATGGAAACAAATTGATGGCGTTTAGTAAGGTAATTCCTGAACCACTCCAAGGCAATACCTCTAATGCCATAATGAGCCAATTTAGACAAAAGAATCTTATGATTAACAGTATCGAATACCTTGGAGAGATCCAGGAATATACCAAGTGTATGAGAAGAATCATCAATACTGTTAGAAATTTTATCAAGTAACTACAGAATTGCGTGAGAGGTTGAGTGTTTCTCACGAAAACCAAATTGAGAATCGGACAAAATATTGTGATTATCAAAAAATTTACTTGTACGTGTATAAACACTACGTTCTAAGATTTTGGAAAATGAAGTAAGAACGGAAATAGGCCTATAATTATTAACTTGTTGTGTGTCTCCACTCTTGAAGATTGGTGTGATCCTGGCAATCTTCATATCATCAGGCACAACTCCAGTAGACAGGGAAAGGTTCATAATGAAATTAAGGGGCATAGATATTGCAAGGATCACAGATTTAATAAGAAAATTATTTACAAGATCATGACCTGAACTTTTGTTGTTAGGTAAATTGTTAACAATATCTAAAGTTTCCTGTTCAGTAATCGGAGCAAAGAAAATTGAGCTGGAATTAGAATTTAAAAGATAATCATGAAAGTTACGATCACTAGGAGGGATTTGATTGCTAAGATTATCACCAATGTTTGTAACGTAAGTGTTAAAATGATCCGCTATAAAATGTGAATTGTTAACCACAGCACCATTAACATCAATGGAAGACAATTTAGAAGGGGTTTTATTTTTTAATACACTGTTGATAATTTTCCAAGTGTTTTTTACATTACCCTTTTCTTTCTCAAACTGTTTGGCATAATACATACGCTTAGAGTTACGAATCACAGTAGTCAATATATTTTTTATAGCGTACATATATGGCACGATCAGGGTCAGTGGGGTGAGAAACAAATCTACGATACAGCTTATTTTTATGATGGATAGATTTACACATGCTCACAGAAATCCAAGGAGACTTGGGGATAAATTTACGAGACGAAGTCTTAAAGTTCTTCAAAGGAATATTCTTATCATGAAGTCTGTTAAAAATATCCATAAATTTAATAAAGGCCATGTTATACATCTAAGGCACAAAGAACAGCTGACCAGTCACATGAATTCAGATCATTTTTAAGATAATCAATATTTTCCATTGAGTAATTATGTGTAGGGACAGGTTTAGAGCTAGAGTGATTGGCATTGAATGAAAAGGAAGTGAATATAGGAAAATGATCGGAAATATCAGTTACAATAATACCAGATTTAGGAGGAGGTAAAATATTCGTAAAAATATTATCGATGAGAGTGGCAGAGGATTGCGTGATCCTGGTTGGTTTATTAATAAGAGGTATGCAAGCTGAGGAGAAAATCAGATCCAAGAATTCCTGTGGCTGGCTGCGATGATCACAATCAATCAAGTTTAGATTAAAATCACCAGAAATTAAACAAGACTTATTTTCGTTGGTTATACGTTGGATCAAGTTATGGAAATACGTTATAAAATCATTAAAATTAGCATTTGGGGGCTTATAAACAACACCTGCTATGATATTCTTATGTTTACAAGATATTATTTCTACAAAGTAACATTCAAGGGAGTCAACAGAAATGCTCAAATCCGGCCTAGGTAAATAAGTTAGGTCAGAAGAAATATAAAGAGCTACGCCGCCCCCAGCTTTGTGATCCCTATTTATGGTCTCAAGGATATACCCTGGTAAATTAAGATAACTACCAGACTCTTCCTTGAGCTAGGTTTCAGACAAACCAATAATAGAAAAATTATGATTTAATTGGTGGAGTAACATTCTGAGAGAGTCAATATTTTTCGTTAGGCTCCTGATGTTTAGATGCATAAGTGAGAATACTTCAGTGGATTCTTGATTGAAGGAATTCAAGAACTTATCGTAAGAATAATAACATGAATTACTAACATTATGTACCGGATTGTTGGGGGTCTTCAACTAAATGTAACTCAGGAGCATTAACATGCAAATCACTGGTAACATAATTATACAGATTAATATCAGTGAACACATCTTTAAATTCAGTGGAATCTAAATTATTAAAAGGAAAGATACTAGAGATGCATGATGGGCAAAACCAATGGTCATCGTTATTAGCTAATTTGTAAAACTCGGAATAAGTCAGGTCGGTACATCTAAGATGTACCCAAAAATTACAAGAATCACAAAAAATACCACTTTGATTAGATTTAACCGGGTTATTACAGACATTACATGGAAATTTGATAGGCATATGGGAATAAGACAAAAATAGGGGTGGGGAAACAGTGGAAATACGTAGATGGGTGGGAGAAACAGAGGAGACACTAGCAAATACAGACAGAATCAGGGAAAACTAATTTTAGACTAGACAGCAAAGAAAAAATAAACAAGAAGAATAAGTAAGTGCTTGCACCAGATTCGACCAAATCTCACAGCGTACGCGCAGAATATCTCCAGCGATCATTGGCTGGGAGAAGTACACGCGCGCTTAGTACCATAACATACACACAAAGTGTACGCACAATGCTCACACGACGCAAAAGTGGCTATCATCAAGACACTGGGTGCAAATTCACCGCTAAAGGGCTACGATGTGCACTGAGCGGATAGTGAAGTGTGTATCATACTGTCTGGGACGCCATAAATATGTAAGATATTCACCATGGAAACTACAATAGTTAATTCCTATGCACAATGATTTCTAAGGTGAGGGTAAAGGACATAACAAATTATAATAAATGGTGAGGGGTGATGGAGAAACATTTATTTATGTTAACTGCATTCAATAAATTAGTTAATTCGGGATTCTTCCCCTATAAATTGTTTCCGCACAAATATTGCCAAAGCATGCTGATGCACTCATTCATAAGCTGAACCGTGCCATGAACCGTGCTTGGTCTTCAGTATAGGCTTACAGTATACACATACATTCCACTAACTGTTATTAAAATATAGAGCCCACCAATGGACAAAAACGGAACCCTGATTACAATACGGATTCTCACCATCTGTTGCTGAGATCCGGTGCGATTCAAACGCAACCCAGAACAGGTGAACGAATATTATTATGTTGTATCAAATTAACATTTAAATATTATAGCTTTAAACTTGGTCTCTTGTTCATATATCGCAGTCCACAAAACAGCCAGTGTACATGAGTAGGGATTCATAACCACCTGTTCCTTGAGGGTACAAAACACACACAAATAATATTTATTAGCTTAAATGGATTGTACGTCATTGGAAAAAATGTAAATTTATGCTTTTTATATATTTGATAAGAATAAAGAGACAATTTATGTATTAAAATCAACCTATGAATGTTTCAGGTTAAGTGAAAATGTATTCAGATTTGTTTGTTTGCATTTTTAGTTTTCTTTTTTTTTCTATGAAACGATGTCCAATTGCAGCCAACATTTCTGGATCGATTGGAATTCTGTGCTTTAAACGGCTTTTTCACATAGAATATTAAAAAAACGATGACCAGAAATCGGATACCTTTTTGCCTAACCGCACTGCACTTGTACACCGACTGTGTCATGTAGACTATGCGCTACCACCTAAGGACAAATTTAGGTAAATCTTTAAATTTGATACAGTAAACATTTTTGAAGCAGCAGCAGCTGCTGTCCGTAAGGATCATCATTTAAGGGATGTCGGTACAACATTGGTACTTAATGTTTGTTCATTTCAACCCTCTAGATTTCAAGATATATCATTAAACGTACCTGTGAAAATTTCATTACAATTCATCCCTAATTTGCCATAGTGACCAATCCCGAATTAAGTTGGCATAGTGACCAATGCGGTATTGGTCACTTTGCCAAATTACAAAAATAGCCAGTGGAGCATTCGTCATTTGAATGCATGCTCTATCTCCAAAACTATAAGGAATACATGCATGTGGATTAGATACAATGGTAGGTCTCTTCCTGAATGTACTAATGGGCGGGAAAACTTAAAATTGGTCACTATGGCAAATTAGGGACGAATTATGAGGTGCTCACTTTTTTTTTTTTTTTTTTTTTTTTTTAGAAAACAATGAAACTGTTAAATGTTGTTTCTGTTTTGAATGTTTTACAAAAAATTGCTGGATGGCAACTTTTTGTAAATTCGACATAACAATTCCTTCCCTTTAACAAAGTAACTATATTTTAAGCCTACATATATTCTTTAATGATCTCATTATTTCAATGATACTTTATAGTTTATTTAATAGTTCTTTTTGATACCACTATATCAAAGCTGGATGAGCACTTAACCTACCAAGGAGGTACTGCTCAACAACACTGACAAACCATGGATGACGCCGCAAATAAAAGCTACGATTCTTGAGAGACAAACAGCCTTTCTAAAAGGTGACAAATCTCGATGGCGTCACCTAAAGGAACAAAATAATCTGCATGGTGGCCAATGCTAAAAAACACTATTACAATACTCAAGTGCGTAATCTTAAAGTAAATAACCCAGCAGCTTGGTACCGCCAAATAAAGATCATCATGCATAAGAACACTGATTCTTCTCCCATTGCTGTAGCGAACATTGATACTGATGATCCTCAACATCGTCAAACGATAGCAACTGCTATCAACAAGCACTTCATATCGATAGCTTCAGACCTTCCTCCTCTGGAGAGATACAACTTACCAACATACTTACCATCTCCAACCCCGTGTCCTCCGGTTCAGCCATGGGAGGTCTACTTGAAACTGAATAAGGTAGACACTGGTAAAGCTGGAGTTACCAACGACTTACCTCCCAGTATCATACGCGAGCTCGCATATAAATTGAGCGTACCTCTGACTGATATCCTAAAATGCGTCAATTCAGCAGGGTGTTGTTCCATTGCAGTGGAAGATGAGCCAAATAGTCCCGATTCCTAAGTCACAACCGCCAACAATCAATGAACTTCGACCAATAGCACTAACTAGTCAATTTGCCAAAATGGCTGAGTCATTTATAGCAAAATGGCTCCTTAAAGACATTGCTAAAACATTGACCCGCATCAATACGGTAATCAACCAGGACTTTCGACCACCCATTATCCCATTAAGTTGTTGCATGGTATGTTTGAAAATGGTAAAAAAAATCGAAATCCATTTCCACAATTTTATGTACAGATTTCACTAAAGCATTTGATAGGTTGGATCATAACATTCTCATTAGTAAGACTAATTGCGGTGACACCATGTGAAATTATCTATTGAGTGGTATTTAGTTCTGAAAAGAACTGGAGGTTACAACTCGATGTTTCGATCAGTATGCTCTGATCGTCAACATTCTCATTAGAAAACTGATTGAACTCAATGTAAGGCCATTTCTCATAGAATGGATTGTAAGTTTAAATATCACGGAGTTTTGTCTGATTATGAAATGTCATGCAGGAGTACCATAAGGTACTAAATTAGGTCCGATTCTGTTTTTAGTGATGTTTAATGATGCCTGTAGAACTATACCTTTACCATATTTTAAATAATTATGTTGATGACCTTTCCCTGCTGGAAAATCGCAAACTTCTTGACCAGTCAATGTTGCAGGATTGTTTTCATGCCGTGAACACTGAAACGGTGAGCATGGTGTGAACATGTCGTTTTGCATGGAAGTGGACTGGGTTATTTATGCATGGGAGTATTACTAAATGGCCACTTACCCTGAGTCTTTATCGCTTTAAAAAACACCTCTCTTCTTCGTTGGAGCCTTCCCAGCCTTCTTATATACTTAGCGGGAATATTGTTGGAATTGCATCTGGTAGCAGCATGGCCTTATAAGCCATACCGTACCGAACTGGCTGTGAAGGCCCCGTTCAAAGCATGTCTGCTCGTCTGTCTGCAAGTGCTGTGGATCGCGGATCGGGAATTGCCTCAGTGTACGTCACGAATTTTATGTTAATGAAGAGGTATGGGTGTGTCGAAAAGCACCCCCTAAATTTAAAAATTAATATTTGTATGGTATAAACGTGAGGGGAAAAATTTACAAATGACAAATATATGTTCCAGTAGGCATACTTTATTGTATACAATGAAAAAAAACACCCACCTATTTCATAGACCTTTAAATGGCTAATTGGGAATTCATTGAGCACAGTGAAGCCATATTATAAACTTTAACGTTTCTTCTAAGGTATAAAGGGACATTAAGACCGAGGGGGCAAAAACCATTGATCTCTATTATACTGTCAATATCAGTGGGGCAAAATCCCATAATATGAATCGTAATGTACATATAAATACATTCATTTTTTTGTTTCTGAGTCTGGTTTAAAATCCCTTAAAATGGGTTGCAAAAACCAACATTTGTATGCATGGTACATGTGTATGCATAATACTAGGGACCGCCATGTTGATTTAATGTACGGTACTATTCAAAGTTACCAGCAATTATCACAACTTTTCAACATCCAACAAAAATGGGAATTTGTCAGGATCCAGTTGATTTATGTCGAATAACGTAGCCGCTTGAATATGCCCATTGCAGACATACGTCTAGGTGACTGACTACGGCTGAACCTGACCGTAGCTGAATCCATCAGCAAAAATTTTTTTTTTTTTTTAGCTGTGTTTGATTAGAAATTCCCATCTACTGTCGATTTTTTGGTAATTTTCTTTTGTATTTTGTATTTATTTATTTTAATTATCTATTTAATAATACCTATAAGTTCATTGTTAGGGACGCTTGGGAAAATATTAGTTTTGATTATTTCCTTGTTACTTGATTACCAATGCCTGTTCTGCTGATCGTCTTATCTGTATGATAACTATCCAATGAGCTAAGCACTACTATCCACTAAGGTACAATCCATCATCAACGATAAGCATCAATGCTTTTATAACAATGTCATCTCGATACTTCGAGCACAACGCAAATTATTTAGATTCAGGACACATCTGACATTTAAGGCCTCACAATAATACACTGGTAGTTTTCCCAATTCCTTATAGACCTGGAGCAAAACCTTTTCTATCTTTTTACATCACTCCGATGACTATCAGCTCTATGACTATCAATAATATTTGAAGAAAGCTTGTCCTTGTTTTTGGCTACAAAACATTTTTTTGGAAAATCGCTATTTTTACGTACAGTTGTACAGTACGGTACCTGTAAATAATGTACCGAAATTAATTAATGGTGGGTCCCATCAAAAAATATTTATGGCACTGTAACACCAAGCTTCTGACAATTATTTAGTGAAATATCTTATTTCAAAGAATTTGATTTCTTTTCTAAAAGAAATTTGTCAATGTTCCAATGTAAACACGGGCGATACATGTTTAAACGATCAATTTTAGCATGTATAGATATAACCAAATGAACGGGGAATATATATACACTCACTGGTCATAAGTATTGCAACATTGAAATTCACACCAAAGTTCAGTTTGGAGAACTGTGTTACAATAATTTATTTTATTTTATTTACACTACTTAAGACTTCTTGAAAGTGCCTGTGTTTTGAAGTCAATGTTCTTTTTTACTGTTCTTGCTCGGAAACAAAGTCCTTCAATACTTTGTCGGGTAACCACGTGACCTGATAATTGCGGCCATCCGTCTAGGCAATGTCTCGTACAAATTCATGTTGCAATACTTTTGGCCAGTGAGTGTCACCTGTGTCCTTGAGCAAGACACTTAACCATAACCTCGTCCTTGTGGAAGATTGCAACCGTAGGTCCCGTGTGTTGTATAATGCACCGTAATAGGCGTTTTGTAATCACTGCTCAAGTTCTGGTGTTGCCAGCACTCTGTCAAGTGTGAGCGACAAGGCAAAAAAATAAATAAATAGATAAAATAAATAAATAAATAAAAATCGGTTGGAGCTCAGCTTCAAAATCGGTTGGGCGACGCATCGATAATATAGTTTACAGCATAAAGCTTTATAATCGGTTTAAAACCCTCCTACTACTGCAAGGGTCAAAACCAGTCAAAATGTTGATATACTTGCCAAGGTATATCTAGTGCACTTAAAAGTCAAACACTGTCAAACCTTACGTGTAGTAAGTACACCTCGTGTGGAAAATGAGTCGACTGTTTTTGAGTCTGGTGAAAGCACCGTGTTTGGTTTTGTTCACTGGGTGGTCAAAATGACAGTAAAACCAGTCAATAAATGTAAATAAATACATTTGGAGCTCAACAGTCAAAATCGCAGTTGACGGTTTTGACCTAATATAGTTTACTAAAGCGCAGCTATAGTAGGAGGATTAAAACCGAACAAGTCACAAATTATACCAGCTCTATTATATGCATCAGGTTTCTTTCTTTCCACGATGCCTTTCCAATATTATATAAATAATGTAAACGCAAAAGCGTAAATAATTGAACAAAGATCAACTTACTCTAAAGAATGTTATGTTTCGCCGCTCGGGTTCATTCCATTTTTTTTTTTAATTTTTAATTATTATTTCCAGTCAGTTTGAAAGAAGTCAGAAGTAAGAATAACTGTTATCAAGTCTTAAAGTGATAGGGTTAATTGCGCCATAAAAACATAAGAAAAGATAAAAACAATAATTCATGTGTCACATTCTTGAAATCGCTGGCTCACCGGATTGAAAAAGAACTTCCTTTTGTTCCTGCATGAAGAACGATTGTAATTTCCATTAATGATGGATCAATCAGGATTTACAATTGTCTCTGGATCTCGATAATAATTGTGTAGGCAAAACATCACGGGGTACATTACTCCTATTAATTTACATGAAAATTCACTTGGACAAGAGCTAAAAGAGCTAATTTGAATACAAAATTTTCCCTACGAACGTTTTTGAAGTATGAAGAGATCTTTATCGAATAAAGAGCTAGAGGTCACCGGAATTGTAATTACGCACTATTAAGTCAACGAGAATTCAAACCACTTGAGAAAATGAAACCTGAATTTGATATGATCTTCATTAACGTGAATAACGACCTCCGAATGGTGAATGTATTTGACGCTAATATTAAATCATTGGGCCTGTGGTACTTGTTAGGGTTTGGGCTAAGGTTGGGGTTACAGGGAGGCCTTGACTAAGGCATAAACGTGTTAGTGCGCCAGTTCCCATATTGATTCCTGGCCCGATACATTCATTGCATATACTAATCTCATACACCTATATTCGCTCCGTGCATGAGCTGTTGAGGGCACATGTCCTAAGATGACCGTTGATCGAGAGGGCAGCAATAGTACGTAGCCTGAAGATCTGACGTCACGCTTTGAGCTAGAGGCGCGTGAATTACGCCAGATCCTGGCCGTGCAGCCGCCATATTTTTCCCGATGCTGAACTTTGACCTTGGTTGGTAGCTAGCGCGCAAGCCTCGAAGCGTGACGTCAGATCTTCAGCACAACGCGTTAACGTATCCAATGAAATCCTTTAAGTGGTACGCCTGGAGTCTGTCTATATCCTATCAATGATATAGACAGGGGACCAGTCTACAATAGTACGTTGCGTTTGGCGTATTTTTCTGTGATGTACGTACGCGCGGAATATCTCAAGCGATCATTGGCTGGAAGAAGTACACGAGCGCGTATACGCACAATGTGGCTATCATCAATACACTCGGTGGTAGCCTGACGTCACGCTTTGAGCTAAAGGCGCGTGGCGAACGTTTGCAACGTTCGCGCAAGCGGAACGCACCCCATGATGTCACGATTTAAGGCCGGGTATCCAGGTACCCGGATATTCGACCGAAACTGTCATTACGCGGTTCCATTTTTCGGTTCCAATTACTCGTTAAAGACTTTTGAAAATTTCTACTGACCACACAAATATAGAGGTCCACAAAAGTCCACATTTATTATGACTCTAATAAAACAAGAGAAACGTGTGTTCATATTGGTTATTTTATAAATTCGGGAGTATTTACGTGTTTTTACAAAATTGTTTACGGGTACCCGAGTATCCGACAATTTCCAATTTCGGGTATCTGGTTCCTGAAATAACCGAAAACGCACAGCTTTATCACGCTTTGAGGTTCGTGAATTAACGTTTCTGAAAACGTGTAAGATGACGTTGCAAACATCGAGCTCGGCGTAATACGCGTGTGGCCAATTTACAATGACGATGCATGCAGCCATTTAAACGAATCTGATTGGGAATTGGCCAGCTGTTTCAATGTGACTATTTGTACTGAATAGCGAGAAGACTATAGATATAAGTTATAGACTTTTGGTAATAGTGATCGCTTTAAGCACATTTTACTGTAAATAAAAAAACGCCTTATCGGTGAGCCCTGTGAAACCACATGACGTCATATTAAACTTTAATAATAAAAAAGGAAATTTGTTAGCCATAAAACCACACACAAACAAGCTGACACTTTCACATTTGTTAATTTTGTTTTATTATAATAGAGCATGGTTGAATTTACATACATTTTATCAAGAGTGTATATACCGGCTGAAAGGTTTTGTAAATTTACTTGTTTGAAATCGAAATACAATCATAACTTCCAATGTTCAGGTTATCTATATACAGCGCCGTCTTGTGGTTGTATATCCGCATATGAGGTATTTACTCACATACATCGTGCTCTATGTACTGGATTTGAAATGTTTTTGAAGGCATACAACTAAAATGACAGCTGACATCACATGCAGCTAAATTTATATTCAATATTTTGCAATAAGCCATTCATTGGTAAAATTGAGATTCACCAAGGGTCCTGATGGGGCGTCTTGAGGCGTTGAGGGAGAGTTGCTGCAGCAATCTCTATTATCTATGCATTTTAGAGGAATTGGTCAAAACATATTAGATTTGAGTGTCAAGAAAACAAGTCGTCAATATTTAAAGCAATCCAAATTGATCCACAATCAGACTTACGGTCGTGTGACGCACTTGAAGGCATTTTACATTACAAGTTCGAGAAGGACAACCCTGGCAGTGATAACGATATTGCCTACTCAGTCAAGATGGGTTAATGTCCGTTCGGGTAATTGCTAGCATCTAAAACTACCTCGTTCTCACTCTAAGAGAGAGGTGGTCGATCACCATTGCAGCGAGGTTGGGTCTAAAATAAATCACGGCCTGATATGCTGGTACTGATACACTGGTATCTACTGTACTGTCAAAACGTCGCAATGTGTAATCATAAGGGATAATCTTAATTTTTAAAACTCATCCAGGTGTCACACGTCATTGAAACGATCATTATAATTTTCGTATTAAAAATGTTTTTAGAAATTAGTTTTTCATACAGGCTGAATGAATTAAAAATCTAAACAGCTATCATTTAGGACTGCCCCGTTATCTCGAAAGGTATACAAGGACATTAATTTTTTTGCAATAAGAGCTCTTGAAAATCACATTTTAGTTTGAGATAGGCCCATGGCCTACGATTTATGTTATCATTTCGTTTGTTAAAATCTTACGTAAATTATTGCAAAATAATATTAATTTTGACTATTCTTAAATAAAAATCGATAGCACTGCAGACAGGCAGATTTCAAGTTGTGTTGGATACCATTATAAGGCTGTGCGGTTATTTTGGGAACCGGATACCCGAAATTGGAAATCTTCGGATACCTGGGTACCCATAAACAATTTTGTAAAAACATGTAAATACTCTGGAATGTATAAAATTAAAAAAAATACGAACAGAAGTTTCTCTTGTTTTATTAGAGTCATAATAAATGTGGACAGTTTGTGGACCTCCATATTAAAAACTACTTGTATCATCCCCATTCCCCACACATCATTTTGTCAACAAAAAAATGGAGACTTCCATTGGTGTGGTTTAAATGGTCAGTCGAAATTTTCCGAAATTGGAACCTTAAAATGGAACCAAGTAATAACAGTTCTGGTCGAGTATCCGGGTATACCCGGATACCCGGCACAACCTTAATACCATTATAAGCAACGTAAAACTTTGGTAAGTTTT
Source organism: Zoroaster sp. YZ-2022 (assembly GCA_029582265.1). Lineage (NCBI taxonomy): Eukaryota > Metazoa > Echinodermata > Asteroidea > Forcipulatida > Zoroasteridae > Zoroaster > Zoroaster sp. YZ-2022. The sequence goes on from CM055816.1 coordinate 68,598,252, forward strand.
GCTTTTTGAGAATACCAACGGTATGAAAAGTACACACAGCCTCTTAATTCCTTCGTCAAGGATCAGTCGATACTTGATGTGCGCAGACACTGAACTGTTATTAAGATTAGTTGTTGCAGACTATTCCATGCTGCCAGACTTAAATTAGTGTCTGCTGTTAAAGAGGGGCTCTAAGGTACAATTTAGTTTTGTGATTTTCCAATAACTAGAGTCCTTATTAAAGTGTAAAAAAATTACAAAAACAAATTAGTTAAAGTGATGTAAAATGTCATTTTATTTGATAACCTTCCTGTGTGAAATTTGTTAACATCCAAAGACAACAGTGACGTCACATTTCAAATAAATGGATCTCTACATTTTTGTACGGTGAATTTGCAGTTCATTCCTGAATCTCCACAATATTTGATCAAATCGGCGTTGAAATTGACTTTTTGACAAACAAAACATTTAGACTCATTTACCGTAAGAAAATAGTAACGTCATGTTTCAAATATCGCTCTGAAAGGGTATCAAATAAAATGATATGTTACACCACTTTAAAGTGAAGTTAGAGACTTGTAATTTTTTTCACACTTTAATAAGGACTCTATCTATTGGAAAATGAGTGCATCACAAAACTGAATTTGACCTTAGAGTGCCTCTTTAATGTTTCTCAGGATTTTGTCATTGCCCTGATGTATAAATGAAGTGTTTTCGTCTACGTACTGACTACTGAGTTTAACGGTGTATCACCCACGGTTTGCGTTATTTTACACTGCAAAAACTTAGGTGTTAAAATAACACTAGTGGTGTCAACTTTATTCTTCCATGGTGTTTATATTGCGAGTTGCCTAATATAAGCACCAATGGTGTACCGGTAGTTTTTAACACCACAGTTTTTGCAGTGTACCGGAAATTTGCGAATTGTCTTGTAGAAATGAAAAAAAATACTTCGAAATTAAATATTCTTAGCAACGTCATGATATCGAATCACCCATTTAAAAGCGATATGCCAAGGGTAAGTTCAAGTCAAAATGTGTTGTATAAGAAACAGTGACAGGTTGAATCACTGCAAATCGACTTACTTCGACGACAAATACAGATTCATGCAAATGTTAAAACAAAAATAATAATAATAATATTATTTGGATAGCTGACAGGTCAGGATGGATCGTTAATTAAAAACTGAACTAACAGTTATATCGCAATTTATGTTTGAATCGTTTTCGATATATTGACACACTACACACCTAGGGTTTATATAATTATGGTAACTCCAACTTTTTACAGGTCTTGAACTAACATAGTTCGTTATAGCCTAGTAAGAATGCTTTGATGAAGGGCCAACAAGCAGCAAACTAAGTATCCGTGCCTGAACGAGGAAAATGTTTTTCCTAATGTGCCAATGTATTAAGGGGACATCTGGCTCTTTCTTGACCCAAAGGAGCATTTGTGTTTAGGGGCCTATTCCTATCTTGAATGAATGATGCTGGTAATTTAATTATCAAAGCTTATAGCTTTCTATACTTTGACGTCCAAAGCATTTACTCGTGAAGTTGTGTAGGAGTCGCCATTATTCATGTGCCTGAGGAGGACGTTGGTGCTCTGACAAGAAGCGCATTAATTGGGAATACACAAAATAATGTAGTTCTAACAGGCATTTTGGGAATCACTCTCGGCAAATCAAAATTCATCGACCTCGACTACGCAGATGACGTAGCTAGTCTTTGGCCAGAAAATGCCAAATATTCAGAAACATTTAAATCTATAGTCGTACCGGGTATCCTTTATGGTCGTATAGACTATTTAAACAAATAAACTAAATGGTCGTATAGACTATTTAAACAAATAAACACTTACAGAATTTACAGCCAAGAGCTTACAATAGGCCTATGGGCTTTTTGGGAACCGTAATTCAGGCAGCCAAATCCGGCTGGTAAGTGTGACGTCATTTCAAAAGCCACGCCTCCTTTATATGTAGCAATCGTCAAGAGTAAAAGTTGGTCGCGATTTATGTTTTGCCAAAAAATTAAATCTTACTAATAGTTACCATTTCCGCAATAAATGTTCTCTATCTATTTAATAACACAGTGAATTAATCTTGCCTTGAATATTTTTAACCGTAAACTCTTCACTAGATAACGTTTACAATGGAGCCAATAGTACACGCAATTTTACTAGTGATATTATTAACTTGCAACAGCCCTTGGACAGCCGGTATTTTGTGTGCAGGCGCCCTCATCGGATCATACGGCCATGAACGGGGCCAATGTATCATGTATAAGGCCTTTTATGCTATGTATTTTAAGAAATGCATCACAGCACGTTTTTCAGTCTAAATGGCAAAACATTCATTATACCATTTGACTATGAAAAGTTTTAGAAAAAAAATGTAGTGTGTGAAATGGTGAAAGAAAGAGCAGCACTTTTGTACTGTAACCAGCATTGTCTCTGAGGCCAGGAGATGATAATTAAGAACTTTGGAAAAATAAAGATTCGTTTATAAAATGGCTTGATTTACAGCTGATTTACCATATAAAAAGTAGAGGAAGATGTCTTCGAATGCTGTTCACTGTCTTAAAGAGAAGACAGATACCTCTGTGTAAACATAGGGTATCGCCCGAATGATTCAATTGGTCGATTCGTTTTTACGATCGAGCAGGCATGACTGGCCGACAACCAAACTCAAGAGTTTCACTTCTGGGATAGCTTAAAGATAACATTACTTTATTATGACAAATACTATAATGGCTGTTAGTGACCATGCAATCGCCGATGACATGTGAAAAAGGATGCCTCAATACAGAGCAGATGTTTTTCTATGTCATAATTGTAATTGGTGGTTCCGAGCAATAATAATGGAAACATATTATTAGTGAGAATCTGAAACTAAATCTAAACAAGAAACATAGGAATGTACATCACATCAAATTTAATGGCAGTGCAAACACGAACAACTTGCAACCTGTCAATTAACAAGTGCCAGGCTTTTACTGATTTGAGTTAATAATAATAATGGTAATAAATAAAATGTATATAGCAAAAACAGCGAATTCTTAATGTGCTATACAGATCTATACAGATGGGTAAAATACTATATCATACAAATTTTGACCTAAAGGGCGTGTCTCCCATTTTACGAACAGCCATTTTATTGATGTTTGCCGTAGTGTACCTTTTATGGTCAAGTGCCACGCCCTCCCTTTCAGCCATCCTTGGTGTGCCTATAGAGCTTACTGCCTACAACCACTTATGACATTTAGAATCCGGTATCTACCTGACGTCGTTCGAAAAACTGAGTCTAGCACTATGGAGGTCGAAAAGTGGACATCTGCTTTTCAGCTTTCTAAATAATGAAAAAGCAGATTGAACGTTGTTGGCTGGTGCATTTTTCTACTTTTCTACTTTTCTTCCACCTAAAAAGTTGATTGAACATTTTGCTAACATCCATTTTTCTACTTTTCTGCTTTTCAGTTTCACGAAAAGCAGATTTTACTTGTTCACCTACACTGGCGGTCAAAAAGTGGACATCTGCTTTTCTGGCTTCCTACAACCCGAAAAGTAGATCGAACGTTTTGGACAAATCAATTTTTCTACTTTTCTACTAGCCGAAAAGCAGATTAGACGTTTTGTCACACAGTGGCCTAAAAGTGGACATCTGCTTTTCTTGTTTCCCACAACACGAAAAGTAGATCGAACGTTTTGGACAAATCCATTTTTCTGCTTTCCTGCTTCCCAAAAAGCGGATCGAACGTTTCCTCAACAGCAGCCTAAAAGTGGACAAGTCTGCTTTGCGTTTGAAGAAAATCAGATTGAACTAGATATAAGTTTTTGTCACAACAAAAACAAAGTGTTTGTCACAACAAAAACAAAGTGTTCGGTTGAAGTTAAAATGGTTACGTCATCAATTCGAAGTGTTGGAGAAGTCAAATGTTAACGTCTGTTGAAGTTCTCGCGAGAAGTTTATTTGAATACAATACAATACTGAATTTAGAAATTATTTTAATATTAAACTTTGACTTCCGGTTTGGACAGGAAGTAAGGTCAAATTGGGGTCACCTTTGTGTAAATACTTTTGACAATTAACAATCTGTACAATGGTACAAAAATGTAAATTTACCTCCTGTGGTTGTTGAGATATGATTTTTTTTAAATATTAAACTTTCACTTCCGGTTTGGACAGGAAGCAAGGTCAAATTGGGGTAAAAATACTTTTGACAATTAACAATCTGTACAATGGTACAAAAATTGGTAATTTACTTCTTGTGGTTGTTGAGATATGATTTTTTTTAAATATTAAACTTTGACTTCCGATTTGGACAGGAAGTAAGGTCAAATTGGGGTCACCTTTGTGTAAATATTTTTCGACAATTAACAATCTATACAATGGTACAATAAATGTCAATTTACCTCTTGTGGTTGTTGAGATATGATTTTTTTAAATATTAAACTAGATTTTTTTAAATATTAAATTTTGACTTCCGGTTTGGACAGGAAGTAAGGTCAAATTGGGGTCACTCACAACTCGTGTTTCATCTACTTGTTGTGAAACCCCCTCTTACATTCCATGTACACTATAATTACGCAATCCGATTAGCGTAACGGGAAACTTCACGCTAAACTTGGCATTGATAGGATAAAACGAACACCGATTGTGTAAAGACCACTAAAGTTGTATAGCGCCCTCTATAGTTAGAATTTCTAACTCACAATCGTGGACACTGAATGTGGGTCATTATGTATGTTGGCTTGACGTCATCATGACGTCACTGTTGCGATTTCCTGATTATCATGACGTCACTAGGTTTCATCTGTTAAGGTCTAACTATGTGTGAAGTTTGAAAGTTTTTTAAACTTGGCAAGTATGATTTTGTTTGCGGACAAGATGGGGGAGAAGAAGAAGAAGTAAAAATTTTTTTTTTTTTTAAACCGAACAAAAACAATAGGTGTTTCGGGTACATACCCGAACACCTAATGATTTGATAAATCTACTCCCTTGTCCACAAAATAATGGACGAATCCTACCAATGCACCAAAACGATGCATGTGATAACCTTCGCTGAAAAACAGGGGGCGGCACATCACAGATCAAACGGAACACGCCTACCTGGCGCCTACGTCGGACATGTATTGTGACGGTAGGATTGGTCCATTATTTTGTGGATAAGGGAGTAGATTTATACCAAAACGATGCTTGTGATAACCGTTGCTGAAAAAACAGAGGGCGGTACATCATAGATCAAACGGAACGCGCCTACATCGGACGTTGTATTGTGACGGTAGGATTAGTCCATTATTTTGTGGATAGGGGAGTAGATTTATCAAATCATTCAATCTGCTTTTCTTCAAGCGCAAAGCAGACTTGTCCACTTTTAGGCCACTGTTGAGAAAACAAGAAAACGTTCGATCCGCTTTTCTGGAAGCAGGAAAGCAGGAAAGCAGAAAAATGGATTTGCCCAAAACGTTCGTTCTACTTTTCGGGTTGTGGGAAACCAGAAAAGCAGATGTCCACGTTTAGGCCACTGTGTGACAAAACGTCTAATCTGCTTTTCGGGAAGCAGAAAAGCAGAAAAATGGATTTGTCGAAAACGTTCAATCTGCTTTTCGGGTTGTAGGAAACCAGAAAAGCAGATGTCCACTTTTTGACCGCCAGTGTAGGTGTACAAGTAAAATCTGCTTTTCTTGAAACTGAAAAGCAGAAAAGTAGAAAAATGGATGTTACCAAAATGTTCAATCTACTTTTTAGGTGGAAGAAAAGCAGAAAAGTAGAAAAATGCACTAGCCAACAACGTTCAATCTGCTTTTTCATTATTTAGAAAGCTGAAAAGCAGATGTCCACTTTTCGACCTCCATACTAGCACCCCGACTCCCTCGGCAGCCAGAATTGATTCCCCGTCATATCTCGTTCGGAGAACGAGATCAACAACCTCCAACCGCGGGCTAAACTGAGGCTGTCCGGGGAAAATAGTATGGCCCCTGTTTATATGTATAGAGACTCAGTGCTAAGGTCATGCTTGCGTATACAATAACACAAAATATATCGGACAAAGATGGTCTCAGCGTGATAAAGTATATAGGCCTAGGTTAGGTAAAACAAGCCTACATAATTCAGCAGGCAGGGGCATATTTATTCAACATTGTAATGGAAGTTCGTTCCCTCCCTCTACTTTTGATTAACAAGCACGATACACACCCCCTTTTATCTTCCAGTGTGTGCTCCACATCTTGGACATGTTCCCAGACACCCTTGATCCACTGGGACCAATACTGTAATAAATAAGAAGAAGAAGAAGAAGAAGAAGAAGAAGAAGAAGAAGAAGAAGAAGAAGAAGAAGAAGAAGAAGAAGAAGAAGAAGAAGAAGAAGAAGAAGAAGAAGAAGAAGAAGAAGAAGAAGAAGAAGAAGAAGAAGAAGAAGAAGAAGAAGAAGAAGAAGAAGAAGAAGAAGAAGAAGAAGAAGAAGAAGAAGAAGAAGAAGAAGAAGAAGAAGAAGAAGAAGAAGAAGAAGAAGAAGAAGAAGAAGAAGAAGAAGAAGAAGAAGAAGAAGAAGAAGAAGAAGAAGAAATGGATAGCATGATGAAGAATTTCCATGAATGAATTTGTATGAATGAAAAAGGAAAGACCTTTAGGTCACGACTAATCCGATAATATTCAAGTTATCGAGAAAATACCTTTTGGAAACCGTTGACTTTCACGTGAGGAGATTACTGTAAAATTGTAAAAAATATATTCTGAAATGTACAGAACGTTATCTACTATTGCCCCCTATATCCCCTATCATCTGGTGCAAATATGTGCACGTCTTTCCATTTCAATTACAAAGAAAAACAAAACCAAATGCTCTGATTTCAAACATTGTTTGAAAAGTATGATCCCCTTCAACTATGCCTTATAAGAAGGAAGATATAATGAGTTCTGGTAATACAACAAAGAGTACACTCTTTGCCCAAACAAAGTGCATATACAATTTTTCCCCTCTTCCCTTTTCCCTTTATCCTTTTGTTCAGTTGAATTCCAAATAACTCAATACCTTTTTATCGATAAAAAGATAATTACTTTGTTCTTGGTGAAACACACTGTAGTTTTTATTTGGATTTATCAGCTCATAGTGTATTTTGCTATTTTTGTTGGGATTACATTTCAAGATCAAAGTGTCAGGAAAATAAAATACAAGACGGGCAATTAACTCTAAAAGTGAATTAAAAATAAATAAATAAATAAATATGTTTTAACTTTGGTAGAATGTGCTTGCATACTTAATCAAACAGATAAATGCAGGTAATTTACACGTTTTGTTTACACCCCTAAAAGGTAATCCTTTAAATCACATAATGTCAGTATAGATTACAATTAAAATGTATCGATCAATGCAAAACCGAATTGAGATACACATAAATAGTGATATTTGGAAATTTGAATTTGTATGCTTATTTTTTATATTAAATGTTAACGGTTTTGAGTTCGGGTACGCGCCTTTAAAGGACAATATCGTCACTATCAGAGCAAACTTTCAACGGGGCATGGAATCGGTGTCCTGGTTTAAGATGAATACAGTGACTGAAGTTACTGGATCGTTTATGCAAATATAACCTTATCTTGTGGCTATTATTTTCAGTCATTGAGTTAATCTAAAACTAGCACTCTGATTCCATGCCCTGTTGATCGTGACATTATAAACTCACGAAAAGAACGTGAACTTATGTACACTTTGACAATTAGCCTATTACAGCTTACTGAATTGTTATCTAAAAACTTACTTGGTAATGTTACCAAATATCATGACAATTTATTCTGTCTTACAGGCGGTCGTTTTGAGAAAACATGAAATGCATTACAAATTCAAAACGGATTACGGCCGTGATCGAATTCCACATTATAATAAAAAATTAATAATGAATGCAATAAGTCTGAATGCATTTTCGCAATTTTCTCGTTTATGACAGAATGAAATGAGCTGAAACGTTCACAGGTTGGTGTCTGTACATCTCTCTTGATTTTTGGAAATTTCTCTCTTGCATCTAGGCCTACAGACATTTTATACCAATGTTGTACAATCTCTTTATTATGTTTGGAGGTGTAGTCCTATATTATGACTTATGATTGTAATTCAAGCAATAAAAAACACGCTTAGCCCTACAGAGAGCTAGAGATTACCTGGACAGATTCAGTTTGCATTAGATTTCACTAGAGTAGCATATTGTTATGATTTACAACTATAGACCTTATGCACATGACGTCATTTGAGTAGGGCGCCCTCGGCTAGAGGTCAAAAGAAGGTTGCTCATTGGCCCAATCTGTGCGCCGCGCGTGTATAGATGTGCATTTTCCATTGTTTCATCATCGTTTTACCTCTAAGATGGCGGCGTGATGACGTCAATGCATAAGGTCTATACTCGTATCAATGTAGCATTACAAACTGAATATGTTTGGACATCTAACACGTGTCATCACAGACCATCGAAAACATCATCATCGCGAATGGCTTACCGCAAGTGCTCTTTATTGAATCGTTATATTATGCTCTATCTGGGGGCAAAACTATTACAACGATGTTGATGTGCCTATGGTTGTCATTCTTCTTGCGGGTGTAACATAGCTTAAATAACAAATTTGATAGGATACAAAGTCATTCGTCTTGGATTCCACATAATTTCAGGCCCAACTTCTAAATTAAGCATTATGACTTGTGAAGACAAAATGAGACATGTCGCAATTATCGAAAAGTCATAATCACGGATTTGGTTACTGCCTTTCAACACATTTTTGCCCGCGATTGGCGGCTTAATTGCGAGTGCAATTTCAATTGGCGCCGTTCGTTCCCCGAATCACATTCTCATAAAACTTAAACAAATTGAGCAAAACATGAATACATAAGGAGCTGAATTGCATCCATTGATGTATTTTATGACATTCTGAGGCTGTTGTTCTGTTTGGCTCATCATGGTCCAGAATAACATTCTTGTAGGCATATCTATTTTGTAAAGATAGGAACTTTCGTTGAGTCATGACGTATTAGGTCACATTGAGTATTGCTGAGTGATGGGTAATAGGGCCTACGTGCAGATGAGTAAAACAGACAAATACCCAAGGCAAAACGGTGAATTAAAAAACGACCAGTTGGCCATCAACACCCTTATAGTATCGACTTTAAAAGTACACAGTAGGCCTAAAGACTGAATGCAGATACCTAAAGTGCCATGGAACAATTTTGCTCCCCGTTCAAGATATAGACCATGCGCTTCATGTCTGTTTCACAGACTTAATGACAGGCAAATGAATGTAGGCCTATGTTTATATTTGACACTTGTATTTATATGTTGTACTTGGACAAATGACGTTGACAATTAATACGTTTTGAAATTAAATAAGTTTTTGTGCTGACATGTCATCAACAAACTATTAACAACACTACTTCATTTGCCTACAACACTGTTCATTTAATGGTATTGCCCAAGTAATTCACGTGATCTGCATTATTCGCATCATTCCCAATTTCTGTAATGTTTTAAGCGCCTTATTCACGATATTGAAGTAACACTACACACGATGATGTTACTTGAAATACAATACAGTTGTTTTCAGGTAAAAGGGCAAATACGTTTTTTCATAGCACAGCATATATAGCTTCGGGCCCAAGCGACATGATTGTTGATATAGCTGGATTTTTTTGGGAGTATCTATTTTTTCATCTTTGTGTAATCGATAGAACCGTTTTGGCCAAAAAAGTAATCGACCACAAAAAGACACAACAGATCTGATATAGTTGTATTATTAGTTTTGTTGTTATTGTGAGATTTTTTAGCAAGCCCATTCCCTTCCTAGATCGCTATAAAGTAATGTAATACAAACATAGGCGATAATAAAATTCTGTATTTAATACAATCCCGCAGTGATTGGATTACACACAATGACGTAGACGTTTAGACTGCATAACGCGTAATGAGACAAAACTGCAAAAGTCATCCAATCTCTATACTAATGGATTGGTTGCGCTGACCGGCCTATTATAAAGCTTGAAGTCACCGGCCGCCATTTTGAATCCCTCAATATACCATCAATCAAGTTTATAAATGATGCTCCCTGATTAAAACGCATAGCTTTGCATGGTGAAAAGGATAAATAAAGACTGTTTGCCGTGACACCATGTAAAAATTCTCTTTTGAGTTGTAAATAGTCCTGAGAAGAACCAGTTAGTTACAACTCGACGTTTCGGTCAGTATACTCTGATTGTCTTCAGGAGAATGACGGACACTGTGACATGCTGCTGCTAAAGTACACTGCTGGGGGATTGGCGCGAAGACTTGCAAAATTTAGACGGGATATGGATTAGTGTGCTGTTGCACCCTGTCCATCACCCAAGCATCCAGTCATCGGTCAACCTCACACTCATACAACGTGCTTACCACTTATGCAACCTGGATAGTTTACACAAAGAACACACTCCAGCCCAACCAGATCCCAGCAAAATTAAAACATCGAAGCCTGTCCAAACCCCGACTGCGGGGTCTCTTCTACCCAAAGTCAAATTAAGGTCAAAACTAAAAAAATAATTGTAAAATTTCCGTTGTAAAACTGACTTATAGTGTCAAGCTGATGATATTAATCTTCCCAATGTTGTTGTCCGAGGAGGTGCAAACGTCCCGTTCGAATTAAGGTATACTCTTTTCTACATTTCACGTTTTGATATAAAAAGGCCCACTCCTCAAAATTGTAGAGGTGGGGGTGTGATATGATCAATGCAATAATCCTTCAATATTACCCACTTGTTTGCATCATTTCTTTTAAATATGCTGTGGCTAAACAGAGCATGAACCATTAAACTTCCAGGCCCTTGTGTCGTACCTGAATCCCATGCAGCTTCAAGCTAAGCGCGCTTGACTTCATTCCTTAACGTTCACAATCTATGTCCTTGCTAAGATTCAATAAGGCCGCCATACATAATTTTCCCCTATATTTTCTTGCCTAATATATGAATTAACATAAAAAGTGCTATAAATGTGATTATGTCTGCCTTTAATGTAGCTTTAGTATAAAGAAATTGAAATTTTAGGTTTGCAGTAATTATGTTTTTGCACAAAATGACCCAAATTAGTGGTAAAAGCGCACCTTTGCGGCGATAAAAGAGGAATTATGTGACGTCACATCATTGAACTTCTTTAAAGATGTATTTTACTGGGAATTTCTGGAACATTGATAATTTCCTTTTTAGAAAGGAAAACAAATACATTGAAATGACACATTTCACAAAATATTGCCGTTAAAATAGCGAAATACAAGGGCGATACATTCTTAAGACAACATCTTTGCCAAGATTAATGGCCAAGGGACTAACGGCTGCGTTTAGCTAGAAGACCCACAAAACAGAATTTATAAAGCGAATTTTAAAAGACAATATCGTTGTTAATCGAAAAACTAAAATTATAAACTGTAAACAAAAGTGATATTTTAAACGCGCTGGCCAATCGGACGACTGCCCACGCCTTTTATTAATTTGAGTTTTTAATTTGCAGATACTAATCCATGACGGATTTTTTCCAATGACTCAAATGAATGCTTATAAATTCCTTAAACCTACAAAAAAGGAGAAAAAAAATCAACATTCAAATTTATCAGTTTTAACGTCAAATTGGCCCATAAACACGGGCGATACATTTTTAAGGAAAATATGGGGGAACTACTGTTTGCAAAATAAAACCTTTTTAAACATAATTTGAAGGATTTGTTTTGTCATCATAACACATAAATCATAACAAATTATAAGCAGAACAAAATGTACAATTATATACTAAATGTATGAATACATTGGTCATGGGAAAAACAAATTACTTTGCATACCCACAACGCTAGCTGAAAACGTGGGATGATCAAGGATATATAGATCTTTTTATCTTTTGCTGAAAAAAATATGTCCGTCGATCCAAATCGATTTTGTAATTTTCTAACATTTAGGCCTATGTTTGAAAACAAATTCATCGCAGTGTATTGCGCACGGTGTCACGCCAATGTGTGACTGCATTGTTGGATACGCGCACAGTCGCGCTGTGTTGAACATTGTGTACGCTATGGCATACATGTATATGTACTGTATGTTGTTCCCACTGATCATTTTAGAGATCTCTACAGTGGCTGATCGCGAGGCCGACATCCAGCTCGTGAATGAGACCATTTCTGTCGTTGGTAGCGTAACTGTGGCGCAACCTCTCCGTCCCCCTGCGAGGAGATTTTTTTGACCTATAAATTAAAGCAGGAAAATGTTTGCTTACCGGTTAAGCGGCGCTATGAAATTGTCCCCTGGCGATACCGCTGCTTCAAAACATGCTGAGAACAGGGAGGCATGATAGCCATGGCCTGCTATCGAGCCACATTATATGAGGGGCTGACAGCTCCGGAAGCAAGAACAATGAAACAGAGAAGAGACCGCCCCCCCCCCCCCCCCCCCCATTGCCTTGAGCGTTCTGTGATCGCGATCGTTAATTGTGCGAAAGTGAGATGTTTCTCTTGGGATCGTTCCAGGGGACCATAAGAGAGGGAAATCGACACATAATTTGTGTAGAAGTGTTCATCCCAAAACAAATTTGCGACACTGCTTGATGACACAGATTGCATGCAAAAGAGTTGTGTATGATGAGCACTGAGGTATAGCTATACTCTCAGAACTTGATAACAAATGGAATTAATCTAAACAATATAGTCCTTAGAATTAAAACCGGCATGGTATACTTGGATGTAATTCGTGTACAAATCCTATAGGACATGTCAAAGAAAGTTAGTCTAACAATAATTGGAGGTAAACAATTAGAGGTGAACAATAGGAGGTCGGCTCAGGTCTTCGGATTTATAATAGTATTACAAACATGAACACGTGTGTTGGCATAATGTAAGTGGCGTTATATAATGATATAACGGCGCGGCAATTGTCCGACGGTTTCTTGTAGGGACTCACTGCGTTCTCCTCTTGTGCACAATATTTATACACCAAATAGCTAAGAAATCGAGACCTGTTACTGTTTTTTATTAATCCAAATTCGAGGTTGCAAATCGGGAGAGGCATTTTCGTGATAGTCCTAAAGGATATATAGGACTAGGGCCTAATATTCAAAAAAGATTTAAACATATTTTGCGTTTTATATATATATTTTTTTAACGGTAGATTGCCTAAAATTATAAATATGAGCCAAAGTTCCAGACATTTTTCGTACATATTGGACAGGCTTGTCCGACACTCGCACCAAATTTGTAGCACCTCTGATGCAGATCGGACAGAAATAATCCCCAAGGTTTAATGTTAGGCCTACGTAAAAAATGTAGCATTAAATAACATCTGAATGAGTTTCAGACACTCCTACTCGATAGGCTGTTATGAGTTTCAGCTCCTACTCGATATTTTAACAAAAATTCGTATGTCCAGCAATAATAGGCGCCAAGTATTTCGAGTCTACGACATTAGCATTTATTACAATACAAGGCTACTGGAATAACCCCAAGGGGTGGGAGAAGGAACGGTAACGATTAGAGCCCATAACATATACCCCCTTCGTTGATACTGTTATGTACCCCTCCCACCAATCGCTAAGTACATACATTTTTGTTGATTTGTTTACATTTACTTGTTTATTTTATAAGACGTAAGGGGTGTCAGTCAGTAATAGAAATAAAAAGGACAAATGCAGTATTTTGTGTACTCTGAGTAGTTTTTTAGGGGGCGATTAGGGGGCGATAATTATGGGGGAAAATTGCCATTACGTTCCCTTCCCCGTCATAAATATTGGGAAAGGGGTGGGGGAAAATCCCGGGATTGCTGACTAAGCTAACAAGCAATGTTCTTTAATGACAAAGGGAAGGAAACATTCACTTACCTTTAAATTTCAACTGGTACGATGTTGTAGTTGCATCCGTCCAATAAGCAGTCGTAATGAGAAAGCCTAGTATACTAGTATTACTAGCTTCATGAGAAGCTCCGGAATCCGGAAAAGTAGCGTTTTGTCCTTGCTTTAAATAGTGCAGAAAGACTGGGCGGTTCTTCCCGTGAAATGACTGCCTCAGCAGAGTATGCTGGGTGGTGAATTATTAGCGTTGCAAAACTAGGCTGGAGTGGGCCTTTCAAGGCTACGTGCCTACGCAGCTCGACGTTGAATTGTCTGTTATTGTCTCAACGGTGATACTGTTTTTGTAGACCTAGCCTATGGCCTGGTGCAGTCAGTCGAGTCACACATTATTGTCGTAATGCAGTTAAACGTTTTTGTTAAGGGCGACTTCCCGCCAACGAGTAGGCCTACATCAAGTTTCGTCTGCCACGTGCACGAGTACTGCGACGCGTTTTCGCCACCCATGGCCAGAAACATTACATGTTTGGGCTTCGCTTATTGGTTAAGCGTTTTCGCGAGTTCGGTTGTACTGCGATGACGTCATTGTTCTATGACCAAACGTGAACCAAAGTTTGTGATCGTTACGCTTGGTTTCAAGATGGCGGCAAAAAGTAACGGAAGTTGGTTAATTATTTGTTAAAACATGATGAAATGATTGTTCGTATACATGTGGGTATATATTCCAAGTTTATTACTAGCAATCACGAGTAAGTTCTATTTTGCCAAAATTTTAATTACACTGTATATTCAGTTGAGAAACATTGATGACTCAACACGTCACAAACTGAAAACAATTTTCTGGTTACGTTCTCGTTTTCGCATAGCTATGCCATCTTGTTTCTGGTCAAGAATATGACGTCATACAAGTTTCTGTTCTTTCGCCAAAACACTCCCCAGAAGTAAACGGGGTACTGAGTAGCCTGAAGATCTGACGTCACGTTTTGAATTACAACACCCGCCGTGCGGCCGCCATGGTTGTTTACCGGGGATTCACCTTTGACCCTGGTTGGGAGCTAGCGCGACCTTGTAGCGTGACGTCAGATCTTCAACACGACGTATCCAATGAATGGTGCGCCGAGAGGAGATTTTATTTTCTGCAAACGAGAATTGCCATCCCGCGATATTTCAGCCAATCATATGGCGCGTATTTTAAGATGACGTTGCAGGACATCTCTCTTAAGATCGGTAATATTGTCATCAAGCCATCCACCTCCGTCAGAAATCTCGGTGTGGAATTTAACCAAAATATGAACATGTCAACCCATGTGACTTCGATTTGTCGTTCACTAAACTTCCATATCCGCAATTTATCTCAAATTAGAATGTTTATTGACCAGACTACTTGCCATCACGCCGTTCGTGCACTTGTTACATCGCGATTAGATTATGCTAACTCTCTTCTTCATGGTATAAATGTTTCTGATATCAAACGTCTTCAGCGTCTCCAAAATCGTGCAGCCAAACTTGTTTTCCAGGCTAAAAGTATGATCTTGCGTCGCCATTTCTCCAACAACTCCATTGGTTGCCTGTCCACTCGCGTATTGTGTTTAAGATTTTAACTGTTGTATACAAATGTTTCACCAAACAGGCACCAACGTATCTTTCAGACCTCATCATTCCTACAAATCTAGGAAATCCGGACTTCGCTCAGGCAATGATGATAGACTAGTTACGGTGCCTAAAACCAACACTCAGTCTGGTGACAAGGGTTTTTATGCTGCTGGTCCTATGCTATGGAATAACTTGCCTCACTACATCCGTCACACCACATCATTAACAAAGTTCAAGAAAGATCTTAAGACTTTTCTATTTTAATTGTTTTTGTTTTGGGTTTTTGTAGTTGTATAGTTTGTTAAGCGCTCTGATACCAGTTTCTTCTGTGTTTGAGCGCTATATAAATGTTCACATTATTATTATTATTATTATTATATGCATATTAATTCAGGCAAACTGATCCGTGCGCGCAAATATTTACAGAACATGTGTATGTACAATGTACGCATGTACAATGTACTGTATGTGTATATAAGGCCAAAACAATTTTTTTGTTGAGTTGCCCTCCAGTGAAAATATTTGAAGGGGTCGGTCGGTCGGGATTTTTTAAATTTATTTATTTATTTATTTTTTTCTCCTTGACTGTCATTTTAAGATTGAAATGCATTGGAACTGAAACCACATACCATGTTTTTCATTTGTATACCTATCAGCAAGGAATTTTGCTTCAGAATAAAAGTATCCCAAGCATTTTTGTTGTACTTTTCGCTGTGATTGACACAGCAAATTCATCCATATTGCGTGCAATGCTCAAAAGTGGTCATTCGATTTGAAAACGTGTAGATCGAGTCGCATCGTTGACACACGTACAGTGCGGGGAGCCAGTGCACAACATGTGAGGGCCATTTGATTTGAAAACGTGTAGATTGAGTCGCAATCGTTGACATACAAAACAGTGCGCGAAGCCAGTGGAAAACATGTGAGGGGCCATTCGATAGGAAAACGTGTAGATTTGAGTCGCAATCGTTGGTACACAGTGTGTGCGAAGGCAGTGCACCATGTGAGGGCCGGGGCCATTCGATTTGAAAACATGTAGATTGAGTCTTGGGTACCGGTAAATTTGAAGTGGAAAATTGGTAAGTTTCATTAATAAATAGGCCTATGAATGACGGGAAGAAAAAAAAAGAAAAAAAAAACCAGACCCGAGATTTCAGCACTTTTGGGTCGGTCGGTGGAGGGCAACTCAACATCTTTTTTTTTTTGGCCTAAGGCCAAAAAAAAAAATGTTGAGTTGCCCTCCCCCGACTGACCCAAAAGTGCTGAAATCTCGGGTCGGTTTTTTTCCCCCCGTCATTCATAGGCCTATTTATTAATGAAACTTACCAATTTTCTGTGTATAAAACATAATACGTTTAATTTGTGAAATTTTCCACTTCAAATTTACCGGTACCCAAGACTCAATCTACATGTTTTCAAATCGAATGGCCCCGGCCCTCACATGGTGCACTGCCTTCGCGCACACTGTGTGCCAACGATTGCGACTCAAATCTACACGTTTTCCAATCGAATGGCCCCTCACATGTTTTACTTTTCAAAGTCAAATTTCAGAAGTTTGAAGTCAAGAACTCAAAATATAAACAAAACAAAATAAAAGTTTAGCGAGTTGAAATAACTAAGTGGTTATAAACACTTTATATAAATACATTTAAATACTGGTGCCTCTTCACAACAGAGTATTAAAGCAATTAGAACCATACCCTATATTCATGGTCACACAATAATACAATTATATGGAAAGATAATTAAAAGCAAGGACACAAACATCAGATCAACTTGTTTAATAATAAAGCATCAACCATTATATACACTGTTAATTTAAAGAAATGTTTATTATGTACATGTACAACACAGTCCCAATGAAATATGTCCCACAAGTTGCATTTTGAGATAATCAAATTTGTAACACAACTAAGTAATTAAACTAAGGGAGGAACACATATTTTATATATAACGGGATGACAAACTAGCCTCACACCATTCATAACTTATTAAATGTTTCTTTTGAAGCCTTTCTGTCTATAATTTCATTATAAGTGTTGTTTTTTTCAAAATGAATTTGTAAAGTTCACGACTAAACAATCTGAATGTATTTTCACTATTGCCGAAGCTTTCATATAGGCTGAAGTTATGCATCAATAAATACATTATCATAACAGAAAAGAAATATATTTTACTACAGTTCAAAGCTAAAATTACGTCTTAATTGTTAACCTGGAAACCCTGGTAAAATTTGAAAAACCAGTTTTTTATGTTTTTCTGAAAAGTGTGAGTAGATTTTTACGGGTCAAGTCTGACTGCTAATAAATAGTTAATTCAAAGTTGATGACCAGTTGTGACAGTTGTACTTAAACTGCCATTCGCATTCCGGCATGAATATTTGTTTTGACATTTATTAATAGTTCATTTATAGTGTTAATTTATTTCCGTTTTTCTGATTCAATTGAAACAATTTTATGTTAGATGTTAGGAACCTAGAATAGATTCAGTTATTTGTGACTGGACTATTTTCTTTCTGATTATTGTTTAATTCTTATCATTTTACTTTATTGCATTTCCCACTTTTGTATTGTTGCTGATTCAGTTAGATCAGTTTGCTTACACTTTTACTGTAATGAGAGGTTTTAGAAATTATCTAGTTTCCACTAATCATTTTGTTGCAAACCTTGTTGTTAAGGATGAATATTTCCGAGTTGTTTGTAAAGAGTCATAGCTCACCATTGTTCAGTCACTGTGAGAAACCCTAAATTCACTGTATCATCCTGGTTACCATAGTAGTCCAGATGTTAAGACCATTTAGGCTGATGCCTTCAGCTGAGTGAAATTGCAATTTTCTTAGTTTCTATATCAATTGTTAGTAACGATAGTTATACTATTGTTAAATCCACTATTGATTTTATTGATACTGTATTGCAAACGCACAGTTTGTACATTGTCTATTCAGGCCATAGTATAATTGACATGAACACTTCACTATCATCAGCTAATGTATGGTCCTGGGTGGGTTTGTTTACATTCCAAGTTTCTGGTAAAGTCATCAACTTTGTTTTGGAAGCTCATTAGTATGTAAGGGCTCAGTAGCCAGAGATTTAAGTGTTTTTGGACTGATAGAAGAGGCTTAATGTGATTAATAAATCATCCCACTTGTAGAAGAAACTTAATGTCACACAAGTAAATCCTCCATGTGTTCATTTTAGGGGTATTATCTTTAAAGTTGTTATTTGTGTACAACTTATTTAACTTAATATCTGGATTACTCCAAAAAAATCACATGTAATTTTGTTTAACTTGAACATGGCTCATGATACCCTCACAGGGGTTGTTTTTTGTTATAAATTTGAAATAAAAATGGGATCCTTGTCATTTGTTAAGTGGAACACACCTCACGTGCCATATTTTCCCCATATAAGACAAATCTTCCAATATTTTGTCATCCACTTTGCAAAATATTTCACTCAGTGAAATATTCTGCTACATTTTTGCTCAAATGCATCCAATATTTGTATATTAAATCCAAACAAGATAATAAATGTTCGAACGATTTCCCCTGTATCGCATCGCAAAATGCGATGTAATTTGTACAATCTGCGATGGAATTTCAAACAATACATCGCAAATTTTGCGATACAAATTGCGACAGATTTTTTCGCTATTGTGGTTTAATAATAAACATTTTTGAAATCATATTCGTACATGGTCAGCGAAATTCCCGAAATGGAAAACACGCAACAACCGCCCATTTAAAAAAAATTTTTTGGTTTCGCACGTGTTTATTTTTTCTTCCCCTGAGTTTGGGGGTTGGAACATTGAGCAATTGAGCCACCCCCTATACACAATAGCACCGTGTCCAGTTCACACGTGCGCTTTCATACGATCACTACGGCCGTATCCAAAGGAACTCCAGAAACGTTACTATTAACTTCGTTTTATAATAAAAGTTTTTGAAAATTAACAAAATGAGCATACATTTATATATCTAGGCCTAGTGGTGAGATTTAGAATCATTTCGGCACACAATATGATTGCACTTTCAACCACGGTGAGCCACTCATTTTCCTGACGAATTTTTAATAATCAAAAACACTAGCTTGATCATACCATAAAGTAACGTTACACTTGGCGAAATCACTTTGAAAAGCACCCGAACATGTCGTAGTCGGTAATTTGTTTTTGTGATATTGCCTCTGTTTTAGCGATCGATATAATAATGTAAACAAAAAAGAAAATGGACAGAGGACTAACTTTCATGAATGACTGCAATTTGGCGAAAATATTTAAGAAATTGGCCTAGAAGAAAGAAACACAAGAATTGTTTTTTACCACCTGTGGCTCAATTTCCGGACACTAAAGATTATTATTTCTGGTAAAATTTGGACATTCATATTTTGAACTAAACAACAGTAAAGTCTTGAAAAACAACACCTTTACCTGTGTACACTACATATTGTAATTTTAAGTATTTTAAATTTGCTACACAAAATTCACAGATTGCTATACAAAAAATTATTTTGCTATGCAAATTCGGTTTTTTGCATGGCAGTTTTGCTATGCAAAATTTTTGAACGAAATCGTTCCCTGATTGGATGCACGAACAATTTAAATAACTTTAATGATTTTACTTTAAAAAACAAAGCCGTGTCAAATACATGTACCATAGAATGGCTGATAGTCTGAACAAAGGGGTAAGCCAACAATCAGCAGGCATAGTTTTCCTTTTTTTCAGTGAGTTTTCCCTATGGAAGTACACTTTGAGACACATTCGCTTACATTATGGGGTACTGGCCGCCGCGATATTGGTACAATGGAAGGTAATAGGCTGTCGCGATTAGGAATTTATGAATATGTATGAGACGTCTGATTGGCTGAAATGTCGCGGGATGGCAATTCTCGTTTGCAGAAAAAAAATCGCCGCCGGGAGCCTGTCTGCATTCTTGATACTAAAGACAGAGGACCAGTCTAAGTGCTGAGCACATTGCTAATTGGTACCCTCATCTCACCTCTACAATAACACAATTGAGACATTGTCTGTTGTCAACCTCGTTCCCAGTGCTTTCGAGCAGTATACCACGTACCCACTACTCACTTGTCCAGCTGTAATTGGACGATTTCAATAGCTAAAATATTTTGGATATGCAAATTAGGTGATATCGTTACTAAGAATAGCGTGTGATACACTGGGGAGGCCGGGACAAGACCAACCAATTTGTTTCATCATAAATTAATCTCGGTTGACTCATCCAAATATTCGATGTGTAAAAATCCATAGACCTGTATAGGCATTATATAGAGTGGGTGTGTATGTGTGCATGTGTGTTGTCACACAGGAGGCCACTTGTGGGGTACCCCACAAGTTTTTCTTTGTTTCCGTGTACCCCACAAGAGAGAAAGGGACAATAAGAGGACAATGGTGGTACCCCACAAACCTGATCCGTAAGGTGGTGTGTGTGTGGGGGGGGGGGGGGGGGGGTGATATTGAAATTTGTTTGCATTATGTACTGGATTTCGAACGTCGTTCAACAGGGGGAACCCCAACCCATCCCCACCCTAATCGCTGCAAAAAAAATTCACATCATCTACCATTTCTCTTTTCTTGTTCATTTTTGGTACCAAAGAAAATTTAAAAATCGGCATGCCAAAGGGGGAGGGGTTGAACTCCCCGTGGTTAAGCCACTGGCACACAACCAATCAACAAACTAACGGCTAACATAAACAGGACAAAGAAAGAATCAGACAATAAATATTTAAACAAACCAAATTTACCCCTTTTTTGCACAATTTTTTCACTTAATAGCCTATTATTTTTATTTACCGCATGACAAATTCTGGGGGATGATCCTATGGACTACCCCGGGCCAAAACGTGGAGGATACATATCCCTTCCATCCCCCCAGGATTTACGCCCGTGATTCTAACTGTCTTTTGCGTATTTTTTTGGAAAGCACTTTCCCACCAGAGTTTCGTAGTGAGACGAGGGGGACCCCGGGGACGAAGATAAGTGAATCTTATCTTTCGCTGATGACGGCATATTTCCGTGGATGATGGTTAAAAGCCCTTATTAATAAATAATAATAATAATAATAATAATAATAATAATAATAATAATAATAATAATACAATTAAAAAAAAAAAAATACAACACAGCTACCAGCTGATTTTAACCGTGAGACTCGAGGGATATATTTAATAATACAGGACCGAAAGAACTTCGTAATACTTAAACGGGGCCTAAATAAAGTTCAATGAATTCCTATCTGGAGTGGGGGCCGGGCAGGAGGAGAAGCGTGGTTTTAGTTTTCATCTCAATAATAATTTAGATGGGTATTATGGTGGTTCTTTTTTAACAAATAAACAAACACACAAACACCACAACTAACAAACAAGATAGATAGGTGTTCTCACTTTTGAAACATTTAAAAGAAATTAATAATAATTTAATTTGGTTTTTAAAAAGCATCATAACTGTTGGAAAGTTTCAGCCGAGTGCCAGCAGTTATAATATATATTCTCCACTCGTTCACATCGGTAAAGAGTAAATCGGTAATATGCTACAAATATCATGCGATACAAGGTGTTAATTTATAGTTTAGAATACATATTAGAAAATACCCCCAATCTAAGAGAGAATGGATGTGGTGGTCACTCATTGGTGTGTGTGAGAAAATATAACATTGTACAACCAAATTGTATAGCCTATAACAATTAACACAGTAAATTAAATTAATTAGAATGGAAAACAAATAAATGAAACAAAAGGAAAAACCAGTTTTGATTTTGAACTGAATTAAAGAAGAAAAAAAACCATACATAAATAAGAAACCATACACACAGTTAATTTTTCTTACAAGGGATATGTTTTTTTTTTAATTCTTGTTTTTTTGTTTATTTTATTTTATTTTTTTTGGACATTTGAGTTATCTACAAACTTGTTACTTAGAGTGATCTATAACAAAACACCTTCAAAACACAATATTGTACAGTACTCATAATAATCACTTATATAAGTTATAACAGAATAATACAACTGGTATCCAACCCATGTGCACTGTACCTATCAAGCACAAGTCAACCAGTACCAGTGTAGATATTTACACATCAACTGCTGAAGTTTTGAGAGTAACTGCCTATAAGTAAATTACTCCTTCATGTCTTACTTAAAGTAATACTCTCAAAATGCATTTATTACTTGGGGAAATTTAAGTCTCTGATTGCCACAAAATCTCTAAGAAGATGATCAGATAATCCTCTTTATAAACAATAAATGATTGGCTTTTTTAAACTGCGCACTGCAAAAATCCTCTTACTGTAGTTAAAAGGAAAGTACATTTGTAATGTCAGCAAAACTCACTCTTCGTGTATGCTTACCCTTTGAGTCAAGATATACATTTAACAACGAACCAGTGAATGTTTTATCTTAAAACTTTGTGCAATTTATTAGAAAATAGTGAAAAATGCATTCAGCGTACACTTTCCTAAATTCAAATTGGAAATTATTGGTAATAACTTTCTTACAAATTACAGCACCTCAGACAAAATAAATTCTACGGCAGATTGATACCATCATCAACTTGACACCAATTATGTTTTAGGTTAAAACTCGACCATTTGGTTATTTATGAATTACCAATTCCATAACTTAAAAAGTGTTAATAGCCTATAAATGTTGGTACTGCAGTGTAGGATAGCGCTGGATCACTGTTAAGACCAGAAACTGAGGTGACTGTTGACAAGGATTGAAAACATTTCTTGTTGTTGAAAAGTAAGAAAATGAAGTGAGCAGCAATTCAGATATCTGGTTTCAAGCAACAAACTAAGAGCCTTCAAAAACAGAGCTTCAAGTTCCCCTTCATGTAGCCCAGATGTGGAGTATTTTTTCACTTAACTTTGAACCTTAACATAATTATGTATTATATTTTCTTTAGTTTTTTTTAAAGTGACTCGTGACTCGGACTCGACCCATTTAACTTGGGACTCGGACTCGACATTGGGGACTCGGACTTCGACTTGAGGCTCGAATACAAGTCTGACTGTATCCTTAATAAAGTTTCAGCTTATTGAAAGCCTGTGAAAGTTTAAAAAAAAATTGCAGACGTGCATGTATATGTACATGTAGGTCTATGTGTATGTTGTTTTTTACAAACAAATGATCTCTATGCATGCAGATATGTGTACATAAAACGTCAATATCATTCTGCACAAGAACTTGTATTCATTCTAATGTGGAATAAAGGAAAGAGTACTCTTTCCTAAATTCAAACTGGAAATCATTTCACTTGAAAAATTATACAACAAAAGCATCTCAGACAAATGATTTTTTGGGAAGGATTGATACCCTCATCAGTTTGACACCAAGTAAGATTCAACTCGATCATTTGGGTATTTGTGAATTACCAATCCTATACCTAATGCACACTCTTGTTGCCATGAATAGAAACCAGTATATCAGAAATTATATAAGAAAAAGGAATTCCTAGCTTAGTCGATATCAAAATGTTGCCAAGTCCCTTCAAAATAACATTTCATATCTTCAAAACATTCTTGTTCACTTACACTTAGTGTTATTCTTATGTACTTTTAATAACCATGTAAGGATATGGAGATTAGACTGAACCTTAGTACAGGACAATTATGGCTCACAGGATCAATGTTAACTACACTACCGGTATGCTACACAAGTGAATATTTCTTACGGGTGAGTTCAATAATTTCAGTTGTGTTAAGTTGATTACCAGATCCATACACATTAAACTATCAATAACAATAAAATTACTTAGTCAGCACTTGTTTAGACTTGACAAAGGTGTCTACTTGTGTGCTATTAATTTATTGAAAGTTATGGATTCTGCAGGGCCTGGCCAGCATACTGACTGGCTGAATGCAATGGTACAATGACCTCCCACTTGTGCGCAGAAGATAGTATCCAGACAACGGAGCCATTTAGGGTGATGGTCTGGTGACCACCTTGCTCATGCTGTAATTTACAAGTTATTATTTTTGTTAACTATGTCACTGGAATTCCTGTAATTTTGACTGAGAAAGAATCAATGTATGGTTGAACCCACATTCTGCCAACAACTCAAGTCCAATGCATTAGACCACTCGGCCATGGCAGATTTGAGGGAGAGCTTCAGGGAACTCAAAACATTTTTTCCCAAGACTACACACCATAATGGCTAATTTCAATGTGCTAGATTATGATCCATAAGGTAATGACAGCCCTACCCCAATCCTACACTTGGATCTATCCCTTACTAAACTGGCACGGGAAGAACTGGAAGAACTTTTTGCTATTGCATCACTACATACATTTGCAAGATATTTTTCTCAAAATGTAAATCCAACGAACTGAGTACCAGGGTCCAACTTCAATGAGCTGCTAAGCAGAGAATTTTGCTAAGCAAATATTTTTGCTGAGCAATATAAAACAGACAACCTGCCAAAATGTATAATTTTGTACGAAAGTTTGGCTGGTAACCAAAGAAATCCGCTAAACAAATTTTTCTAGTAAACAATTTTATCTGATAAGCAGTTCTATGAAATTGGGCAGGTAATTTCGTTACCTGCCGATGGCAAGTTTGGCTGGTAACCTAAGAAATCCGCTCAACAAATTTTTCTAGTAAGCAGTTTTATCTGCTAGGCAGCTCTATGAAATTGGCCTTAGCAAAGGAATTCAAACCACATGCTATATAAAGAAATATGCAAAAGGCTGGGAAACATTTGGTACAATATAAATTCAAATACAAACATGTAGGCAAGGGTGGACATCACTCAAATGTATACACCTGCCTGCCAGCCAGAGGCAAATAAACTTGCCATCGGGCAGATAACAAAATTACCGGCCCAGCTAGCAGGTAAGGTTTGAGAATATAACAGTGGTGGATGACCAAATTGCAGACTAACTTGAGTGATAGTTTGGGCTTTTACATTTCTGTCAGACTGGTAAATCTCTAGAGTTGCCTGCCCGATTGGCTGGTAAAAAAAAAGTTAAGTTCCAGACCTGCATGTATACTGTATGTTGGTTCTATACATACATGTACATGTTGGTCTATACATGTTGGTCTATACATGTTTATGTTGATATACATGTACAAACTTATTTCTATGCAGATATGTGCACATAAAAGTAGAAAGTAGAAAGTAATTGCAGATCTATACATACCGTACATGTAGGTCTATTTATGTTTATGTTGCTATACAAACAAATGATTTCTATGCAGGTAAGTGCAAATATTACACACTGTAAGTCAAAATCATTATGCAGAAAAAAAATTGCACCCTCAATTTATTACCATGGAGCAGATCAATAATTCACAATCAGTGCTGTCAAAGTGGACAGACAAAAAGACTTCAAACTTGTCCTCAAAAAACAGACAGGTTTGTAAATATATTACAGACAAGTTTGTTATTATACAGTGTTACTATGTACATGCTCAAAGAGCTGATGTGTGACAAAAAGGACACTTTTAATTTGTACTTTCAATGATGACATGTACATATACTTTCAATGATGTACAATACATGTTTCTGTAGTTTCTGTATGAATGATCATGGCTAAGAAAGGTATACAAATTATCCCAAACACAAATGATCTGCTTTCTTTTTACTTGAACAGACACACATTATATATTTCCACATACATAAAAACCTAGTGTCCTTGCAGTGGAGGTGTTCAATTTCTTGTTAAAATGTTTTTTTGGGGGGGGAGGGGCATGGAGAGTAGGAAACACAGAAATGATTAATTTCCAAATCATTTTTTAATGTTTATAGTTTAAGTATGTTGAAACTGTTAACTTCAAAGTTCTGTTTTTGTTTCACACCTTGGGTTACGTCACCGAGGTGAAGCCTATTTTGGCATGGGAAGCTTTTTTGAAAATAACTTGACCTTAAAAGGAAGGTACAACAATGGTATTTGGTAATGTACATTTTAGGGCTGTGTGTTTTCGGATATTTTTGGAACCGGATACCCGAAATCAGGAAACTTCGGATACCCGGATACCCGTTTTCATTTTTATTGAAAACATGCCTGTGGTGTACAAATATATGTACTGTAAATGGTAACAAAACTGACTTTTATAACAGAGGATACCATACTTAAATCGATCTTTTCTTTATTGGAGTGTAATCTCTTGAATTTAAAGATAATTGTCTGTAAAAGTGTAAACATTACATTGTTCAAGAGTCACAGATTTCTGTTCGCACCGCTCAATTGTTAAGTCCGAATTTTAAAACGTCGTTTACGGGTAATGACCGTTTCAGTCGGGTATCCAGATATCCGGATACCCGGCACAGCCCTAGTACATTTATATCATCTAGCTTTAAAAAAAACATACCAAACTAACCTGTGCAAATTTCATCACAACAGGTGCTCACATTTTTGAGAAAACAATGATGAACATCTTGTTCATGTTTTTAATATCCAACATCTTATTGTAAATTCAACATACAATATTAGAGGAAAGCACTTCAAAAGAAATAATTTTTCAGTCGATGAATGACACATGTATTTTACACCAAGAAAGTTTGTTGATAATAATTCATTAACCCTAACCCCCTAACTGTTTTGGCTAAGAACCTTCCTGAATCCACCAAATCCAACACCATACATGGGCTATAACAGCACCGAGTTTGGGGTGGTTAGGGTTAATTTGATAACCTGGTAATTACCAATGCTGTATCTTCCCCATACGCCATTTCCAATACTTCACTGATCAAAATATAACCCAAAAGTTTACCTCCTGGAAAAATGTGTTCTGAATGTACATGCAAACCTGAGCCTCAAGGGTAAAAATCCTGACAAATGGGAAGCAGGCCTTGGTCCCACTTTGGTCAAGAGGACAAAGCCCCCTAATTGTGGAGGATTTACAGACTCTCCACATCGCGACAAATATAAAACTAGAGGTTTGGACACAATACAGGCTAATTCTTTCTTTCCTTGGCGGCTACTGCTCTTCTTTCAAGAAAATTGTTAGGCAAAGGGAGATTTGTAAAAAAAATCCTTAAATCAGGAAAATTCCTGAGAAATAACAGGCCTGGAGCTTATTTGTGCAAAGAAAAACTACATTTGTTGACATTGTACATGAAAGTCTGTTCAGGTCCAGGTCCCCAACCTGTAATGAGATAACTACAAACATGGGGCACGTGCAGAAAACTAGATAACCAAACTTTCACATATTTAACTGTCTGACAATATGCCCCCGTGGGATGATCACGGATTTGTTAAGAACATTAAAGAGAACGTATTAGGTAACGTATGCTCATTTTAACCCTCTAGTTTTCACCAAATATGTCATACAATTAACATGTGAAAGTTCCATCAAAACAGGTGCTCGTGTTTTATAGAAAACAACAAAAACTGATTCTCATATTGTTATTTTAAATCAAAGTAGCTGGAAGGCAATTTGTGTTTTCTCTAAGATGAAAGCTCTTCTGACTCAATCATTTCTCAGTATGATTGATACTTGCACCAAGTAGGCTTTCAGTTTTATAATAATTTGATAACCTAGTAAATAATTAAGCTGTGCGTTTTCGGTTATTTCGGTAACAAGTTTCTCTTGTTTTATTAGAGTTGCAATAAATGTGGACTAACTGTAATAATTTTCCCCCTTTACATTAACATGATTCGTAGCAACCCCATTCCCCACACAAACAAATTGGTTTAAAAAAATTGGAGACTTCCATTGTGTGGGTTAAATGTTCATTAAAAATGTTCAAAAGTCGTTTACAGTTAACTGGAATTGAAAAATGGAACCGGGTACTGACAGTTTCGGTCGGTTATCTAGATACCCGGATACCCGACACAGCCTTAGTAAATAACTAAATGTTGTACTTTGCCTTCAAAACTTGCAAATGCATCAACACATACACATGTACACGTTCTTTACAGGAAAAATCCTGAGGCCTGATTTGTGCTTTTTGTAAAGTTTTCACTTGTACTTCAAATGAACCAAACACACAATCCACCTACCAGCAATAATCGTCAGTATATACACTTGCAAATGCATCAACACATACACGTTCTTTACAGGAAAAATCCTGAGGCCTGATTTGTGCTTTTTGTAAAGTTTTCACTTGTAATTCAAATGAACCAAACACACAATCCACCTACCAGCAATAATCGTCAGTATATACACTTGCAAATGCATCAACACATACACCTGTACATATGTTCTTTGTAAGAATCAAGAGACACTCTGTACAGAAATCAACCCTTAAAATTAAGAGCTTATTTCATTTTGTGTTAAAAAATAACGCAATGTACGGTATGAAGCTGAAACTTTCACAGGCTTTCTATATCTCTTCATTCTTAAAAGTATGAATAGTTTATGAACATCTGGTAATGCCCAAAAACGTAAATGAGTATTTTTTGGTATTGAATATTTGGTGGCAGAGCTTAAAATATATATTTAAAACTAACTTATTAAGCAAAATAATCCTTGCTCTTTTTCTATTTTTTGTTTACATTCATATATATATATATATATATAGTCAAACGACGTCATCAAAATTCCATCAGAATGTATACAAATATGCTGTTAATAAGGGGTGTGATTTGACAAAAGTAAATTCTGAAAAATGGGTAACGGGCCTGGGACTCCCGTTGGTCTAGAGGAAAAAGCCCCCCTGAACCTCCTGGACAAGAAACTCGAAGTTTGGACACAATACAGGCTACTTCTTTCTTTCCTTGGTGGCTACTTCTCTTCTTTCAAGAAAATTTTGAGACAAAAAAATATTTGTAAAAAATCCTGAAAATAAGTCCCGAGAAATCACTGGCCTGATTTATTCCTCTGAGAACATTACTATACATACATGTACTTGTATGCATACATGTACATGTACAGTATGTAAATTAGCCTAGATCTATTAATTATGAGTTGATTAATAATGAAAACAAAACAGACTGGGGACTTTATGCCTCTTACAGCTTCATATTGTGAAACAAAATTGCATATCAGACTGCTGGATACCACGCAGAAAGACAATATGTTTTTTTTTACCAAAACCATGCCTGTGCTCATACATTTTTATTAGTAATAGTAATTTAAGAATTACCATTAGAGCTATTAATTATGGGTCGATTATCATTTAAAAGACAGACTGTGGTTAGGCCTAATCATATTGTAAAACAATATAAATCAGACAGCTGGCATCTTTGAATACCATGCAGATTGGAATAATGGATTTAATTACCAAAACTATAGCCTGTGCTTATACAATTTTAGCCTATCATTTGCATAACAGATGATATTATTTCTACAATCAGTCAACCAATTTGGTTATATTGGTAGTAATATAGAGAAGTTTCGTTTTCATGAATCAAATAATATTTAGCAAAACAACAAATATTGGGGTCATACAGCTGTTTTTAAAGATATATTGTCTGTGTTTGGTTCAAGAGACTCCAAAAAAATTTAAAAGGTGAATGAATTTTGAAAGCTAATATTGTTATTAAAAAAATTATGAAATGTCAGAAACTGTATAAAAGCGATATTTAAAACGTGCTTGATTCTGATTAACAATCAGAAGACAGCACACGCCCTTGATGAGAATTAAAACAGTGACCTATCATTTTACTAATTTAAGTTTTTATTTTGCTGGTGCTAACCTTTGATGGTTTTTTCCATTCAGTATCTCAAATGAAAGCTTGTAACTTCCTTAACCCCAGAAAAATAGCAATTCCACATTTAAATATCTTATTTACCATCAAATCAGCCCAATCATGGGTGATTAAGAGAAAATGACCAGTGGATTTATGGAAATGATGGAGCTACATATCTATACTTTCTATCTAGTCTCTTTAATTGTTTAATATTTCTTATGTTTCCTCTCAGTGGCAGGATACCGTCCAAACTTGAGCATAGGGCTGTGCGTTTTCGGATATTTTTGGAACCGGATACCCGAAACTTTCACAGGCTTTCTATATCTCTTCATTCTTAAAAGTATGAATAGTTTATGAACATCCTCATACAACACAAATAGTACATGTATATCTGGTAATGCCCAAAAACGTAAATGAGTATTTTTTGGTATTGAATATTTGGTGGCAGGGCTTAAAATATATATTTAAAACTAACTTATTAAGCAAAATAATCCTTGCTCTTTTTCTATTTTTTGTTTACATTCATATATATATAGTCATACGACGTCATCAAAATTCCATCAGAATGTATACAAATATGCTGTTAATAAGGGGTGTGATTTGACAAAAGTAAATTCTGAAAAATGGGTAACGGGCCTGGGACTCCCGTTGGTCTAGAGGAAAAAGCCCCCCTGAACCTCCTGGACAAGAAACTCGAAGTTTGGACACAATACAGGCTACTTCTTTCTTTCCTTGGTGGCTACTTCTCTTCTTTCAAGAAAATTTTGAGACAAAAAAATATTTGTAAATAAATCCTGAAAATAAGTCCCGAAAAATCACTGGCCTGATTTATTCCTCTGAGAACATTACTATGCATACATGTACTTGTATGCATACATGTACATGTATGTAAATTAGCCTAGATCTATTAATTATGAGTTGATTAATAATGAAAACAAAACAGACTGGGGACTTTATGCCTCTTACAGCTTCATATTGTGAAACAAAATTGCATATCAGACTGCTGGATACCACGCAGAAAGACAATATGTTTTTTTTTACCAAAACCATGCCTGTGCTCATACATTTTTATTAGTAATAGTAATTTAAGAATTACCATTAGAGCTATTAATTATGGGTCGATTATCATTTAAAAGACAGACTGTGGTTAGGCCTAATCATATTGTAAAACAATATAAATCAGACAGCTGGCGTCTTTGAATACCATGCAGATTGGAATAATGGATTTAATTACCAAAAATATAGCCTGTGCTTATACAATTTTAGCCTATCATTTGCATAACAGATGATATTATTTCTACAATCAGTCAACCAATTTGGTTATATTGGTAGTTAATATAGAGAAGTTTTGTTTTCATGAATCAAATAATATTTAGCAAAACAA
Source organism: Zoroaster sp. YZ-2022 (assembly GCA_029582265.1). Classification (NCBI taxonomy): domain Eukaryota; kingdom Metazoa; phylum Echinodermata; class Asteroidea; order Forcipulatida; family Zoroasteridae; genus Zoroaster; species Zoroaster sp. YZ-2022. The sequence continues at coordinate 68,629,622 of CM055816.1, forward strand.
CAAATATTGGGGTCATACAGCTGTTTTTAAAGATATATTGTCTGTTTGGTTCAAGAGACTCAAAAAAAATTAAAAAGGTGAATGAATTTTGAAAGCTAATATTGTTATTAAAAAAATTATGAAATGTCAGAAACTATAAAAGCGATATTTAAAACGTGAAGACAGCACACGCCCTTGATGAGGATTAAAACAGTGACCTATCATTTTACTAATTTAAGTTTTTATTTTGCTGGTGCTAACCTTTGATGGTTTTTTCCATTCAGTATCTCAAATGAAAGCTTGTAACTTCCTTAACCCCAGAAAAATAGCAATTCCACATTTAAATATCTTATTTACCATCAAATCAGCCCAATCATGGGTGATTAAGAGCAAATGACCAGTGGATTTATGGAAATGATGGAGCTATCTACACTTTCTATCTAGTCTCTTTTATTGTTTAATATTTCTTATGTTTCCTCTCAGTGGCAGGATACCGTCCAAACTTGAGCATAGGGCTGTGCGTTTTCGGATATTTTTGGAACCGGATACCCGAAATCAGGAAACTTCGGATACCCGGATACCCGGATACCCGTTTTCATTTTTGTTGAAAACATTCCTCCAGTAGTGTACAAAACATGTACTGTAAATGGTAACAAATTGACTTTTACAATACAGAGGATACCATACTTAAATCGATCTTTTCTTTATTGGAGTGCAATCTCTTGAATTTAAAGATAATTGTCTGTAAAAGTGTAAAAATTATATTGTTCAAGAGTCACAGATTTCTGTTCGCACCACTCAAATGTTAAGTCCGAATTTTAAAAAGTCGTTTACGGGTAATTGGAACCGAAAAATGGAACCGGGTAATGACCGTTTCGGTCGGGTATCCGGATACCCGGCACAGCCCTACTTGAGCACCACTTGTATTGCTACTGCAGGCATTATGCATCTACACGTATAGAACACAGCTCACTTGTACACATTCTAATGGCAAATTGTTGACAAGGTCATTTTACTATGTAAACATAAATACACAAAATGGCAAAGTAATTTTATTTACCAGCGACTGTTACATAATTTGTATACCCTGGTTGCCCAGATTCTACATGTATAGGGATCAAAGTTAACTTGTATTGTATAGTAGCCAGCAGGATCAGTAACAACTGAATTATACTAGCATAGTCCTCCTTGGGTTTTAGTAGCCCTTAGAAAGATCATTAAACAATCATGCAAAGAGCGTGAATAAATTAAAACAAAACGGTTATTGTTCTTAGTTCATGAGTATATTGTTATGTCTCAAGACAGAGCATTAAAATACATGTAAGTTCCACAAGTCACAAACTCATTCTATGGAATTATTGAGGAACATCTTCAGAAAAAAAAGTGACAGAGGGACTGTGAACATTTGAAAGAGGAAACCAACAAACCTGCCCATTAGAGTGTTTTTGAAGTGTTGAGTACTAGGCACTAATTCGCTAACCCACTAGCATCAGACTAGTGACAAAATCAACCCTGATGTACATGTATATGAAAGTTTACTTTATTTAATACATAACCGGATATACTTAAACGAGACAACTGGATCGAGGAGAAATCAAGAACTATGTAAACAGCCTGACAGTAATGTACACCCATGAACATCCTTGAACAAAAAAGTGAACCCTTATCATGTTCGTAGAAATGTAATCTCTCTTTGAGCTTGGTTTGCAAGTTAAATACACTGTATATTATGATTTACATACTAATGCACATTAGTATACCTTCCCACACAATGTATATTTCATGCATAGGGCTTTAAATTGAACGGAGGATCAACGATTCTACTCTAGGGTAAAATGTCTGTAAATGCATCCATACTTAATGACAATCAAGAGATATGTATAAAAATCAAACATTTCAGCTTTTTGACTGTGTCATTAATATAGTGAAAAATGTATTTGATTGTTCGTATTCATTCCAACATGGAATTTTTCTGTCTTCGATGACAAAAACTCATTTTGGAAATCATTTCACCAATTTTACTAAAACGACAGAAATATTTCAAGGGATGTTTGCCACCATCATCAACTTCAATTTTGGAAGAATTTTTTTGTTCTAGACTTTCTTCTTTGCCGCATTGGTTATTAAACAAGCCTTGCGGGAAGTTTATTGATGCCATTCCGCAATGTAGTTTGTGTGGCCGTTGGGTGCCGACTTTCGGTGAACTGGTTTCGGTAAAACAGTTTGCAAACAAACCGGTAACTCCTAGCATTAGTTATCATTTGCGTAGTAACATACCCAATTGTATTGTTAGCTTGCTCAAATACCACCCTTTTAACAGCTAAACGGTATTACATGTAAGTCCGTTTCAAAGACATCTTATTGTTAGAGGTACAACATTGGTAATTACCAAATTAACAAATTATTATTTAAAAAGTTGGTGGAAAGCTGGTACACATATCAATCATCCTGTGGAATAATTCTGAAGTGCTTTCATTTTAGAGAAAAAATACAATTGCTATGTTGAACATACTGTACAACAACGTTGCTGTTCTGCAACCTTTTGTAAAACGTAAAACTTATGCCATATACAAAAACATGCAACAGTTTGTTGTCATTTACTAAAAAACTGGAGAACCTATTACGATAAAATCTCACAGGTTGGTTGATATCTTTCTTGAAAACTAGAGAGGCTAGAAATTAACGTACGTTACCAAAAAGCAATGTTGTACGTTCCCTTTAATCTCTTGTTATTGCTTCTATAATGGGAGTATTAAATTTATTATGGACGTTCTTCAATAAAATGAGATGTCTTGAAACATAATTTTTGTATTGGCCTTAGGGGCTTAATTTGGCATTTCAGTGATCTCATTAAAGTTAGTGGCATTTTAACATGAGGCACAGACAACCTAAAATCCCCCAACGGGGAATACGCATACACATGTACAACTGCCAATCAGAGAACAAATTATCAAGAACATTTTGCTTAGTAGATATTGTTGGTAACCAACCAATGTTTCATACAAAATGTGTTCACTTTTGACTGGTAGTCTAGTTGTTTATTGCTTAACCAGTTCGCGTCGGAGGCCGTGTATACACGCAATTTTTATTTGCACCGTGGATCAGAGAGCGTCTAAACACGCCAAAGGAAACTCCGGAATATTGGTATGCATGCTCGGTTGAGCCACCCGTGTACGGTGACATGCACGGAAGACGGGGCCACCCGCTGTGGAAGCTTCCATTCACGGTGTGTGTGGGGAAAAATAAACCCGCACAGGGGCCCAGAAAAACTTTTTTATTCCCGACGCGAACAGGTTAACCAAAATATTTGCTAATAAGCAGAATGTTCTTAGGTCAATTTCATCGAGCAGCTAAGCAGAGAATTTTGTGAAGCAAATATATTTGCTAAGCAATATAAAACACACTACCATCCAAAATGCATACATTTTGTATGAAAGTTTGACTGGTAACCACAGAAATCTGCTAAGCAAATTTTTCTGGTAAGCAGCTCTGTGAAATTGGCCCCAGCTAATTTATAAACACCTTGCTTTGAAATTGAACCATTTAGCTAAAAAGTAATGAAGGCTTTCTTTCAAATGATTTGACTTGTCACCATTCAAAAAAAATCAAATGACTACTCAAATCTTAGACAACCAAAGGAAATTGCTATACATGTACAAGTACCTGTACATCAACATAATTAAGGCATGCACTGCGAGTCTGTATGTGTACGTACTTGAACATGAACATGTAAAACACAAGACGAGTTTGGCAAACATTTACAATGTACGTACGTGTACAAAGTTGTCTTGAAAATCTACATGTACATGTAGAACAACTTGACATGCTGATACATGTATGTTCGGCCAAAATGGCTCTTGTGCAAAATATATGCCCCACCTGCTGTGTTTGTAACTTTTCTTAGATGCTTAGAGGGCGTGGACGAGTCGCAAATGGCAATAGGTCAATATTATGACAGGTGTCATCTTAACTGTTTTTGCAATGTACACGTGTGTGATGGGATGGGTAACTCAAACAAGCCAACTTTTTTTTGGGGGGGGGACATCAAATGAGGTGGATGGGGGTGGGGATTATGTGTATCTCAAATGATTCACAGATGGGGTTTCAACACAGGTTTATAATATTACCACATCAGCTCTTTGATAACAGGAGGAGCTCCACAATGCTCATGTGGAGGCAGCTGACTTGGGCTTTGAGAGTGATCGCGTCGGTTCGATTCTTGCCATGACGGTCGCGAACCATGTTGCAACATCCACCTTGGCTAATTCATAACGCTTGAAGAAGCTGTGTTCCTGAAAAGAAACGTAGTGAGAAAGAAAACGGGTGAAAATTGGTTCTGTTTCAATGTACTAGGCCCATGAAATCAACTCCATATTATTGCTGGGAGTTACCGGTTAGTTCGGTAACCATTTAACCAAAACATTCATAGTCGGTTAACCAGTTAACCAAAAGTTGGTACCCAATGGCAAATGGAACAATGTGTATAAATTTTCAATCAAAAAGCATAAATAAACTTCCTGCAATGATTGTCTAATAACCAATGTGGCAAAAAAGAAAGCCTGGGCGGCAAATTTTTCCAAACTTTTTGGGTGTTTTGTTTTTAAATATTTGTTTCGGTTAGCTGGTTAGCAATTTTCTAAACAGTCAGTGCAGTTTCCATTGGTTAACCAGTTAACCGCTCCAGCTCTACTCTGTTTACAATAACATTTCTAATTACAGAAATTCAACATTTATCTGAATTATTGTCCCAGGAGATGGACCCAACCATAAAAAAAATAGCTTCGGATAAGACAATGCATAAAAGAAATGTCTTAATAATGTGATTAACTTTATCTTTTTTTCCCCCTCCATCTCTCTTTTAGAAACTTGTTCAAAGAAGGCAATTGCAATCCCAGCCAGTGGATAATGAAAGTGCTATCTAGTTACACTTTCTATGGAATTACTGAGGAACATCTTCAGAAAAAAAAGTGACAGAGGGTCTGTGAACATTTGAAAGAGGAAACCAACAACTTTGCCCATGGGAGTGTTTTTGAAGTGTTGTTGAGTGCGAGGCACTAATTCGCCTCAGGGATTTGTTTTTTAATTTACATTGTATATAAACATTGTAGGGAACATTGTAAGAATGCAAAGCATTCATGTTTTGCTTTCCACAGACAACAGCATAGCTATAAACAAGTGGTTTTAGAATGGATATAAGCATTAGGTTCTATTATCCTTGTTAAAGCCCCCATCTCCCTATAAATCTTCCTGTAAGTGAATAGTGAAGACATACATGTACATATATGTACAAACACATTCTTATAAATTTATAAGAAAAAAAAAGAAGTGTGTTTACGGTTAGCCATCTGCCCACCTCCATCCAACAAACTCTTCTGACCCTAATCCTGATATTACAATATGTTTGTTGCATATCTACATATGACATAAAACACAATAAAGGGGGCCACTTTGATTCCGTCACGTTAGCAGTTTTTCCAATGGTTGTTATTTATTTTTAAGTGCCTGAAACCGACCAAAAAGTGTTTCAACATGTGAATGGACATGCAGGCTTATACTAGAACTAATTTGAGTTGATTTATTTTTTTTTTTAATTTTTTTAATTTATTTTTTTACCCTCAAATTTCCATAAAAATTGGACGGAAAAAGTTACCTCACTTTTCCGTCCATTTGTTGATGGAAATTTTAGGGTAATTAAAAAAATAATAGTAATAATAAACTCAAATTATCTTTAGGATTAGCATGCATGTCTATTCAAATGTTGAAATTCTTTTTTGGTGGTTTCAGGTATTTAAAAAAAAATTACAACCATTAGAAAAACTGCTAACGTGACGGTAGGAAAGTGGCCCCCTTTATTGTGTTTTATGTCATATATATAAACATGTGCATGCCAAGTGCCGAACGTGGGTGTCTCATCATAGTACATGTATTAACCAGCAATACATTTGGGTGTCTTTTGGATGACCTGTTTGCTAAACGGACACCCTGTGTTATTTGTAAAACCCTGTGTTATTTGTAAAACCCTGTGTTATTTGTAATATGTGTACACATACATGTGCAAAAGTAAGTTAAATGTTTAGTCACCCTGTTTTTCAAAGAATAACAAATTCAGAAACCTTATTTCCAAATCCTAAAAATTCAAGTTATTACGTATTTTTGATTTAACATTTTGCAATTTACCATGAGCACCATTGTGAAACAAATTTGGTAATATGTAGTTTTCTTTATTTCTCATGGGAAGCCGTCTAATGCTTTGAAACTTCATGTGGATTTGTACTGATACATGTAGGACACTATTCGCTTAACTCTTTCCTGCCGGCGCGCCATTTTATCGGCTCACGCGCGCGCCATAAATTGACGATGTGCCGATATATCGGCTCAGCATGAAGTACCTGACAACGGGTCTTGTTTTGACTTGTTTTGACAACAGAATGCGCAACTAACCAATAAGAATTCGAGGTCATGCCCTCCCAATGCAAGTTAGCTAATAAATATTGATTATTGACAACGAGCACAGACGAAATACTACTCTGAGAGGTCCGATTGCGTTCATTGTTAACGTTAAGTACATGTACATGTATACACACGTTGTATTTAACATGACGGCCTTCATGAAACTCACAACAATCGATGCGCAACGTATGCTATTTTCTTGGAATTATGACGTGGGCAGTGCTGATGGAGATGATGATGGTGACAATGTTGACTTTTAACCCATATCCGCCTAACCATGTAAACACACAAAAGACTATGTGCCTAAGCCCCCGCACAGAGATACATTGTTTTTGCACACAATCAGAAAGATTCCTTATTTAGAGAATATTACAATCACTGACACAGACACATTATATACTGATGGAAAGAGGAGAACATGCACTTTATTATGATGTCAGACTTGTCTAATTTCATATCTATAATCATGAAATACAGTCATCGGAAAAACGTAGTAAATTGGAATTGGACAAAAACACGGTACGGAAAATCACGTAGGTCGGCGTTTGTAGCGTTTTACATATCTACGGGTTATCACGTACACTGTAGATCGGCGGATATGGGTTAACACCCTGACAGTGATGGAAGTTTTGATTTTCAGGGTAAAAACAACAGTAAAAGCTCTGAATCTGAGGTTGTATGTACCGATTGTAGGACCAGCAATTGGGCGAGTAACAACAGCAAAATTTGAACAGATGTTAGACATGATACTCAGCTGTCCAAATATTAATAAATTATTAATAATTTCCACACTCGACCTTGATTGTTTACATTATTGCATAACAGAAACAATATACAGTATGTTGTATCAAGGTTGCAATATGATTTTTGTCATATAAACAGGGGGTTTCAAAGCATTATGGGTAATATTATTATGCCTTGACATATTCTGACATAAACAAACCACTTTTGTTTATCATACAATGCATATTTGAAGACTTTCAAGCAATAACTTGCAGATTTACTGATATTTATTCTGAGGAACATAAGTTTATATTTGAATGGCTGCAATGCATTCTGGGTAATCCCAAGATGATCCCCATCTCAATATTCACACCCAGTGAGTCATAACCTTTATTTTGATACCTTACTCTCTTCAATTGGTAAAAAAGATAAACAAATTATTCAATATTTCCACACTTGACCTTGATTGTTTATAGTATCAAATTACAATAATAAAAACAATTCCATCCATACACCTGAAATAATTCCGGGTAGAAAGGGTTAAAGGGATGATACAACACTTGTATTTTGTAAGATGCATTCTTTTTATCTCCCCAGTGATCAACAAAAATAATAATAATAATAATAATAATAAACTAGAGCTCAATTGTATTCGTGAACGAATACCCAGCTGTTTCGCTATTTTTTATCACATTAACTTCCACTTTTGCTGTATCGGCGCCCTCCCCCCAATAACTGTAAAGGTACACCGGCCATGATGTTGGCACTCCTGCAGATGAACACCATACGTATATGGTGACTTTAATCTCTTATCTTTCACCCTGTTTTTTCGTAATTCCTCTGATAAACCATGAAAAAGTGGTTTTCCTTTAGCTGAACGAAACCACCATTACTAAAATTAATATATATAACAATAATTCAATTGTCAAATTAAAGCTAAACGTTGGGAGTTAACATAAGCAGTATTTGTCTGAACTAGTTGGTCCTTTTGTAACGGTTTACCATATACTTTACCCCCAACCCCATTAGAAACATGCACACGGTTTACCATTTGGTAAACCGTCTCAAGTAAAGGTCTGATAATCTTTAATCTTTATTACCGTATTTTCCTGCGTATAAGACGCTCGGTGTATAAGGCGCATTACCCCAGAATCGGGGGAATGTGATTAAAGTGTCAACGTACAAGGCGCACCGCCGTATAAGGCGCACCATGACCGCTCAATATATAGTGCAGTGCATACCAGAAGCGCTATAGCACGACCATGCCGCCACCACCACGCCGCGTCGTACTAGGAAAGTAGTCTGGTTGCGCCCAAGTGATCCAGCGGTGTTGTGCGTAATACACTGTGATTAATAATCGGGGTGAAAAACAGACACGGCAAAGTTGACAACCTTGCACACATCGCATAGAGACTTAGTCATTAGAAAGCGTTGTAGATAAAAATGCGCGATCGCGGTAATGCGATGTTGGGCATGCTATTTTTAGAAACAGGGATTTCTGCTTTTGATACGACACACGAGTAAGGTCTTTCGTGAGTATTATTTACGGTGAATGAATGCATGAAAATCTTAGCTTAACGACCTTCGTTGGAAAACACGGCCGCTTTGTTAGGTTGAGGTCCAATCGAAAGTTACACAAGCGGTAATCATCACTGATCTCGTTTACACCAGATAAGGCGCACCGTTAGATAAGACGCAGTGACGTTTTCGTACCTTTGAAAGTCAGATAAGCCGCGTCTTATACGCAGGAAAATACGGTACTGTCAAAATGGTAAACCGTCAACCTTTACCGTTTGTTTTCGCGTAACCCTGGTGACATCCAATCACCGTAAAGCGCTCGTATCGTGCACTCAGGAATGTTTGAATATTTACAAGCATCCACTATAATGACAGATGTTTCATTGAAGGTCTTTTTTTCTTTGAGAGAATGGAAGACTTGTGTGAGACTTATGTAAGACTGTTAGGACAATAAAGGAAGGCATGCATTGGAGAGTCATTGTGTCAGGCCTTATAAAAACGGGACATTCTAACTACGACTGAATCATTACAGCTCATCCGGGCCACCCACGGAGGTCACCGGCCGGCAGTGGGAAGCATTTGTTTGTTGGGCTTCGCCCTATTACGATCCGTTGGCGGTCAATAGTTGGACTTCGGTCCTAGTGTGGTCTGTGGTCGACTGCATTTCGTACCCCCCAGTCAGCTCAATGTTGTAGAGGATTGCGTGTATGTTTAGGCTGTCTATTCCTACCTCCATGGTCTGTGCGCAAAGTGGGACTACATGCAATCACTCAACATTGAGCTGGGGTGGGGGGTACAATACTTCTCTGAAAAAGAAATAACTTCACAAAGTCAAAGTAGAAAGTTACTTCAAATGTATGTAATTAAATTTCATCTTCCCATATGTGCACTTTAACAAAAGGCTATTCCATGCAAAACAGGACTTACTTCTGATGATGTACATTTTGTAAAAATCAAAAGTGTAACTGAGTTATAATATTTTTAAATATAAAATTTAAAGGGGACTGACATCCTTTATTGTGTGTACTTAAGGCGTTTGTAATAAAATATTGTTTTTGAGACCCACCTGTGTCTATTTAATCATTGATTTCTGAGTACAAGTATTTTAAAACAATTTTTGAAGTATTTGGGAGGCAATCCGCCCCCATGGTGGAAGCTTCATTTGCATAAGATATGTGACGTAAGGTCGGAAGATCCGATGTGTACATGATGTCCATATACATACAAACGTTTCACACACGTGGCGTTGATTTCATTTATTCCGTGATTTTTGTTTCCGGAACTAATAAAATGCCGGGAAGATGTGTTTCTGCAGGATGCAGCAACACCACCAAAGACGGTGTTAGCCTTCATCTGTTCCCAATGACGGACACCAGTAGAACTCGATCTTCAACCAGAAGAGGCGCTTATTTCATGCAAAACCGGAGCCAGCCGTGTGTAATTGTTTTCTCTGCAGTACCGCGGTATCTTTAGAGCTCTAACAACATTGCTATATTTGAACTTCTGGTTTCGACCGGAAGCAAACGTCACAATAAGGTCATATTTGCACGAATTGTCAAGTGGGTAACGGCCTACAATATGGCTCACAGATCATAATTATAGCTATTGTGGTTCAAAAGTTATAAATTTTTAAATAGTTTTTCAATATTAATATTTAACTTAGTGTAACTTGACACCTGATGATGTCATAATGACGTAATTTATTTTGTTATTTAAGTTGATTCATAAGCTACAATATGACATATCATATGTGGTAATGTGACATTGGCAAGTGTACAAGTGAAAATAACTTCTTTTTAAACCTGTCGCTAGAGGGCGCTCTTGCATATGATGACGTCATCAAACCTACTACCCAAAAGAGTACGTCCTACTGATGATTACATACACAGAAATCATAGCATTATTTTTGATCATATTGGCTGTAGAGCTCTTTAAACTTGAACTTCCGGTTTGGACCGGAAGCTAAAGACAAAATGGGGTCATATCTGTGCAAATAACGGAGGGTAACGACCTACAATATGCCACATAGATGAAATTGATAGCATATGTGGTTCAGGAGTTATTAATTTTTTAATGTTTTTCATTATTAATCTTTGATTTAGTGTAACTTGACACCTGATGACGTAATTATGACGTCATTGCAATATGCACACTATTGCACTATTGCCTTTGGTCCCCTTAAGTTTCATTGCAATCGCATTTATGGAACACTGCAAAATGGCGTTCAGAATGAAACATGTGTTATTGCAATGCACTTCCGGTACGGAAAGCGCTGAAAAAGAAAAATATAAAAAAAAGGAAAAAAAACTTTAACAAAAACTAGAGCTGTTTCGCTGCGCTTCGCTGCGAAACAGCTAATAATAAAAATAATTTAAAAAATAATAATAATAAATAATAAATAATAAAAATATCATCAATCTAACCTGTGAAAATGTCAAAAAACTATAAATATGTTTTTATGTTTTACAAAACGTTGCCGAACCGAAACATTTTGTAAATTCAACATAATTCATGTCTTCTCTAGGATAAAAAAGTACTTTAGACAAAATCATCTCTCAGAATGACTGATACATACATGTACCAGCTATAATTACACTCATTAAGTTTATTTTATAATTTGGTAATTACAATGTACCAATGTTGTACCTTCCCTTTAACAATTATAAGACTGGTATTCTCAATTTACCGTAGGCCTAAATGACACACCAAAGGTTTATAATCAACTGGACAGTAACTTGAAATTACAAATGAAATTACAAGTTTGGTGTTAGTTTGTTTCAGTGAAGGATTCTCTTGTAAAATGCTGAATTTCAATGTGTGATCATACGTATGGATGTCTTGAGCATCAATTTTTGAGACACAGAAAAAAAAGATGTTGATATACATGTACATGTACATGTAAACTGAAAAAGTTTATGGGGATACAGAAAATGTACCCAAGGAAAACAAAACAGTTGAATCACGTTTCATCTTATTCCAGATAGTTGTAAAAACAAATTTAATCTTGGATTCTTTTTATTTTTACATTTTTTTAAAATAAAATGGTATAATTTGCAGAAGCTCTCAAAACTTTTAATCAATATTCTTGAAAGACCAATAAAATGGAAGGTGGTTAAAATTTTTTTGCAAAAAGTACTTTAAAATTTTGAACTTTGAACATTTTGTCAAATAATAGATTTCTTTTCATAACCATATTATTATGTTTCATTTTCTCAATAATTTTCCACTAATGACAAAGTATGCTTTAATGAATTAAGTAGTCTTTGTTCGTTCCTTCTATAAGGAATATGTCCATTTTGAGGATCAGTATTTCTTTAAAAATCATTGCAAATGCAAAACATTCATATGTTTTGGTTTCCACAGACAACAGCTTGCTGACAGCATAGAACAATAAAATCACAGATGTTCATGAAAAAAATTAGGTCATGTATATGTATGTCCCGTAATATTAGTACATGTATCTGGTGTTAGCAGCAGAATTTGGGTTCGAATCCCGGCCGTGACACTTGTGTCCTTGAGCAAGACACTTAACCATAATTGCTTCTCTCCACCCAAGTAGTTAAATGGGTACCTGTGAGGGCAGAGTTGGTTGATTAGCCCTATATGCGCTGTGATGGCAGCAATTGAGCTGTATACTCCCCAGGGAGCTGAGATGGTTTCAGGAATGATTTATGAGCCTTACGAGCAGGGGTAATGATATAATGGGGGTCATGCCTATGTTCCCTCAGCCCTATGTTCCCTCAGCCCTATGTTCCCTCAGCCCTATGTTCCCTCAATGCCTAACATTTTTTTAAATCCAAATTAGGCCCTATGTTCCCTCAACCCTATGTTCCCTCAACCCTATGTTCCCTCAACCCTATGTTCCCTCAACCCTATGTTCCTCATCCCAAAATAGACCCTATGGTCTATTTTGGGATGAGGGAACATAGGGCTGAGGGAACATAGGGTCTATTTTGGGATGAGGGAACATAGGGCTGAGGGAACATAGGGCTGAGGGAACATAAGGCTGAGGGAACTTGAGTACTGTCCCATATAATGCGCCTTGAGCACCACTTAGTTGGTGGATACGTGCGCTATATAAGTCCACACATTATTATTATTATTATTATCTAGTAAAATCAGTGGTTAAACAACATTCTAAAAACTTTCACAAGCACTGACTTTCCAGTAAATCATACCATTTCACTATGATTTTTATTTTTGTAACAAGCATGGTCTAGATAAGTTTATGCAACCAGTTATACGTCATAGTTTTGTAAACTTTCGGAGAAATGCTAAGCCAAAGGTACAGTGTACGTGCGTCATTTCAGGAGTGCGGCGAATTACAATGTACATGTACGTACATGTACATGGACAATACATGTACTAGGCAACAGATGCAATACATGTATTTGCAAACTTTGCAATCTAGCCCTACATGTAGTTACATGTACGTGAAGTACATGTACGTTAGCCTTTATACAAAACCCATGATTATTTTTATTTTCATCGATATGACTTACATGTAAGCCTTTGTAGCATAGCATAGCATTCCATACAAATGTTATGATTATCATAATGTATGATGGCACATCGCCTAATCATTTTTTTATGCAAGTGCTTTTGCCTTAACATGAATTATTTATGTTTTAATGGCCATCTAAGTTAATAATAAGTAATATCAGAAGTCTATTACCTGACATGAAGTGTGCTAGCCTGCTGTAATCCATAACACGGCATTGTACGCAAGCTTGGTTACGGGTTTTGCTCCCCCTGCCCAGCCTGCCATTAGGCATCATGGGATAGGCGTTTCCATGCGAAGCTAGTTCCAAGAGAACTACTGACACAATCTTAAACTAAACGCAGGCGAACCATCTGTGGAGCGAACAATGGGCGCATTCGATAAATGCTGAGGTGCGTGCATGAGATACAGTTCTCTCACATGCCGGGTAAGTCTCCCAGACTGCACTGCTTCTTTCTGAGACCTTGCGTGTCAGTTTGTGGAACAAAACGACATGAATGGACAAAATCCATTGTTCTTGGAGTACTATGCCATGGGCTAGGTTAGTACACCAGTAGCACACTTCATGTACACGTACATGTAGGTACATGTTATAGACTTCTGGTAATATTTGTAGCTTTGTATGGTGAAAAAGATAAGTAAAGACTGTTTGTGGTGACACCATGTGAAATTCTCTTTTTGAGTAGAAATTAGTTTGGAAAAGAGCTGGTGATTATAACTCGACCTTTCGATCAGTATTAAGGCTGTGTTGGGTATCTGGGTACCTGACTGAAACTGTCATTACCCGGTTCCATTTTTCGACTCCAATTACCCGTAAACAACTTTTTAAAATTTTGACTTATTAACATTTGAGCTGTGCCAACAGAAAGCTGTGACTCTTGAACAATGTAATGTTTACACTTTTACAGAAAATTTTATTTGTCGAGAAGAGATTCAAGAGTTTACACTCGGATAAACGCCTTTGTAGTACATGTAGTATTTTAATGACAGTTTCCATACACTTTCCTCCAACTAATTGTGATACATTGTATTGAATCGTTAAGACTACAAAGGGCTTGGCGCAGCAGGAGGGATTGTTTGCCTATTGTTTTGCTAAGCAGTATAAAACAGACTACATGTAGCAGCTAAAATGCATACATTTTGTATGAAAGTTTTGGCTGGTAACCAAAGAAATCCGTTAAGCAAATTTTCTAGTAAGCAATTTTATCTGTGCTGCAGCTCTATGAAATTGTCCCCTGGTAGAATTACCAAATTATTATCCAAAAGCTAATGTAACTTGATTCTACGTTGTAGGGCTGTGCCGGGTATCCGGATACCCGACCCAAACGGTCATTACCCGGTTCCATTTTAAGGTTCCAATTACCCGCAAACGACTTTTTAACTTAACATTTGAGCAGTGCAAACAGAAATCTGTGACTCTTGAACAATGCACTTGTACAGACAATTATCTTCAAATTCAAGAGATTACACTCCAATAAAGACTAGAGCTAATGTGCTTCATGAAGCACGAATATCAGCCGCTTAGCATTTTTTACGAACTCCCTTTTGGTAAGCAGCTGACCGAGTTTTTTTTAATGTATAATGACCAAGCTATCATTTAAAAATAGCATGGGATGTGGGAGAAGCATTTTGTAAATATTCATTAAATGACCACTACTGACCACTAGATGACCATCGGCCAAACTTTATGACCATCTTTAGATAGGGCAGGTGTCAAGGTTTAATTTGACCAAGTTTGTTTAAAATCGGCCGAATAGTTTAGGAGTTATGGCCATTTTTATTTTGGTCACGTGACCGTTTGCCCGAAGAAAGAAAGAAAGAAAGAAAGAAAGAAAGAAAGAAATTTTAGATTACAATATATCAGCCTGCTTCGCAGGGCTGATATAAAGAAAGAAAGAAAGAACTAGAGCTAATGTGCTTCATGAAGCACGAATATCAGCCGCTTAGCATTTTTTACGAACTCCCTTTTGGTAAGCAGCTGACCAATTTTTTTTAATGTATAATGACCAAGCTATCATTTAAAAATTGCATGGGATGTGGGAGTAGAAGCATTTTGTAAATATTGATTAAATGACCACTACTGACCACTAGATGACCATCGGCCAAACTTTATGAAAATCCCCAGATAGATGAAATACATTTAAAATGTAAAAACGACATTTTTATATTTTTTTTCTTCAAAATGACCACTGCTGACCAAAAGGTGACCACTGCTGACCAAAAGGTGACCACTGGCCAAAATCTGTGTATTCGAGCAATGAAGCATTGGACCAAGTTAGGCTGCAATCGGCTGAAGAATGTGGGAGAAGCAGCATTTTGTAAATATTGATTAAATGAACACTACTGACCACTAGATGACCATCGGCCAAACTTTATGAAAATCCCCAGATAGATGAAATACATTTAAAATGTGAATACATTTTAAAAAAAATTCATAAAATGACCACTGCTGACCGATAGGTGACCACTGGCCGAAATCTGTGTACATCCCAAATGGGGCTCAAGTCAATGAAGCATTGGACCAAGTTAGGTTGCAATTGGCTAACGAATGTGGGAGAAGAAGCATTTTGTAAATATTCATGAAATGACCACTCCTGACCGATAGGTGACCACTGGCCGAAATCTTTGTACACCCCAAATGGGGCTCGAGTCAATGAAGCATTGCACCAAGTTAGGCTGCAATCGGCTGAAGAATGTGGGAGAAGTAGCATTTTGTAAATATTGATTAAATGAACACTACTGACCACTAGATGACCATCGGCCAAACTTTATGAAAATCCCCAGATAGATGAAATACATTTAAAATGTGAATACGACATTTAATTTTTTTTCCATAAAATGACCACTGCTGACCGATAGGTGACCACTGGCCGAAATCTGTGTACATCCCAAATGGGGCTCAAGTCAATGAAGCATTGGACCAAGTTAGGTTGCAATTGGCTAACGAATGTGGGAGAAGAAGCATTTTGTAAATATTAATGAAATGACCACTACTGACCACCAGCCAAATTTTATGACCATCTCTAGATAGGGCAGGTATCAAGGTTTAATTTGACCAAGTTTGTTTAAAATCAGCCGAATAGTTTAGGAGTTATGGCATTTTTATTTTGGTCACGTGACCGTTTGCCCGAAGAAAGAAAGAATTTTTGCATTACAATATATCAGCCTGCTTCGCAGGGCTGATATAAAGAAATAATTTTTAGATTACAATATATCAGCCTACTTCGCAGGGCTGATATAAAAAGATCAATAGTATGGTATCCTCTGTATTATAAAAGTCAATGTGTTACCAATTACAGTACATGTATTTGTACACCACCGGAGGCATGTTTTCAACAAAAATGAAAACGGGTATCCGGGTATCCAAAATTTCCTGATTTCGGGTATCCGGTTCCAAAAATATCCGAAAATGCACATCCCTACAACGTTGGTTATGGTATTATTCATCCTGAACAAATGACTCTGTCTGAAGTGCTCTCATTTAAGAAAAACAAAACAAAGAAAGTGTTTTCAGTAAAAATTGCGAATGCTTATTAAAACATTTCTCATGCCATAGAATCGGGACAAAAGCTGAAACTTTCACAGAATAGTTGTTTAAATTATATCTTGATTCAAAGAAAGTAAGCATATCTCATAGAAACAGTTTTGTCAACATCACTTACCTTCATATATAAACAGTAATGTGTAACCTTACATGTACATGTACATGTACCTTCAGCTAAAAAACTTGCAAGAAGTCCTTTTGAAGAAAAAAAATAAAACAATTGCAAAGTAATTGTTTGTTGATTCCTAATGACAAATTTTGCGCCATTTATCCCTGCACATCTCAAAAGATTGGAATTTTCCTTTTATGAATACGATGCAATCCCTGATTCACCTTATGAGTTAGCCATTAAGTCTTACATGTATTCCCTGAATACATGATATACATGTATTCCCTGAATACATGACATTTTGTACCTGTACATTCTCATTTATAGTAACCTGCCTTTTGTCCGTTTGCAGGGCAACGTCGCTTTTAAATGTCATTGAATTTTAAGTACATTACTGGAAATAGCTACATCCATTTATTAATTCCCTATGTCAGGAATGAACTTTTCTTTGGAACTATCAGATTATTGGGCCTTCTCACTGGTGCATGCAGCATGTAAGCCTCACTTTTGTATTTATCATGAATAAGGCAAATAGGAATAGCAGTCATTCCACATGGGAATGCTTGATATTCCCAGCGTGTGTACTCAAATGGAATGCATCTTTTGGCAATACGTCTAAGCTGTCTATAAGTTGTACAGTTTTACATAAGTAATTATTGGTGTAAAGTTGATCATGGTACATCAAACATCCCTTGAAATATTTCTATCTATTGTTTTATCAAAAAAATGAGTGAAATAGTTTTCAAAATGAATTTCTGTCATCTGAATTCCACGTTGGAATGAAACGAACAATCTGAATTGCAGTTTCACTTTAACCCCATTATTAGCCAAAATTGCTGAAGGATTTATTTGTAAATGGGTCATGAAAACAATTCAACCTTAGGTAGATAAAAGACAATTTGGTAACCAGAAAGGGTTATCCACCACCCATTGCCTTGTAGATGTTTACCATCACTTAGTTACTGGTGCTAGTACTTCAAATAATATTGGTTCCCTCGTTTTAACAGATTTCACTAAAGCTTTTGACATGGTTAATCATGTAATAGCTATCAAAAACCTTCTGGATTTGGATGTGTCTCCAGCTATTGTACATTGGATTGCTAATTTCCTAAGTGGTCGGCAACAAAGGGTCATGTATAAACAGACCTTTTCTGACTGGCAAACCCTTTCAGATGGCGTCCCACCGTGGTACCAAATTAGGTCCGGTGATTTTTCTTGCTTGTATTAATAGTTCTGCTGATCCTGTTCACAGTAAATGCTAGAAATATGTGGACGATCTTACACTTAGTGAAAATAGGCACATCAATGTTGTTAGCAAGATTCAGGATGATTTAAACAATCTGAATAATTGGGCGGTAAAAAATAAATGTTAGATGTTCAACTTCAACAGGTTCATAGTGCTAAATTATTAGGTGTCACCTTCCAACATAATTTGAAATGGGATATGCGCATTGTTAACATAGTTAAAAAAGACATCAGGAAACTTTTCATGTTGAGGAAATTAAAAAAGAATGGTCTTACTAATGACGAACTAGTGACTGTGTATAAGGGTTATATCAGACCCATTGTAGAATATGCAGCTCCATTATGGCATTCAGGTATTTCCCTCACTCTTTCTGACCAATTAGAATCCATCCAAAAAAGAACGTCTCGCATCATTTTAGGTAACAAATATACTCATTATAATCAAGCATTAACTACCCTGGGTCTGGAACCTTTATATATTAGAAGAATCACGCTTTGTACTACTTTTGCATTAAAATCATACAACTCAAATAAATTTAATGAATGGTTTGTCAAATCCAAAAGCTCTCATTCTATGAATCTCAGAATTAAAAGAACTCTTCATGAAGTACCATGTAAAACTGCTCTTCTCAGTAACAGTCCAGTCTCCTATTTCAACAGACTTGTCAATAATTTTCTCAGCTCACTCCCACCATCCTTGTAATTTTTTTGTAATAAATTTGTAATAGAATTTTTAATGTGGTTTCTCATGTCCCCTTGATGAGTGTGCTTTTTGCTGTGCAATATTTTATGTACCTTGTATGTACCTGACTGATTTCTTTTTTTAGATTAATTTTTCATCTGGTTCATACTGTTTACTTAATTTTAATTTGTATGTATTCTTTATATTTTTAATGTAAACTGTTTTGTAATTCAGCCGGCAGGCGGCAGGCTGCAATGAGCAGATTTTTTTAATAAACCATAATAATAATAATAATAATAATAACTGAAGCTTGCACAGGTTGATTTATCACATCTTGATTCTTATAATTTTACCAGAAGGTGTATACAGGCTTTTAATGGCAATGCATGCAATGTCCCCTCCCCCATGGGTATCGAAGTACAGAAACCTTTTACTAGACTACACTGCCAAGCTCGCCAGGCCAATAAGCCTTCTAGGCATTCACTCTTGTAGCGTGCTTTGCCGTACTGTCAGACAACTGTGTGGGTGGGGGCTACTCTACACCACTACAAGAATACCCAGGAAACGTAACGTTCTCAAGAGTCATGCATTAAGACCTATTTTCACCGCTCCATAAATAACAATGCATTGTGAGTACAATGAACTGTTACACCCCTAACTCTAGTCATCGTCAGGAGGCTCTGTTAATGTTGGGCAAAACTGCTTTTTAAAGCATTTTCTTTCCTCCTCTCAAGTAAAAAGGCAATGTTCTGATGAAAATTACTGGTCAAATAGTGTTAAAAAACACAAGATAAAGAATAGAATTGGTAATTAAAAAATAACCAAAATAATCAAATTTTTCAGAATCTACATGTACATGTATCCGTTAATTTCCACATAAGAATACAAACAAAGTAATGCATTAACACTTTTTTCTCAGTAACGACACAACTTAATTTGTGAAACTTTCAAATGTTAAGTGATTAATGTATCTTGATTTAACGAGAATATGCATACATGTGGGCAACTCTCCATGGGAGAGAAAAAATTGTCAAAATTTTACATTAGCAATAGAGGAATATTTCACATTGATTCTAGACCAGAATTTCATAGGGAATCCAATCCATGTGGTTAAAATTTGAAAAACTCATGTTTTCTGGGAGAAATATGGATTTTTGGGTAGTAAGTCTCAAAATGTGGAATTTTCGTAAAAAATTCAAATTCAATTCTCTTGGACATTGTGATTAGTGGAGGCCTTGTGGGAAAACAATTGTTTGTGTGTCTAGATAGCCATTATACCAAAGATTACTTTTAAGTAAGACTAATTGCGGTGACACCATGTGAAATTTAAGCAGCAGCATTTCCCACAGTCCGGCATTCTCCTGAGGACGATCAGAGCATACTGATCGAAACGTCGAGTTGTACATGTACATGTACCTCCAGTTCTTTTCAGAACTAATTACTACTCAATTGAGAATTTCACATGATGTCACCGCAATTAGTCTTACTTATCCTCCTCACCAAGCAAAGCTACAAGTTTTACCTAAAGATTACTTTTGTATAAAATGATTTTAAATTATTGTTCGTGTTCTCCAAAAATTTAAAAATAAAACATGAGAAAATCACACGTAATTCCGTTACCAAAATAATGCACAAAAGTAATTTTTTGGAAAGAAAATAAAAATAAAAATGCCAACATTGTTTTTCTAAATATACCTCCCTACAAGTGTTATAAAAAAAATTCACTTTCGGACATTTGCTTAGTACTTTAATATACGGTAACGGAGACAGAAATATTTGGAAGGGGGGGGGGGGTAATCAAAATATTTACCATGGGGCCACTTTTTTCAAAACATTATTGTTTGCCAGCCCTCCCTTGACAAATTTCTCTCCGAGCATAAACTTGTATGGAAGAACAATATGATGGGCAGCCTCATGATAGTATAAAAATGGTCTGGAATGACTTCTAGCAGTTGTCAATGTAAGATGGACATTATGCCAAGTCATGCATACAATTTTGTACAACACATGTTTGTACTTAATTCATACATAATTGTACATAAATGTTTCTAAATTGTGAATACCGTACATGTAGATAACACAAACTGGCCGCTAATGTACATTTCTTCTATTCATGGCTGAGCATCTCATTGGCTGAATAGTAATTGAAAATTAAAGTGCTTAAAAAAAAAAGAGTAAAATTTAACGGCACGTCATGGGCTGAGTAATAATTGCAAATTAAATTGCAAACACAAAAAAAACCTGTTAAATGGTTTACCAAGTCAGCGAACCCATCTAAAGAAATACATGTAAGGCTATTCATGGTGGAAATATACTACTCAAAACAATTTAGGGAACACCGGAATAATCTCAGTTAAAGCAAGATCATTTATTTCAGATAAACACAATGTTTCACAGATTTGATGAGAAACAACTGCACAATGAAACAGATGATAAAGGATGCATGTAGTGATTACACATTTCATGACATGACTACTGAAAGAGAGAGGGGGTTGCAAATGAAAATCCCAGTTCATGGAACATTTCAAACCTATTTGATGTTAAAAATCCGGTGTTTCCTAAATTGTTTTGAGTAGTATAGATATAGTAAGATATACAATGACACCATGTATTGAAAAAACCTCTTTTGAGTAGTGAGGGTTCTGAGAAGAAGATTTGGTTAATTCTTACATGTAATTGCACAAGGCCCCCCAAAAAAGTGCATCGCCTAAGACCTGCACGTCAGCATTTTTAGTATTGTTCTTTTTTTTGGGGGGGGGAGGGTATGAAATGATGTCCAATTGTAGCCAAAATTGCTTGATTGATTGGAATTCTGCCGCACTGTGTTTTAAACAACTTTTTCACATAGGGGTATGAACGCTTGCCTGATCTGTGCGGCCTCTCTTCCAATAATCACATACAGGTAGATACGTACACAGGTAGATACGTACACAGGTATCATGTACATGTATTTCACTTCAGTAAATTTTATCTAAAACTGTGACAATTTTTATATATTTTTTTAAAGAGATTACCAATAGGGTAGAGTGGTTATAAAAGAAAGATACAATATTGGTAATTACAAGATAATCAAACTATCAATTGTTTTCCCTGTAGATTATACTTGTCTGAGGTGTTTTAATCTTACAGAAAGCAAGTTAAAAACTCTTACCTCTTTCCTGCCGCACCGATTATGGATGGCGTGCCGATATAACGGCTCGACCTGACGTACCTGACAATGGGTCTTGTTTTGACTTGTTTTGACAACAAAATGCACAACTAACCAATAAGAAATCGAGGTCATGCACTCCCAAATTAGCTAATAAATATTTATTATTGACAACAAGCACAGACGAAATACTACTCTGAGAGCTCTGATTGTGTTCATTGTTAACGTTAAGTACGCATGCGCTTTACACACACGTTGTATTTAAAAATGGCAGCCTCCATGAAACTCACAACAAACGATGTGAAACGTATGCTATTTTCTTGGAATTATGACGTGGGCAGTGCTGATGGAGATGATGATGGTGACAATGTTGACTTTGAACACCCTGACAGCGACGGAAGTTTTGATTTTCAGGGTAAAAACAATAGTAACAGCTCTGAATCTGAGGTCGTATGTACCTATTATGATACAGCCTATACTATACATGGCACCATAGCGCGACCGTGACAGCAAGCAATGCCCCAAGCTAATTGTGCTCATAGGACCAGCAATAGGGCGAGTAACAACCGGCGACGCTACGGGGGGGAGGGGGTTGGAGGGGGAGGGGCAAGGGGGGCAAATTCCCCGGTTACTTTCTTTGCCCCCCCCCCCAATTTGAACCCCCCCCAATTTTTTCCCTGATGTTAAGTCAATGCTTTTTCAGCAGTACAAAATTACATTAAAGATTAATGTTTTCCCCCTTAAATTTAAGCTTGCCCCCCTCTTGCTCCCCCAGTTTAACAGGTCTGGCGCCACCGCTGGATGTTACACATGATACTAATGATTCATGTAGGAAGAGAGCACCCGTCAGTGTGTGGCAGCCTCTTCACAATGTCTTTAATTATGCTTTGTTTAACATGTTTTCTGCTAGTACTTCACCATGAATTTGCTACCAGTGGATTTGTATTTTCCTACTGATCATTTTGAACTATGTTTCAAGTTTTTGACTTCTAATTTGTTCCTGTAAGAAGTGAAATTCATCTTGGGTTCTACAACATCTCATCATATTTTCTGGTACAGCATGGACCATACATACAGTAGACATAAACCATGGAGGAAGGAAATACACTGCTCAGGCAACCTTGACAGCAGATCAATACTATTGATTGGGATGTGTCACCATCGTCTTGTGTTTACAATACCACCTTGATTACACAATGGAGCTGTTCATCCTTACTTTGCTGCTCTTATGGCCTAATTGCCTAAGGCCTAGTGTATTAGATACATACACACAGGAACTAATGCCTCTATGTACAAACTATGCATCACCTATTGGAACTAAAGTATTTCATCACTCCACTGATAAACATCTTGGAACAAGAGTACTTTACTACACCAACTCTACTGCAACTTTTCAACTTAAACTCATCTTGTCTGGAGATATCAATCCTAACCCAGGTTCCAGTGGAACTGAGCAATCTACTCCCCATAAGCCTCCCAACGTAAACAACTCCATGATCTCAACATGCAGAAATACTAGTATTCCTCACTACAGCAGAGATGAACTTTTGAGACTCAACAACCCCAATGTTCAACTTTCAGCACAAGCTCTGTGTTTGGTTAAATCCCTTAACATCCTCCACACGCCAACTCATAGAGGATGTAGAGCTGGCAGAAAGAAACATCGCTTCACGACTTCATCAGTTGACACTTATTTTCAAGAAATTCCCGTGATCACCACTTCAAAGAGAGCCACTCCCAAGGAAAATATCAGAACTGTGAATGTAAACAACCTGTGTACTCTCCCGCGTTTTGAATCTGATGTTAAATCTGGAACCAAAGTTTGCCTTTTGAATGCACATAGTATTAGAAATAAGACCGTTGATCTTGTTGACTATATTAATGAACATGATGTAGATATAATGGTTATAACAGAAACTTGGCTTACTGATGATGATGATTCTGTTGTCATAGGCGAATGTACCCCTCCGGGGTATAGTTTCTTAAATGTATCTCATCCATCAAATTATCGTGGAAGTGGCATTGCTTTTGTGTTTAAATCGCCACTCAAGTTACTCATTAAGCAAAATGATACATGCATTATGTATTCCACTTTTGAGCATGCTCACATTACCAATTGTTCTCAATCTATTAATTTTGTTGTCGTGTACAGACCTCCACCATCATCTGCTAATGGATTTACTGTCGCGAACTATCTTCATAAATTTGACAATTTTGTTACAGAAATCGCCGTTCTCCCAGGAAAGCTAATATTGCTAGGGGATTTCAATATCCACTTGGATAACCCCTGTAAAAGTGATGTTAACCATTTATCTACAACCTTATATCCAGCCGGGTTTTCTCAACATGTCAGTGGACCAACTCACATTCTTGGACATACTGTACATGTACATGTACACTAGACCTAGTATTTACCAGACAGGAGGATTTTTTATTAATTTTATTTTTAAATTTTTTTTTAATGCAAATTGCCCCACACAAGGCCAATGGCCACTCCAAGGTGGGGGCTACTAAGTCATTGAGTTGTTACAACGACTCCACACTGAAGAAACCAGCCCCTCGCACCGAAACAAGACAAGTTAATAACCAGCCTCTTCACGGTGCGAATAGGACTGGGAGGGGTAACTAGTCCAGAACAAGGCAGTTGTTAAACTGCCTCTGCCCCTATAAGCAATTATGGTTAAGTGTCTTGCTGAAGGACACAAGTGTCACGGCCGGGATTCGAACCCACATGCTGCTGCTATCACCAGAACTCGAGTCCGGTAAGCTAGACCGCTCGGCCATGACACTCCACAAAACTTATTAAAGAATATACAACCCATGAATCACTTATGTCTGACTATCACATCATGTGTTTTACCTTGGATTTACCAAAACCAAGACATATATGGAAGTTACATCAACACTACGCGACTACCGTAAAATCAATCAAAATGACTTTGTTGTGTCCAAACCTCCACTTCATAGTGATTGTAATTCTGTGTTTGAATGGTATGACTCTGGAATGAGAAATTTACTTGAAATATGTGATGTGATCTGGGAAAACCTTTCACATGGTGAAATTTGTAATTTTTGTGTTACATACATCAAATTAACGAGGACACTGTGCTATTTTCAA
Source organism: Zoroaster sp. YZ-2022 (assembly GCA_029582265.1). Classification (NCBI taxonomy): domain Eukaryota; kingdom Metazoa; phylum Echinodermata; class Asteroidea; order Forcipulatida; family Zoroasteridae; genus Zoroaster; species Zoroaster sp. YZ-2022. The sequence goes on from CM055816.1 coordinate 68,654,639, forward strand.
AACTGTTTTATTCATGATTCTAGGTTGTCTATAACTTGAGTTATGCTCTCGGGAAGTTATAACCGCCGCTGTCCTTAAAAAACAATGGCGGAAACGAAAAACAAAGACGGCTTTTTAATTATCTATCATCATATGTTTTTACATCTAAAACGATGGAATTTTTATTTAATATTTTCAAGAATGATAATTTTGATATTAACAGTTAAAAAACTCAAATTTTCAACAACAAAAATTGGGGGGACTATTTTGCCATTATCTTCAAAACAAGTTTGCCGACATCCGACGGGTTTTCCCAGATCGCATCACATATATGCTCCTGCAAAGACAAAAACTTGTCGCATTAAAAGTCGTATGCCATGGTACAACAAATTGATTCATCTTGCCCGCCGTAACCGCCGTCAAGCTGAACGCAAGTGGCGAAAGTCTCGATCAGACCAAGACCGAGAATTGTTTACGACAGCAAAAAGAAATGTAACCGATCTTACTGTTATCGCTAAAAAAGCATTTTTCAAAGATAAATTATATATCGTCATGTAACAGCAAAGACGTGTATCAGATCATTAACTCACTGTTGAACAAAAATGTACATCACCTGCCTTACTATGATTCTGCATGTCCTAATTCTCAGCAACAGATTTGCAACATATTTTGTTACTAAAATTGTTAATATTAGACGGGATCTCGATACTCAACCAGCTTCTACAACTACTCGATTTTGCATCACTTCTGATACTATTGTACCTAAGCTTTCTGTTTTTCAACCGGCCTGTGAGGAAGAAGTTTTGAAAGTTATATCTACTTCACCAAGCAAATCTAGTCGTCTTGATCCCATTCCTACATGGTACTTGAAAGAAAACATCTCACAACTCTTACCAGTTCTCACAAATATTGTTAATTCCTCATTATCTACAGGTATTTTCCCAAGTGGTGCTCACTCTGCTATTATTAAACCTTTACTGAAAAAGCCATCGCTTGACAAGAACACTTTGAAAAATTCAGGCCTGTAGCAAACCTTTGTTGGAAAGCTTGTGGAGAAAACTGCTTGCTCAAGACTCGCTGAACACATGGACTTAAATAACATGGCTAACCCACATCAATCTGCCTATAGGTCAAAACATAGCACAGAATCTGCTCTGATCAAAATAAAGCATGATATTATGACTTCACTCAATCATAACAATGTTGTACTCCTCGTATTATTGGATCTATCAGCAGCTTTTGATACGATTGACCATCAGATTTTAATTTCTCGTTTATCCAAGCGTATTGGTGCCAAAGGAACAGTGTTAAATTAGTTTCGTTCATATCTAGATGGCTGGACAAACCACGTGGATATAGCTGGTGAACTTTCGGACCCTATTACTGTCAACTTTGGTCTACCTCAGGGCTCTGTGGTTGGCCCAGTGGGGTATATTATATTTACTCTACCAGTTGGTGACATTGCACATCATCATCAGGTAAACCATCACGTGTATGCTGATGATACGCAACTCTATGTATCCTTTAATCCCAAAAAAACCGGTGATCTGAAAAATGCAATTTCTAAGCTACAGACTTGTATTGGTGATATCAAAAACTGGATGAATGAAAATAAGCTGAAACTTAATGACAGTAAAATCTAATTTTTTATCGCAGCTTCTCCACACAATCTCAAACGTCTACCAGATATCACTTTATCCATTGGCAATGCCTGCATTAAGCCATCACAAACCATCAGAAATCTTGGTGCATTCTTTGATACAAATATGACAATGTCTTCTCATATTGCAAATGTTAGTCGAACTGTCACTTTTCACCTAAGGAATATAACTCGCCTTCGCAAATTCATTGATCAAGAAACTTGCCATCACACTGTACGCTCTTTGATTTTATCTCGTTTAGATTACATCAATGGACTTTTATCCTCCAAAGTCATACATCATCCGTTTGCAACGTCTACAGAATTGGGCAGCTAGACTTGTTTTCACTGTAAACAGAAGACACGATCCTGCACCATTGTTAAAATCACTTCATTGGCTACCGGTTCAACAAAGAATATCATTTAAATTGCTTCTATATGTGTACAAATCACTAAATGGCTTAGCAACAATATATTTATCAAATTGTTTGAAATTGTATCTTCCAAATAAACATTTAAGATCAACAGATGACTATCTCCGCCTTGAATATCCTATCACAAGAGTCCAAGCTGGTGATAGAACTTTCACTGTTTGCGCATCCAAGCTATGGAACAATCTTCCTGTTTATATCAATCTGTTTCTGTTAATTAATGCCTTCAAGAAGGCTCTTAAAACTCACTTGTTTCCTCATTAATTTTGCATCAATTTATGTCTTATTCTATCCTGATTTGTATTTATTATAATAATAATAATAATAATGTATAGATTTATATAGCGCACGTATCCACCAACTAAGTGGCGCTCAAGGCGCATTATATTATTATCCCTGCTCATAAGGCTCATAAGGCTCATAAATCATTCCTGAAACCATCTCAGCTCCCTGGGGAGTATACAGCTCAATTGCTGCCATTTCTAGCGCATAGAGAGCAAACCATCTCTGCCTTCACAGGTACCCATTTAACCCCTGGGTGGAGAGAAGCAATTATGGTTAAGTGTCTTGCTCAAGGACACAGGTGTTACGGCTGTCATATTAACTTTTGTAAGCGCCATGAGCCTCTCGGGAATGGCGCATGATAAATACTTGATGTAATGTGATGTAATGTAATGTAATTCTACCAGCTGTCCAAATACATGTATTACAAATTATTAATAATTTCCACACTCGACCTTGATTGTTTACATTATTGCATAACAGAAACACTATACAGTATGTTGTATCAAGGTTGCAAATTATGATTTTTGTTATATACATAAACAGGGGGTTACAAAGCATTATGGGTAATATTATGCCCTGACATTCTGACATAAGCAAACCACTTGTTTGTCATACAATGCATATTTGAAGACTTTCAAGAAATAATTTGCAGATTTATTGATATTTATTCTGAGGAACGATAAACATAAGTTTATATTTGAATGGCTGCAATGCATTATTGGGTAATCGAAGATGATCCCCATCTCAATATTCACACCCAGTGAGTCATACAAATTGTAACTTTTATTTTGATACCTTACTCTCTTCAATTGGTAAAAGATAAACAAATTATTCATTATTTCCACACTTGACCTTGATTGTTTATAGTATCAAATTACAATAATAAAAACAATTCCGTCCATACACTTGAAATAATTCCGTGTAGAAATGGTTAAAGGCACCTGGCAATAGGTTTTTTATTGATTTAAACAATAAAGTATATGTGTATTAACAATAAACAAATTGTTTGAGTGATTATTTGTCAGGATTTATATGTTTAAAAACAATATGAAGTTGTTTGGAGGGTGACTCACGCCTATCCTTTTTGTGGACGCCATTCGAGGAAGGATTCGCCGCTGATGGAACATCGAACCCCCTATCGCCCTCGAGAATTGCCTGTGCTTACACACGTGTGGTTTGGTTTGTTATAAAAAGGCATTTTTCCGCATTTTCCCAGCAATGCCGACCAGGTGTATTGCTGCTGCATGCAACAAACAACTAAAGATGGGGGTCAGCCTGCATCTGTTTCCAGCTGATCCCAAATATAGGCGGTTATGCATCGGGGCAGCAAAGTCAGGATAACGAGGGCAAGTGGTCCTGTCCGACGTCGCTTTTCAGCGCTTATGCAGTGACGCTTATGCAGTTTTCAGAGACCAGCGGCATTGCTGCACCCATATCGTGAAAACTTGCATGCTTCCCTTGGGCCTTGTTTTACGTTGTCGTTTCATCTGAAACTAGGTTACAGGTTAGGCATACATTTTGTAAGTATGTGTGCTGGCAGTTCATGACAGACTTGACAGTTGTGTATTATGTATAGACTATAGTGCAATGACCATGTGTCATTCTGTCAGGTTTGTCAGAGATTAATTACATAATTAATTCAGTCTGGGAAAACTCCAAATACGGCAACGTTGCTGTATACGGCAACCAGTTGCTGAATAATGCAACTTCCGGTGTGTAAACGCGAAATACAGCCAAGGGGGTATACTACTGAATAATGGCGTTTTATTGTTCTGTGTCTTTAATTAAACATCTTAATCATTGTTCAATTGATTTAAATCAATGTAGATAGGGTCATTTGAATGTAGTATGGTGGGTGGGATTGGGGATGGGTGGGTGGGGATGGGTGGGTGGGGATTGGGGATGGGGCGGTGACCAGTAGGGTGCGCAGTAGAAATATGTGTGTATTGGGAGAGGGGTTATGTCTTGATTGCTTGGTTACCAGCAGTGTAAGCAATCTACTTGGCAGAAGAGCATGGTCTTATAAATTGAACAACTGTATTAATGAAAATATGGACCTCTTATAATAAAAAAAAATACGAGACCATTTATTTTATATTTGTTTTGTCCATTGGTTCAAATCAAGTTAGAATAAAATCAACACATACAGCACTCTGTAGGCAAGATTGTCAAATATTGAATTTCAGAAAATTTTTTCAATTATTCCAGTAATTTGTTCATGCTAATTATACAAAGCAATTTTTATAAGTAAGGTATTGACAGAGTTTAATGTTTTGTAATTGTAGTTTTATTTAGGCGCATTGTAAAAACAAGGACTAGTAATTTTTGTATAATCACAAAGATCTGCTGTAAAATTGAAATAATTTCTCCATTTTAATAAATATTGCTTTTGAATTTGATTCATTTACTAAATTATATTGCAATCACGTACTTAGTAAATAAATATTTAGTAAATTAGGAATTTAAATAAATATTGCTTTTGAATTTGACTCATTATTTACCAAGCTGTGATTGCAATCAAGTACTTATTAAAAATAAATATTTAGTAAATTATAAATTTGTTGTCATTACATAAAGAAAGATTTAAATAAATCAAATTAAGAAAATATCATTTGTTAATGTTGTTTAATTACTGTGTATTTTGTTCATGAAAGTTATAACTTATAACTGTTTAAACTGAAACCAACTTTAAAATGTATACAGGGCTGGAACACAATCTTTGATAAAGGGAAGGTACAACTTTGATAAAATGAAATGTTGTTTTTGTGCGCGCTGCCATCATTGTCGGCCGATATGGATAAATGGAGAAGTGTAGGGCCTACTGCTTGAAGTGAACTGACAATGGAATTTGCAGAATTCAACTCGGAAGTAATATTTTGGTGGATGACTTTCGTATGTTCAATTAGATTCTTTGTAAAGTTACTGGTGTTTTGCACCTTCCTTTATTGAATTTTGGTGCAGCGCTACAACTTCTTTCAGCCTAATATAATGATCTGGTCACCAGGTCTTTGGCCAAAGCCTTTCTCACCACTTCCAAGTAGGTTCAATACTTAATGTCACTTTACATCTCGTCTGAATTTCAAGCAGATTTCAAAGGTTTAAACTTTAATTATCACTATATACAGTATATACCTTTTTTAATTGGTATACCCGACAGGCACATGAAATTACATTATCGGACATTAGTCCCTACGGTACAAGTTTTTAAACGGCAAGAACAATACATGCGGCTTCGCTTAAACGAGAACGGCTATGGTTAGGTTTCTCAATAATTTTTGGTACATGTCTTGTTTTCGTCCTTTCTCACTCTCAACGTCAGCTTCAAGGCTATTTATCATTGTCAAAGGTGCTGGCTATTTTAATCACAATGTATAAATGCAAAATATGTCTTTATCTTTTTATCCAATAATTGAGTTTTGTTTGTATAAATGTTGTCGATTTTAGTTTCCCGCCCAGAGCTTTTCCACAAGAAAGATTGATACTCCAATAAAATAGGTGTTTACTCATATTAACATAAATAATGTTATTTGTTTAATTTAATTATTATATTTTTGAGAACAACCATGTTTAAAGTTTTGTTTCATGAACCATGCGAAATAATAATCTTGATTGAGGATGTATTCTTGCACGTCAAAAATGGAGTCACGTTAATCGTCGGATGGGCTAGAGTGTTGGTTTTAAACGGTCATTTGCAAGAAAATGCACAGATAACTTTTTTGATGTGCAGATAGGAATTTGGGTAAGGAACCAAAGAACATATTTTTATGGTTTTCACTATTCCAATTTTGCATATTTCGCTTCCCTTTTTGCGCTTTGAATGAAAGAGGTTACGATACGGCAACCTTAACGTTGTCAGACACGAAACGCGTTGTCAGTATTCAGCAACTCAAGGTTGCCGTCATATAGCAACGCTGTCGATTTGGAGTTTTCCCGGACTGAATTGATTCGCTTTGCACTAGCATGACTAGTAGTAGTACAGTAGTCATATATATAATTCTTCATATTGCTTTTTTATTCATTTAAAATATGGAAATGGTTTGAGGCTTGATTGAGGTTTCATTGTCGCATCGGATTCGTTACTTGGATTCGTGACGATCGCATCGATCAGGTACCCAGATCGTAATGTATGGGCCAGACACATTTTCTCTTCAAATATCCCTCGAATGACGTCACGAACAGCGCCACCATGTGTCAATGTAAAGGGGTGGCCTATTCTAAAGTCGTAAATACAATAAAACCACCATTTCTGTAACCTTAGTTACTTGTTTATTCACATTCCACTCATAAAAATGTATATATTTATGACAAAAGCTACATTTGGACAAAATACCAGTGCCAGGTGCCTTTAATAAAACACCAGGTCTGGAATATCATGGCGGCAATGGAGGCTGCACAAATCAGGCAAACGTTCATACCCCTACATGTATGTGTATGAGAACAAGTCGTTTAAAAAACAGCGCGGCAAAATTCCAATCGATCCTGCAATTTTGCAGACGCGTGGGTCTGAGGCAATGCGTGGGTCTGAGGCAATGCGTGGGTCTGAGGCAATGCGTGGGTCTGAGGCAATGCGTGGGTCTGAGGCAATGCGTGGGTCTGAGGCAATGCGTGGGTCTGAGGCAATGCGTGGGTCTGAGGCAATGCGTGGGTCTGAGGCAATCGTGGGTCTGAGGCAATGCGTGGGTCTGAGGCAATGCGTGGGTCTGAGGCAATGCGTGGGTCTGAGGCAATGCGTGGGTCTGAGGCAATGCGTGGGTCTGAGGCAATGCGTGGGTCTGAGGCAATGCGTGGGTCTGAGGCAATGCGTGGGTCTGAGGCAATGCGTGGGTCTGAGGCAATGCGTGGGTCTGAGGCAATGCGTGGGTCTGAGGCAATGCGTGGGTCTGAGGCAATGCGTGGGTCTGAGGCAATGCGTGGGTCTGAGGCATTGCGTGGGTCTGAGGCAATGCGTGCGGAGACCAGAAACTGGAGCCCCCTTTTTTTTTGGCTTAACCCTAACTCCCTAGGCCCATTTGCTTACACATAACCTGAATCCTTCCTAACTCCCTAGGCCCATTTGCTTACACATAACCTGAATCCTTCCTAACTCCCTAGGCCCATTTGCTTACACATAACCTGAATCCTTCCTAACTCCCTAGGCCCATTTGCTTACACATAACCTGAATCCTTCCTAACTCCCTAGGCCCATTTGCTTACACATAACCTGAATCCTTCCTAACTCCCTAGGCCCATTTGCTTACACATAACCTGAATCCTTCCTAACTCCCTAGGCCCATTTGCTTACACATAACCTGAATCCTTCCTAACTCCCTAGGCCCATTTGCTTACACATAACCTGAATCCTACCTAACTCCCTAGGCCCATTTGCTTACACATAACCTGAATCCTTCCTAACTCCCTAGGCCCATTTGCTTACACATAACCTGAATCCTTCCTAACTCCCTAGGCCCATTTGCTTACACATAACCTGAATCCTTCCTAACTCCCTAGGCCCATTTGCTTACACATAACCTGAATCCTTCCTAACTCCCTAGGCCCATTTGCTTACACATAACCTGAATCCTTCCTAACTCCCTAGGCCCATTTGCTTACACATAACCTGAATCCTTCCTAACTCCCTAGGCCCATTTGCTTACACATAACCTGAATCCTACCTAACTCCCTAGGCCCATTTGCTTACACATAACCTGAATCCTTCCTAACTCCCTAGGCCCATTTGCTTACACATAACCTGAATCCTTCCTAACTCCCTAGGCCCATTTGCTTACACATAACCTGAATCCTTCCTAACTCCTAGGCCCATTTGCTTACACATAACCTGAATCCTTCCTAACTCCCTAGGCCCATTTGCTTACACATAACCTGAATCCTTCCTAACTCCCTAGGCCCATTTGCTTACACATAACCTGAATCCTTCCTAACTCCCTAGGCCCATTTGCTTACACATAACCTGAATCCTTCCTAACTCCCTAGGCCCATTTGCTTACACATAACCTGAATCCTTCCTAACTCCCTAGGCCCATTTGCTTACACATAACCTGAATCCTACCTAACTCCCTAGGCCCATTTGCTTACACATAACCTGAATCCTTCCTAACTCCCTAGGCCCATTTGCTTACACATAACCTGAATCCTTCCTAACTCCCTAGGCCCATTTGCTTACACATAACCTGAATCCTTCCTAACTCCCTAGGCCCATTTGCTTACACATAACCTGAATCCTTCCTTACTCCCTAGGCCCATTTGCTTACACATAACCTGAATCCTTCCTAACTCCCTAGGCCCATTTGCTTACACATAACCTGAATCCTACCTAACTCCCTAGGCCCATTTGCTTACACATAACCTGAATCCTCCCTAACTCCCTAGGCCCATTTGCTTACACATAACCTGAATCCTCCCTAACTCCCTAGGCCCATTTGCTTGCACATAACCTGAATCCTCCCTAACTCCCTAGGCCCATTTTCTTACACATAACCTGAATCCTTCCTAACTCCCTAGGCCCATTTGCTTACACATAACCTGAATCCTTCCTAACTCCCTAGGCCCATTTGCTTACACATAACCTGAATCCTTCCTTACTCCCTAGGCCCATTTGCTTGTAACACATAACCTGAATCCTTCCTAACTCCCTAGGCCCATTTGCTTACACATAACCTGAATCCTTCCTACACTGTAACTCCCTAGGCCCATTTGCTTACACATAACCTGAATCCTTCCTTACTCCCTAGGCCCATTTGCTTACACATAACCTGAATCCTCTAAAATCCTTCAGTAGTAAAGCAAGCACATGACATGTATGCACACACGTGTTTCTAATCTGTGATACATGTACATGGCCAGGGACCCTCCCTGCATGCATGGAGCAATAAACAGTGTCCACTGACCCAAGCACTGACCTTGTAATCTCTACAACAAACATGGATGTACATGTACCATGGAAAGGCAAGTATGCCTAATAACCTCAATCCTCCAAAATCCTTCACTTTAGCAAAGAGCATGTAGCATGTAACCTCAATCCTTCAAAATCCTTCACTTTAGCAAAGAGGAATTTGGAGGATTTGGGAAGGTTAGGGTTAAGCTAGATGGTTAAAATGAACGTGTATTTCCAAATACCATTGTTGTAAGCTCCCTTTAAAAGCATCAGTTTACGAGCGATGTAATTAACCCGTTAACGAAAAAACTATATTTTTACAAACACGTCGCCTGCATGTGCTGACAGATATACCTTACTTATTATAACTCAAAACATTTTCTGTCCCCTTTCCCTTCAAACAACCCTGGACATGTTACATACATGTACACAAGTTCCCTCTATACAGCAACACAGACTCATGTAATGTCTAGCTGTCTAGACGGACAAAAAGGAGGGAAATTACAATGTACGTCTGGATAGACACAGTAACTTGTGTCAGAAGATTAACTGAAGAGATTTTTTAACGAGAATGGTGAAAGATGTGTCTGGGAACAAGACAGAGAGAGGGCAACGAGGATGGAAGCAGGAATAGAGCGAGTGAGGAAAATGACTTAATAACCAGCAAAATACATCCATGGTCATTCTTCGAAAGAACAAGACACATTACAATTGGTGACAAGACGATAATCTGATGATCTTTTACACACATTTTTTTCTTCAGAAGTGATGACATCTCTCAGGAAGAGTACAACTATTTTCAAAAGTGAATAATTCCATGTCGCGCCAAGTGTACTATTGGTTGTTCTTAATTCCACGGACTGGCTTGACACAAAATGGAACATACATTTGTTTTATTGTTTTGTTTTAATCTTTTGTTAAGACATTTCAATTCACTTTCATACAGTACTTAACTCTGTCTCTTGTACCTTCTTTTTGTGTTCAATTCACACCTGACTATGACTAACTTCTGCCCACTATTGTGTCTGTGTTTGTGTGTATGTTTGTATATGTGTAAGGACACAATACTGACTAACTTTCATGGTGCACAAAATGATCTTGATTTTCTTCAATAATTTTACTATTTTGAACTGTTTTTTATTTTAGATAATAACCGATTTTATTGCCAAAATGGCATCTAAAAATGGGACATTAATTGAACCAAAGTTCATCAAATCAAACACTTTACGTATCCCTTACTTATTTTCCTCACGATGTGCATATAACTTGAGTAACTTAATGAAGAAATAAACTGGCTCCTAAAAAAGAAAAGAAAAAAGATTTCACGAACCTCAAAAATGATTGCTAAATCTGTGTTCACGTTAGTTACACATCGTGTCCGCCAAATCATACGATGTTAAAACGGCCAGATATTGTTTTTTACAAAACTCATCCTTACCAAACTAAGCCATTTTTTATTGGGAATAAGCTACATAATCATGGTGTAAACATTTTTTTTGCTTTGACTTTTATTGTTGGGTACTAGACTGAAAAGTGGACACCATGTAACTTACATTAACTTTCACACGCCAATTGAGAAAATACAACAGGGAGGAAAATCTACTTGGTACATTATCTCTCCAATGCTATTTTCAAGTACAAGGGTGTCCATTCTCATGACTTCCAAGTAAATTACAACTTTCCACCAATATTTTTGTTCAAAACCCTGTGTCCCATTTTTGTCAGCCAGTATTGTGTCCTTACACATACATGTGTATATCATCCACTTTGCCTTTGAGAAAGAACCTGCTAGGTTCGAAACGTAAGGCCAATAACTAACCCTCCTACTATCGCTTAACTTCAGTGGCAAGTACACGTAGCTATAGAGTCAAAATCAGTCTGACTGTTTTGACTGTTGACCCAAATGTGCACACGGGGGCATTTTTGACTGGTTTTTACTGTCATTTTGACCACCCTCAACAATACAAGACAATGCTTTTGCCAGTCAAAAATGGTTTCTCATTTTGACCTGTAAATGTACTTACTTCACGTATTAGGTTTGATCAACAGTGTTTGACTTTTAAGTGCACCAGATATCAGTGTTGTAACCAAGTCATTTTTTCTCAAGTCAAGTCAAGTCACAAGTCAAATGTTCTCAAGTCAAGTCAAGTCTCAAGTCAAATTTTCTCAAGTCAAGTCAAGTCACAAGTCAAATTTTCCCAAGTCAAGTCAAGTCACAAGTCAAATTTTCTTAAGTCAAGTCAAGTCACAAGTCATTTATCGTCCCGAATAAGGCTAAAAAAGTCTCCAGTTTCAAAATTGGTGCGGTGACGCGATTTTGTTTTTTGTTTGTTTAAATTTTTTTACATGTGTGGCGGGGACCAAATTTCCCATTATACAAAGTATGGTGGCTAAGAGAGGACTCACAATTCAGCCAAACGTTTATACCCTATGTGAAAAAGTGTGGCTGCGATTGGACATCGTTTCATAGCAAAAAATAATAAAATAAAATGCCGACGTGCAGGTCTAGCTGAGGCCACGCGCACGGAGATCACCAGAAACCGGAGCCTTTTTTTTTTTTTTTTTTTTTTTGCCTATAATAATGTTCTGTTTGTCATGTTCCCTGTCTTGGCAGTGAGAATAAATCCAGTGTTTGTCATTTGTTGTTTATAGGATATACATAATTGACACATTTATCTCGAATGAGCCGCGAAACCTCGCTGTAATCATCGGGCAATATTTTCTAGAAAACTATACAAACGCACACACGTGTACCGTGTATCGTGCAGTACATGTGAAGGGAAATGTATGGTGAAACGTATAGGTTCAAATGTACACTGTAGGCCTAAAGATTGACACTTTATTGAAGATGTTTAGACGTATTTTACTTCATTAATATAAGTTGCTGATTGAATAAAATAAATGAAAAACAAGTGATAACATGATGGGAGGTAAATAAATGACTATTGAAGACCAGAAACTCACAAACAAATCCAAGTATGACGTTAACGCTTCACAGGACGATCTCCTGAGGACGATCAGAGCATACTGATCGAAACGTCGAGTTGTACCCCCAGTTCTTTTCAGAACTAATTACTACTCAATTGAGATTCCACATGGTGTCACCGCAATTAGTCTTACTTATCATCCTCACCATGCAAAGCTACAAGTTTTACCTAACGCTTCACAAATTGTGTAGTGCGTCATTGTTTTTGTTGGTGTCCGCATCTGAATTCAATGTTATTTACAAAACAGGGAACCAGGTAGTTTTTCATCAATTCGGTCCAGAAATTATGGGGGTTGTGTGGAAAGTATAGAAAGAAGCGATTGAGGTTTTAATTTTTTTTTAATCTGAAAATTATCAATCTAGCGTAGGTAACATGTATTTAGAGTGGTTCATTTCAATATTTGTACGAAAATTTGCAGACGGTTGAAGCTGTTACACGCGGGACAATTCATTTTTCTCCCAGGACGGAAACCGACGGATGGTAATTTACACTCTTATATGGGCCTCGGAATTTGGTAATTTGGAAGAAGATAAATTTTGTATACGCCCCAAAAACTAGTAATTGCTGCTTCTTAGTTATTCGGTCGCTGTTAATTGTCACAAACAATACATTTGTTAAAATCACGGACTCCGGATCCAGTGTATTACAACGTTGTGCATGAAATCCTTACTGATTCTGTGTTGACAACTCTGACAACGCTTGCATAGGTGATGTAAGGAGAATTTAAAATTACGCTTGTAAAATATTTTAAAATTCCCTTTTTACGGAGTAAAACATTTATAAAAAAAACATGTACCCTTTAATGATTACACACATAATAAACATAATTTGAGTCAAAATAGCTATTCGGTTTTGTTTTACGAAAAATTTGTGATAATTTGTTCAACACTTGACAAATTCTTAATACAATTAACAATGTCGCTATAACCTCGTTCCAGCCGTTTGTATAAATTATTTTGAATATTAATGCAATGCCTTTACCAGTAATAGCCCACTTCTTCCACTACGACGGATTGTGTTGAAGACTAGACATGTAGCGTACACTTTACAGTACAAGGCACATACGTGTACAGTATACACTATTATTATGTATTACGATAGATATAAAATTACGACGGCATTTCCCCCGTCACAAAAGTATTCGGCTGCCGTGGCCGGATTGACCAGAAAAATACATGTAATAAAACAACCTAAAATACATGATGACTTGCAATGTCGTCAAGTCAAATTTACTCAAGTCAAGTCAAGTCACAAGTCATTTTTGTCCAAGTCAAGTCAAGTCCCAAGTCATTTTTGTCCAAGTCAAGTCAAGTCGCAAGTCACAAAAATTGGCGACTCGAGTCGGACTCGAGTCCGAGTCACCGACTCGAGTCAACAACTCTGCCAGATATACAGTACCTTGGAAAGTATATCAACATTTTGACTGATTTTGACCCTTGCAGTCACAGGAGGGTTAATACATGTACAATTCAATTTACTGCCATGAATCCAGTACAACCTGAATGATGCATTTCAAAAAGACATTCCAATTTGCAGACATTTAATTTCAATTGAGCTTGACATTTAATAATCAAGGTTTATGTTCAGAAAAGGGCAAAAGTAATGATTCTTACCATGAGTTGTTTGTATTTGGGCCTCTGAGAGAAGTCCTTCGTCAAACTGTTTTGAGAGTAAATGATAAAAGGTTGACTTTTAATCAATAACCAAATGTCAAATGTAATTTATTTTGAGCAAAGCTGATAATGGTATCAGTCTTCTCTAGAACTACATGTACTGTTTGTCTGAGGTGCTGTCTTTAAAGGGACAATATTATCATGATCAGAGCAGACTTTCAACAGGGCATGGAATCAGTGTCCTAGTTGAAGATGAACACAGCGACTGAAAATTACTGGCTCATTTATGCAGCAGCAACAGTAATATGACAGTGGGGTAATACTTTCAGTCACTGAGTTAATCTAAAACTAGCACTCCAATTCCATGCCCTGTTGATCGTGACAATACTGTCCCTTTAAGTATAAAGTGAACTATTTTCCAGTTTTATGAATACAACAAATACTCACCAGGATGAATACAAGAAACACGACTGCATTTTTGCTATGGCGGTCCAGGAAAACCCAACACATGGTCAAAATTTTACAATTCTTGTTGAGCATTTAATCAAGTAATACACCCTTTACTGATCTCATAACAGTTTTAATGAGTTCAATATTCAAACCACAACTAAAGTTATGACCTTTCAAAGACGGTTCTAAAACCCACAAACGGAGAAATTAGGCTTCAAAGTTGGCTATGCAGTAAACATAAATCCCTTGAATTGATGTGAAATTGACATTATAGTAAAAATAGTGTAAAAGTGTTTTTCATTTCTTTCAAACTAAGATTTTTCACATAAAGGAGTTATAGTAAATTTTTACGTAAATCGGTCCATAATTACAAAATGTGCGTGGCGACTTCCGACGGGTTTTCCCTGACTGCCACACATATTATGTTATGAAACTGAAACTTTCACAAAAGAAAAAAAGACTACTGCTAGTAATCGGCAGAATTGTCAGGTACAGGTTTGTATAACTTCTTTCTGTCTTATAATCCAGATCGCATCATTTACCAGACCTGTAGTCAAGTATTTTTTCATGAGTATGAGTAAAACAATGTACTAAAGTACATGTACGCGCATGATTGAATACTCAAATTCTACAGTTGTAGCCAAGTACTTTTTTACGAGTACTATGACTACTCCAACTCTAGACTTTTAGTCAAGTACTTGTTTACGAGTATGAGTACCAAAAATGTACTCGAATATGAGTGCGAGTCAAGCATGAGTACTACAACTGTCATTTACTCACCAGCACTGAACAAAAGCATGAAAGTCAACCGAGAATCCTCGCTTTGGTGGAAGTCTGGGTGGTTCTTCAGACAGAACACGTGCGAGCACTTCAAAGTCATTGTTACAATTCTTGTACGGAAACTCGCCTGTTGCTAACTCCACCTGCATGGCAAATAAAACATGTACGTTAACCCTTTCCTTACCATAGGCGACTTTAGTCGACTGCACTCATACCCCCTCTTCCTTACCGTAGGCGACTTTAGTCGACCAAGCTTTCACACAAAAAAGCACTCAACTCTTGAGCACAAAGGCCATTTGTTATAAAGCTGTAGTTTTGTCCATGTTCACCCTCCATACCCAAGCTTACAATGACTGGAAAGAGCAAGATCGGATCTTTCCATTGATGGTGAAATAAAATAAGGTTGCTATTATGCAATCCCTTAAAACTGGAGTGGAAAGATCCGAAATGCCAAACACCTACGGAGCGCCATGTGTTTGTGTACAAAAAAGTGTTTGCGTTTACAGATCACACTGAGGAAACAAAGACCGAGAACTTGGACATTTATTGACCGATCTTAATGTTTTTTGGATTTTATGAAAGGGAATTCAATAAGTAAGATATTTTTTATTATTTATTTTGCTGTAAAATGATATCTTCAAGGTGATAATAGAGTTTGTAAAATTGGCCTTTGAACACAAGCTTTCTGTTGTGTAAGAATGTGTACTTCACGATTGAGTGGTCAAACAATGCGGCGGTTGTTTATGTCAAAACAATTCGGTACTAAGAGGGTTAAATACTGATAACGGGTCGATACATGTACATGTACACATGTAAATAAAGAATTAGCTGTTGCTAACTGCTTACAAACCAAAATGACCTGGGGCCCACTTTCAATAGAGCTGCTAAGAAGAGAACAGTGATATGCAAATACTTCTGCTAAGCAATATAAAACAGACTACCTTCCAAATTTAATCAATTTTTTTTATGAAAGATTGGCTGGTAACCAAAGAAATCTTCTAAGCTAATATTTCTAAGCAAGTTTTTCTGCTTAGTACATGTAGCTCTATGAAACTGGCCCCTGTAATATACAGAGGTGCGATTGGGCAGTTTTGAAAAATCCACGTAAATTTTGCTAGGGGGTATTGGGGCCGCTGTTGTGAACAGCGCTGGGGTGAAATCTATAGTTCTGAGCATTTGCTTTGCTTTCCTTTATTGCTTAAATCTTTAAATCACATCCCTGAATTTATGCAAAATAGCTGTAAGTGATCTCATGTTTCGAACCTACACTGGGGTGTCGTGGCCGAGCGGTCTAGCTTACCGGATTCAAGTTCTGGTGTTAGCAACATAATGTGGGTTCGAATCACGGCCGTGACACTTGTGTCCTTGAGCAAGACACTTAATTATAATTGCTTCTCTCCACCCAGGGGTTAAATGGGTACCTGTGAAGGCAGAGTTGGTTTGCTCTATATGCGCTAGAAATGGCAGCAATTGAGCTGTATACTCCCCAGGGAGCTGAGATGGTTTCAGGAATGATTTATGAGCCTTATGAGCAGGGATAATATAATGCGCCTTGAGCACCACTTAGTTGGTGGATACGTGCGCTATATAAATCCACACTATTATTATTATTATTATTATTATTATTATTATTATTATTATTATTATTATTATTATTATTATTATTATTATTATTATTATTATTATTATTATTATTATTATGTACAGTGTACGTAGCAGGATCTTTATCAAAGGCAAATGGACAGAAATACTGTTCAAAACATGATAACTGATAAATAAAGTCAGTAAAGGGACCAATTAACCAGTTCGCGTCGGGAATAAAACAAGTTTTTCTGGGCCCCTGTGGCGGGTTGCTTTTTCCCACACACACGTTAATGGAAGCTTCCACAGCGCGTGGCCATGTCTTCCGAGCATGTCACTGTACACGCGTGGCTCAACCGACCATGCATACAAATATTCCGGAGTTTCCTAAGGAGTGTTTAGACGCTCTCCGATCTGATTGAATTTTTAATAATGTATATCAAAGCTTGATAATATCACAAAGAGCACTTAAAATTTGCTTCACTGAAGTGCATCCGAGCATGTTAATGTCCGTAGATTTTTTTCACGATATTGCATACATTTCAGCGATCGATATTACAATGTAAAAAATAAAAATAAAATAAGGACTAACTTTTGTGAATGACTGCAACTTTGCCATAATTAATTAAAGAAGATACACTTAAAGTTCTTTGACCATTTGTTTTTTGTGACACTAAAGATAATTATTTCTAGATATTACATACATTACGCTTGGGCAATAGTGATATTTTTTCATCCACGATACATGTATATCGTCAAACATTTATTGTGATTTTCAACGGTATCGCGATAAATTTTTATTCCCGCATGATTACTTTAGAGCTGACAACCGCTTGTAGGCATTCAATTCCCAACACTCAATCAGTCTGAATAGATTTATTTGAGTGGCGGTGGATTAAGAAAAACAGGGTCTGGACCCTGTATGGTGGCTCCTTTGTGATCCGACAGTCAACTTACCACTATAAAGTAGTTCGCTTTTGTTTCTCACTTCTGAAAGCTTGAAAAAACTGGCCTAATTTTTGTTTCCATGCAATTTCTGAACTGATTCACAATTGCGATTTTTTTTTAATCATGATATATTTTTTAAATCACAATATATTTTTAAATCTCGATTTGCCGATATCTCTTTAACTTGAAAAGGTTCTTGATATCCTAATTAAACAAAAAAAGGTATCACGATATTAGATATTATCGTGTTATCACCCAAGCTTAGCGTACCTTTCAGCAATCGATATTACAATGCAAAAATATAATAAATAAATGGATGGAGGACCAAAATTAGTACGAGATAGTATGTAGATCTTGGGCTATTTGTTTTTTCGGACACTAAAGATAATTATTTCTAGTAAAAAGTGGGCATATGATTGACAAAACAGCAATAAAGTCTTGAAAACAACACCAGCACCTTTGCACACTGCATAATGCACTTTTTAGCATTTTAAATTTGCTATAACATGTATAATACAGAAATATGATTTTGCTATGCAAATTCTGTTTTTGCATCGCAGTTTTGCTCCCTGGGGACCGGCAGTCCTGGACTTTACATGTAGTAATTAGGTGTCTAAATTTGTTATTTTCTAAAAATCAGGGTGTCCAAATAATATTAATCGTACACTACTTCTGCATATTACCCGAAGTCTATTACCTACATGAAGGGTACGACTCCTGTACTACCCTATCCTAGTCCATGGCATAGTACTCCAAGAACAATTGGTTTGGGCCATTTGTGATGTAATGTACATTGTATTGTTCCACAGACTGACATGCATGGTCTCAAAAAGAAGCAGTGCAGTCTAAGTGACTTACCCGTCGTGTGAGAGAACTGTATCTCGTGTGCACACCTTTATAGCGTTAAGTGTGTTCACCACACAGAATTGTTTCATCTGTGTCTACATGTACATGTACATGTACATGTACATGTACGGTAGTTTAAACATGTGTGTAGTTCTAAGAACTAGCTATGCGCGTCAACCGCCTAATCCCATGATACAAAACTGCATATATAGCAATAATGAGTTCACACAAAATTTCATCAAAAAAAAAATTTTTTAAAAGAAAGAAAAATCACTGAATATTATCCAAACCAAATTTTGTTAAAAAACATAAGCACTTCATACCTGACATTTAGACCCCAAAAGTCAGTAAAGTTTTCCTTGACAAAAAATGCCGAGTGCCGCCTTAAAAAAATTCTGACGATAAAATCCATTTTGCAGATCACCGCTCGTCAGAATGACTCTCCGTATTCACGATATTTTATTTCAATAAACAATGTTATACACCATCTTTTGACTTAATATGTCGAGTGCTAATTGATTTTTAATTGTCATAGTCAACTGAGGGCGCTATACTATTTTTCATGAAATAAATACAGAAAATTTGGGGAATCTTTCTGAATGATGACGGACTTCATGGGTTTTCCCACAGAATAGACTTCATTGTTGATATTTTGTCATGGAAAACTTCACAGACTATGGTGGGCTAAATATAAAGTAAGAATTTTGTTAAATTTGTGAACCAGATTTGGTGTGCATACATGTAATAGTCAGTATATTTTGTGTACTATTATTATGCTGATGAAATTCTGTTAGAATTTTGGACTCAACATTTTACAAATGATTGAACTTAAAAACACAACAACGTAACACATTAAAATAAATAATAACAAAAATATTGACAAACATTTGTTCATGATTATAAATTCTTCCAAGCCTAATTTACAGCAGGCCATAGGATTTTTTTTCAGGGGAAGGGGGAATAAAATAACAGGAAACTGTGTATATGTGCTGTTTTTATTGTGTCTACACATGTACATGTAAGTCTCTGTACAACATTGGGTAATTCACAACATTTTTACTGACACTTCTTTTTTTTATAGCATTTTTAGTATTCATGATATGTGTCTTGATACGTATCGTATCATGACCAAGTATCGTGATACGTATTGTGAAAAAGTGGTATCGTTACACCCCTACAATGCCGTGGTATGGATTACAGCAGGCTGGCACACTTATACATATGTAGTGCCATGGTCGAGCGGTTTAGTGCATCGGATTTGTGTTCTGATGGCCGAGTCGTCAGAATGTGGGTTCGAATCCCAACCGCGACCATGGTGCTTGTGTCCTTGAGCAAGACACTTTACCATAATTGCTTCTCTCCACCCAGGGAATAAATGGGTACCTGTGAGGGCAGAGTCGGTTGTTGTGTTTGATTAGCCCTGTATGCGCTGCAATGGCAGCAATTGAGCTGTATACTCCCCAGGGAGCTGAGATGGGAGCTGAGATGGTTTCAGGAATGATTTATGCGCCTGATGAGCAGGGGTAATAATATAATGCCCATGAGCACCAGTTACATGTAGGTGGATACGTGCGCTACATGTATACATGTAAGTCCACATTATTATTATTATTGTTATTATTATTGTTATTATTATGTACGTAGTGTAGGTAATACACTTCTGGTATTACATACAAGATAAAACAGGATGTCATTTAGAAAACAGGATGTCATTTAGCAAACAGGCTGGCAAAAAGACACCCAAAGGTATTGCTGGCTAATACCATTTTATACATTGTACAAATGTATGTTTGTACAGTGTACCTACATGTGTATATGTACGTGTAAATGGACTGTAAAATGGAGCTGAAGTTGGGGGTGCCATGGCCGAGCGGTTTAGTGCATCGGATCTGTGTTCTGATGGCCGAGTCGTCAGAATGTGGGTTCGAATCCTGGCCGCGACCGTGGTGCTTGCATCCCTGAGCAAGACACTTAACTATAATTGCTTCTCTTCACCCAGGAGTATAAATGGGGACCTTTGAGGGCAGAGATGGTAATTGTGTTTGATTAATACATGTACATGTATTTGGCAGCATGGGCTGAATACTCCCCAGGGAGTTGAGATGGTTCTAGGAATGATATAACTAAAGAGAGCGATATAAAGTTGATATCGGCAATATTTTTGGAACATCGTCAATATGGCGATATTTCGATATCTTCAAAACCATAACTGATTTAGCCGATAGTTTTTTTAATTTCGTATTGTTACGATGTTATCGTGATACCATCCACCCCTAATGTACATTGTAGTTTTGGAGGATTTACAGACTCTCCACATCCCACAAGAAACTAGAGGTTTGGACACAATACAGGCTACTTCTTTCTTTCCTTGTACTTCTCTTCTTTCAAGTAAATTTTGATGCAAAGGGAGATTTGTAGAAAAAACCTAAAATCAGGACAAATCCTGTGAAATCGAAGGCCTGAGTGGAATAACAAAAGCTGGTATAAATCTTGATTCCTTAGCAATTTGGTGTCTACACGTATTGATTATTAACCCTCCTATATACAGTGCAGTTGCCATAGAATTGTCAGACCTTTCAAAACCTTTCAAGTTTGCTGTACTGAAGGGTTTTGAAAGGTGAGAAAACTGTCTGACAAAAGGGACCTATGAAAGGTTTTGAAAGGTGTAACAACTCTCTGAACAAACTGGTGTTGAAATGTTTCAATACCTTTCAAAGGGTATTGAAAGGTGTGGTTGTTCAGTAGCAACAAATTCTGGAGGGTTTTAAAGGGTTCATAATAATTGATAGCCATTTTGGCCCGTAAGCAGATTTTGAAAGGTTTTGAAAGGTCAAACCATAGGAGGTTTAAGCTTGCAAAAGGAAAACCAAAATGTGCAGTGTGCAGTGGCATTAGACTACAGTATGTGCCTTGTTACATGTACTCATCCTGTAGTCTTCTCTTTTCCCTCTTGGCAAAACCCAGAGGGCAGTAGCCATTGATTGTATTATTATTTTAGTCTTTTAAAATGACAAACATGATATGGGCACATGTACATGTACATGTACATGTACATTCTCCGCTGCAATTAATATTTTTCTTGAAAATAACAGGAAACCAATGGGTATTCCACTGGTGTGAGAACCTCAGGAGACGTACATTACAGTATACAGTAACATGACGAGTGTTGTATAATGACTGAACGGTCAATGACCAGCATACCTGAGGAGAATAGTCTGATGTAGTGGAGACAGATAAATGTCATTCATCATCACATCAAAAAGTCGGGGCAAAATGGAAGCACAAACCACAATTAACAATTTAAACATGGATTTTTTGCCCCAAGAAATTGGTATACATGTACAACAGGCTCTGCTGAATTGAGCTGAGTGAGGGAATATTCATTGCACAAACATCTGACTACAATGTATGTGTACATACATGTACAATGTACATGGATATACCGTAATTTCCTGCGTATAAGACGCTCGGTGTATAAGGCGCATTACCCCAGAATCGGGGGAATGTGATTAAAGTGTCAACGTACAAGGCGCACCGCCGTATAAGGCGCACCATGACCGCTCAATATATAGTGCAGTGCATGCCAGAAGCGCTATAGCACGACCATGCCGCCGCCGCCACCACCACGCGTGCGTCGTACTAGGAAAGTAGTCTGGTTGCGGCCCAAGTGATCCCGCGGTGTTGTGCGTAATACACTGTGATTAATAATCGAGGTGAAAAACAGACACGGCAAAAGTTGACAACCTTGCACACATCGCATAGAGACTTAGTCATTAGAAAGCGTTGTAGATAAAAATGCGCGATCGTGTGCGATGTTGGGCATGCTATTTTTAGAAACAGGGATTTCTGCTTTTGGTACACGACACGTGAGGTCTTTCGTGAGTATTATTTACGGTGAATGAATGCATGAAAATCTTGCGCTAACGACCTTCATTGGAAAACACGGCCGCTTTGTTAGGTTGAGGTCCACGAAAGTTACTGGCGGTAATCATCACTTTGATCTCAAGCGACACCAGATAAGGCGCACCGTTAGATAAGACGCAGTGACGTTTTCGTACCTTTGAAAGTCAGATAAGCCGCGTCTTATACGCAGGAAATTACGGTACATGTATACACAAATGTGAATACTTGTGGATGTCTTCACTGAAAACCAATTTAGTACCTATTTTTCCTTTGGGGTAGAATGCAAGAACCTTCAAAGTTATAAAAACAAATTATGCATGTACATGTACCTGTAGGCTTTGGCGACAACTTGATTTTATCAAATATCACAATATTTTCTTTATTTGATTATTGTATCAAAAGCCTTTACAAATTATTGAGATATCGGAACACTCAATATGAAAGTAAATATCACGATAATTGAGTCAGGATTTCCACACAAACTTTAATCCGTCAACATCTACTTCATTACTCCACAGAATTTACCAGCCACAGTAAATAACATACAAATATAGCATCTAATAATTTTTTTAACCTCTCTTTATAAAAAAATTATTACATTTAGATATACATGTAATTTTGGGTTTTATAAATTGAATTCTATTGTTAAATAATATCTAGATGAATAATGTGTCAGTGGCTGCCATTGGATTTCCAGGTTTTAATGAAAACTGGTATGTGCAGGGTTGTAGCTACGCCGGTCGGCGCCGGTCGGGTCTAACCGGCACTCCCGCTGGCCGACCGGCACCAAACGCAAATTGATGTCTTAGCGACCGGCACAAACATTGTGTGAATATTTCATTAAACAGTAATAAATGTAAAAAAATGTTCATGTATTCTTCATTTCTTTGAGTCATTTGCCACTATTTTGAGGACTTTAGTCTATAGATCAATTAAAACATCGTATGATATTATAAAATAAATCTTAGTTTGTAGCGGTACAAATAAATACACTAATTAGCATTTATTTATGACGTCAGGGAAAAGACCTGGGAATCCCCATTATGATTGGTTGTTTGCGCCTGCACGATGAGCTAATGCCACTAGTCTCTACCGCGTGTAAATGATGCGACGTGCTTCGTACTGCTCAGCAAAGGGAAAATTATTCACGTGCGTACGTGCGTCCCTCCGCCCATTCATGTAAAGTTTTGTGAACGTTTTTTGGAAGTGTTTTGATCAAAATAATTATGTCGCACTCACAGAAAAGTATCACTAGCTTTTTCTCTTGACCACTAAGCATGAGGGGCGGCAGTGATAGACACGGCAGCCGGGTCATGCGAGAAGCTGGCAAATTCGAGACGTTCTTCTGCGACCACATATTCGTGTTCGAGTACAACTGACCCGGGAACTGATCACGCTACCGAGCCTTCGGCCACTGTGGATTTAGGCCAAAAACTCGGAGCTGCTATGCCTGACGGCCCCGGTTGCTCAAGTGTTACCTCATCAAAAAACAGAAGCAGGCATCTAAGTTTAATAGCGAAAAGTGGACACCTGGTAGGCCATACAGAAGTTTGTTTTTCTGAGCCAACATTGTTGTCAATTGCATTGGAGGGCACTCCTTCACATCATAAATTCTTGTATAACACTATGAAAATATCATACTATTATACAACAAATTATGTGAAAGGTGAGCCCTCCAAATTTATTCTTAAGCTAAAACCCAGGAGCTTCGCCTCACCCCACCCGGCGTTGCCCCTGGACCCCACCAGGGGCCCTTAAGCGGGCCCCTGGACCCCCGGCCGCGAGGAGCTGGGCTCCGTTCGCTCCGCTCGCAATTGACAAAATTAGCCGGCACTCAATTTTGTCTGGTGACAACCCTGGGTATGTGTACATTATAATGAATACTGTACATACTGTATAAAGTTTATTATCAAAGCTTGGATCAATATAAACATTCTAGACAGTATACTGTATCTGAAATGAATCATCGCATCTGTATTTAACCATTTCTTCATTAGAAACAAGTTATAAATTTAATTTTACTATTTTCTCGTTTACAACAAAACAAAATAGGTAAAACTTTCAGTATGTACTTACAGTACGTACACTGTGTACATACAATGTACACATATGAGCAGGTACAGTACCAGCCACAAGTAATTCCAAACACTCGCGGGTAACACGCGTACGCCATCGAGTGCGTGGCGGGTAGCCACGCGAAAAACCCGCGGGGAGCCACGGAAAACTTGCGGGCCGTGTCGGGGGATCTGCGTGGCCACGAGAAACCAAGGCAGCTAAGCATGTAATGCCAGGAAGACAAACATGTTTGCGCAAACATTGTGAAACATCTTTGTGACGTGAAGGACGGATTATACTGCATGAACTCTGTGGTCAATCAGTCACACTTGACAAAAATCGACGTTTTATTTTTCTCGACGTGTCGCGTACAACCATGGTACAACATGTCCAATATACATGTACATGTCATTACACGCACAGCCGATCGTTGACCTGCTTAGTGAGTCTTGTGCCAAGGCGTGAGAATGTGATCTCTGCGCGCGACTATTAAGTGAATGTACTTAAGTATATATAGTCCCCCGTAGTAGTCTTTTGGTTTCAAAAAATCTGCAACAAACGTCTTTGCGCAAGACTAAAACCTGTATGTACTGAGTAACCTCGATCTTGTTCCACTGAATCTATTAGTATTATTATAGTGATCAGTGTGTTGCACACGATATTGCATGCATGGGGGGGGGGGGGGGAAACAACCTAACCTCGTCCCCAGGGATTTCGATAGTTAAATACCGTTCGTAAGAAAAGCGTGTGCTGCATTCAGTAGGGAAGCCGGGAGTATAGGCCATCCGAATTTATTCATCGGTAAAATTACTACATGTAACTCCATATCCATGATATAGGCATTATAGTATAGAGAGGTACTAAGTTTTCGTATCTGAAGTACAAAGTAACACATTAGCTTTTTCCACGAGGGTCTAGGAGGAAGCATGAGGTATACCGTGGGGACTCCAATTTCTGAACAAAAATGTGACTAGACTGATCCCCTCAGGCCTGGCCCTGTGGCCCATGCGTTAAATGGATTTCAATTGATAAGTTATGATGCGGTATGATACAGACGGAACCAGTGTGGAGTAGCGCTGGCGTATCTACCAACTAACGTCACTCTTTATCACTTAAATAAGTTCTGATCTCCGCTGTGCGTGCCGGTGCCCGAGTGACGGCGTCTTTTGCAAGCCTCGAAATGTACTGTGATCTTCCGACTATATAATCTCGTCCCCACCCACGGCAAACGTGCAGTATCTGTATTCCTCAATCCCACAGCTTTCTCGCCAGAAACTAGAAGATTACATTATCCACAAATATAAATCTTGGCTCCGTAAATGAAGTTTGCATTGCAGCACTACATGAGCGTTTTCGACTGATGGATCAACTATGATAATAACGTCATGCAAACATTCCCTAAAGCGTTTAAAAGCGTTAAATCGGACGATATTTATTAAGCAAAAAGACCAACCGTGCCATCAAACAAACATATCAATGTTATTTAATTTGACAAAATAATAAACGGTGTAACAGAAATGGAGGAACATGCTACAGGTAAACCTTAGGTGGAATGTTATTGAACTCCCATAATGATACCGTGACAGACCCAACTGTAACGTTTTATTGCACATACATTTTACTTGTCATGTAGAGGTAATCAACGGTGGAACGGGACAAAACCAATCTACATTCCAACTGTGAAAACGGAGAAATTATCAGTAAATCAACCAGGCCTTAATTATTTAATAATACAAAGAAAATGTTTAAAATGCAATTTGTCATAGAACCCAACTTACAGTACCATGCGGCATCAGAAAATTAACCGACAGTAGTTTTCTAATAAATACATGTACATGTACATGTATTGTTAAGCAGATCGTATCCTAAAACTCTAAGCCTGTGATTAATGAGGCATTAGCCGCAAAACGCCATTTACTACAATTATTGACTCATGCTAATAAAACTCGCAGATAAGCAAGCATGTTTTAACAGGGATTTTAAATGAAACAAATCTTCCTTTGCATGTACCCCGCTATGAAGCTCAACGTTGCAACCATTTCATTCATTTAAAATTACCCATATTTAAATGGACGTTCGGCCCCCGATCTACATTATGCTCTTGAATGACGTTCACTGGGCTTCCGTGTGGTGTCGTGGGCTTCCGTGCGGTGCCGTGTACTGCGCTGTGTATCGTTGCAGTTGCCCACGCAAAGCCCACGCAAAACTACCCGACACGCCACGAGCTTCGCTCGAAGGCCCACGGCAATTACCCGCGTGGCTGCGTGGCGCCCCGTACCCAGCACGCAATTTACCCGCCACGGCACGGATACTCAACGGGGGTAAATGGAATTACTTGTGGCGGGTACTGTACATACATGTACATGAAGCTATATACCAGAGATTTGATAACGATATGGAACAAAAGGAACAAAAGGAACAAAGGGAACAAAGGGAACAAAAGGAACAACAGTCCTCAGAAAAAAACAACCTCATAGTCCTTGGAAGTCATTCATATACAAATCATATGGGACATGTCCAAGAAAGTTTAAATGCAACAACAATCAAACAATAGAGAATGATGACAGGTCTGCTGAATTGAACAAAACTCAGTGTAGCAGAAACTAGCCATCAAATTATCTGAAATGTCAAGCTGGGTTTAGAAAAAACTAAATGCATTTAGTACTTGAATGGTCTCCAGATTATAACTTGTGCCTTCTTATAGAATTCTCATAGTCCAAACTTGTTTTTCTGTTGTAAAAGCAATCACAGGGGACTGCCACAAACAGCATGAGGATGAAATATTCGTCGTCTGAAATCAACACTTTGAAGAAGAGGAGGGTTAATTGAGTTATATACTCACCAGAGAGATACCGAGACTCCACACATCTGCTCTTACATCGTAGTCCGGGTTGTTAGGGTCTGGTGGGTCAATCCTCTCTGGCTGTGAAGGAACAATTAAGAGACAGACATGTTATTAGTGTGTCTGGTGGGTACAGTAAACTTGATTGGTACTTCTCTTATTGCGCAATCATGGCAAGGCGGCAGAACTAAGCGACAGATATGAACACACGTGATTTCGAAGAAAAAATATTTTAAATCTCCCTTTGCCTCAAAATTTTCTTGAAAGAAGAAGAAGTAGCCACTAAGGAAAGACAGAAGTAGCCTGTATTGTATCCAAACTTCTAGTTTCTTGTTTGTGGGGATGTGGAGTCTATAAATCCTCCAAAATTATGAGGTTCAGGGGGCTTTGTCCTCTAGAGCAAATGTGTGATTCAATGTTTGATTCAATGTTTGTTTACTTCCTAAGTTTGTTTACTTCCATCAGGAGATCAACTCCACAGTAATTTAGTTTACTTTTTTGCAATCCTACAGGGGTGCTACCTTTGTTTCTGTTTCTGTTAATTTAATGTAAATTTGTGTTTATTTGTTTTTCTACCTGTGAAATCAATAAATGAAATGAAATGAGACCCAGGCCCGCTACCCATTTTTCAGGATTTTTTTTACTTTTTGTCAAATCACACCCATTTAAAGATTATTTACAGAATTGCTAATTAAAAATAACCAAATGGTCAAATCTAAATGTAAAGCTGATGATGTATAATAGTAGTTATTAGCCTATACAGTTGTATATTTTGAACCAAGAACGGTTCTTTCTCAAAGGCAAAATGGACAAAATAAACATACACCTGTACATACAAGAGTGGGTGGAGGTGTAGTCAGGTGTGAAAGAAACACAAAAGAAGCCTATATACAAGACTGGGTGGAGGTGTAGTCAGGTGTGAAAGAAACACAAAAGAAGCCTACAAGACTGGGTGGAGGTGTGAAAGAAACACAAAAGAAGCCTATATACAAGACTGGGTGGAGGTGTAGTCAGGTGTGAAAGAAACACAAAAGAAGCCTATATACAAGACTGGGTGGAGGTGTAGTCAGGTGTGAAAGAAACACAAAAGAAGCATGCCAGGTACTTGAGACTGGACAAAAGAGGGATATAGCTGTGAATAGATAAAGGTCACAAGTTGGTATTTGTGGCTATTTTTTCACAGTTAAGCCCTTTTCACACGAGGGAAATAAGCAGGGGGTCCATGGTCCTAAGAACACAACATTGTCAAATACACTTCGTGTGAAATGTACCTCTGCTCTGCACAAACACAGGTCCGTAGTCTTTTCCTGACCACGGTCGAGACCAGCAACAAAAAAACACACCGTTGTGAAAGTTCACCACGATAGGCCGTGTGAATGAACAAACCGCACAGAGACCAAGAACCATTGTTTCGCGAGAGCTACCACGCATGCGCGCAAGAAGAAAATTTCCCAGGATGCCTTTAAATCAAGATGGCGACGCCCGAACAGTTAATGATGATGCTTTTGTTGCTAAGTTTAATGTGTAGAAAACGTCAAAACAACAACGTTTCCGCTTTTGGTGTATTTTTCTTCGATGAAGTTTTGGACATTTGCTCAAAAATTACCGGTTCTATATCGTTTTTCACCATGTTTTGCACTGAGCTGCGAGAGTGGTAGAGAGAGGACGGACGCTAACAATAAACATACAATACAATAGCGCGGGAAAATGAATGGTAATCAATACATGCAATAGCGATTCCACACTAGCTGTGCGGATACCAGTTAACTGCACTATAAACAATGTTGACCTTTGACACCCCAAAAGACGAAGGCTATGTGACACGGGACGTTGGTTTCTTCGCCGTGTGAAAGGTCGTATCCGAGTTTGACCAACGTCCGTGGTCAATACAACTGGCGCCCGAGACCAAGGACCCTAGTTTGCATTTGTCATGTGAAAAGGGCTTTAGTGCATTGGATTACGTACATGTAGTGCAAGTGTGGGTCACATGACTTCTTGGGGAATGTTTGGGGAATGGGAATGCTACAAGTCATTTTTAATATAGAGGCAGGAAATTATTACAGTAAGTCCACAATTATTGTGGCTCTAATAAAACAAGAGAAATTTTTTGATCGTATTGGTTATTTTATACATTCAGGTGTGTTTATGTGTTTTTACAAACAAAATTACGGGTACCCGGGTATCCAAAGATTTCCAATTTCGGGTATCTGGTTCCCCGTGCGGGTATTTTCGGTGAAAAATCAGAAAACATTTCTAGCCATTAATAAAAAAAATTTTGTCAATGAAACTAAGTCCGGACACCCAAATAAACACCTTTACTCATTGACATTTCGAGAATTAAATGGCTAGTTTTTTAATTATGGTTGTGTTTGTTCAGCACAATTAGACCGTTGGCAAGCTCCGATGCAACGGCCTATTAGCGACCAGCGCCCGGTCGAACAGACGGCATACCGGGAGAGAGAGGAAAGGCCTCGTAAACAATGGATATAAATCTGTCTTTACAAATTCTTGGCTGGTACGTCAAAGGAACAGGTCTTGGATAAAGGGATTACACAAAAATCAACAAAAAGCGTGAACTCGTTCATTGTTTGCAGTGCCTTTTGTCCGGGGCCACCAAACGTGACCCCATGGACTCCGAGAAACGATTGCGTGTATACAAGTCAGCCGCCACGCCGGGACGGCACGCCTGGCGTGTTGACAAGTCTCCTAGTAACACACACAAAAATCGGAATGCGTGTTTAGACGCTCTCCGATCCCTGGTTAAAATTACTGGTTAAAATTACGAAAGTTGCTGTTTAAACAGTAAAAAACACAGCGATACCCGTATCTTTAATGCCAATCAGTTTATTGGAGAGAATACTCTTATCTCTCTCAAAAACAGAGCAAATACTCTTTGATAGTCTTCTTGTTGTATTGTATTTTCATTTCTTGGGTTGAGTCATGTACAGTGAGATCTCGGTATATGTGTAATAATGCACTCTCCATTATTAACCAATGACCGAGACAGTTGATAGTGCCTTAATGGCAATATAACAGGTGCAACAAAGCCATACATTCACATTAACCCAATGCGAGGTGTCAATGAAAATGGTTGAATTCTGCTGGACGGATCTCCCCGTGTTTGCTTGTCCATCCAGACGTCGCCAAAAATATTTCACATCTGCCACTAATATGATACAAAAACATAAATCTGTCTCGCATAGATTATTTATAGTCCAGAAAATTAACAGTTGTATATGATCATCGCATTTATTGAACTTGTGGCTGACTTTTTCGAAGATTGTGCACATGTGGTGGTTAAGACTAATGAAGACAATAATTAATTGATGTTGGAATGAACAGATGGGATAGCAATCAAGTATGATGATAGGCAAGTAGGATGCTAGGCAAGTCTGAAGCACCTGTACTACTCAAATTAGGACTAATTTGATGGCTGTTAAGCCCCATTGGATATATAGATTTTTTTTTAATAGTTCAATACAAATGTCAAGTTTGTATTCATAACATACTTATGCTATTGTATGATTTCTTGTTTACTGTAAATCACCTTGAGCACTTCTTGGTGGATATGTGCGCATTATAAATCTTCTGTATTATTATTATTATTATTATTATTATCCTGGCTCTCTATATTCACATTTATTTGAAAGTTTGTAATAAACTGAATGGCATCAATGGCATGTAAACACAGTAGGGCTGTGCTTTTTCAGTTATTTCTGGAACCGGATACCCGAAATTGGAAATCTTCGGATAACCGGATACCTGTAAACAATTTTGTAAAAACATGTAAATACATGTACACCTGATGAATGTATAAAATAACCAATACGAACACAAGTTTCTCTTGTTTTATTAGAGTCATAATAAATGTGGACATACTGTAATAATTTCCTGCCTCTATATTAAAAACAACTTGTAGCATCCCCATTCCCCACACACATACAAAAAAAATAAAAAAATCATGTGTCCCCCACTTGTCCAATAACTGCGAACAAAAGGCACAAATACCAACTCGTGATACTGGCACGACGGCAGTCAACTCAAAACAAACTAGATGTAGATGCAGCTTTATTGTAAATCCGAGTTTTCTTCATTTTGATAACAAAAAATCTGAGACTTCCATCTGTTTATGGATAATTGGAACCGAAAAATGAAACCGGGTAATGGCAGTTTCGGTTGGGTATCCGGGATACCTGGCACAGCCTAAGAACATATTAGAGAAGGTGTCATCACCCAACAGGGTCTCCTGATTGGGGTCTTTCGGTATCCTCATTGGGAGAATAGGGTTGAAATCGGGACAGTATAGTTGATATCGACCCTGTGAGCAAATATATCTGCTTCGCCAAATATAGCGGAGACCCTGCCAGAAGCAATACATTACATGCAAATTTGAATGGTAACCTATTTTAGTAAGCATAACTTTTCAGTGCTCAGCAAGTTGGTGTGGTTGGAATGTCATTCTTGTAGGGGCAAAGTTAAAAAATAAAAAGGTGAAAGTCCTTAAAATAAAAATAAATAAAACCAATTTAAAGAAGAGAGGAGAGGTTACCAGCACTCACCCTCAGCATCCAGCTCATAATAATAATACAACAAATATATTTATTTAAAAAGGTGCTCTATATGCAATTAAATAAATGTGTCTTCAGATGAGACTTAAAAGTGTCCAAGGACCCTGCATGGCGGATACTGATAGGAAGGCTGTTCCACATGTTGGACTGCAGCTTTACTTTCAAAGACTTTATTTTCAAAAGGCTTGTTTGGGTATAACTACTAGAGAGTCCTTCCCCTTACAAAATATTACACATTTCTACAATCCTTCTGAACCAGTGCTAATTGAAGTTACTCTCCCACGTTTGTTTATATTTTAATCTGGTGATTAAAATCTGGTTAATCTGGTGAATGATTTTTCCAGGTTACATTAATACAGTACATGTATCAGGCATGCAAATGATCAATCAAAAAAACAAACTCGCCTCGGACGAAAAATATTTAAATTGGAGTTCAACACGGAAAGTCAACGTTCGTATGTGTACGTGTACAGTACGTACAATGTACACGTGGTTGTCCGATATTTGCGTGCGACTTCATTATTTCGGGTTTGCAGAAGTAAGCTGCAGAGCCGCATGCATGCACCAAGTGTAGGCCTATGCCACAGAAAATTAAGCGGGTGCAAATATATTCCGCTCGGGAAAATATGATGGGAAAAGACAAAATAAGAGCAATATAAAGTAAGATTTTTCACAACAAAGTACACAAATTGTTTATTAAATCATTCCGTTTATTATAAATACACATGATTTTTGGACATTCGTAATTATTTGTGGTAAAATCATAATTCGGAATGCGGATCATATTTTCATAATGATTCTGCCAAATTCAGAATACATGTAGTTGGTACTACATGTACATGTCAACACTTTGACGGTCAGACTGTAGGGCTGTGCGTTTTCAGTTATTTCAGGAACTGGATACCAGAAATTTGAAATCTTCGGATACCCGAGTACCCGTAAACAATTTTGTAAAATCACACAAATACTCCTGAATGTATAAAATAACCAATACGAACACAAGTTTCAAACAAAAGCCGGCAAGTACAAAATGTATGTGAATGGTTGTCGGCAAATGTTACTTCTAAAGCCTTCATCCAAGTTTTCTTCATTTTGTTAGCAAACAATCAGAGACTTCCATTATTTTGTGTGGCTTTAAATGTTCAGTCAGAATTTTACAAAGTCGTTTACAGGTAATTGGAACCGAAAAATAGAACCGGGTAATGACATTTTCGGTCGGGTATCTGGGTATCCAGATACCTGGCACAGCCTCATCACACTGTATGCTGTACAATGCACAAGTGCATATTTATATGCTTTATACACATATAATGACTGCGGAGCCAGACTATATTTTTCCTTTAACCCTCCTATAGGTTTAACACTCAAAGACACTCAAAATTTGTATGTCTCTCTTAACCCATTGACTTTGTGCAGTGCACTCAAATACATGCAAGCACATGTGGCTGTGATAGGAGGTCAAACCCAAAGACACTCAAAATTTGTATGTAACTCCCAACCCATTGACTTTGTGCAGTGCACAAAGGTCAAACCACAGCTCTGTGTGACTCTGGTTTGACCTACCAATTGGCAATGCAACCAAAAATACTCAAGTGAGTGTCTGTGGGTGCCGTGCTAACTGGGCCAAATTTCAGCCTGGGCATAGGAGGGTTAAAGTATGCGCTAGTGCTAGCGATATCGTGGATTATTTTTTTGGACAGCAGGACTTTTAAAAAAACCACGGAAATCTGCGGAGAAGTTGCACGCCTGATGTATGTGCACACTTTACGGAGAGTCCATTACCAATCATTTGACATACAGACGTACAAATCATGAACACAGCACATGTACAACATGTACACTGTATATGTGGGCTTGCACTGCAAACTGACCAAGGACTTATTAGATTAGTTCTTTGTTTTCAGAAGTGCTTGGAAAGATGTCGTGTACAAAACCAATGGAGATTGCTTCAAACACAATGGAACGAATAGAAGGGAACAATAGAGGTCCTCAGTCGTTGGAAAGCACAACGGTGTGCGCACGTTACAGGTCAATAACTTCTATTTTGCATTTATACTACAGGTCCTACAGAGCTAATTCTCTATTTATTCACATCCTTAAGTGTTACACTTAAATTCTGATTAATTGCAAATTCCAGTGTGCAAGCATAATCTGTGTTTTCTTCCATTTTGCATTTTGTTTTTTTCATTTTTCTATTTGAATCGAGAAACAAAAAACATTTTTTTCAGTTTTTTTCATTTGTATTTGTAAAAAAAAAAATCACCACTGGGAAAAGAAGGAAACGCACTCAAATGTTGTTTTGTTGTTGTTGCCGTGTTGCTTTTATGCTCGATAAACAATTTCGCTTGTATTGCATAACAAAATGCTACAATACATTGACTGAGACATTTGATACTGTCTTAAAGGGACAATATTGTCATGATCAACAGGGCATGGAATCAGAGTGCTAGTTTTAGATTAACTCAGTGACTGAAAATAATACCCCACATGATAAGGTCATACACCCACTGGCCATAAGTATTGCAACATTGAAATTCACACCAAAGTTCAGTTTGGAGAACTGTGTTACAATAATTTATTTTATTTACACTACTTAAGACTTCTTGAAAGTGCCTGTGTTTTGAAGTCAATGTTCTTTTTCACTGTTCTTGCTCGGAAACAAAGTCCTTCAATACTTTGTCGGGTAACCATGTGACCTGATAATTGCGGCCATCCGTCTAGGCAATGTCTCGTACAAATTCATGTTGCAATACTTTTGGCCAGTGAGTGTATTACCATTCCTGCTGCATAAATGAGCCAGTAATTTTCAGTCACGGTGTTCATCTTATATTAGGACACCGATTCCATGCCCCGTTGAAAGTCTGCCCTGATCGTGATGATAGTGTCCCTTTATGGCGATGAAACAGGTGCAAGAAACCCATACATTCACATTAACCCAATGTGAGGTGAGGTGTCAATGAAAATGGTTGAATTCTGCTAGAGGGATCTCCCCGGGTTTTCTTGTCTGTCTAGACATCTCTTAAAATATATCTGATCTGCCACTGATGCGAAACATGAACATCAATCAGTCTAGCATAGCTAGGTATTAAGTACATTCATGTCATCCCCCTGTTTAAGACATACATCATAAAACCAACCCTTGAAAATCACATTATACATAGGTGCTCATGCTTTTGAGTAAATAATGAAAAACTGTTTATTTTTTTGCTGTTCAGGCCCAAAAAACAGTCTCCGGTTTCTGGTCTCCGAGTGCGTCGCCTCAGACCGAGTCATCTGCATTTTGTGTTACAAGCCACAAGCAATATATCTTTAAATAAAAAGCCGTTTTCTACTACTCACCGCCATATAAGCCACACAGCCAGCACTCCTTGTTCTTGCCTTGGAATCTACTAATCTTCCACTGATTCCAAAGTCACATAATTTGACTACTCCCTTCTCGTCTAATAACATGTTGGATGGCTTGACATCTAGGGAACAATAAATGTGTATATAATGATTAACTTATGACATTGGCACAAGGTATTTACAGAAGGCCATCTGATAATAGATGGTTTTCACTTGACGTCACTTGACGTCACACGGTGCAAAATCGGCCACCTTTACGGGCAATGACTGTTAACCAGTTCGTTTCGGAGGCCGTGTATACACGCAATTTTTTTTTGTACAGCGGATCGGAGAGCGTCTAAACACGCATTCCGATTTTTGTGTGTGTTACCGGGAGACTTGTCAACACGCCACACGTGGCATGCCGTCGTGGCGGCTTACTTGTATGTACACGCAATCGTTTCTCGGAGTCCATGGGGTCACGGTTTGGTGGCCCCGGACAAAATGCACTGCAAACACTGAACGAGTTCACTCTTTTTGTTGATTTTTGCATAATCCCTTTATCCAAGACCTGTTCCTTTGACATACCAGCCAAGAATTTGTAAAGACGGATTTATATCCATTGTTTACGAGGCCTTCGATCTCTCTCCGGGTATGCCGTCTTTTCGACCGGGCGCTGGTCGCTAATACTAGGCCGTTGCATCGGAGCTTGCCAACGGTCTAATTGTGCTGAACAAACACAACCGTAATTAAAAAAGTAGCCATTTAATTCTTGAAATGTCAATGAGTAAAGGTGTTTATTTGGGTGTCCGAACTTAGTTTCATTGACAAAATCTTTTATTAATGGCTAGAAATTTTTTCAGATTTTTCACTGAAAATAAACCCGCACGGGGGACCGGAAAAAAATAAATATTCCCGACATCAACTGGTTAAAGCATTTTTTGAACGCATTATGCATAATTACTGTGCGATGCATGCAGACGTTTCAACAAATTCCGTGCACCATTGTAGGGCCAATGATTTTCCGTTTCAGAAAAGTGAAAATTCCGTTTTTAAAAATCTTAAATTCCGTTTCAGGCTGAAAAATTCCGTTTCACATTTTTTCAATACATAAAAGTGCATTTAAACATACACCCTGTATACAGACAGTACATAAAATTGTAAATGTGAAAGGATAATGCATTGTTTAATCATTAACTAGCAAAGGGTCACAGTTGTTTTATGCTATGCTAGAAATGTGTCTTATTGCCATTTGTTTATCAACGGCCGATCTATTTACAGACGTAGTATTGAACTTCCTCAGTCAAATACTGCACCGCCACCGCCACCGCCACCACACACACATAAGAAACATGCAACAGCCGTATACGCCACGACGTCACACACACATCACATGATTATGTCCGCCATTTTTTTCACGCTAACTAATGTCAAAATAGGATAGTTTACGGTAGGTTTTTGGACCTGTATAAGTGAATAAGCACAACATACATTTCACTAGAGCCAAAGTTAGATATAAAAGAATGGTTGATGATTGAACGGAGAAAAATAAACCTGCCGATGTTGCAAAAGACACCTGCAAGAGCGTACCATAGGTGTGATGATTTTCACCCGTGCACTGACCGAAAGCTACAGCGTACATGTCGGGTCTCCCCCATGACGTCTGTCACGCTCATTAACGGTGATTCGTAACATGATTTGTTGCTCTAATCTTGCCAACGCGCATTTGTTATGTGGCTCATCTGTTGAATCTGGTTGAATTAATCATCAACAATTCGTTTTGGACCAATAAATTTTACAAAATTATGTTTTTTATCAATAAAATTGCAGAAGTTATTTCCTTCAGATTCAAATCCCGTTTTCCATTTCGAGGAGCAAATTCCGCGAATTCTGTCCGTTTTCCGCGATCGCGGAAAATCATTGGCCCTACCATTGGTTGGTGAAGCATTTGACTGCGTACATGTAGACAAATTAGACACGACACAGTTCAAAGCCAAATCCAATTTGATATTACTTCAATAGCGTGCCACAGGCTAGAAACAACTTAAAGTAATCAAATTAAATCTACCCCAACCAAATCCCACCTGACCCGATCCCTCCCAATCCCACCTAACCACACCCTACCATACCAAATCCCACCTAACCACACCCTACCATACCAAATCCCACCTAACCACACCCTACCATACCAAATCCCACCCAACCCCACCCAGCCACCCCATCCTAACACATCCCACCTATAATCCCACCCAACCAAAACCCACATACATGTAACCCTACCCAACCCCATCTTACCACATCCCACCCAACCCCACCCTATCCTACCCCACTTAATCCCACCCAACCCAACCCCACATACATGTAACCCTACCCAACCCCATCCCACCCAACCCCACCCTATCCTACCATACCCCACTTAATCCCACCCAACCCCACATACATGTAATCCTACCCAACCCCATCTTACCACATCCCACCCTACCAAATCCCACCTAATCCCACCCCACCCTATCCTACCATACCCCACTTAATCCCACCCAACCCAACCCCACATACATGTAACCTTACCCAACCCCATCTTACCCAATCCCACCCAATCCCACCCAATCCCACCCAATCCAAATGCTTCTGTTCATCCAGGAGTATAGTATAAATGGGGACTTTCGAGAGAAGAAATGGTCAATGTTTTTGATCAGTACAGTAACGCCAATATCTGGGCTGTATACCAGGGAGCTACAAAAACATTACATGTATGTATGAACAGTCTATAAATCAGAGGTAACAATGTTTAAAGCGTGTTGGGACAATATGCAGAGATGCCAACATTCCAAATTGAAAAAGAGTAATTCGCCACGGGGCATCCGCCTCGGACACGAAAATACCCAAATTACCCCCTTTTCAAACCTCACACTCGAGGCTTTACATTTTAAAATTAATATTTTAAAATCTTACAAGTTCTTGATCACAGTTATACACCCCAAATACTACCGGATGCAAGTTGCCACTGAAGTCTTGACTATTACTGCCATCAGTTGACAAGCTAAACGGCTGTTCCTTCATAAATTTGGAATATTTTCCTTTGGTATCGTCAGCCATGGAACATATTATTGCTGTTGTCTTTGTACGTTTGCAACCATATTTCTTGGCAATAGTCGAGTCAGGGAACATCAGCGGGAATAGATCACTATAGTATGATATGCAGCTGCAATAAGGAGATTATGCTCCACAAGGAAATTTGAAAACAGTACCTCAGCACGAATAACAGGGTTCTGCTCTTCCTTTCTAATGAAAAAAACTTGTCATTCGCATGCTTGATGAAGAAGCCTTTGAAAAGTCAATGTGTTTTTTTGTCTTACTGTGCTTGTCGATATCATGAGCTCCGCCATGCCTGGGCAATGTTAATGTCACACCGACATACATGTATGTTGCAGAAAGCATATTTTTCTCCACGAACAGATTTCACGATGAAGTTCCACTTTCTGCTGTACTCATCTTTGAACTTCTGCTGAAATGTGGCCATCGCTGTGCTGTTCTTTAAATCGTATCCAAATCGAAGACAAACAACTAACGAAAGGCTTTCGTCATGTAAATGGCTGAAGAACTACGGTGCGCGTGCCGTAAACACATGTGGTTCTTTACATCGTTGGTTTCGCGGCTGGCCATAGCTGGTTGCCAATGTACTAGCCTGTGTGTACACAACGGAAACCAGGGTGCTACTTTTTACGCCATTATGGCGCTTGATCGTTGTCGTTTGTATACCGCATGTACACACCGACATGTAGGCGCTGTTTTATGTACTAAAATTTGCACAACCAATAGTCGGATACCAATTGCATTTTAATGTTAAGCGCTATGCAAATAAACAGGACTCAAGACACAACATGCAATATAGTGTTTTGTACACAAGTACAACGTGTACAACTTATTTTGTAACGTTACAATGTAAATTTCAACGGAAATTTTATAAATCGTAAAAATTGATACAAGGATCGTACAATCGTAATTGGACTCAATAAATCGTAAAAATTACGCCCAAATCGTAAATGTTGGCATCTCTGAATATGTGAAAAGGGGTTACACATTATAACAATGTAACATTTTCATTAGCAGTATTTAAAACACACCAACATTAACTTTAACAATAGAGGGCAGCATTCACTTTTTGATGGTATGATAAGCACACGATGGCACTCCATGCTTTTTGACATTGTTTTATATTTAATACTGGAATGATGTCAATGCAATCAACAGAGGGCAGCATTCCCTTATCAGTTATCAAATGAGAGCACCAAAATGCCTAAATGAATTTATGATGGGACCTATCATAAATTCATTTTGGGGCATTTTTACTGTAAAACTATGCTTCTCATGACCATTAAAAAAATGCACCATTTTAAATCATTTATTACCCTTTCTTCAAGTAACATAGCAATGTTTCATAAATAAGAAAATTTCCGGAAATTGCCGTCAAAATAGCCAAAAACATCAGCGATTCTTTAATAATATCCTATAAGTTTTAAAATTGTTTTTACCTCTGTGCATGACTCCATGGACTTCCTTCAGATAATTCAATGCATTTACAATCTGTAGACAAATCAAAGTGAAATTAACATTAAAAGTAACCAACAGTCCACACCTTTAGTATTGTCATCAAGTAAAAATGGTCATAGTTTGAAATAAAACTAGCATAATGTCAAGTTGATGGTATGAATCATTTCTTGAATTTGTGTTCTAAAAATCTGTAGAAAAAACAAAATGAAATTCAAAATTAACCAATAGTGTAAAGTCAGTATACACTTTTGATAAAACTTCTGTAAAATTCATACTTGATAAAAATCAAGATATATGCAAAAAAAATAAAATAAATAAATAATAAATAAATAAAATAAATTTCAGCTTATTTCATTGTATCATTAAGGAGAAAATAGTTCAAAGGTCATGCAATGAATATGGCAATGAATATGGCACTAAGGCCGTATCTCAAATGACGGCTTTGGCTACGGCTATGGCTAGATCACTGTTTCTTCCTATACTTCAGCATTGCCGCTGCAGCCAGTAGCCATAGCCAAAGATGCTATAGCTATTGCTACGGCTATATCACTGTTGCTTACTATACATCAGCATTGCCGCTGCAGCCAGTAGCCATAGCCAAAAATGCTATAGCTATTGCTACGGCTATATCACTGTTGCTTACTATACATCAGCATTGCCGCTGCAGCCAGTAGCCATAGCCAAAAATGCTATAGCTATTGCTACGGCTAGATCACTGTTGCTTACTATACATCAGCATTGCCGCTGCAGCCAGTAGCCATAGCCAAAAATGCTATAGCTATTGCTACGGCTTCATCACTGTTGCTTACTATACATGTACATCAGCATTGCCGCTGCAGCCAGTAGCCATAGCCAAAGATGCTATAGCTATTGCTATGGCTATATCACTGTTGCTTACTATGCATCAGCACTGCAGCTGCAGCCAGTAGCCATAGCCAAAAATGCTATAGCTATTGCTACGGCTATGGCTAGATCACTGTTGCTTACTATACTTCTGCATTGCCGCTGCAGCCAGTAGCCATAGCCAAAAATTCTACGGCTATGGCTATGGCTAGATCACTGTTTCATTGCCGCTGCAGCCAATAGCCACAGTTGAGCCAAACATTTGCACACTGCCTAATATTCTTGTGCTGACTTTATATACACATTAGAACTTACTGCAACAACCATTTTGCCAATGATTTGTTCAGGGATGGGTTCCCGTAATTTCTTGAGCAGTTTCTCCAAGCATGTCGCCATCTGCTCCATACAGATCCAAACTTCACTCTAAAATGATGAGAACATTAATCAAGCATTAACACAAATAGGTCAACAATTTCAAAACTAGTTTTTTCTTTTAAAATGACCATTACAATTTGAAAAAGGCCATCTTTTGACGTGAACATTGATTAAACTCAAAGGACCCTAGTCTTGTGGGGGTGTGAC
Organism: Zoroaster sp. YZ-2022; assembly: GCA_029582265.1. NCBI lineage: Eukaryota > Metazoa > Echinodermata > Asteroidea > Forcipulatida > Zoroasteridae > Zoroaster > Zoroaster sp. YZ-2022. Next base: position 68,695,717 of record CM055816.1, read on the forward strand.
CGAACTTACTGGATTAACCCTAACATTCCCAAATCCTCCAAAATCCTCTTTGCCAAAGTAAAGGATTTTGAAGGATTGAGGTTACATGCTACATGCTCTTTGCTAAAGTGAAGGATTTTGGAGGATTGAGGTTATAGGCATACTTGCCTTTCCATGGTACATGTACATCCAGGTTTGTGGTAGTGATTGCAAGGTCAGTGCTTGGGTCAGTGGACACTGTTTATTGCTCCATGCATGCAGGGAGGGTCCCTGGCCATGTATGTATCACAGATTAGAAACACATGCGTGCATACATGTCATGTGCTTGCTTTACTACTGAAGGATTTTGGAGGATTCAGGTTATGTGTAAGCAAATGGGCCTAGGGAGGCTAAAGGGTTAACGAGGGCACCCAGACATTGCACTATGAAGGGACAGTTGTGGCTCTAGTTGGGGTGTGACCGCACTTACTGGATTAACGAGGGCACCCAGGCATTGCACTATGAAGGGACAGTTGTGGCTCTAGTGGGGTGTGACCGCACTTACTGGATTAACGAGGGCACCCAGGCATTCACTATGAAGGGACAGTTGTGGCTCTAGTTGGGTGTGACCGCACTTACTGGGCTAACGAGGGCACCCAGGCATTGCACTATGAAGGGACAGTTATGGCTCTAGTGGGGTGTGACCGAACTTACTGGATTAACGAGGGCACCCAGGCATTGCACTATGAAGGGACAGTTGTGGCTCTTGAGGACCACCTCCAAGTCCATCAATATTCTTTTGTTCTCTTCCTTATTCCCTGATCGTCTCATTTGCTGCAAAGAAAAAACACAAAAGTCATAGATCGATAAAGCTATAGTTTTGTTAAGGGGTCATCCATCTCAAATGTCATTTTAATGAGTATCTATACAAAAACCTTTTGTCTTTCAATACCCCATTTCTGAAAAATAGTGTAAGCACAACTTTGATCTGCAAATGTACATGTACATGTATAGGGCTACTGTTCATGCAAGACCATTATTGTCAGATTCCCTGTTCACAATGAGGAATATGAGTGCTGATGCTTATTATACAAAAAGGGGCCAGACTATTTGCCCTTGAAGCCTCGGTTTATGTGGATCGATATGAGGGAAAAAACCAAGATGGTCGTGACGTGATAAAAGTCTTATGGTTTTCTTATGAACAAACGTAGTCATCCGACTAGTGACCTAGATATGACAAACTATTTAACCGAAAAAGGATACAATTGTTCACACCAGAAAATAAAACAAATGCAGTAAATTTCAAAGAATTAGATACACAATCAGAAATTATTAAATGAATAAGTCAATATCAAGATAGAATATACATTGTCATTCATAGATGTAGCCTATTTGAATATACGTTTGGCACCAAGTTCTGCGGGCAATCAAATTGTCTGGAAGGAAACCCCAGATTCAGTTGGTAGTTGCCCTGGGGAACACACACTGCCCCATCCACATGGTGCGGCCACCCGAGGTGAAAGGTCAAGAAAGTAACAATTACCCAATATGACTGCTTTTGATTGAAATGGGACCATCTTACCTTGACAGCGACAATGGTACCTGTATCCTTGTGCCTCATACGTATCACATGACCACAACTACCAAAGCCCAGCTCATCTATTGCCTCCAGTGAGTCGATGTTGAATGGCAAACGCTGAAATGAAACACCAATCTGCCATCGTCAATAAAACAATCTGAGAAAGTTTTTGAAGATGAAATGTTATAATGTTGTAACCTCCAGTTCTTTTCAGAACTAATTACTACTCAATAGAGAATTTCACATAGTGTCACCGCAATTAGTCTCACTTATTCCTCTTCACAATGCAAAGCTACAAGTTTTATCTAATGCTAACATTGTTTTTGTTTTTTAAAAGAAGGTACAACATTGGTATTTGGTAACATTATTTACGCTCATATCAATCATCTACATAGTTTCACAAAATATATAATAAAACTAACCTGTGAAACAATAGGAAACTGTTGTACACAAATCAAGTATGTCACAGATTAACCAATATGGTTTAAGCCTTTACCGTACATGACAACTGTTACTATATTGGTCAAGTGCTTGGCTTCTATGAAGGTTGCATTATGACTACATGTTCACCACTGCTATGGCCAAATGGATCAATGTATTTTACAATGTTCTATAACAGGTGAACAGAATTTATGGTCACATATATGTACACACTGTTGTATGCCATCGGGATTTCCAATCATCATACTTTTTAATTTACAAGGGTCAAGTGAAATTGTGATAGGACTGCTCCGACGGGGCCCATGGGTGGAAACTTTAAAATTTACTTTGTACACACTAAACTAAACTATTCTGGCTAATCTAAATGCATTTTTTTTTTAATATTTTGAAAACCAAATTTGGCAGAATTTCGGTATGTCTGAAATGCCCCTCAGTTTGGTTTTGATAACGAATGCCCAGTACTCTACATGCATACATATACATGTAGCCAATATCTTTTTGCCATTTCGGCGCAAGGTGTAAGGCCAGGAAATCCACTTAACCAATAAAACTGTATCCTTTGAGTCTGTGTGTGGGCCTGTAAAGTGTAACTTTCTGACCCTGCCAAGATCTAACTGGAACCTTCCGCTCGTGGGCCATCATTCCCATGGCAAAGTATCTGAGATGTATAGGCAGTTTGTGTGTTACATGTACACATGCGTACATGTTAGTGTTGTAGTCAAAACCACCATGTCCGAGACCGAGAAGTTTGAGACCAAGACTGAGACCCACTAGTACGAGACCAAGACGGACACTTTGTGGCCGAGACCAAGATCTATGTTTAATTACACACATACATGAAAATACAGAACTTGACTTGAAAGTGATATATTTGGCCATATCCGTACTGTATGTGCTTATAAATATCAAGTCAATTTGTTCAGGGGAAATTAACAAGTCTGGATGGTGGAAAAAAAACAACAGTCTGGGAATTTTGGAACTACAGGATTTGAAAATTACATTACACACAAATCACTGAATTCAGCTAATTCACTGAAAAGTCTCATCCCTGCCAAGAAGAGTTTGTGTGTGTGTGTGTGTACATGCAGCGAGTATGAAACTGCCTTAATAACCAATCCCCTTCCCTCACCCAATCTGGCCCATTTCCCCTTTGCTTACACTGAAAATATTTCTACAGGTGTAGTTCCCACCCCCCCCCCCCCCCCCCCCCTTCACATGACATTTGGGTTTAGTTTTGCATTTCCTGTTTCCTCTTTCCCCATAAAGGCAATTTGCAAAAAACTGATATCCATTCCTGTTTGTGAGCAATTGAATCCTTGGCACTTAATCAAATTATCCATTACTGCCGAAGGAGGTACACACTCACTAAATCAGTACCTAGTGTATGGGACTTTAAAGGGAAGGTACAGCAAGGTACAGCAAGGTACAGCATTGTACATTGTAATTGTAAAAACCATAATTGTTTGCTTATTCTCTTTGAGTTAACCCTTGTATACATGCAGTCTCCAAAATGCCACAAAAACTTGTGTCTGCTAAGTACACAATGCTTTTTCTATGCATGCCTTAAAATATTGCATACTGTACACAAGAGTGGTACATGGATACCCCAAAGTGCCCCTGGGACAAAAACAAAGTGTTCTGACCTTCACACAGAGTGTGCCCCAGTGTGCCACATGGTATTTTGTGGATAACTCCTGCTATATGTACAGTGTATTTTGTTTTATTTCAAGTTAATAATAATAATAATAATAATGTATAGATTTATATAGCGCACGTATCCACCAACTAAGTGGCGCTCAAGGCGCATTATATTATTATCCCTGCTCATAAGGCTCATAAGGCTCATAAATCATTCCTGAAACCATCTCAGCTCCCTGGGGAGTATACAGCTCAATTGCTGCCATTTCTAGCGCATATAGAGCAAACCATCTCTGCCTTCACAGGTACCCATTTAACCCCTGGGTGGAGAGAAGCAATTATGGTTAAGTGTCTTGCTCAAGGACACAGGTGTCACGGCCGGGGCTCGAACCCACACTCTGCTGCTGGCAACACCAGAACTTGAGTTCAGTGCGCTAGACCGCACGACAATCCACTTTACGTGCATTATACAACACACGGGACCTACGGCTTTACGTCCCATCCGAAGGACGAAGCAATTATGGTTAAGTACCTTGCTCAAGGACACAAGTGTCACGACCGGGGCTCGAACCCACACCCTGCTGCTGGCAACACCAGAACTTGAGTTCGGTGCGCTAGACCGCTCGGCCACGACACTCCATGTGTCGTTAACCTTGCAAGTTAACCTTGCAATGAAACAAAGCAGGTGGCTGCTTCAGTTTACCTCATCTCTCTGAAGTGCCTTGGGGAATGCCATTAATCTTCAGATAAGAAAGTGTGTGCCTCAAAATGTCACTTTGAAGTATGGGGCGACTTTGTTAACGACAACACTGATAATAGGAGGGTTAATATGTATATATGTAAGATATCTGTAAATGTACATTGAAGTTTAACAAATAACTTCCGATAGTTTCAGGTCATTGGTATTTGGAAGTGTTCGCTCGTTTCTACCCTCTAGTTTTCAAGAAATATATCCTAAAACTAACCTGTGAAATGTTTTTTAGACAAAACAAAAAACAACCCTTTTTGGGGGGTTTTATGTTTTACAAAAAGACTCCATCCAGCATCTTTTTGTAAATTCATCATAACACTTTGATGATTGATATGTGCGCCAACTTTACACTTTACAAGTATACTGTCAGATAATTATTTGTTAATTGGTAAAAAAAAACCAATGTTGTAACTTCCTTTTTAATGTATGTACATGAGAACACTACCCTTCCTTTATTTCCTAGATGGATATTAATAGATGACATCATCTCTGACACTATGTAACCCTAACCTTTCCAATCCCCCAAAATCCTCTTTGCCAAAGTGAAAGATTTTGAAGGATTGAGGTTATGTGGAAATTGCAGTGGTGAAGGATTTTGAAGGATTGAGGCTATCAGGCTATATTTGACACTGGATGAAAATGGAGCATTGAGATTACATTGGACATGTTGGTCTGTACAAAAATGATTCTGGAGAATTGAGGTTATTAGGCATACTTGCCTTCCTTCCTCCATGGTACGTGTACAGCCAGGTTTGTTGTAATTATTGCAAGGCCAGTGCTTGGGTCAGTGGACATTGTTTATTGCTCCATGCATGCAGGGAGGGTCCCTGGACCTGGGCCATGTACATGTATCACAGATAATTAGAAACACATACTATGTATGCATACATGTCATCTGCATACAACGGTAGTGGTCATTGTGGTTGCTTTACTACTGAAGGATTTTGGAGGATTCAGGTTATGTGTAAGCAAGTGGGCCTAGGGAGTTAGTGTTAACAGAGATTTCACATCGCAGATTTCCATTCAGATATTGTGAAAAACCCTGAAATCCCCCTTATCCTGATGGGATTTACTCACCCGCAGGAACTAATATCCTAACTACCCCTACAGAGATGCCCCCTCCCCTCCAGCCAGAGACAGGAAATTGAACTTGACAGGTCAATTATGTTAATAGCCAATTTGGATCAGTCTACAACTTCCCTGGACTTAAGGCACACATGACCCCCTCTGCTTGAGCTGTAGCAAGATGTTGAAAGAAGTTATTTCCATGTAATACATGTGTAAATTTATCAACATACACTATCTCCCGATGATGACTAGACCACGTGTCAAAACGTACAGAAAACAGTATACGGTTATTAAAAGAACTACACTCTCACTTCCTGATAGTTGACATCCATACCGCGATAGTTACCGCAAACCGTAACTGAATACATATATACATGTAGGTTATGCATTATACATTTAACACATATTTTTATGTGACAGAAATTGTCTCATAAAAAGTCAAAAGGGGATTCAAAGGAAGTGTACTGTACAATAGTTTACCGTGCCACAAAATCTCATGCAAAAAGTTCAGCAATCCTGAAATTGTTATGTCAAGTCACATGCATGGAATTTCATTCTTGTATGGGGCAAGGCCACTTTTCTTGAGTAAAAGACACTTCTGTTAGAACATTAGAATGTCTATGGGAATATTCTGAAGGGGTACCAAGGCCAAGACCAGGGCAACGGAGGTCATGGCTTCCATGGTCTCCTTGAAACTCCAGATGTGAAGTCACATAGGAGTTGCATACGACACAAACTCGTAACAAAAACAATTACTTAACATAATGTGAGTTGTGGCGTACAATGTGTTTGCAAGCAAGTAAATTGTACGAAATAATCATGCTGTATATTTACAGAGTGCGATTTTTCCGTACGATTTATTTGCACTTAAAAGTCACCTTGTTCTCTATAGTCAGCTTGCCAGTCTGCCGCATTATTTCTTGAAGCTTTCGGTCAATCTCTCGGCTATGGATCACAAGAAAAAAAAGGTCCACATCAAAATCAGGTCAGGCCTTTCTTTGTCAGCACGTATCGTCTGTGGTTTCTACTATTTTAACCCTAACCATGCTCAATAGAACAAGATGCAACAAATGTAAAAAGTTGTTGCATCTTGTTGCCCTCAGCAGAGAATAATAATAATAATGTGTAGACTTATATAGCGCACGTATCCACCAACTGAGTGGTGCTCAAGGCGCATTATATTATTACCCCTGCTCATAAGGCTCATAAATCATTCCTGAAACCATCTCAGCTCCCTGGGGAGTATACAGCTCAATTGCTACCATTACAGCGCATATAGGGCTAATCAACCAACTCTGCCCTCACAGGTACCCATTTAACCCCTGGGTGGAGAGAAGCAATTATGGTTAAGTGTCTTGCTCAAGGACACAAGTGTCACGGCCGGGATTCGAACCCACATTCTGCTGCTAACACCAGAACTTGAGTCCGGTAAGCTAGACCGCTCGGCCACGACACTCCACAGAGAACAAAAGAACCATTGTTCTAGCTGGTAGATCTTGTTGCGTTGAGCATTGTGTTGCATTCAACAGGGTGCCTATGAAATGCCTGTAGGGGATTAGGGTTAACAGAAATTTTTGTTTTCATCGGAACATTTTCCTCATAGAAAGTAAAACAAATGCTTTGAAATGAGACATTTCACAAAATATTAGTCCTAAGCTAATTTTTACATACTGTAAACACACCTATACAAAACCACTAATGACTGTGGTTTGTAATGACCTTCAGTTTGCGTTGAGTATGTAATCAGAGATTACATTGGCCTGTATTCAACAGGGTGCATATGAAATGCCTGTAGGGGGTTAGGGTTAACAGCAATTTCTGTTTTCATCGGAACGTTGATAATAAGCGACCGAAACTGTCATTATTGAAACTGTCAGTTCCATTTTTCGGTTTCAATTACGTACCCGTAAATGACATTTTAAAATTCCAACCTGAACATTTAAGTCACACAAATGGAAGTATCTGATTTTTTTGTTAACAAAATGAAGAAAGCACGAATAAAGGCTTTAGAAGTAACAATTTGCTGACAGTTGACTGCCATCCTGCCAGTATCATGAGTTGGTATTTGTGCCTATTGTGTGCAGTTATTGGATTAGTGTGAGTGTGGGACACATGAATTATGTTTGTGTGTGGGGAATGGGGATGAGCCTACGAGTTCATATTAGTTATTGCACACATTCAAAAGTATTTAAAGGGGGACTGACATGGATTTAAATCAAACAGTTAAATATGTGATCGTTTTATTCTTTTATATCAGTAAAAGATCAATACAATTTTTGTTTTGTGTTTTTATTGTTTTTGAGAGTGTTATTTTACCATTGTAAAAATGCCCCCCACTTTTACGCCCTGCACGGAGGAGCTGTTCGTGACGTCATGTCGGGAAGAGAAATTCGGCTCAAAACTCGGCTCAAAATGATCACTGCACAAAACTACGTGAGCCGATGGACCTGACCACTTTACTCTTGTCAGTCGAACTTTACTCGTCCAAATACGGCAATTTTTGGGTCACTTGGGAACAGATGAAGGCTAACACCGTCTTTGGTGGTGTTGTTGCATCCTGCAGAAACACATCTTACCGGCATTTTATTAGTTCCGGAAACAAAAATCACGGAAGAAATGAAATCGACGCTACGTGTGTGAATGTGTATGTATGTACATGTACAGTATGTACATGTACATCATGTACACATCGGATCTTCCCGACCTGACGTCACATATCTTATGCAAATGAAGCTTCCACCATGGGCGGGGTTGCCTCCCCCAAACACTTCAAACATTGTTTTAAAATACTTGTACTCAGAAATCAATGATTAAATAGACACAGGCGGGTCTCAAAAACAATATTTTTATTACAAAGTACACACACAATAAAGGATGTCAGTCCCCCTTTAAGAGTTTTGACAAAATTGTTTATGGGTACCTGGGTAACCGAAGATTTCCAATATCGGGTATCCAGTTCCCAAAATAACCGAAAACGCACAGCCTTAGCCAATACTCAATACATGGTAAAATCATGTTTTAAAAAAAATATTACACTGTACCTGTCGATTGAATTTCTGTGAGGTGCTGAGGACCGAGGAAAGTTGAAGTTCTTCCCCTTGTGTTTGCTGCCTGGTCCCACTCCTGTTCTTGAAGCTGCAGCAGGACCATCTTGCTGTAGAAAAAGAGCTACAGAAAGATATGGAACCAAACCATCAGTATCTGAAACAATGCATTTTATATACACATTTACAATTAGGAAACAAAAAAGATGATTTCTCAAATTTTATAGAACGTGAGACTAAATTCAATGATTTGTATTCGAGTCCTTGAACTGCGAGTGTTGAGTCACAAATGTTGAGTCCGAGACTCAAGTCACAAGTCCTTTAAAAGTGGAATTTTAACAAGGATCCAAATATTGGAGCAATATTTTACTTTGGCGATTATGCCCCCATTTCAATTCTATGATGTGTACATGTATTTATAAACTGTTTATTTAAATTATTAAATATTAGACATAATTTTCAAATAATTTCAGGGGAATTCCTTTGTTGGGTTTATGAATGGCTTATTGAACAGGACACTTTGCTTCTGAGTCCAGGTCACAAAATGTTGAATTCAAGTCCTATTCCGAATCCCAAGTGTCGCATCCAAGTTAATGTACATGCATTGTGATTTGATTCCATTTGACTTAAGTACACTTAAATTGGAAAATGATCGGCAATTGTACAATGGCTCAGTTTAGTTTATAAAAAAATAAAAATAAAAAAAAAAAAATTAAAAAAAAAAATCAGAGTTAATCTGGTTTATTTGCTTTATTTTTTGTACACAACTAAATGTTACATTTGTTGTGTACCCCCCCCCCCCAAATAGTAATCTCTCTGAAATTTCTCAACAAGTAACCTTAAATACAATATTCCATAACATGGTTTAACAATGGGTGTGTTTGTTTCACTCCAGATCACGGATCAGGATCATGTGATATTGCGCAGTGTAAAAACAAACGGAATCTGTTTGGGATCGAATCCATGTCGTAGCTCAGCCACAAAATCCATCCATTAAATGTAGATTGTTGTTTTGACAAACTGTTTTATATATCATTTTATAGCAATGATAATTTATTTTGGCCTTCAAATAAATAATTCAAAAAGTTTTTAAGATTATTCATGATGATTTAATTAATTCTGTAATGATTTTCATATTGTTATTTTCGCTAGCACGTATCCACTGCGCGAGCAGGATCAGCAAATACAGGATCCGGATCAGTAAACTCTCTAAACCGTACAGATTGTCTGGTGATCAAGATCCGGATCTGTGTGAAACAAACAGTGAGACCCAAATGATGTCCCAAACAGGGCCATTACAATGCAAACACAATTTGTCTGAGATCAGTGATGATCAGTCTAATTTTTGAAATAGGACACTGTTGCGGATCTTATGTCAAAAGTGTATGCTTGGTTAAGTTGAACACTATTAATAAAGTTACACCTTAAAATAAATTTAGCGTAAACAAATGTGCATTTTTATTTAAACTCAATAAACATAATTCCAAGGTTTTGTGCTAAATGCGGGTGAAAGTTATGGAGCGATGTCCAGTGGCAGTGATTGGCACATCTTATGTGGGGCGCAGCAGTAATGTTAGATTTTAGGCCTGTATTGAATTCTTTTCACAAACATGTCCAATCAAACACAGTCAGAGTCGGAGGACAGAGAGATATGGCCGACAGTAATGGACAATGACATTGTCAATGTCACAACCAATGGGGAATGATGTCATGATCTGACTATGACTGCCATGCAGACTGTCAAATATAATTTAAATAGTAAATTTGTCTTTTTCCCCCTCTGTGTTTTCCAACAGTGAATATGAGTAGGTCATGACCTATCTAATACTAGTAATAATAATGGAACATGACAATGAAAAACGCGCATTTGGACAAGATTATGCAATATTGAATGTGTTATATGAATTTGTGTACAGTGGTAATACTGGTATGCGCAAAATTGATCAAAACAAAAACATGTCAAATCGCAGTGTCACCGGAGTTATTTTCAAACTCGCCCACCCGTCTCTCTAGTAGAGCCTTACTTACCTGGTCTCTGCCTAGGAGTCTTTGGAGAATCCAGCTTGAAATCTATAGTCGGTCTGTCGCGTTTCCTAGCCTCATTCTCCGCTCTCAAACTGGCTTCTATGCGATTTAATTTCTGATGAAGTTCCACGGAAGAAGACATTTTGGCCATTTCAGAATATTTGGGGTCAAATCAGGCTCTTACAATCACTATAAAGACATTTTACTAACTAAAATCCTAAATTCATCTTTTGTTGTCTTTATAATTATAATAGAATATAAATATAAATATTTAGAAATATATTACAAATAAATATGTTTATTAATTATTTTTATATTGGTTTATATTTTATTTAATTTATTTAATTAGGTGATTATTTAAATGACCCAAAGTTCGCGGCAAAGTCCGTCACATGCAAACAATCGAACGTAAAAAGTACCCGTACCCGGACCCGGCCCCATCGTATTTAATCTTGGATGCACGCGCGCGATATTATAATAGTGTTCACGTACGTGCCTTTATGCAGCGCAGAACCTCAATGCATAATGTATTTCAATTGTGAATGCTGAGAATACAGTAGTACACAGACTGATAATATTGACAGGCGGTTTTACCTGTATATAGTGTATGTGGGATGTTGATCATTCGGCGGCATTTGCAATACATCGGCACATGTAATGGTATGAAAGAGATGATCGGTTACAGGCCTAATAAAGCACCTGACGGTATGTCCGGTAATGTCATGTCTCGAAAGAAAATATCTAACGTTATCAAGAGCGATGAAGACATAGCGAGCAGTTACGAGGTAATCAACAAGTTAACGGGAAACTGTCATGACTTTTAATTTTCGGACAGAAAGTCAAATCCAACCGCCACTTGTGCACAATGTCTATTGCAAAAATAGCAGACGACAAAATGGCCAACAGCTCACTGGATGTGCATACATTCATTGCTCAAAATCCCCCAAAATATCGTTTCCAATCCTCACTTGACAAACATTACATTTTCCTCTCCTTTTTAAGTGAATCCTCTAATCATCTTTTAAAGGAATATTATCACATATCAGTGATATTTGTCGTATTTGGATAGAAAAAAGTGGCGGTTGTATTCAACATTCTTTCCTAATTTTCTATGTCTGACACAAAAAAGTGATAGTACTCTGGCAGGAAGTTCATTGCATTAACAGTTAATTAATATCAAAGTTGATGGTCACCATGGTCACAGATGGTTTAGTGCATTCTTATTTTGACCTACCTAGCCCCGACTATGGCCAATAAGCCTTATTCACTTGAAAAACAACCTCGTACTCAGTCGTAGGCCTACCTTGAAAAAAATGAGTAGCAATAAACCCTTTCACGGTAATATGCGCCATGTTTTTGACGGGGCAAAATTGTTTATTTCGAACATTCGTTGCCGTCTGCGACCCAGCGCTCGAACTTCACGCGCGTCTGGAATGTACATGAAGTTCGAGCGCTGGGTCACAGACGGCAGCAATGTTCGAAATAAACTGGTTGTCCGCTATGGCGCCTTCCGTGAAAAATTTAGTAGTATAACCTTCTGACGTTGAATTGGCTAGATATAGTAGGCCTAGTAGTAGGCTAATTTAAGTATTTTGTTTATGATCTTATGAATTTTGAGGAAAAATTCTCCATATTGTTGTCATAGTACGTAAAAACAGATTTTTTTTTTCAGCTTTTGATCTGCTAACGTTAATTATTAGAATCTAAAATTTTGTGATTAACACTACAGGTACAGTTAGGTAAGCTTGCCCAAGCAGACACTTCTGGCATGTTTTCTATTGAGATAAGTAATTTTGGTGAAATTGTAATATTATTTTTGTGTTTAAATTTCAAAAACATTTTGATAATTTAATTGAGATATCCCAGTATAACAGATTTTATGCCAAATATGTCTGCTTGGGCAAGGTTACCTAATCACTAAGTTTTAGGTTGTAATAATTAATGTTTGCAGATCAAAAGTTGAAAATAAAGAAAAATTGCGCCTTTTTATGTGGACTTAGGGCCAAGGATACGGAGGGAGTCCAGTGTTTTGGCTAATTTTGACCAAGTTAACAATGTTTACAGTCACGTAACTCAACATGATGAAATAAGGTAACAATTACTAACATGCTAAAATCATGCTACAGGGTATTGTGACACCAGGCACTTAGGCATGGGGCGGTTGTTCGGTAAAACCGTTTTTTTTTTTAAACCGACACTCAACCGAGGGATTTTTACTCAACTGAAATACTGCCAAATTAAATTTTCAAAAATAAAACCGCAGTTTTATAAAATCATCCTTTTTTGAGCCCCAGAGTGGGACAATTTATCCCGACAGTCGAGGTTTACTTTTATTGGTCCTCATTGTATTTCATTTCATTTCATTTCATTTATTGATTTCACAGGTAGAAAAACAAATAAACACAAATTTACATTAAATTAACAGAAACAGAAACAAAGGTAGCACCCCTGTAGGATTACAAAAAAGTAAACTAAATTACTGTCGAGTTGATCTCCTGATGCTACCACTTAGGAAGTAAACAAACATTGAATCACACAAAGAACGATAAATGGCTTTAGGCATACTTTTGAGATATAAAAATAATATTAAAATAAAAATATATAAACTTAATACTACACAGTTTGCGTTATGACATCTCCTATGCCAGGGACTAATAAATGTTTTCTAAGTGAATTAACAAATAAAGATAAACTATAAATAACTGTTTCTTTAACATTTGCTGGTAGCACCTCCCATAATCTAGGGAATCTATAAAAAAGAGAATGATGAGCAGCATTGGACCTAGCCATTTGATGAGAAAACTTAATAACTTCAGTGTGTCTACGATTAACATGGATTAGATCAATAGGAATGTCAAATTTATTATATAAACATTTAATAACAAACACAATTGAAAGGAAATGAATTCTATTGTTTAAAAAGGGAAGACCCAACTTGACACACCTGTCAGAATACACAATTTCACTATTGGAATTAATTAAAGCCTTTCTCGGCAGGCCTAAACAAAAACGGGTGAAACGTCTTTGTACCTTCTCAAGCATTTCTTGACAGGGCACCAGACAGGGGCTGCATACTCAAGTATGGGTCTGCTAATTGAGCGATAAAGTGAAATAAGAATTTTAGGGTCCCTAGTTTTAACTACTCTACCAATAAATCCATTAGCCTTTTGGCTTTTGAAGTAACATTGCTAATATGGGTTTTCCAGCTTAAGTCCCTAAAAATAATAACACCAAGGTATTTGTAGTTATCAACATTTTCCAAAGTGTAATCACCAATATTATACAGTGGTTTAGCAGGATTTCTAGAACAGGTCACAGTCATTAGCTCACATTTATTTGGGTTTAAAGCCATACAGTTTAAATTACTCCAGGTGTTTATGTGCTGCAGATCATTCTGGAGTGTCACTTCATCATCTGGAGTTTTAATGACTCTATACAAAACAGTGTCATCTGCATATTGACGAAGATTCGACTGAACACAAAATGGCAGATCAAAAGCAAAAATGTTGAAAAGTGAAGGTCCAAGAACAGATCCCTGTGGCACACCAGAATGAACTGCAGCCCAGTCAGATGATGATCCCATAAACTGAACCCGTTGAGACCTATTTGTAAGATAAGACTTGAACCAGTCCAACATTGAACCACAAATGCCATATTTATGTAATTTGTTCAAAAGAACTTGATGACTCACACGATCAAATGCTTTAGACCAATCTAAAAATATGGCATCAATGCGGGAGGGTTTCGGAACATCAAGTGCATTGGCCCAGCTATGATAAAGAGTTGTCAATTGAGTATCACAGGAGCGCTTTGGCAAAAACCCATGTTGAGTAGGTGAGATTATCCCCCCTCTATACATATGATTAATGAGATGTTTACATACAACCCTTTCAAGAATCTTACCAACAACAGAACAGAGTGAGATGGGTCTATAGTTTGACATAACATGAGCATCACCAGTTTTAAATAATGGAACAACATTCGCTAGCTTCCATTCATCTGTTCATGAGGAACTACACCAGAGGCAAGCGAAAAGTTAAAAAGTTTAGCTAATGGCTGGGCTAAACTATCACAAGTTAGTTTAAGCAACATTGGAGATACATGTATGTCATCAGGACCACAAGATTTATGCATGTTAAGTTCAGAAAGGAGACGATTATTAAAACAACTCATGATAATTAGGATCCCCGATGGATGAATTGTTATAATTTAAAATGCTATTTTTTAACACCCGTTTGGCCCGCAACATACATGTACCTTGGTTCGGCACAGACAACGCATTGTACAGTCCATTTTCGTAGTTTACAGAGAGCCAACGTTCGTACAGGCAAGACATAAAAATGAATGCAACATAATGAACATTGTTTATGAGCAATCGAACAGCCAATAAGAATGATATAAATTTGCTACTCTGCAAATCTATCCAATCACGATGCTCGGAAACATGGCACGTGATCCTCAAACACTACCTGTGCACATTGCCCACACAACCATCAGCACTACTCGGTCGTACTATGGTCGCACATGGTACATGTACATGTACATGTATGTACATGTATGTAACTTGTAAGTATACATGTATGTATACACACATGTAATGTACATACATGTGTACAATACTGTGTAATGTATTGCGTTCTCTGTTTTTTCGTGTTTATAAATCTTTATGAGTAGACTTTCCCGATTCTAGTATAAAAATGAAGAAATTATCGCCCAATAGAATAAGATTTGTAAATAAAAAGTAAAAATAACTACGATTTAGTACAGTCTTTATGATTTTGACTAGCCCGTCGGACTACTTTGAAAGGCGTTGTAACCCGTCTGCCGCCATTTTAACTGGTATTTGGCTAGGCCAGCGGACGATCGTAACATGTTGAACTCTGGTTTATGTTTCGTAACAAAAAATATATAATTTTTTATTCATACAAATTAATAAGCAGTGGAATAAAAATAGTAGATTTGTATTGCTCTCTGATTATACGGTGAAAAAACACCGTTAAGGACTTTTTAATTAATTTTCTTTTATCGTTTCGGTTTGCAGTAACACCATGTGTTTATCTCAACTAATGCGAAGCTGAGGTATAGGTTCTGAAAAGAACCTTATCGCACAACTCGTATCTCAACCTTCGTTAAGTGAGGAAGGTTCAAGGGAGAACCAATTTCGGGCAACTCGTTTTTCTCTACTGTCGCTAAGTGAGAAATATGGTTCAGGGAGAACCATGGGGACTTCACGGGTTAATATGGTTCAGGGAGAACCATTGGGACTTCACGGGTTATTCTCAACGTTTCGATTAGCCTGCTTTAATCTTCGTCAGGAGAATGAAGAGGTTTGCAGATGCAGCTCCTTAATAAGTATTTGCTGGGATTATGTGTAGAGTGGGAAGTGTTCCGATTGGTGCCACTGTTGTGTAATTTTCACTTCTTAAAAAAAATTCACGGTAAAACCGAAAACCACATTTTTTTCCTGGTGGTAAACCAGCTAGCCAAAAATCGAATACCGCACTAAGCCTACATCAAAATGCACTGCGATAAAAAGGGAGGGGGTGGCACATGCCCCCTCTTGCCACGCCATGGATCAGCCAGTGTGTTTTACGCTGTATGAAATAGATGGCCCATTTCATTATTAGAAAATCATGTCGTTTTTCTTATATTTTATAGTTGTAGGCTGTTGTTAACGTAACGGCATTGAGGTAACAGTAAGAATCACAATAAACCCTATCACAGTAATACATGTGCCATGTTTTTCATGGGGCAAAATTGTTGAATTTTACATAATAATAATAATAAAGATTTTTAGCGCGCACATATCCACCCTGCTGGGCGCTCAAGGTGCGGAAACAAAGAAAAAAACATTAATACAAACAATATACAATGATAGCATAGGGAAACAAATATTATGTACCGAGATACATGTACCTACAATGCAATTACAAATAAATTTATACATCATCTTTAAAGAGTTGTGACATAAGATGAGTTTTAAGCATCGACTTGAATCTGGTTATACTATGACAAGATTTGAGTTTAGTTGGAAGACGATTCCAGAGTCTCGGAGCTGCGACAGAAAACGACCTATCACCCCAGTTCCGTTTTGAAGTTGGTTCCTTTAGGAGTGACATGTTGCTGGAGCGCAAATTGCGTGATGGAGTGTAGACTTTAAGCAGTTCAGAAATAAATTGGAGCAATGTTATTAAAAGATTTGTGAACAATTAGCATAAGTTTAAAAACAATTCTCTGTGAAACAGGAAGCCAGTGCAGTTTTTTCAAGATTGGCGTGATATGGCATGACTTTCTGGACAAAGTCACAACACGAGCTGCTGTGTTTTGTGTGTGCAGAAGACGAGATATTTGATTCTGCGGGAGACCGTAAAGGAGAGCATTCCCGTTATCGAGCCGTGATGTGACAAACGCATGTATAATTTGTTCAGCAGCACTTTTATTCAAGTATTTCCTAATTCGGCTTATATTTCTGATATGAAATGATGATATGCGAACAATGTTGGAGATATGCCCTCCAGAAGTGTGTGAGAAGTTCGAGCGCTGGGTCGCAGATGGCAACGAGTGTTCTAGGACTAAAGGAACAACTTTGTCCTGTGAAAAACATATTGCCATGAAAGCAGTGTCATAAACCATAAAGGCTGATTTCATAATTCACGTGAATGTGAATATGGTGAAAACAAAGCGAGTCACTGTGACATTGACAAAACATTGGCAAGCCTGGGATTTCTCGGGATTAATTCCTGATTTCAGGATTTGTTTATAAATCTGCCTTTGTCTCAAAATATTCTTGAAAGAAGCTACGGAGGAAAGAAATAAGTAACCTGTATTGTGTTCCACACCTCTAGTTTCTTGTTTGTGGGGATGTGGAGAGTCTGTAAATCCTGCAAAATGAAACATCCAGGAGGTTCAGGGGGCTTTGTCCTCAGATAACCAAAGGGAGACCAATCAAGGCCCTCTACCCATTTTTCAGGATTTTTTTACTGTGGTCAAATCACACCCCTGCAATGGGGAAAGAATGTAGAATACAACATGTACCTGTACATGTGTAATTACATATATACCTGTACTATGTGTAATTACATGTATACATGTATGTGTACCTGTGGGGTTAGATTCCACTTGAACTGTTAAAGGATCAGTTTTCTGACCTTCATGTTAAACAAAGTACCAAAAGATTACCACTGTGTATATTTTCCTAATCTGCACTGTCTACTATGAACTTGTTTGTCCAATTAATCAGTGTTTTTAAAAACAAATTGTTCTATTTATCATTGACACAGCTACTGTAGGGTCAAATATCTTCATACTGGAAGTGCTTTACATGGTTTCTTGTTTTTCTTTTATTCTTGGTATTGATACATGTGTATGGCCCCCATCCATTGTTCATCCATTGTTTTTCAACAGACTACATGTACATGTGTACACATTTTTGTACTACTCAAAACAATTTAGGGAACACTGGATTTTTAACATCAAATAGGTTTGAAATGTTCCATGAACCGGGATTTTCATTTGCAACCCCCTCTCTCTTTCAGTAGTCATGTCATGAAATGTGTAATCACTACATGTACATGTACATGTACATGCATCCTTTATCATCTGTTTCATTGTGCAGTTGTTTCTCATCAATTCTGTGAAACGAATGATCTTGCTTTAACTGAGATTATTCCGGTGTTCCCTAAATTGTTTTGAGTAGTATACATATACTGCAGTACTGAACATTATATCTTTTTGAGTTTTTATTCATTATCCCCTTTGAATTCAGTATAAGATCTTTCTGCTTGTGTACCGTTGCCTGAATGCCTGTGCTCCAACATATCTAACAGACATATTGACCATTAACCCTTGTATACATGCAGTCTCCAAAATGCTGCAAAAAAAAAATTTTTTAAGTACACAATGCTTTTTGTATGCATGCCTCAAAATATTGCATACTGTACAGAAGAATGGTACATGGATACCCCAAAATGCCCCTCGAGTCTGGGACATAAACAAACTGTTTTGACCTTCACACAGTACATGTACATGTACATGTATACCGCAAGTTACTGCACTGGTTTATTTCAAGTTAGCCTTGCAATGAAACAAAGCAGGTGGCTGCTTCAGTTTACCTCATCTCTCTGAAGAGCCTTGGGCTATGCCATTAATCATTAGATAAGGTGTGTACCACAATATGTCCCAGTTGTGACATTTTGAAGTATGGGTCCACTTTGTAAAGAACTACACTGATAATAGGAGGGTTAATTAACCCTCCTACAAATGGAAGCCACTCCGATCCACAAAATTCTGTTCTTGAGCAACCTTCAGTACATATATGTACAAGTCTGCTGTCCTTTCCAAGTAATCTTACAAAATCAACTGTGTGCTACCCAAGGCCACTGTAAATGTTTGAACATATTAGTATGGCCTGCAATGTATGGATGGGAGACCACCTTACCCTGCAATCTCAGTGGTGTGACAGTGCACAGAAGGGTAACCATAGGAGGCCACAGGCAACAGCTAATGGCTTGGAGTGGCCTGAATGGGTTTTTCAAAAATTTGCACTGATTGTAGGAGGGTTAAAGAAACTGTCCAAAACCTGCGCTTCAGTTCCAACAGATCAGTATTTTTCATTCCCAGAAGCAAGCGCAGTTGGGGAGATGGTGCCTTTTCCATTGCTGCACCCGGGATCTGGAACAATCTTCCTCGCAACTCCGGACAATCTCCTTAAATATCCATGTTCAAAACCTCACTCAAAACCAACTTTTTTCAAGGGCTTACTGTATGAGCAATGACTGTCAGAATGGCGCCCTTATAAAAATAATGATTGGTTGGTTGATTGATTGATTGATTGATTGGTTGGTTGGTTGGTTGGTTGGTTGGTTGGTTGGTTGATTGATTGATTGATTGATTGATTGATTGATTGATTGATTGATTGATTGATTGATTGAACGAACCCAACGCTAACCCCGACCCCAACCCCATCAAAGTCCACCCCCTGGTTTCGCTTGATGTTTGGTGGATTCATCAGTACATGTACATGTATACTGTACAAAAAGTGTACTGTACATTTAAGTATAATATCCCAGAGAATTGAACATGATGCCATACATGTACATGTATGTGCCAAATCCATCAAACTCCAAACCCCTGGCTGCATTTGTTGGATTCAGGACTGTGTATAGCCAAGCCATGGATGTTTTGCATTTGCTATTGTACCAATTCCATCAAAGTCCAACAACTGGGTGACTTTTTAGTGCATGTCAGTTGATTGTGGTGGATTCAGGACTCTGGAGGGTTTCTAGTGAAAATGTCTCTGTGTGGTTAGGGTTAGTGCTGGGAGTTACCGGTTAGTTCGCTAACCGTTTAACCCAAACTTTATAATGGTTGGTTAACCAGTTAACCGAATGTCAGCACCCAATGGCCACACAAACTATGTAGATAGTCGGCAAATGGAACAATGTATATAAATATTTAATCAAAAAGCATCAATAAACTTCCTGCAATGATTGTTTAATAACCAATGAGGCAAAAAAGAAAGTCTAGAACAACAAAATGGGCAGCAAATTTTTCCAAAATTTTTTTTTTTTAAATGTTGGTTTTGGTTAGCCGGTTAGCAAATTTCTAAACGGTTACTGCAGTCCAAAGTGCAGGATTTTGAAGAATTGAGGTTACATGCTCTTTGCTAAAGTGATGGAGGATTGAGGTTATTAGGCATACTTGCCTTTCCATGGTACATGTATATCCATGTTAGTTGTAGTGATTGCAAGGTCAGTGCTTGGGTCAGTGGATACTGTTTATTGCTCCATGCATGCAGGGAGGGTCCCTGGCCATGTACATGTATCACAGATTAGAAACACATGTGTGCATACATGTACATGAATGGTTTTGGAGGATTCAGGTTATGTGTAAACAAATGGGCCTAGGGAGTTAGGGCTAATAAATATAATCCTAAGTCACATCACAACAATAAAAATATGTTTTTTATTTCTCATGGTAATTTTGTGCAAACAGGCGGCGGTTAATGAATTAAACACCCTTCAAAGCAATGCATCAGTCATCGCTCAAGCCAAAAAGAGATATGGTAATGATGGCAAAACTAACCTGGCTGATGTACAGAGATTCGCCGAGAGAGCTGGCATGACGGTAATGTAACCTTGCATATAGTTTGATCGCTCAAGGCTCAAAACCCCTTAGAAACTACTTGCCTGTGATAAAGCAGAGATGCCAACATTTACGATTTGGGCGTAATTTTTACGATTTATTGAGTCCAATTACTATTGTATGATCCTTGTATCAATTTTTGGCCAGCCGCGAAAGCAACGATGTAAAGAACCACATGTGTTTACGGCACACGCACCGTAGTTCATCAGCCGTTTACATGACGAAAACCTTTCGTTAGGCGAATTACTCTTTTTCAATTTGGAATGTTGGCATCTCTAAAATAACAGCTCTTCAGACAAAATTATTTCTAGGGAAGATTAATACCATCATCAACTTATCATTTAGTAAGTTTTACATTAAAATTTGACCATTTCATAATTTTGAATCACCAAGAGATGCCTCTCTTGTTATTTGTGTATGTAGTTCTCAGTGTAACACTTGCTTAATTCTTTTGGCAGGTAGTCCGTTTTATAATGCTTAGAAAAAAATTGCTAAGCAAAATGGGGAAAAAACAGATTCACGATAATTCCTCGCGCGATGCCATGGCCTAACGCAGCAGACACTAACATTTCCATTTATTCAGTACTATTATGTTCATAGAATAATAATACAACAACAACAAAATGATAATTTATTATCATTAAATGAATTTTATGAAATAAATTTTAAGAAAGTGTTCATCAAAAACTAGCATTCGGTTTCTGAAATGTTACATCAGATTTTAAAAAGTGGTTTTCGGGTACCCAAACCGGTAAAAGGAACCGGGTATTGAACTCAGCGGTTGGGTACCCGGGTACTCGGCACAGGCCTAATACTCCCCCCTGGGAGCTGAGAAAGATTACTGTAATGATATTGTGCAATGACCAAGGGATACCGAAATGCATCTTTGACATTATATGAAATATTCTGTATGAATGAAATGTTATTATTAAAATGTAATTTTTGTTTTCCTGTGTTTCCACAGCTTGATAAACTAGACGAGCTTTCAGTTATTCATGTGAGCGGCACAAAAGGCAAGGGATCTGTATGTGCACTCTGTGAAAGCATACTGAGGGCTAGCGGATTCAAAACTGGTTTCTTCAGGTATAAGTCAATAAATATTGCACACACAATGTAAATGAAATATATGGTGAATTACTTTTATGAAAACAAAAAAAAGTGATTTTATTTTTTATTAAAAAAATTTTTTATCCCCTTTCTTTCCCCTACTTTTTTAAATATTTATCTCCATACCATGTTTTCCTTATTGGTTTACACTGTTGAATTGTATATGGTAATATTGTAGGGCAAAATTAAATCAATTATATGCTATGTTTATGGAAATAAATGTTCATGAATTGAATTTAATTGAGCACATTTCTTGGAAAAATTGAATATAGTACACAAATGTTATAAAATGTTAATAAATGGGCAATTTTTAGACCGTATAATTGATTTTATTTCTGAACTTGATCTGATACATGTAGTTCTCCCCACCTTGTTGAGGTCCGTGAGAGAATCCGTATCAACGGCAAGCCAATCGCAAGAGATGTTTTCACGGATTACTTCTACACAGTCTTCAACCGCTTGCAGGAGACGAAGGCCTCGCATGGGGGCACTATGCCTGCTTATTTCCGCTTTCTTACTTTAATGGCCTTCCATGTTTTCCTTGAGGAAAAGGTGAGAACATATTTAGGCCAAAAAAAAGTCTCCGGTTTCTGGTCATCGGTTGGCTTCAAAATCGGTGTGGTGACTCGTGATACATTGTACATATATACAGGGACAAAATTTCCCATATACAAAGTATGGTGGCTAAGAGAGGCCTCACAAATCGGGCAAACGTTCATACCCCTATGTGAAAAAGTCGTTAAAGCACAGCATGGCAGAATTTCAATCGATCCAGCAATTTTGGCTGCAATTGGACATCGTTTCATAGCCAAATAAAAGAAAATTAAAAATGCAGACACGCGGGTCTGAGGAGACCAGAAACCATAGACTTTTTTTGGCCTTAAGTATCAGATAAATAAATTAGTGCTGGGAGTTACCGTTAGTTCACTAACTGTTGAACCAAAACTTTCACAGTCAGTTAACTGGTTAACCAAAAGTCAGAACCTGACGGCCACACAAACTAGATATAGTCGGCAAATAAAACAATGTGTATACATTTTCAGTCAAAAAGCATCAGTAAACTTCCAGCAATGATTTTTAATTTTACATCACCTTCCTTATGCCAACAGCACAATGCATAATTATGCTTCGGTCCCATTAGGGCCCGTTGAGCAATCATTAAACTATTGAAAGACCATTGAGAGTATAGTTTTGTCAATGCTTGAATGCACCCAGCCAAACTGGCCCTCCTGGGTCAGACAAAAGGGCTATGAAGGGATCACTGCATATTGGGAGGATTAGTGATGGATTAGTAGTGGCAATGTCATTGATGTTCCAGACTACAGTAGCTGTTTTGTAGGTATTAGGACTGTCAGTTATCACTTCTTTTGTCTACCTCCAGAAGCTGTTCCATGTAGAACTATTGCTTTCAAATCTGGTAAATGAATGAAGCAAGCTAAATGAATAGTTTGGGCCAATAGTTTAAGGATTGCTTAAAGGGAAACATCACCCCAGTTTTGAAATAAAATTATGTGAAGGGTGTGATGTTTCATGGAGACTGTCTTTTTATTTTTTTTATGATCGGTTGTTGCAATTGCAGAAAATGATGATTTTATTAAAAATCGCTTGCCGTCACGCGCGCGGCAATTTTGTTGCGCGATGTCTATTCATCCGGGACATTGTGACGTAATGACTGCACCAACAACCCGAGCGTGCTTTTTAGCTGTATGTGTACGCTAGCACAGGGAGCCCGCATTGTACACGTAACCCACAGCGATAAACACAACACGGGGTATTGTACCCTGACGCATACATAGGCTGTGCTTACCATTGGTAAATAGTGTTACCTGACTGCGTGCATGCCACGTCTCGCTCACACTCGATCCACCGACCGTGCTTGGTACACGGTCTCGAAATCATGACGATTTGTCAAGCTTTTGGCTGCTCAAATAAACCAAATTCACGGAAACGCCTGAGCTTCTTTCAGATACCGGATCCCCAAAAACGTCCAGAAATTTGTAAACACGGGAGCTTGTGTTTGACCGTGAGAAATGATCGAGCACAATCGTCGGGCACCTTTCTACCGTGAGCACTATGTATGCTGATAGGTGCGTCTAGGCGCGATACTAT
Source organism: Zoroaster sp. YZ-2022 (assembly GCA_029582265.1). Classification (NCBI taxonomy): domain Eukaryota; kingdom Metazoa; phylum Echinodermata; class Asteroidea; order Forcipulatida; family Zoroasteridae; genus Zoroaster; species Zoroaster sp. YZ-2022. The sequence continues at coordinate 68,719,580 of CM055816.1, forward strand.
CGCCACATGTCAGCTGTACACATACGCTTTTTCATTGAGGTGCAGTCAGTACGTCATAATGTCCCGGATGTGGCGGGATTTTTAAACAACATGGACGCGCTCTATGAACAAGAATTTAAGAACACAATAGACCAGCATTTCGTTCTCGATAATGAAAATCGATCATTGCTCTGTGGATTATGTTCTTTACAATATGTCCTTTCAGAATAAATAAAATTTTGGCGGGCCTGAAATTTCCCTTTAATGGGACCGCGTAACCATCAAAGATATATTCTCCATGTAAAACAAAACAAATCTGAATGCATATCCACTACTTTCTTGTTAATGCCACAACATAGTAAGCATACTTGTAGAGGCAGTTTTGCTAAAATTATTATTGTAACACTTGCCCTTTCAGGTTGACGTCGCTGTGGTGGAAGTTGGTCTGGGCGGGTCCTATGATTGCACTAATGTCATCAGGTAAAGTTGAATATAATAAGAGAGTTATAGTACTCATACTCGCGCTCGGATGCAAATGCATACTCGAGTGCAGTTTTTTGATTGAAGGACTTTTTTTTTCAATTTTTTTTTTTAAATATAAAAACAAGCCCATTATCATCTTCAATTTGCTCATAAACATGTCGGTATCATGTGAATAAAGACTACATGTATAATGTGGAGAAATACATGTAAAGTGATTATTGATTTGCATTGTGAAATTCTTGCATGGGGTGATAAACACGTAATGTATGAAGCACTTTATACTCAGTATGAGGGCAATATCAAATCAATTGTTTTATCAATTGATTTAATTTTGCCCTACACCGACGTGTGTATAGCACTGCATGCTCAGTGCTTTCCGAGTGTCTGTGAAAAAACTACACAGGCGACTCGGGCGGGATTCGAACCCACGACCTCCTACTTACTAGTGCAGACGTCTTAACCTCTCGACCACTGAGCTTGCCCGATGACAATTGGCCGGCTAGAATCACATAGCTCGGTGGTCGAGAGGTTAAGACGTCTGCACTAGTAAGCAGGAGGTCATGGGTTCGAATCCCGCCCGAGTCACCTGTGTAGTTTTTTCACAGACACTCGGAAAGCACCGAGTATACAGTGCTATACACACGTCGGTGTAGGGCAAAATTAAATCAATTGTTTATCTCCCGACTCGAGAATTTCACCAACCTATATATATCGTGGAACCCGCTGCTATATGAGATTCTATCCGGCCAATTGTCATCGGGCAAGCTCGGTGGTCGAGAGGTTAAGACGTCTGCACTAGTAAGCAGGAGGTCGTGGGTTCGAATCCCGCCCGAGTCGCCTGTGTAGTTTTTTCACAGACACTCGGAAAGCACTGAGGATACAGTGATCATATACACACGTCGGTGTAGGGCAAAATTAAATCAATTGTTTATCTCCCGACTCAAGAATTTCACCAACCTATAATTGTTTTATCACTCGACACAAGAATGTTCTCAATCTATACATATTACAGTGCCCGTTATGGTTAAAGGCCTATAACACAGTAGTAGCTATTACTACTTCAGACTCATTTGGTAAGATTAGGTCACATATGTTGTGGTTTTTCAAGGTACCCAAAGAATTGACCTGCATGTATCATGACATGTGTCATTGGCTAATGGCCACATTGACGACACGATTTACCTATTCAGTTGTCAGGGGTCATAAACAGCGATTGATCAGTTATCTCCCTTAGCTAGAAAATCTGGAAAACTTCCAGACTGGCAACATTTTTCTGAAGAATTACTTAACTAGGGCCCTTGTAAATTGAACTATGGCTTTCGTCTTGATTTTGTTGTGTGTGTTAATTTTCTTAATCTTATCTCTGATTGTCTGTAGGAAGCCTGTAGTTGTCGGTATTACATCACTTGGATTGGACCACATGAGTATACTGGGTGATACAATCGAGAAGATAGCATGGCACAAGGCAGCCATTTCTAAGGTAAAAAAAAAAAATTAAATAGAGAATTAGCTGTGGAAAACTGCTTACCAACCTAAAAGACCTGTAGTATAAATGCAGAATACTAGTTATTGGCCTAGCAGCTTCTTTCTCAAATAATAATAATAATAATAATAATAATAATAATAATAATAATAATAATAAGTGGATTTATATAGCGCACGTATCCACCAACTAAGTGGTGCTCAAGGCGCATTATATTATTATCCCTGCTCATAAGGCTCATAAGTCTCATAAATCATTCCTGAAACCATCTCAGCTCCCTGGGGAGTATACAGCTCAATTGCTACCATTTCTAGCGCATATAGAGCAAACCAACTCTGCCTTCACAGGTACCCATTTAACCCCTGGGTGAACAGAAGCAATTACGATTAAGTGTCTTGCTCAAGGACACAAGTGTCACGGCCGTGATTCGAACCCACATTATGTTGCTAACACCAGAACTTGAATCCGGTAAGCTGGACGAAATAAACATATACACTGTACACATATACATGTACAATATATATACTACTCAAAACAATTTAGGGAACACCGGATTTTTAACATCAAATAGGTTTGAAATGTTCCATGAACCGGGATTTTCATTTGCAACCCCCTCTCTCTTTCAGTAGTCATGTCATGAAATGTGTAATCACTACATGCATCCTTTATCATCCGTTTCATTGTGCAGTTGTTTCTCACCAATTCTGTGAAACATTGTGTTTATCTGAAATAAATGATCTTGCTTTAACTGAGATTATTCCGGTGTTCCCTAAATTGTTTTGAGTAGTATATATGTGTATATGTTTATTTCGTCCACTTTGCCTTTGAGAAAGAAGCTGCTAGGTTTGAAGCGTAAGGCCAATAACTACTATTTTGTAAAAAAAAGAATTGTCGTGCCGCTCTATGATTGTTACAACATGGTCATTTGCATAATTTCTTCAAATCAAGACCTGAAATAACAGCTTGTCATCAGTATGCAGTCTGCAAGAGAATGATGGCTCACTATTAGAGTGTCTCAAAGCTTAGAAACATCTGGAACGTTCCTTTGGGAACCCTTGGAATGTTCCATAGGGATCACTGATTGTGCAAGGGTCAAGTCCATGTCATAAATTCTTTTTACCTGTGAATTAGGTATGGAGATAAATATGTATTTGAATTTCTATTCCTACAATTTTGTTTTTATTTCTAAAACTTTTTTAACTCATGTAGCCTGGCCGACCTGCCTTCACTGTGGAACAGCCAGAGCATGCTATGAAGGTTGTCATGGATACGGCCAATGAATGTGGGGTAAGCATCATCTTGTAATAATAATATTATTAATGAATAAAATTGATGGTGAAATCCCATTCAGTGACATTTCAAATCTGTTAAATCAAATTGTATTTCTAGTACAAAATGATGTTTGTCAGTTTCTGATTATTCCAGTGTAGATTGTCTGAGTGGCAAAATTTAATGTGTAGGAATAATTGACCTTAGTTTAAGGTACCATAATTTCACAAATTGGTCAAAAAGGTGGAGTTGGTTAACCAGTTCGCTTCGGAGGCCGTGTATACATGCAATTTTTTTTTGTACAGCGCATCGGAGAGCGTCTAAACATGCATTCCGATTTTTGTGTGTGTTACCGGGAGACTTGTCAACACGCCACATGTGGCGTGGCGGCTGACTTGTATACACGCAATCGTTTCTCGGAGTCCATGGGGTCACGGTTCGGTGGCCCTGGACAAAAGGCTCTGCAAACAATGAACGAGTTCACTCTTTTTGTTGATTTTTGCGTAATCCCTTTATCCAAGACCTGTTCCTTTGACGTACCAGCCAAGAATTTGTAAAGACGGATTTATATCCATTGTTTACAAGGCCTTTCCTCTCTCTCCCGGTATGCCGTCTGTGCGACCGGGCGCTGGTCGCTAATAGGCCGTTGCATCGGAGCTTGCCAACGGTCTAATTGTGCTGAACAAACACAACCGTAATTTAAAAAACTAGCCATTTAATTCTCGAAATGTCAATGAGTAAAGGTGTTTATTTGGGTGTCCGGACTTAGGTTCATTGACAAAATTTTTTTATTAATGGCTAGAAATTTTTTCTGATTTTTCACTAAATAAACCCGCACGGGGGACCGGAAAAAAAAATATATATTCCCGACATGAACTGGTTAAGAGACAGGATATTTTTTCAGATCCTTAGGTTGGTGGTCTATTTAAGCTTTGTATTGAAATAATGGATCTTTTTTTTTTTTTCTTTTTTTTTGAGAATACCAATGTTGTACCTTCTCTTTAACCCCATAGGCCTCATCCATTCAGTGTGTGCCAGACATGAGCAGTTACGTTTTCAACGGCTTGAAGTTGAGGCTAGGCTTGACCGGGCGGCATCAGTATACGAATGCGTCACTGGCTTTGCAGCTATGCAAAAAGTGGATTGAGAACTATTGTGAAAATAAAAACGAAATTGATCTCAAAGGTATGTCACAAATTTGTGGATTTATCAAGTGGTGTGTTAATTTATTACAGTCATTCCCTCAGTAGCAAAGCTCCTTCATACATGCTGGACATGTTTTCAAACCATCTCACACCTTTCGTTCATGTAATAGATATCTACTCCTAAATCACATCACACATCTTCTTTAACAGCACCTTGCTTATGGAACTAGTCTTAGTTAAAGACTGTTTGTACTTTTTTTATATACACAATCCATCGCCGCATTCTGCAGGACGGCGCTATCTATACACGAACCGCTATCAAACACGAAATGCTATCAAACACAGTTTTGGGAAACTTGTTGAATCTCCCCCGAAAAACGAGTGGAAACCACTACGCATGCGCGGCTCACATTTTAAATGGGAAACAAATGAAATGGTTGTTTATGAGCATGCACGCCAAAATGTGGGCCGCGCTAGCATATCAAATTGATGCATGCACAGTGGTTTCCCCCTTTTTCAGGGGGAGATTCAACAAGTTTCCCAAGACTGTGTTCTTTTCTTGATAACCACTGTCAATTACCCAGGATTATTGTGGATTTGAATGATTTTGCAGCTGTTGCGCTTAAGTGAAAATATCTCAAAACATTTTATAAACATTATATGGTTTTATCTTGTATCTTGTACGAGTACAGTAACAGGGATATCTCAAATATCTTGCAGGTCTGTGATTTTTCCTGATTTCAGAATTTTTTACAAATCTCCCTTTGCTTCAAAATGCTCTTGAAAGAAGAGAAGTATAGCCACCAAGGAAAGAAAGAAGTAGCCTGTATTGTGTCCAAACCTCTAGTTCCTTGTTTGTGGGGATGTGGAGAGTCTGTAAATCCTCCAAAATTAAACATCCAGGAGGTTCAGGGGGCTTTGTCCTCTAGACCAAAGGGAGACCCAGGCCCGCTACCCAGTTTTCAGGATTTTTGTTTACTTTTGTCAAATCACACCCCCCTGATCTTGTTTTAGGCACAGGAGGATGCTGAAATCTGTGGCCATATATTCGGCCATATGGTCGTTTGGGTTGTGGCTGCTACTGGCTGCTGTGTTCTCTAAGGAGTTTTTTTTGTTTTTAATTTTCTTTTTCAGATGGGCCTGATTGCCTACAAAGTGATGCATTCCAACCTACAGGGAAAGTGTGTGACTTAGATATGGATTCATCTGCTGTGAAGGTTGGCATGGCGATTGCTAAACCCTTTGCTGTACCCCTCTCTTTCATGAAAGGTAATGAATATTTACAAAATATGTATAGAAACCAATGCTTTTTTTTTGTTTTGAGAAAGTGATGATGAACTTTCATAGAGATAGACACATACAATAAGTCGATTACCTACATGAAGTATATGCTTTTGTCTTTTTTTAAGCATGTAACGTACATGTATTATATCATTGGCTTTTTGAAGAATGCATTCATTCCAATCATCTAGTTTTCAAAATACACATCATAAACACTAACCTTTGAAAATTTCATCAAAATCGGTGTTCACGTTTTCGAGAAAACAGCGAATAATGGTTTCTATTTTATTAGTTATTTTGTGCATGTTCATATTGTGTTAATTTTGATTGTTGCAATTGAAATTAGCTGTTGCGTTTTTAAAGGTCTTCATATACAATTTTCTCGAAGATGACAGCATTTCAGACGGAAATATTTTGTAGGGGGATTAGTACAAGTATCACCTTTGTAAACATTCAGCTTTCAGATTGAAACTCATCAAACATTTTTTTCATCATTACCATACCTTTAACTTAATTTTTGTTATCAAAGGCAATCCGCTACAAGCCTCTGACTTCTTGGACTTCGCCTCCATTCAAATCAAGTTCATATTCTGTATGTATACCTAGGTGTATAATGTTTTAAGCGTATGGAAATAAATGTGCACTTGAATTGAAATTGAATTGAAGTGGGCCTGCTATCCGTTCAGTGCACATCGTAGCCCTCCATCTAGCAGTGAATTTGCACCCAGTGTCTTGATGATAGCCACTTTGGCATAGTATGAGCATTGTGCATACACTTTATGTGCGTATGTTATGGTACTAAGCGCGCGTGTACTTCTACCAGCCAATTATTGTTGGAGATATTCCGCCTTACGCACATCAACTGCAAAATATGCCAAACGCGACGCGCTATCGCCCTTTCGTCCTTTCGTCCACGGTGGTCTAACAACATGTGCCCTCAACAGCTCATGCACGATGCGAATAACCCAGTCCACGGCATTGTACTCCAAATGCGCACACACGCACAATGCGCATGGTCATGTAGTTTGACTACCCTGCATTGGAGCTCAACATGCTTGCTAGTTCCGAATGAGGCAATAAATTACTGCTAAACCATGACTTTTTGAGAAAAACAAATTGTGAATTTTTTTTATGGTTTTTCCCCATTTATTTCAGGAAAACATAAATTTTCAGATGAAGATAAAATTGGCGAGAATCACAATTGAAATATGAGTGATGTATCTTGATTAATAATGTATAACCTTTTTATTGACAGGTCTGAAAAACTGTAACTGGCCAGGGTGCAAAACGAAATTAGCGTGAATCACAAGTAAAATATTCCAAAACCAGGAAATTTATCTTTAAAAATTGATGTTTAAATTTGTTTGTTGCCAGGTCTGGAAAACTGTTACTGGCCTGGACGCAATCAAACAGTCAAACGAGAGAACGTAACATACTACATTGATGGTGCTCACACACCGCGTAGCATCGCTGTGTGTCAGCAGTGGTTCATGATGGCCGCCGAGGAAGAAACTTGGATACTTGACCAACCAATCAAACGCATTCTTCTTTTCAACTCTACGGGGGATCGGGATGAGTACAGCTTGCTAAAACCACTCATGGTGTGTATTGTAACAACCCTTTTGATGGTTTAAACACAGTCTTCTATGGGTCAGTTTAAAGCCTCCTTCAAAAAACATCTTGTCTCCCACTATATAAAATATAGTTGCTCTCTAATTCATTGTCTTATATTTCTGCTATCTCCAATTCTTCTGGTTTGTTCTTGTTATGTCTTTTGTTTGTTTCACGTTTCTTGTTCTGTTTTGTTTTCTAACTCTGTTAATTTGTTCGCGTTAATATTGTAATTTAAATCTTCAACTTTATCCGTGTTAGTATATTAACCCTAAGGTTATCCTCCAAAATCCTCCAGTGCACTTTTGGAAACATGCCCCTGTCTTCAAAATGCACCAAGCATTTTCGTTGATCTTTCATATTCAGCACTTATGGCCTGTACTTCTTGCCAGGTAGTAATTTTGCCCCATTTGAAGAGGTGAAAGTACCAGTTTCCAACAGTGCTGAATTTTTCCAAAAAAGTGCCCCTTGGAGGATTTTGCAGGATATCGGGTGGTTAGGGTTAAGGCATCCCTATAAAACTTCTTCTTTTTTGGGGGGGTCATGCCTCTATACCATGTTTTCTTTATTACATTACATTGTATGTGCTATGTGTATGGAAATAAATGTTTTTGAATTGACTCTTTAACCCTCCTACAATCAGTGCAATTTTTGAAATAACCCATTCAGCCACTCCAAGCCATTAGCTGTTGCCAGACTTGGCTTCCTATGGTTACCCTTCTGTGCACTGTCACACCACTGAGATTGCAGGGTCAAGTGGTCTCCCATCCATACATTGCAGGCCATACTAATATGTTCAAACGTTTACAGTGGCATTGGGTGGCACACAGTTGATTTTGTAAGATTACTTGGAAAGGACAGCAGGCTTGTACATGTATGTACTGAAGGTTGCTAAAGAACAGAATTTTGTGGATCGGAGTGGCCATGTGTAGGAGGGTTAACGTGATTGGCTAAAACAGTCACATGGGGTTCTGAATATACATGTACATGTAGGCTACTGTTTGAAAATTGCGTCATAACTAGGAACCAGTTATGCTTTAAGTCTTGAACTCAGACTATTTTTGTGCGTTCCAGGAACTAGTCTTAAAAACTAGTACCCATGGTCAGCATTAGTCTTCTAGTAATTTGCTCTGTTCACATTGTATCCCTCTAGCGATTAAATTACACCCCGAGTCTTGATGATAGTCACTTTGGCGTCAAGTGAGCATTGTTTTTTGATTTTTTAATTTATTTTTTTTATATGAAAGGTTGCTCTTAAATGTCACTCAAAGTGCACACTTCATGCATGTACATGTATGTTATGGTTCTATAAGTATGTGTATACTTCTGCCAGCCAATGATCGCTGGAGATATTCTGCGCGTACGCACATCAACTGCAAAACACGCAAAACACAACACACTGTCGCTGTCCTTTTGCTCAACAATGATCTAACTGCATGTGCCATCAACAGCTCATGCACGATGTGAACAGTGCTCTCATTTCAGAGATCAGACAAACAAAATGCACATTTTCAAAAATATGCCACACTTCTCTCGTGTATTATCTGAAAAATTTGTTTTTCTGCTTTTCCAATGACTTTATTACTGCATTGAGCTGACTATTTTACACATGTCTATCTTGATTCAAAGAGAGTGATCTTACTCATAGAAGCAGTTTCATTAATATTACCAATAACACTGGTCAACAATTTTTTTAAAGTTGTCTGCTTCGGAGATAAAATGTGCTATTTATTATGGATTTTGATGTGCTGAATTCAAATATGACAATTAAAATTGCTGATTGGCTACTGTTTCCAAGATATTTAAGTTATTACATTTTACGTACTATGTATATGGTGTACAAAAATAGCAGATTTTTAATCATGAATTATCATACGCTATTCCCATACGTGTACACATGTACATGTAGATCTTGAAAACTAGAGCTAATCAACAATTTTAAGCATCATTTCCATTCTCAGTGACCCATAATTAGTCAAGTTTGACTTCATTTGTTTCGGAAGCATTTTGGCTGTAGACCAGTGTAATTGTACCTTCCCTTGAACAAATTGCGGTAACTTATTGTATAAATATTTGTCATTATTATAGGGTTGCCAGTTTGATGGCGCTGCATTTTGTCCGAACATCACTGGGAACTCTGCATCGGGCAACTCTGCAGGTGAGTATTCATTAGGTTAGGTCATTGACTAGTCGGTCAGTTATTGACTGGTTAGTTATTTCTTGTGTGCCCTTTTTTTTGGATAAATACAAATTGAGAAGTTCACTCTCGTGGGGAACTATCAGTTTTTGGGGTCGTGGTTACTGGTATGAATATATAAAATCACTAGGCACTAGTGCACTTGTTTGGTAAAAAGGTCTGTAAATGCATTTTCATTAACCCTTCTGTGACTGCAAGGGTCAAAATCAGTCAAAATGTTGATATACTTGCTGAGGTATATCTAGTGCACTTAAAAGTCGTATTGTTCATGGTGAATTTTTATTTTAACATTCTTTAACTGCATGTATGTTAAAGGTAAGGTGCAACATTGGTAATTCTCATTTCACCGGTCAATTGTATTATGTACCTTTATTGAGAATGGAATATTGAAAATGGAATATTACCAATATTTTTTCCCTTCCCGTTTAACAGGTTTTTTTTTCCCCAGCAGCTCTCATAACAAAAATGTACAAGCCAGTGGGGTACATTGTATACAGAATGTAAATAAAATCCAACATCACTGACAATTTTCCCCCAAAACAAATCTTGGCTTTTTTCCAGACTTATTAACAGGTGTTTTGGACAAGGCCCCTGGGGGTGACTTAGGGAAAAATGGCAAGGATAAAGGTGAATATTGCAAATCCATTTAAATGAATAAATCGGGGATTCACAAGATAACAACTCCCTGGAATTACCATTGGTTCTCATTTAAGATGTCTGTAATGGATGTGATGGTTAACACGTTTGTCTGTCATGTTTTTTCATCATTTGCATTCACAGACTACTTCGCAAATATACTCGTGCATTGTATCATGGTCTAGCTGGTGACTGCCATTTGCATTTCCCTGTACGTTACTGTTACAATCGACCAATCTATGTAAAAATTAGGTTATTAAATCGAAAACAAAAAATTCCAAATAAGCATGGCTCACTGTTCATCAATGTGGTTGTAAAAATGATATACACAATCTGGTCGAGTAGTGCGCTTACTCGAGTACTTGTGTCGTGGCCGAGCGGTCTAGCTTACCGGATTCAAGTTCTGGTGTTAGCAACATAATGTGGGTTCGAATCACGGCCGTGACACTTGTGTCCTTGAGCAAGACACTTAATCATAATTGCTTCTCTCCACCCAGGGGTTAAATGGGTACCTGTGAAGGCAGAGTTGGTTTGCTCTATATGCGCTAGAAATGGCAGCAATTGAGCTGTATACTGAGGGAGCTGAGATGGTTTCAGGAATGATTTATGAGCCTTATGAGCCTTATGAGCAGGGATAATAATATAATGCGCCTTGAGCACCACTTAGTTGGTGGATACGTGCGCTATATAAATCCACACATTATTATTATTATTATTATTAGTAGTAGTAATTGCTAATCGTACTCGTACCCAAACATGTTTTTACCACTTGATTAATCGTCCCACCACGATTACCTCAAATTGTCAGCTAGACCAGCGTGCATTATGCAAATTGGCACATGCACAATGTGGTATTTGCGAAGAGGTCTGTTGTCAAGACTTTGTTATGCATCCATTAACCCTCCTACTACTACAAGGGTCAAAATCAGTCAAAATGTTGATATACTTGCCAAGGTATATCTAATAATAATAATAATGTATAGATTTATATAGCGCACGTATCCACCAACTAAGTGGCGCTCAAGGCGCATTATATTATTATCCCTGCTCATAAGGCTCATAAGGCTCATAAATCATTCCTGAAACCATCTCAGCTCCCTGGGGAGTATACAGCTCAATTGCTGCCATTTCTAGCGCATATAGAGCAAACCATCTCTGCCTTCACAGGTACCCATTTAACCCCTGGGTGGAGAGAAGCAATTATGGTTAAGTGTCTTGCTCAAGGACACAGGTGTCATGGCCGGGGCTCGAACCCACACTCTGCTGCTGGCAACACCAGAACTTGAGTTCAGTGCGCTAGACCGCACGACAATCCACTTTACGTGCATTATACAACACACGGGACCTACGGCTTTACGTCCCATCCGAAGGACGAAGCAATTATGGTTAAGTACCTTGCTCAAGGACACAAGTGTCACGACCGGGGCTCGAACCCACACCCTGCTGCTGGCAACACCAGAACTTGAGTTCGGTGCGCTAGACCGCTCGGCCACTTATAAGTCAAACACTGTCAAAACCTTACGTGTAGTAAGTACATTTAAAGGTCAAAATTAGTCTACTGTTTTTGACTGGTAAAAGCATTGACTGGTATTGTTCAGGGTGGTCAAAATGACAGTAAAAACCAGTAAAAAATGCCCTTGTGTGCACATTATGGTCAACAGTCAAAACAGGCAGTTGACTGATTTTGACCTCGATAGCTACTTCCCACTAAAGTGCAGCTATATAGTAGGAGGGTTAACAATATTTATTTATATTAACACAAGATGACAACATAAATTGTCCACTGTGGAGTGATTCATGTACACCCAAGACAGAGTTGCACCCTTTAATTTGACTAAAATGATAGCACCTCCAGACAGAAACATTTAGAGGTATGTTTGATACCATCATCAACTTGACACCAAGGTTGTTTACGTTGCAATATAACACTTTGGTATATTTTAGTGCCGAGTGTTAAAGATGTTAAAGATACACCTGTGTTTCTTTTTTTTTAATTTAATTTTATTTCACCGGTGATTTTGATTTAACCAAAAGCTAACAAATACATGTACTCTCAGAAGCGTGTTTTTACAGTAATAATAATAATAATAATGTGGATTTATATAGCGCATGTATCCACCAAACTGGTGCTCAAGGCGCATTATATTATTACCCCTGCTCATCAGGCTCATAAATCATTCCTGAAACCATCTCAGCTCCCTGGGGAGTATACAGCTCAATTGCTGCCATTTTGGCGCATATAGGGCTAATCAAACACAACAACCAACTCTGCCCTCACAGGTACCCATTTACCCCTGGGTGGAGAGAAGCAATTATGGTAAAGTGTCTTGCTGAAGGACACAACACCACGGTCGCGGTTGGGATTCGAACCCACATTCTGACGACTCAGCCATCAGAACACAAATCCGATGCACTAAACAGCTCGACCATGGCACTCCATGAAATAAATTAATTTATATCAGCGTGCTTATACATGTAACTTCATTACCGTTAATCCTTGAAAATTGCCAGGAATCACCATTGACATAAAGAGCTTGCTTGCATTCACTATCATGGTCGATGTCAAAACAATGGGAACGCACTTACTGTATGTGTATCTGAGGCTCGTGTATGTGAGCCAACAATGAGTAACCTTTGTTGAGGGTGCCCTTCGGGCCTTTGACATCATATGCATCCTCTCTATATTAGGCCTGTGATTTCTCCGGATTTTTCCCGATTTCAGGAGTTTAAAATATCTCCCTTTTCCTAAAAGATTTTCTTGAAAGAAGTCGCCTGTAGTGTGTTCAAATCCTCCAAAATTAAACATCCTTTGTCCTTAAGACCACAGGGAGAACCAGGCCTGCTACCCATTTTTCAGGATTTGTTTACTTTTGTCAAAACACACCACTGCTATATAGTGAAAAACATTGGTAATGCATTCTTGACAGATGTGTGCATGTACATAACGATGGCCATCGTCATACTCTCATACATTTTGTTTGTGTTAAATTGTCATGCAGGGTGTGAAATTAGGGGTTACCTCGTTGCCATGGGCAACCTTAAATTCATGATGGCAACCAAGTGAACTAATGACGACTTCCTATTTGGCAACTGCAACTAATTTGTATATAATCACATACAGTTTTAACTAGCTCATTTCCTCAATGATTTTGACGATTTCCAAAAAAATTCCAAACGATTTTCAGACAAGCAAAAAGATCAAACGATCTAAAATCAAGATGAACCAATCTTTTCCATGGGTGTAAAATACACACAACGTATATGTATGTAGCCATTTAGAGGTAGCAAAGTTTGCTGTACAAGGAAAACATTAGGGGCAATGTTTGGCAGTCAAAGTGACTAGAAAGGGCTCACCAAGTTTATTGTTTCCCTGCACTCTGGCGTCAGTGCATATGGAGTGGATCCAGATTGGATGGAAAGATGCATCAGTTCAGAAGCTGACAAAGAGTAGTTTGGTAACATTAACATGATGTGTGTGTTCCCTTGTCAAATTTGTGATATGTTTATTTGGAATTCATGTTGATTTTTATGTAACTTTTGTGATTTCAGATCAGACAGTTTGCGCCACCACTTCAGACAAGCAGATGGCTCGATGCAAACGCAATCTCATTGCCTTTGAAAATCTCACCGAAGAAGAAGCTCAGACAGACCTGTGGCTGACCATACAGGATGTTGCCAGGAATCCATCGAGGGATTGGCACACTTACGTCGCTGGTCACGAAACAAGCATCACAAAAGTAACTACTGTGAATGATGGGATAACCATACAGTCATTTCAACAACAACGTATAATGTATCACACAGACTCTGAAGAAGTGCCAAAGCCTGCAACAGCAGTGTTTAGTAACATTTCAGATGCACTACAATGGGCTGAATCATGGGCAGACCAAGGACAAAGCCCTGTGGAACCCTTGATAAGTAGCACCACAAAACAGAAACCACATGTCCAGTTGCTTGTTACAGGGAGCCTACATTTGGTGGGAGGGGTGATCAAGGTGCTGGATCCAGAATTGGTAAACAGGCCAGGAAGTTAGATGAAATCGATAAATTTAATGTGGTAGTTTCTAATGTCCTTATAAATTGCTGCAATTATACTGATGTAAACAACTCGGCCGTCGGCAAGTTTTGTGTAATCGTAATGTAATTTTCTTGTCATTCACCAATGTAGATATAAAAACTGTGATTTTAGGCGTGTAAGGTCAAACCTACAGGTGACATGGGCCAATCTCAATCTCCCAGGCCTGTGATTTCTCAGGAATTTTTACAAATCTACCTTGGTCTCAATTTTTTCTTGATAGAAGAGAAGTAGCCACCAAGGAAAGAAAGAAGTAGCCACCAAGGAAAGAAAGAAGTAGCCTGTTTTGTGTCCAAATCTCTAGTTTCTTGTTTATGGGGGTGTGGAGAGTCTGTAAACCCTCCAAAATTTAACATCCTGGCTGGCTGGCTGGCTGGCTGGCTGGCTGGCTGGCTGGCTGGCTTTCTTTGTCCTCTACATACATTACATAGGGAGACCGAGGCCCTCCTACTGTTTGACCATTTGAAACCATTCAAAATTTCCACTTACCAAAATGCCCATTGGTTTTGTACACACATGGTAATATCATTTGAACAGTGTTGGTAGCAAGCTTTACTACCATTCAAATCCATTCAAATGCATAGAGGGTCCATTGATTCACCACTTAGAAGTATCCAAACAAGGTTTTGTATTAGCTGTACTACCATTTTGGAAAGATCCAAACAAGGTTTTGTACTAGCTGACCTACCATTCAAAACCATTTTGGAAATCAATACTGTATAGAGTTATTTCACCATTAAAAACCACAAAAGCGAATGGTTTCAAATGGTGGATCAACTTGTATGAAAAAGATACCAAAAGTAGGAGGGTTAATAACCAAATGATGTACATGTACTTTCCCTGTAAAGTGAAGGTACATGTACTGTCAGATAATCTGAATTATGTGTATCATCATCAGAAAGCTTGGCACAAGTATCAATCATCATGATTCCATTTTTGTAAAAATATGAAAAGTTGTATAACAACAATTTTGAGAAACTGTTTCTCAAAAATGTGAGTACCTTTTGTGATGAAACTTTCGCAGGTTGGTTTTACGATATATTTATTTTATTCAACAAAAATTACACATTTTTGAAACGAAATTGATACAGGCATTTATGAATGGGAACAAAAGTTTGACGCTTGGTCTTTTACCGCAGGAATAGTAAAAGTGCCTTTATCTAGATGGAATTGGCACTACATGTACATGTATGTAGTTAGGTTTATGATATAATATTTCATGAAAACTAGGGAGTTGAAATAAAAGTGTATTTCCAGATACGAATGTTGTACCGTCCCTTTAAAATGGGAGGGGGGGGGAGGCTGTGGAGTGTGGAAGATTTGGAAAATACATGTAAGCTCTACAGTAAAGAGGATTCATGATTGGTACATCCTTTTTATGGGAGGGGGAGGGGTTCCTTTTACCAAAAATAATAATAACGTGGACTTATATAGCGCATGTATCCACCAAACTGGTGCTCAAGGCGCATTATATTATTACCCCTGCTCATCAGGCTCATAAATCATTCCTGAAACCATCTCAGCTCCCATTACAGCGCATATAGGGCTAATCAAACACAACGACCAACTCTGCCCTCACAGGTACCCATTTACCCCTGGGTGGAGAGAAGCAATTACGGTAAATTGTCTTGCTCAAAGACACAAGAACCCTGGTCGCGGCTGGGATTCGAACCCACATTCTGAGGACTCGGCCATCAGAACACAAATCCAATGCACTAAACCGCTCGACCATGGCACTCCAAAAATGGTTAAAGGAAAGGTACAACATCGGTACTGTTGGCAAAACTAAAGTATGCTTGTAACTGTAACTCTATGAATGAAGATAATGCAGGGTCACCATTGCTTAGTACTTGAACCCTCAATGTTGGAAGTATAATTATTCTCTCAAAAGTGCTCTTGTTTTTGTATTAAAGAGGATACATGTACATGAGGCCAACAAAGAGTTCTCTGGTTTCTGGTCTCCGTGTGCATCGCTTCAGACCAGCGTGTCAATATTTTTAGTTTTCTTCTTTTGTTGTCTAATTGCAGCCAAAATTGCTGGATCATAACACAATATTTTTTTTATTTGATTACTATATCGAGAACCTCTTCAAGTTAACGAGATATCCACAAATCGCGATTAAAAAAAGTATATTGTGATTTTAAAAAAATCGCCATTGCGAGTCATGTCAGAAATTCCATGGAAACAAAAATTATCAGCTTTTGGAAGTGAGCAACAAAAGTGAACTTCTTCAAAAGCACATACACACTATGCAAACGCTTGTAGAGGGGTATATATACCTGTGGTTATCGGATCTAAAGCAATCATACATGAATAATAATGAAAATAATCACGATACTATCTAAAATCGCGATATATATTTGCAGATATAGCGTGGATGAAAAAAAAAAAATATCGCCCAAGCTTACTGGATCGATTGGAATTCTGCCACGCTGTGTTTTTAACAACTTTTTCACATAGGGGTATGAAAATATGCCCGATCTGTGTGGCCACTCTTAGCCACCAGACTTT
Organism: Zoroaster sp. YZ-2022; assembly: GCA_029582265.1. Lineage (NCBI taxonomy): Eukaryota > Metazoa > Echinodermata > Asteroidea > Forcipulatida > Zoroasteridae > Zoroaster > Zoroaster sp. YZ-2022. The sequence goes on from CM055816.1 coordinate 68,736,251, forward strand.
GTGGGAAAGTTGGTCTGGTTCTAATAACCCTGTATTTAAAAAAAAAACATCACTGCACCAATTTTGAAGCCGACCTATGACCAGAAACCGGAGACTTTTTTTTGTTTTTTGGCTGAGAGTTCTAATCAAGTAGCTGTCCAACAGCTGTCAGTTGTGAGAGAATGTTTTATTGACTAGTGTAAACATTTGAGTGTAAATTAATTTTCCAAAAGTGTAATGCCCCTTTTATCATGGACATCTTTCAGTTTATATATTCAATTTGGTGTAGGGCTTCATTTTCCTAACCGAATGCACATTCACTATTTTATTTAATCAGGGCACAATTAAATGGAACGTACAACATTGGTATTTGGTACCAACACTGTAGTGTTCAACAACAAAAAATATCATAAACCTAGTATGTTGGAAGTTTCATCACAACAGGTGGTCACATTTTTATTTATAGAAAGGCTTTCCCCAAAAATATGAGCACCTATTAAGGCTGTGTGTTTTCGGTTATTTCGGGAACTTGATGCCTGGAATTGGAAATGTTCAGATACCTGGGTACCCGTAATTGTTTGTAAAAACACATAAATCCTCCCGAATGTATAAAACGACCAATACGAATACAAGTTTCTCTTGTTTTATTTAGAGACATAATAAATGTCGACTTACTGTAATAATTTCCATTCCCCACACACATTTTGTTAACAAACAATTGAAGATTTCCATTTGTGTGGCTTAAATGTTCAGTGGAATTTTTCAAAAGTTGATAATTACGGGTAATTGGAACCGACAAATGGAACCGGGTAATGACAGTTTTGGTCGGGTACCCGGATACCTGGTACAGCCTTAATTAGCACATGTTGTAATGAAACTTTCACAGGTTAATTTGATGATGCAATTCTTGAAAATTAGAAGGTTGAAATGAATGCACTTTGTTTGCATCTTCCCTTTGAACAGTTATAAATGGACATAGTACATATCGTTTCGGTTTGCGGTAACACCATGTGTTTATCTCAGCTGAAAAGAACCTTATCGCACAACTCGTATCTCAACTGTCACTAAGTGAGAATGGTTCAAGGGAGAACCAATTTCAGGCAACTCGTTTTTCTCTACCGTCGCCAAGTGAGAAATATGGTTCAGTGAGGACCACAGGGACTTCACAGGTTATTTTCTACATTTGGATTAGCCTGCTCTAATCTTCCAGCCTTTATTTGGTTTACATTGATTTGAATGAAAGAAAAACAAAATGGCTGTACCATGATAAATGTCTGTAAGAATGCCTCTGTAACTTAACATTTTTAAACATTCACCAAATTTTGTGTTAACTCGAGTAGTGTTAGCCATGGCATCATAAATTCATTATTTTTGCCTGTTCTGCATTAATGAATGTTTTAAATTTTTGTGACATACCATACAACAGGACTGTAACCTGAAGAAGGAATATCTTAATTTTGTAATTATATGAATAACATTTTACACATAACTTATTTGTTTATGAATAAATTTCCATTTTAGTAAAAATAAAATTGTGTTTTAAGAATAAATATTTAAATCTCTGTCATTCGTATCTAAAAAATAAATGGCCTGAAAATTCCATATTGTAGTATGGATCAAATTAAAATTGAGCTTGTTGAGTCTGTAAGACCAAATACAAACTTCTGCACTAATTTTGGTTCAGTCCTGTGCCACGCGCCTAATAATGGCTGGCAGTCAACATGCATACATACTGGTTGGTTATTATTGGCCAAAAATGCATAGGCGACCGGTCTTTACTGGTTGTTAATGCACCCTCATGTGATCACGTTTCGTAGTCAGATTATTGCAACTGGCTTGGTCATTTATGAACACATAATAGCCTGTGAGAGTCAAGGGTCATCTTAAAGGGACAGTATCGTCGTGCTAGTTTTAGATTAACTCAAGTGACTGAAAATAATATTCCACGTGATAAGGTCATATTACCGTTGCTGCTGCATAAATAAGACAGTAATTTTCAGTCACTCTGTTCATTCATCTTAAACTAGGACACCGTTTCCATGCCCTGTTGAAAGTCTGCTTTGATCATGACGATATTGTCCCTTTAAAGTACAGCCAAATGTTCATCGGAGTGGTAATGCGCTGTATTATGTTTATGAGTTCTTTACTAGGTTGAGTAGTATGTATAGAATTAAATATTGGGATAAACAAAGACAATTTTTCTGTGGGTTTCTAACATGTGACCTCCAGATTACCATAGTGGTGCTCTTCCAGACTGAGCTATCCAGCCCTATAGAGGGCAGTCTCCTCAATGTGTCAATATCTTTTTTCTTCTGGGAGCCTAAGTCGGAAGCCATTTAACCTGTACATGGTTAGTAGCCAGGGATCACGCCCCAAGTTACGCTGCTAACAAATTAGGTAACACTGCATGTTGCTTCATCTCATACGGTCGCCATATTTTGTTGTTTTCATTACAACCTCTTCCAATGATATTTCTGGGTCTGTTCTGTTTGCACGAGTCATGCCGTCGGCAGATCTGGGCTTTGAGTCTCTGCTTTCTTTTGAATCGTGCTGCTGTGCTGTATTCACCCACAGTTTCTGACACCGTTTACTGGCAATAGAAGCCACAACGTATGATGTAACAATGGCACCCCCTGTGAATGGAGAGGATATAAAAGAGATTTTAGACAAGAACAGGAGTGTGATTTGACAAAAGAAAAAAATGGCTAGCGGGCCTGGGCCTCCTGAACCTGGGCCTCCTGAACCTGGGCCTCCTGAATGTTTAATTTTGGATGATTTACCGACTTTCCCCACAAACAAGAACCTAGAGGTTTGGACACAATACAAGCTACTTCTTTCTTTCCCTGGTGGCTACTTCTCTTCTTTCAAGAAAATTTTGAGGCAAAGGGCAACTTGTAAAAAATCCTGAGAAATCATAGGCTTGCAAGAATGAGAATGAGCCATTGTGAGATATCATGGCTGAGGGGTTTAGTGCATTCTTACTAAGTTGTTGGAATTTGGGTTTGAATCCTGGCTGTGACCGTGGTGCTTGTGTCCTTGAGCAAACTACTCGTAACGTGTAACTTTACATTGCTTCTCTTCACCCTGGAGTATAAATGTGTATCCTTGAGGGTAGAGGTTGATATTGCACTTGATAGCCCTGTAATGCCCCAAAAGGTTAATAATAATAATAATAATAAAGATTTGTAGCGTGCACATATCCAAACTGCTGGGCGCTCAAGGTGCGGAAAAGTTAGGTTGCACATAATAAGGGCTGTACACTGCCCAGTGACCAGAAGTAATAATCA